>OY728132.1:1802242651-1802867651 GCA_963277665.1 Viscum album
TTTATTTAGTGTTAATGAGGTATTTTTGGAAAACACATGATTGAGGGAAAGATAACCCTTAATATATTATCGATGTTGAGATAATAATGCTTATTTGAGATAAAAAAATGATAGAAATTGATAATGTAAATGGGATAGTATTCGTGACCTTGAAATTGGTTTTTTATTTGATGTAAGAGTGATTTAGATAATATTTGATTATGTTTATTAATTTTTCGATTTCTGGAATATATTGGATAGAGTAAATTTATAGATAATATAAATTTTAATTGATGTATTATGGTGATTCATATTAATTTGGGAAAGGATTAGAATGTTTTTAAGAGAATATATGATCACTACTAGAAATTAGATCTTTCCCAACGCTTCTATACCAACGGTGTGCAAAAACCGTTGGTATAGGTCCCCTTTCCCAACGGTTTGGCCAAACCGTTGGGAAAGGCCCCCAAATTGGCCACTTTTCCCAACGGTTTGGCCAAACCATTGGGAAAGGCAGGCCTATCCCAACGGTTTGGCCAAACCGTTGGGAAATGCCCTCAAATTGGACACTTTTCCCAACAGTTTGGACAAACCGTTGGGAAAGGTGGACCTATCCCAACGGTTTGGCCAAACCGTTGGGAAAAGTGGGCCAAAATTTAGCATCCTTCACAGAAAGAAAATAAAAACCAAAGACCTATACCAACGGTTGTTAAAACTATTGGTATAGGTCTATACCAACGGTTTTAACAACCGTTGGTATAGGTACTTTCATTTTTTATCGGACCTTCGTACCGAGAACATTATATAAATCAAAATTTAAAATATTTATGAGAATACATATATATATTTATTTAATTATGATCACAAAAGTCATGTTAGGTTAGTGGTTGAGTCGTTCAATTATAAACGAGGGGTCCTGGGATCAAATCCCAGCGGATGTTTTATTTTTGGAATTTATATACCAACGGTTCCATTACCATTGGTATAGATTTCATATTACCTATACCAACGGTTTTTGGAGAACCGTTGGTATAGACCTATCCCAACGGCTTACTTGGCTACGGTTCTCCAAACCGTTGGTATAGGCTATACCAACGGTTTGGAGGCCTATACCAACGGTTCCAAACTGTTGGTAAAAGTTAGTTTTCCAGTAGTGGATCATGGTATTGGCATATTTTTTAGGTGACATTTTATGATACTTCATATTGTCTTGGGATAAACGATAAATTTTATCCTGATAAAAATATCTATGATAAAATATTTTGGATTTATTTTCAATTTGGTAATAAATACTTTGGAGTACTCTCAAGGTTAACTATTTATTTAATGGAATAAGTTAAAATTTGGATGTTGTTGTTGATTTTTTTTAAATAAATATATTATGCTAGATAATTTATTCTAACCATTTTGGTTTTCGTAAATATATAGACAAAGAAATAATGGATTTTTTTGGATCATATGATGCGCTAAAATTTAATTTTAGTACATCATACATGAAAATTTTACCTTGAATATTAATGTTATAGAGTGAGGATAAAATTTTAAATTATGAAAAGAATAATCAAAAGATAAAATTGTGCTTATGAAATGGAAATAAATTAAGTATATTTTCTCATGTTATCTATCTTGATATAAAAATAATCCCTAAACATTCAGAAAATAATCTTGAAATAAAAGTCATATTGTTTTATATTTATTTTTGATGAAATTGTGGTCTTTTTACCCCTCACTAGTTTATGGTTTTATAAACATTAACTTTCTCATGGACATATTCTTTATCACTCTCTATTAGTCTATGGATGCTAGTTTTCTCCACCATGTCTACAAATTTACTTCCCACTAATGTTATCCTAATTCGGTAACCCAATTATATGTTATTTTAGGAAACCTTTATGGTTCCAACTTTCCATTGTCTAAGGACGATTTATTACTCCTATGTAAAATGTGGGTTTTCCAAAATGGTAATTTCAAATATTGAACCTTTGATGAACAAGATAAAATTATGAAGGAGTAATTTACATAAGGGGTGATATTTTAAAAACATGAAAATTTAGTTTAAAATAATAATGGTATCGATAACTTTCTTAACACACAAAACCAAGGTTCAAGTGACATGCGAGAAATTAAAAAATATTACTATTCAAATTTTACCATTATAACATAGATGTTGAATTAGTGGTAAAAAATATGAGTAACCAAATTATTAAATATATGCATAATGGTCTAAATAAAGACAAAATTATTGATTAATTGCTAGAAAATTTGAACTTATTTATTAGTGATGTTTTTTATGCTTCAAAAATAAATTTTCTTCAAAACAATTATGTAATTTTGAGTATTGAAAATATAATTAATTTTTAATAATTTTAGAAATTTTATTTTATAAGATAAAAATAATTTCTGAATTAATTATATAAAATTTAACTAAGGTTATTTTTTTTATTTATATGAAATGATAGAGTTCCCAATGAATATTTAAATATACCATATTTTTAAATATTATCATGTCTCATTAGTGAATCGAGTAATTCAAAAGTAAAATTATATTTTATATTTGGTTCTAAATTAAAATATAAAAAATTTGAATTATAATAATCTAATTAATTCCATATGAATTAGTGGTTTTCATGATTTTTATATAAGTTAATTTTTTTCAAAAAAACGTTTTTCTTAATATTTTTTTCAATGTATTTTATTCATTTATATTAAAATTTATTTCTTTCACCTATAGAGATTGAATATTGAAAATTTTATACCATATTTAGAAGCATGATTTTAGAATTTGGTAAATATGATTCTAATTTTTTGTCATTATTAATAGTACTCATGGTAAATACGTGTCATCTCAAAAAAATTAAAATGGGTAGAATGGGGCTAAAACAACGAGATAAAGTCTCCAAATAAACCCAGAACATTCAATTATTTATTTTATTAGTTTAATTTGAACATTCACATACTAAATTATAATATGTGGAATTTTAGTTCCATTTTTCTTTGATAAATACATTCACATTATTTTAAGTAAATAAATTTTCAAAATGTTTTTCTCTTGCTTTTTAATTTCTATTATTTTTTATTAAGGGATAAGAAGATATTTTGAATGAAAATATATTTTTTTATTTTGAAAATTACTAATTTATTTTAATGGTATTAATTTATTTATAATTTTTAGTAATGGTCTAATTACATTAAATGCATACACAACATTTACACACTACTTGTGCAAGAAGTATTAAAATAAATCCCCTGATTTTAAAAACATTAAAATTAATATTTTTTGGAATAATTATGGTGTAAAATAAATTTTATAGTTAATAATAATTTAAAATTTTGGTTAAATGAATTTATATTATAATTCCATACCAAACTTGATGTATTTTAAGTCAAATTAAATTAATAATCCCAAAAATGACATTAATAATATTTTATATTAAACAATATATTATTAATTTATTTAAAAACAAAAAAATTGAGACGATTTGTATGAAAATAAATGGTATAAAATATAATCCCTTGGAAATTTATGGAATAATGTTTTCCTTATAATTAATATTATAACCCTTTCACACTAAAAAATTCATTAGCGCGTTTAATGTTAAAATTGGATAACAAAGGGGTTAAACCAAAATTCAAGGTCTAAAATATAACTTAAACCTATACAAATTTTATTGTTTATCTGATTTCAACCATATCATATCCTAGAATCAAATTTATGGCCACATGGTTCCACTTTATTTTAAAAATATATTTATTTTATTAAAATCTTTTTATTAATTCCATGTGTGTCTTTTCCCTCCCTTATAAAAGGAAACCCCACCTTTCTCTTATTTACACCATATTTACAAATATAAATCCACCAAAACATTTGAATTTATTTCCAAAACATACCAATCAATGAATTATATGTCATTTTCTTATTAAAATACCATCCCAATGGTCCTTAGGAAGGGATAAAAATGTTGTATACTAAAGAAGAGGTTATTGTTCATATTGACTCGTTCGAATTTATTTTTTCTTATATTTCATATAAATATATAGTAAAAATCCTAAAATAATTACATTGGTATCATAAATATATTTATCTGTTAATATGATTAGGTTATGACCATTTTCATTCTATTTTTCATTCTATGGAAAGAGAAAACATCAATTGTGTGTACTTAAGACTTACCATCTCCGCATAGTAGTGTAATTTGTTATTCATTGCCATTTTACTTATATGATTATAATTATGGAACTAATGAACATGATATATTTATTAAATAATTATACTTTTGTAATTATAATATATTATTTACCTTCTTAACTATTCATCTGTCGAAAAACATTAATGTCACTTATGCATACATGTGGACTACCAACATCATGAATTGATGAAATTAATTTTTCATTATCTCTTTACATGGAAAGTGATAAGAATATATTTAAAGAATATATATTATATATATAATAAAAAAATCATTCCTTAATTTTAATTATTTTTTACATTTATTTCATTCCAACCATCTAAAATTAGAAACATCACTTATGTGTACATACGAACTACCATCTCCACAAAGTGATATAATTTATTTTTTTATATCAACTTTATATTAATAATAAATAAAGTGTATATGCTTAATAAATATGATAATAATATAATGGTTAATACTTTTTATATGATGAAAACATTACCAAGATACAAGAATGGGAACCTTCCAACCGAAACATACTTGAAAAATGAAACAATTATCACATGGAACAATGATTTAAATAAATAATTGTTAATAAACAGGTGATCAGATGTTATAAGTAAATAATATTTTGTAATATTTGTATCAATTTTTTTCTATAATATATTTCCAATAAATATATATTAATTATGTTGGATATTTAAAATCATATAAATCAATATGGGACTTGAGGTAATTGTTTCATGTCTCACTTTTATTTCTATAATATATATGACATATTCACCACTTGTTTCCTTTGTGTGGGGTATAAACATCTCATTAATGTATTTTTTTTATGCACCTATATTGCTTCATGGGGTGTATATAAAACCCATTTTAAATGTTATATCATGAATCTCATTTTTTTCATGATATTTAAATTTAAATTTTAATTTATTCTTTTATGGGGTATATGATTAAAAAGTTGCAAAAGTGGTAAGAGATATATTTTTCAATATAAATTTAATCAAGAATGTTCATATTTGAATTTCCATTTAAGGTAATTATATTATCCTCATATGATAAACCCATTTAATTTTCTTCCCCTGTAGTAACTCAAAAAAAAATCAATTATTAGTATCATTTTTCACTCTTTTGCACTTAAATTAAATAGGAATGTTTTTTAGGAAAAATAGACTTTATTTCCTCTTTAGTCAGAATTTTTTTTTTCATTTTCCATGTTTTCCATTAAATGTTTTCAATAATGTTCTTAATATTACCCTATTATTGTTTAAAGTAATTTTTATCTTTGTTTAAATTTGTATAAAAAAATTTAAAGTAATGTTGTTGTCATTTTCTAAATGAGTTACTTTTTAATTTTTATTAAGAATGTGAACATAATATTTATTTGAACATACTCATCATGAATATAATTTACTATTATCATGACTACTCAATGCTTTGAATATTAATTTTAAAGTATACATTATTTTTTTCAGTGAAATATTTTTCCATAATATTTTGAAAATATGTGGATTTTAATTAAGTTATTTCAAAATGAAAAGTTTATTTTTCTAAAAAATATTACAATCATATTTTAAAGGTATTTTCCATATATGATAAGAAAATTTGATGTAACATATGTTTTTTGGGAATATTATTCCATGATACTGACCATATTCTCTATCTTGATGGTATATAATTATGACGATTATATGTTTATGAAATCCATTTATTTTCCAAGTGTTATTCTATGATGAAATAATGTAAAGTTTATGAAACATATTTTCCTTACATGGTTTATGATATGTTTAATTTTTTATGATATTATGTAACACATTGGAATGGATTATGATAATGAAATAGGTGGACCTAAAATTCAATATCCCATTAATGCATTGGGGAAACATAGATATCTCATGAGATAATAAGAACTGGTATTGAGAGTAAACTCGATTTCAAAATAGACTCTATCCAATAAGGATATGATTGAATGGAGAGTGAACCCAATACACTATTATAGTATTCATAGTGATCCATTACTAAAGAAATAATTTTATATGATTATGTTTATTCCATAAACATATGTATTATGCTAATGTTATTACCTTATGGATCATGTTCTTTTTTACCATTATGATTCATGTATTATAATATTCCAAATTTTATGCCATGGCACATAATTATAATATATGATTTAATGGGTTTGGTTTTAAAATGTTAATTTAATGTTATCATATTTGGTTCACGCCCAAATTTACCCAAGAGAAGAAGGGTAGAACGGTCCTTGTAGTGTAGCTTGGGTTGTCGATTCCACAGAGACCTAAGAAGATACCTAAGATACACAACCTAAGGGATGGATTTTTGGCTATTAAGTGGCCAACTTGGATTGATTTTGGATGGGTTTTAAAGATATCTAATAGATTTAAGTGGATTCAATTTAAAAGAATGAGTTGATCCTAGGTCATCGCTCGGGGTGGATTGGACGTATTTTCTTTTTAATGATTTCAATTTCTTAAATTTGAGATGGGTTCATTTAAGGAGATAAAACAACATCATCACTTACTGGTTTAATGCCTACACCCTCTAATACTAATCATCTATACACTTTAAGGATCAATGTTTTGAGCACTTCAAGGTAAAGGATCGTATTAGTACTTGATGTGTGTGGCCTTAAATTCAACAAGGACGATGAAGTTTAAAAATCATCAAATAAAAATCCCAATTAAAGAAGTGATTATACATTAATTAGGTGATAAATAACATCCAATCCAGACCCTTGATACTCTCTTGGATCAACCCATAAGTGGGTTAGCCCTCCATTGATCCCATGGTTTCAATGGAAGCGGAAAGTAGACTCATGAGGGAGGAAATGGAGAAGTAAAGAAAACAACAAAAAATAAAATGATCACTCCACCGTTGTGTGAATAATTTCACAAGGGTTGGTGTGAATAAATTCACACCTTGATCCAACGGTATCAAAGTGATATTAAGAACAACAGAATAATAGTATAATAAGAACTTTTATTAAGAAACTAATGTGAATTGAACAACTTACATGTGAAAGACAAAATTGAGGCAACAAAAATGCAGCATAACATTACAATTGAACAATGCATCCAAGATGATATGAAAAATATCCACCCTCATTAACTTCACCAATAGATCCTTATATAGGCATATTAGGAGCCTTAGGTACATCCCCCAACAATTAATAGAGTCAAATGGAGGGTGAATAATCAAAAGGAAATTGATGTTTTGAATTTGACCCAGAAAACTGTCCAGATTCGTCCGCCATATTGACGTGTGAATTAGAAATTGATGAAGGCCGAATCCGGAGGAGTTGTAGGAGAGAAATGTCTTAGTTACTGTGGCTTCTATAAGCTCTCCAAATTTCAGGACATTTGGCTCATCCGTTTGGATGTTATGGTCGAAATGGTGGGACGGATTTATGTGCATTAATGACGACTCCACCATTTAAATCTCAACTTCAGATCCCTTTATCATCATGAAAACATCAGAATTAGCTCCGGCCACAGTTGAATAAAATGATCCTCATATTTGTATCTTTCTACTGTATAAATTTGAGCTTCATTGGGCTTGGTTTCTGGGCCCCACATTTGTTTGATGGGCCTTAGGCCCATTATGCTTTTTCCAGCAAGTTTCTGCCTTCAGGCGCAAAATTATCCATCTTCCTTTGCGATTCATCCAGCGGACCTAAAAGATAAAATGTTTCAAAAAAAGTGATCAATCATATCCCAAAATTTAAAATTCAGAAAATGAATATAATATTGTCAACAAACAAATGAATGATTGGGCCCAAATTTGCATTTTAAACAAGAATTGCATTTTTGATGAGAAATGAAGTTCTATTTATGTAATGCACTAAAAACAATGTTTATGGACTTTGGAACAATGAATATAAAGATATTAAAAATAAATATTTTCCACTTTTAGTGACTAATAACACCCCCCAACTTGAGTTTTTCTAGTCCCGAGCAAAATAAATTACAAATATGAAATTCAAATCCCCTTTTCCAAAAACATTTTAATACACATTGCTCACCCAAATATCTAATACCAAAAAAATTATGAAAACCCATCAAAATCATTAAAAACAAGCTAGGTCCATAAGCATATCCCAAGCCCAAGCCCATTACTTTGTTCAAATTCATTGCCACATTTCATCCAATTCCAATTAAGCATGATAAAGTGTTGTGCATCATAAAAGATATGGGGCCCATTTTATTGTTCAAGGGGAAAAAATGGAAGCGCTAGGTGGGAATCACATTAAACCATAAAATGAGTATCCAATTTTTTTTGATTTTTTTTTCTTTTACCACAATAGATTTAAAAAGACTAACTCTGGGCAAGACAACTATGGAGTCACGATCCCCAAGTGTCGGACGCCACACATATTATCAATTTCATGCTCTACAATAGAGATATAAATCCTAACTCTGGGAAAGACAACTATGGAGTCACGATCCCCAAGTGCCGGACGCCATGCATTTGGACAAAACATTGCTCTATGTGGTCATTTTTTTGTTTTTTTTTGTTTTTTTTTTTGTTTTTTTTTGTTTTTTTTGGATACTCAAATTAAACTAAAAGTGACCCCAGAACCCTATGCTATAATGAAAGGGACCCGAGAACTCAAATTTACACCCACGATCCAATAGACGTGCATTGTGGCATTTTTATTAAGATGATGAAATTGTAAACATTGAAAAATCACATCGGACAACCGCACTTTCCAAAAACTATGCTCATGAACTTAAACATTCATTAAAATCAGAATCAAGGCATGCAAAATTTATTTGATATCCAATTTAAGAGTTTGCAATGTGTTTATCATGTTTATGGTTAATGGAATTTTTCTTTTCATGCATGTTTTTTTTAAAAAAAATATATCATTTTTTATCTCCCCCCAACTTAGAATGACACTGTCCCCAGTGTTTAAAGAAAAGAAAAGTTAGAAGTGGGTAGGAGAGGAGTTTAAAGATGAAATTGAGAATGATAAACATGGAACAAATTCACCTGGTTTTTGAGGTTCATGATGCTCCAAATTACTCCTTTGATCTCTTTGGGGATGTAGGCACCTCCTTGATTGAACATGTATCACCCAAAATAGTTCCTGAACCATAAAAAGAAGGACAAAGCAGACAAAACAAACAACACAATGATTTATTTAATTCCAAGTACCATCATTTTCATGTTTTTTTTAAATCAAACTAATGATACATTGTCTTCTTTTAAATTTCTGGGTATGGTATTACTCAGGGATCACACCGCGTGACACAGATGAATACGGTGCTCCCCTTCCATACCCATCCATACTCATAAAAGAATAACAGGTCAAGAGCCTAATTTTTTTTTAACCTACAAAAACATAAATAAAATAAACTGATGATACATTGTCTTCTTTAAATTTCTGGGTAAGGTATTACTCAGGGATCACACCGCGTGACACGGATGAATACGGTGCTCCCTTTTCATACCCATCCTTACCTATAAAAGAAGAACAGGTCAACAGTATATATAAAAAAAATAACTAAATTAAGCAGAAGGAAACAAAAGATGATTCACAGTGATTGGAAACATGAAAACCATGGGTTGCCTCCCATGCAGCGCTTTTGTTTAACGTCGTTAGCCCGACTTGTACCCTAAATCTATCAATTTTTCTCTGGTTCATATGTTTGCTCAGTTAACTCCTCCTTGGTTTCTTGTTTATTGAATGATTCAATGAATGGTTTTAACCTATGACCATTGACTTTGAAGACATGACCACTTGTGGGATCCTGAATCTCTATTGCCCAATGAGGGTACACATGATGCACTAGGTATGGACCAGACCATCTGGACCTTAGCTTTCCTGGGTGTAGATGAAGTTTTGAACTATACAAGAGCACAAATTTTCCCAGTTCAAAGTGTTTGACTTTGAGATTCCTAGATTGGTAGGCTTGAACTTTATATTTATTGATCCTTGAATTTTCATAAGCCTCCATCCTAAGTTCCTCGAGTTCATTAATATCTAATTTCCTTTTTGTTTCAGCCAAAGAAATGTCAATGTTCATTTTTTTTATTGCCTAAAAGGCCTTATGCTCAATTTCAACAGGTAAATGACATTCTTTTCCATAAACCAATCTATACGGTGACATGTCTAGGATAGTTTTGAAAGCAGTTAGATATTCCCAAAGGGCATCTAAGAGTTTCTCGGACCAATCTTTCCTTGAGGGATTAACAGTTTTTTCAAGAATTTGCTTAATTTCTCTATTTTCCAACTCAGCTTGACCGTTGGTTTGAGGATGATATACAGTGGAAACTTTATGAGTAATACCATACTTAGACATGAATGAAGAGAATGGGCGGTTGCAGAAATGGGTTCCACGATCACTGATTATAGCCCTAGGAATTCCAAATCAAGAAAATATATGCTCTTTCAGAAATCGGATCACAACATGGTGGTCATTGGACTTGGTGGGAATGGCTTCAACCCATTTTGAGACATAATCAATAGCTAAGAGGATGTAGAGGTATCCCTTAGAGTTTGGAAAGGGTCCCATGAAATCAATTCCCCAACAATCAAATATTTCAACGACCAGAATGGGAGTGAGGGGCATTTGATTCCTTTTGGTAATGGATCCTAAATTCTGACACTGAGGACAACTTTTGCAGAATTGGAAGGAATCCTTAGTGAGGTTCGGCCAGTAGAAACCACATTGGAGGACCTTTGAAGTGGTTTTCTTTGTAGAAAAGTGTCCTCCACATGCCTCTCCATGACAAAATTTTAGAATGGACTCTTTCTCAGACTCGGGAATACATCTCCTGATGATTTGATCAGGACAGAACATGAAGAGGTAAGGATCATCAAACACATAGTGTTTTACATCAGAAAGGAATTTCCTCTTAGCTTGGGTCCCCATGAATTTTGGAATGTCACCCGTCACCAAATGGTTTGCTATGTCAGCATACCAAGGGAAATCACTCACTGAATAGAGGTGCTCATCAGGAAATGAATCAGACACAGAGAGGTGGTGTGAGTTGTCTTTGAATTCCATCCTAGAGAGGTGATCAGCTACAATATTTTCAACACCCTTTTTATCCTTAATGGTTAAATCGAACTCTTGAAGAAGAAGGACCCACCTAATCAATCTAGCCTTGGCATCTTGTTTTTGGAAAAGGTATTTTAGGGCTGGATGATCAGTGAAGACAATGATGGGTGATCCTAAGAGATAAGACCTGAATTTCTCTAAGGCAAAGACAACAGCAAGCAACTCTTTCTCAGTGGTGGTGTAGTTTATTTGTGCATCATTTAAAGATTTGCTTGCATAAGAAATGACATGTGGAGTTTTCTCACACCATTGTCCTAAGACTGCTCCTACAGCGAAATCACTTGCATCACACATGAGCTCGAAAGGAAGTTTCCACTTTGGAGATTGCATGATAGGTGGAGATATAAGAGTTGACTTGAGTGTAGAGAATGATTCCTCACAGCTTTCTGTCCATAAAAATGGAGCATCTTTTTCCAATAGAGCACAAAGTGGCCGAGAAATAGAGCTGAAATTCCTAATGAACCTTCTATAAAAACCAGAATTTCCTAAGAATGACCTCACTTCCTTAACAGTTTTAGGAGAGGGAAGGTGACGAATGATGTCAACCTTAGCTTTATCAACTTCAATCCCTCTACCAGATACCAGATGACCTAGAACAAGTCCTTCCCTTACCATGAAATGGCATTTTTCCCAATTTAGTATGAGATTCTTATCCTCGCACCTTAACAAAACATTTTCAACATTTATAAGGCATCCCTCAAAATTATCCCCAAAGATAGAGAAGTCATCCATGAAGACCTCTAAAAAATCCCCCACCATATCCGAGAATATTCCCATCATGCACCACTGGAAGGTACCAGGGGCATTACATAACCCAAAGGGCATGCGTTTGAAGGAAAAAGTGCCAAAATGACAAGTGAAGGTTGTTTTTCCTTGATCCTCTAAGGAGACTTCGATTTGATTATACCCTGAGAATCCATCTAGGAAGCAATAGAATTGATGACCCGCCACTCGCTCGAGGACATGATCAATAAAGGGTAAGGGGAAATGGTCTTTCTTGGTACAAGAGTTGAGCTTCCTATAGTCAATACAAACTCTCCATCCACTACTGACCCTTGTTGGAAGCATCTCTCCATCCTTGTTGGTTATTACTGTGATTCCATCCTTCTTTGGAACCACATGGATTCAGATAACCCACTCACTCTCAGCTATAGGATAGATGATACCAGCTTTTAACAATTTCAAAAGTTCTTTTCTCACTACTTCCATGAGATTAGGATTGATTCGCCTCTGAGGTTGATGACATGGCTTTGACTCAGATTCAAGAATAATTCTATGAGTCCCGATAAGTGGGCTAATCCCAGGGATATCAGATAGGGTCCATCCAATGGCTTTCTTGTGTCTCCTAAGAACATCTAGAAGCATCCTCTCATGATCGGCTTCAAGGGAGGAAGAAATGACAACAGGAAAGGATTGATTGTCCCCTAAGAACGCATACTTGAGTGATGAGGGTAAAACCTTAAATTCAAGATCAGAGTGGTTATCACTTTCCAAGAAAGGATGAGACTTTGTATTGAACTCAGTTTCTTTTTTTACATTTCTTGACAAAATTGGTTCCTTGTGAACAGAATTTTCATCCACTAAATTTTCCAGAGTAGTGTCATGAATGGCTATGGACTCAATTTTATCGATTTCAACCATGGTATCATTGATTGGTGATTCTAGAAATTCATCAATAGAGCTGTCTGAAAGAGATTCAATCCAAGGAGGAAAATTTCCATCATGTGAATAAAGAAAATAAATCTCTTCTTAACTTAACCATCCTTCGGTAACTCCTTGATGTTCATTGAGTTCATTATCAACACTACCAATCCAATTAACCTCATGGATCTCTTCATCATCCCCAATTTGAGAGTTTTCATTGTATATGTTCAAGTCTAGACTCATGTTCCCAAAGGTGATGGTCATGTTCCCATTTCGGACTCGGATTACAGAGTTGATTGTTGCAAGGAAGGGACGACCAAGTATGATTGGGGTTTTCTCCCTAGGACCTAAGCTTGGGTGATTTTCCAGAACAATGAAGTCAGCTGGGTAAATGAAATTTTCAACTTTCACCAAAACATCTTTTAAGATCCCCTTTGTAACTCGAACACTACGATCAACAAGTTGAAGAGTGACAGATGTGGGTTGGAGTTCTTCGAGCCCTAACTGATAGTACATGGCATAAGGAATGAGGTTCACACTAGAACCTAGATCACACAAGGCTTTGACAACTTTGTTCTCTCCTAGTTCAACATTTATATAAGGGCATCCTGGGTCTTTCATCTTAGGAGGAATGGTCCCTTGAATGGTGGTACTCACATTAGCAGCCAAAAGGACTTGGTTTTTATGTGAAAATATTCTTTTAAAAGTGCACAAGTCCTTAAGGTATTTTGAGTAGGAAGGTATGGTTTGGATGGCATCGAGAAGGGGAATGTTCAACTTGACTTGTGAGAAGATTTCCCTCAATGTTTCACTCAATTCAGGCTTGGTTTTCCCCCTCATGCATTGAGGAAATGGTGCAGATTGTGAAGTTGTTTGTTGAAGTGTTGTTTCATTCACATTATTATCAGTTTCTTCAGTTTGATCTTGTATTTCATTTGAATTTTCATTAGAGTTTGAAGCTTCACATGGTTTATGACTTATCTGTTCAGGTTTTTCAATTGATTTCCCACTTCTTAAAACTGTCACAGCCTTTAGTTGTTCGTGAGTTGTTTGAGTGAAACTTGTCTCTCCCCTTGATTTTTGTTGTGGAATGGCCTGTGTGGGCATGGGTTCCTTTCCAGTTTTTATGGTTTGAAGTTCTTGTTTAATGGATGAGAATTCTGAGTTCATTTTGTCCATTTGTTTGCACAGTTGTTCTAGTAGGATTTGTGGAACATTTTGGGTTGGTGCTTGAGCTTCTGGGTTTATTCCAGGAGGATACTTTGGTTGTTGGATAGGTTGTTGAATGGGTTGTTGGATAGGTTGTTGATATTGGAAAGGAGGATGTTGGTATTGGACTGGTTGTGGTTGGAATTGGTTATGGTTTTGAAAATTTTGTGTAGGGTAGGGGTTTGGTCCTTGTGGTTGGCTAGGTTGTTGGTTATCTTTCCATCGGAAGCCTGGGTGGTCATTATACCTTGGGTTGAATGTGTTTCGGTATTGAGGCTTTTGAAAGTTTAGGGCATTGACTTCAGCAGGTGGTCCTCCTAAAAGAACATCCTTTATGGATGGAATGGTTGGGCAGTTGTCCGTTTTGTGTTCATGTTTGTCACAGATTGTGCAAACAAGGTCTACAGTTTGGATTTCATTGCTTTTCTATGGTCTATCTCTTCAACCTTCCTAGAGAGTGCTGCAAGTTTCACCCTAAGGCTTTCCTCTTCCCTAAGTGTATGAATTCCAGTAGTTTTTTGAGGCTTTTCAGAATAAGGTGATGTTCCCCATGTTTGGTTTTGTTCAGCAAGGATTTCTAGATACTCGTAAGCATCATTTGGGGATTTGTTTTTAAAGGTCCCATTACACATCATGTCAATGAATTGTTTGTTCCCCGGGCCCAAACCTTAATAGAAAATTTTTACTTGTTCTGGAATAGAAAAACCATGGTGTGGAACCATGTTTAGGGTGTCTTTGAACCTCTCCCATGTTTCATAAAATGACTCTCCCTCTTTTTCAAAAAAGTTTTGGATGCTCTTTTTAAGTGCAATTGTTTTGTGATGAGGGAAGTATTTTTTGTAGAATTCTCTTTGTAGTTGGTCCCAAGAGTGGATTGATGAAGGTCTCAAGTTGTTTAGCCAATTTTTAGCTCGATCCTTTAATGAAAAAGGAAAGAGCCTCATCTTAGCAGATTCTAATTGATGTGGGGGACACATGGTTTCAACAATGTCGTTGAACTCTTTGACATGAAGGTATGGCATTTCTGACTCCATCCCATGAAAGGTTGTAAGGTTGTTTAGGACATGGGGTTTGAATATGTAGTTGGTGTCTCCTATGGAATTGTGTCTAATGCATGAGGGGGCATTGTTCCAAGCAGGAGTGAGGTAGTCGTTCATGGTTTGATCAACTACATTCCCTAAGTTTGGAGCTTCTTGGTTTTGGTTTCCCATTTGATTCCCCCCAGGGTTTACAATTTGATTTTGTGGATGACCCTCCATTGGACTTGTTTCAAGTTCTGACTTTGGGGTTTCAAGAATATTTGGATCTGATTTAAACAATCCCCTAGGTGCACTTGACTCCCCTATCCTAGGACTATCCACCCTAACTAGTCTGTTTGAGAAATCGCGGGTGTAGGCGGGCATGCGCCAAAAAAAAGCGAGAAAGGGACAAGATAAGAGATCTTGGGCGAGAGTAGAAGAAAAGACGTGAGGAAAGAAGATTTTTTCTAAATCTAAGGTACTTACTTGGTCCCCGGCAACGGCGCCAAAATTTGGTTCACGCCCAAAGTTACCCAAGAGAAGAAGGGTAGAACGGTCTTTGTAGTGTAGCTTGGGTTGTCGATTCCACAGAGACCTAAGAAGATACCTAAGATACACAACCTAAGGGATGTATTTTTGGCTATGAAGTGGCCAACTTGGATTTATTTTGGATGGGTTTTAAAGATATCTAATAGATTTAAGTGGATTCAATTTAAAAGAATGAGTTGATCCTAGGTTATCGCTCGGGGTGGATTGGACGTATTTTCTTTTTAATGATTTCAATTTCTTAAATTTGAGATGGGTTCATTTAAGGAGATAAAACAACATCATCACTTACTGGTTTAATTCCTACACCCTCTAATACTAATCACCTATACACTTGAAGGATCAAAGTTTTGAGCACTTCAAGGTAAAGGATCGTATTAGTACTTGATGTGTGTGGCCTTAAATTCAACAAGGACGATGAAGTTTAAAAATCATCAAATAAAAATCCCAATTAAAGAAGTGATTATACATTAATTAGGTGATAAATAACATCCAATACAGCCCCTTGCTACTCCCTTGGATCAATCCATAAGTGGGTTAGCCCTCCATTGATCCCATGGTTTCAATGGAAGCGGAAAGTAGACTCATGAGGGAGGAAATGGAGAAGTAAAGAAAACAACAAAAATAAAATGATCACTCCACCGTTGTGTGAATAATTTCACAAGGGTTGGTGTGAATAAATTCACACCTTGATCCAACGGTATCAAAGTGATATTAAGAACAACAGAATAATAGTAGAATAAGAACTTTTATTAAGAAACTAATGTGAATTGAACAACTTACATGTGAAAGACAAAATTGAGGCAACAAAAATGCAGCATAACATTACAATTGAACAAAGCATCCAAGATGATATGAAAAATATCCACCCTCATTACCTTCACAAATAGCTCCTTATATAGTCATATTAGGAGCCTTAGGTACATCACCCAACAATTAATTCACCCCCAACAATTAATAGAGTCAAATGGAGGGTGAATAATCAAAAGGAAATTGATGTTTTGAATTTGACCCAGAAAACTGTCCAGATTCGTCCACCATATTGACGTGTGAATTCGAAATTGAAGAAGGCCGAATCCGGAGGAGTTGTATAATAGAAATGTCTTAGTTAATGTGTCTTCTATAAGCTCTCAAAATTTCAGGACATTTAGCTCATCCGTTTGGATGTTATGGTCGAAATGGTGGGACGGATTTCTGTGCATTAATGACGACTCCACCATTTAAATCTCATCTTCAGATCCCTTTATCATCATGAAAACATCAGAATTAGCTCTGGCCACAGTTGAATAAAATGATCCTCATATTTCTATATTTCTACTGTATAAATTTGAGCTTCATTGGGCTTGTTTTATGGTCCCCACATTTGTTTGATGGGCCTTAGGCCCATTATTCTTTTTCCAGCAAGTTTCTGCCTTCAGGCGCAAAATTCTCCATCTTCCTTTGAGATTCATCCAGCGGACCTAAAAGATAAAATGTTCCAAAAAAAGTGATCAATCATATCCCAAAATTTAAAATTCAGAAAATGAATATAATATTGTCAACAAACAAATGAATGATTGGGCCCAAATTTGCATTTTAAACAAGAATTGCATTTTTGATGAGAAATGAAGTTCTATTTATGTAATGCACTAAAAACAATGTTTATGGACTTTGGAACAATGAATATAAAGATATTAACAATAAATATTAGCCAATTTTAGTGACTAATCAATATCCTTATGCTCATGTTATTCTTAAATGATCACTGACAAATCCTTTATTTACCCTTATTGAGAATCTAACCCCCACCCTTTATTATGTGTATATTTCGCTATGATATGAAGACGGGTTTTAATTATGATATGTATAAGAACGATTCTTCTTTTGAAAAACTAAGTGGGGGATGATGTAGATATTTTATGAACAATATATTTGTGTATCCATGTTTTCAAAGAAAGGAAACCATTATAGTTATAGTTTGGGTCAAAATGTTATGTAATGAATATTAATATAATAATATGCCATATCAATATCTGAAAAGTATATCTTGTTATAGAAATTTCCCCTCTAATAACCTCTCTAATGATCTCACTGTCCAATGAATACTACACATTGTCCCTACTTATAATAGATAAAAACTCTCTTTCATAATCAATCAATAATCACTTGAAAATAATAAAACCTTTTGATTCCAAGAATGATATTGTACACCAATATTTAAATCAGAAAAAAATCCTCAAATTACTGATTTTTCTCCATAATTTGATCACAACCCCAACACACATCAATAAAACTCTTCTGTCCTCCAACTAGTGTAGTCAACACCAGGCACACTGGCAACCTCTCCACATTGAGTCATAAGGTATAGAATAAGGTGGGTGTTATAAAGGAGTGTTATTCCGTTGAATAAAAATTGATTAATACAAGGTGGATAATAAACACTTGGTACCTCATATGATCTCTAACTCTTCTAGTGTTGGAACATATATAGCATGAATCTATCCACATCTTTCTCCTTTACATCACCATAAAAGAACACCTCCTTGACTAAGCTAAGCACTATATTCCTAAGGGTGAGTGATATTTTGGGTTTTCCTTTTAATATCTCTGTATCCTATAATAAGGGATTAATCTTCTTATGTTTACTACTAATATGGCCTTTATCGTTATTGTTGCTAAGTTTGGAATAAAACTTACCACCCACATCATGTTAATCACTAAATATTATCCCAAAATGATATTTCTAATAAACATATCTAACATAGTCAAAAACACTAGCCTATAGTTCCTGGTATGTGCATGGGAATTGGTGGACCCAAATAAATGAGAAGAAAAATGCTAATATTGATGCACTACTACCAGAAATCATGAAGATCCAGAAACAAGATATCAAAATTAATTGGATATAATCCCCCAAGAAAATTAGATGGAACCCATATTGGGATGAACCTAGCTAAGAATAAATCTTCTCTTTGACCTCAGTTGTAATATCCTACCAAAGTTCACTCAATAAGTAGTAGCTAGACCAGTTCTCTACATGACCTCATACCAGCCTCCCTACATTCTGGAGGCTTCCAACTAGTAGAGGGGGTCTAAGGTGGTAATTTATAGAGACTATACCACCTATATCATAGTTCACAGTAAAATAATAAATTAACAAATATCATATATGACAATAAATTATCATAGTATTCATAATAAACAACCAACTAGTAATAATGCATGAAATGTAGTAGAGACTCTAGCCACCATGTCATACAAACCCTAACTTCCAACAGGGTTAGTCACTTATAAATACTATAATAAAATAAATAAATCAAAAATTAAATTCTATGTCTCAAATCCTAAACATATCCTATGATCCATGTACTCATCCATGTTATCCTTCTCGGTAAAACCCAGGCCTCATACTAACCTATATCTACAACAAGTGAGGAATTATTGGGTGCTCATGCACCATGGTAGCCTAGGTAGGGTGTGACTAAAACTCATTAGGCCACAACCAATGGTTTATAAACAAATTTAATCAAAAATACCATTGTATAAGTCATTTTCATAAATATTGTCATTAAATTATAAATTAAAGTAGAATATCAAATTTACTTTCCGGCCCTCGAACTCCTGGATGAGACCTTGGATCAACCGAACCATCTTTGTAAATTATATATATATATCCCTAATCATGTCTCAAAACCATGAAAACAATAAAATAACCCATAGGGTATATTCTAAAATAAATAAAACAGAACCATGTTTGAGCCCTATAAGAATCAAAATGCATCAGAGAAAAATCTCTATAAGCATTAGAGAGTGTTTGAAAAAATAAATCTAATAATTGTATCATGTTTGGGAAGATCCCTCTAAGAATTATAGTATGTTTGGGTATAGCCCTCTATAAATTATAAGATGTTTGGACAGGTCCCTCTAATTATTAATGTTTATCAGGGGCGAGCCCTCTAAGAATTACAACATTTCTCGGTAGATCCCTCTAAGCATTCCAATATGCCCTAGAGCCATAAGAGGAAAAAAATATAAAAAATCCATTTTCAATACCAATCACCAAAATGAAAAATAAGTTTCTAAATATTTATTTTTTATTTAATTAATTTTCCAAATAAAATTCCTTTAACCAAATACCAGGAAAATATTATTTAAACTAAATTACTAACTGACATAATAAAAGTAACTATTTCCATTTCAATTTATAATTTAAGTGAAAATACCATTATTCATGTCATCATATCAATATTTTATTAATAAATTATACTAATTCCAATTACCTGAAAAATTTACCACTTTTAATCCATGTTATTTATTCTCAATCCAAACATCATTGTTACTAATTCAGTCCAAAATAATGTCAATCCATGTTCTTAACTCGCATGCCAATAAATTCACACAGTTAAACTAAATCATAATAAACTTATAATTATTTAAGGGAATTTATATTTATTTTTCTCTAGTTTCAACTTAGTGTTATGATTAGGTATACCCATTATTGGGTCGTAAGTTTATGTTTCAATTCCATTTTACATGATGGGGTCTATATGAGGTCCAATCATGTAAATTACACTTAAAGTATTGTATTACCAATTTAGTCAGGTCACACACATGGTGTGTTGGAATGATCTCACTTATTATACATACTAGAAAAGTGAAATAGATAAAAGGGATTCATTTTAGACCACCTACCTTTTACCAATGCCATTCTAATTTTTTGTCGAGGGTCGACAATAGCTACAAAGGGATAGAAATTTTATTCAGCCTTGAATTTGTTCATCCATGCTCATCTGAAATCCCCAAGATCAAAAATAATTCTAAGAAACAATTATTCATAAATTATAGAAATTATAATTATAAAATTAATTAAATACATCTTGAAATATTTTGATATTAACACATAGGTCCATTCTTTCACACTAAAACCATTGAAAATATAGAACTTTCCAATCATGATGTAACATCAGATCTAGTATACACAAAAAAATTAATTAAAACTAATAATTTAACAACCTGGAAAATTTTATTTCAAAAATCCCTTCAAAAATTTAAAAAGAAGACATACCTTAACAATTGTTCATGTAAACATAGGTGGGAATCTTTTCGGGATCCCCTCTCTCTTGGATATAAGAAATCTATTAAGAAATTTGGATATTCCACCTTCCATGGGTGAAATCAGTATATTTGACCTAAAATTAACATCACTAAATTTTGATAAAATGAGTTAAAAATAAAATGGAAGGAGGAAGAAGGAAGAATCTAACTTATAGCACTATTGAATCACACCCAAGATCATGAATAACATAGAGGAATTGAGGGAGAGAGGTGTCTTCCAATCCCAACCTCATGATTCCTGATTATATGATAATTCAATGGGCCAAATTACCTTCTGAAAAAAATTTAAAAATAGATACATGTGGCACTTTCTCGGAATGACTTAAGGGTCACCCCATGAATTTTTCAATAGTGACCTAAGGCTTCATTTTGATATTCCAAAAGTTCCTCTTTCACCCCATGAAGCATATTATATCATAATTACCCAATTCATGATGTGAATCACCTACAACATCACATTTATACATCAGGAAATGCACTTTCCTCCTATGGTTCTCTCCTAAACCCCCAATAATTCCACTATAACTTAAACCATATCTCAAAAAAATCGTTTCTAGATGTTCAAATACTTAAAACCTCATTACAATTTATATATTTCAAAAAGACCCACCCACCAATGAATAAAATTCAAATTTCAATTAATTTTCTTAGTCAATAATTATGTGGGTTCTTATAATCTCCCCACCATAAGACTTATCATAATTTAAATTATTCATCAATCATTTACTATATGAATGCTGGGAAGACATTTCATGAAAATAATTCATGTCTGTATGAAAAAAATTTCTATTATGGAAGAAATGGATAGAGTTTTAGTAATACCCACATTTTATAATTGTGGGTTGATATGTAAGAATCATGTTCTAATTTTCTAAAACTATAAACTAAAATGATCTTTGTGATTGTAAAGAAATGAATTCTAATATAATTTTTGAGATTATTTAATGTTTAAGGATGGGTCCTTATTGTTGGTATTAGAGAAAAATTTAGATAAATTTAGGGGTTAGGATGATGTTAATAGAATACCATAACTTAGTATTACATTATTTTTATGTTTAAATGATATATAATTTTAATATTACTATGTTTTTTCATCTAAGAAATTTCTATTAATGATGGTTTTCCTCAGAAGAAACAAGGAAGCTGAAGTAGGAAGGCACTAAGAGGATGATATCTTTCTGAATCTACAACATGTAATGGTAGGAATTGGAACCAAATAATTTGTGACCATAATGGATTAGTTGATGTAGGATATAAATGGTATACTAATCCTTGAAAGAGAATAACTAGAGCTAGCAGAAAATAACATGATGATTGTGGAACATTTTATGAGGCAACACCCTCTTACTTTCAGTGGATCTTCGAACCTAATGGAAACTTAAGGATAGATTAATTCCCACGAAAAGATATTCGATGTCATGGGTTGTTCTTATGATCAAAATTTTAGTCCTTCCATTTATCATTTTTATGGTGAAGCTGGCCAGTGGTGTTTAATGGAAAATAATATCGGGGATAGAAAAGAGATTAATACCTTGAAATTAGATGAATTTAATAATCTCTTCCTCAAAAAATATTTTACTAAGGTTTTCAATATAGGTTGGAAAATAAATTCCTTGAATTTATAAAAAAAGGAGGAATATTTAGTGGTAGTGTATGAAGAAAACTTCACCCAACTAGAAAGGTATTCTCAAAATCTTTTCTGGGCTCTGGATAGTAAAATCAATCATTTTTACTCAGGATTAAAGCCATTATATCGAAAAGGCATTGTCTTCTAGTGAATTAAAATTTTATGAGAAGTTATATGATGTGTTGAGAGGGTAAAAATTGAGTTTTTTTAATTATTTTGTGTCCTTTTAAAAAAACATAATGAAGTGGTCTAGATTGAAAGCGATGGGTAATAATCAATAAATAAAATTGAAGGTAAGAAAGTCAAATTTCTAGTTTTTGAAAATTGTGGTAAAAAGAACCCTAAGGAATTTCGTTAACAAAACTGGGAAGTGTTTCTGATGTGGTTTGTTTAGAAATATTCCTAAGGTAGTAATAAAAATAATCTTAAGATTAATTCTGATAAGAAAAATATAAAGCTTTTTAAATGTGGTGAGTTTGTTCATTATTAAAATACTTGCCCAAAGAAAGATCTAAATGATGGAAAGAAGTCAGATTATAAGAAGAAAGGAGCAGTGAGATCCTCTATGACTATGTCAGTAGATGCCGGGCTATCCAATGAAGTGGAATTAGGTACATTATTTTTTATGGTATTTTTCTAATGCCTTATTTGATATGGGGTCTACACTTTCCTTTTTTTATGACAAATTTTCTGGTAAATAGAAATTTCACCTCGGGAAATGATAATAGAACTTATGGTTGAAACACAAGGGTAAAATATTACAGAAAATAGACTTATAATAATATTATTGTTGTTTTATATAGAAATAAATTACTTTCAAACCTTGTTCATTTGTACTTAGTAGAGTTTGATGTTATTTTGGGCAAGGATTGGCTTTCTGTTTATCATGCTAGGATTGATTATAGAGCTGATGAATTAGTTTTTTAGAATGAGTTTTAGTTTTTATAGCATAATGAACCCACAAAATTGATATAATATTAGGAATCTTAAAATCTATAAAAATATGGAAATGAAAGTTATTTTTTTTTTATATTTTTTAAAATAAGGGAACTTTTCATATTAATGATGTTATAGTGGGAAATGAATACCTAGATGTTTTTATTGATGAGTTTCCTGGTGTTATACATAAACGAGAAGTTGGATTTACTATTGACTTGGTTTTTGATGCTAATCTAATTTCCAATTTACCATATCGAATGGTTCAATTGGAACTTCTTGAATTGAAAAATTAGTTGTTGGTGTTTCTTGATAAAGGTTTCATTCATCCTTTCACATCACCATGGAGTGATTCTATTTTTTTTTTTGTTAAAAATAAATATGGTTCCATAAGAATTATTATTGATTATAGTACCTTTAATAACATTACTATTAAGAATAAGTATCCTTTTCCTCATATCGATGAATTGTTTTATCAGATTCCGGGAGCTTAGTATTTTTCCAAGATTTACTTGAGATCCTGGTACCATCAACTGAAACTGAAGGAGGATGACATCCTAAAAATAGTTTTTTTACAAGATATAGGCATTATAGGTTTATTATTATTCATTTTGGTTTAACAAATTCCCCTTCTATAATCATATATCTTATAAATATATTATTCTGTGAATATTTTGATAAGTTTTTTGTTGTTTTTATTAATGATGTTTTTCTATTTTCCACATTTTATATGTATTATGAAAAACATTTTAGAATTTTATTGAAAAATCTCAAAGAAAACAAGTTAGATGGAAAATTTAACAAATGTAATTTTGGAAGAAATAGATTTCTTTTCTTGTAAAAACTTTCAAATAAGGATGGAATAACAGTTGATACATCTAAAACAAAATTGGTTGATTAATGACCAAGACCTAAAAATTTTATAAAGATTAATATTTTTCTTCGATTAGAAGGTAATTACCAAACTTTTGTTAAAAATGTTTCAAAGTTATCGAGCCTGTTAACCAAGTTAGCATGAAAAGGGGTCAAAAAAATTTGATGGAAGAATGTGATGTTAGTTTTCAGGAACTCAATAACATATTGGTGAATGCTCAATTTTTTTCCATATATTCCATAAATGGTTATTTTTTCATCTAAGTTGATGCTTCATTGAAGGGACTTGGTTGTGTTTTGATACATAATGATTAGTTAATTACTTACTCTTCAATACCACTGAAACCTCATGAGTTAAATTTTCCCAAACACGATTTTGATTTAGAATCTATGGTTTTTGCTTTGAAATTTTGGAGGAATCATTTATACCGAGCCAAATGTGAAATATTTATTGAACACAAAAGTCTAAAGTATATATTCACCCATAATTAATTAAACATGAGGTAGAGAAGATGACTTGAACTAATAGAGTATTATGATTTCTTGATCAATTACCATCCTAGAAAATCAAACAAAGTGGTCGATTCCTTGAGTTGAAAACAACATACATCCTTAACCATAATACATTTGGAACAAGACCCATTTATTAATGATTTGATGAATTTTGGCTTGGAAGTTGATTGTGCATAAAATTCCTTTGTTCTTTTTAGATTTCAGTGTAGTCATCAATGTTAGACATAACTAAGTAAGTGTATAATGAATACAATGAGTTACAAAAAAATGTATGATTAGTAAAAAATTGAAGTTTTCAAAATTTAATGTTGATAAAGATTGTATTTTGATATTCGGGAAGAGTTTATGTATGCCTAGTGATTCACATTTTAAGAAAGAGTTATTAATTGAAACTCATAGTTCTCAATTTTTTGTACTTCCTAGAAGTACAAATATTTGTAAAGATCTTCAGGATTATTACTCGTGGGATGGAATGAAAAGAGATCCTACAAATTTTACCATGAAATGTTTGACTTGTCAATAGGTTAAAGCAGAGAATCAATTAACAAAGGGGATCCTTCAGCATTTTCTAGTTCAATAGTGGAAATGGTAAAATGTAATCATGGAATTCAAGGTAGGATTACCAAATAATTCTCATGGTATTAATGTGATTTGGGTTATTATTGACATATTGACTAAATCATCACATTTCCTTTATATTGAGATACAATGTCATTGTATTAGATTTCTCAATTATAACTCAAATATATTTTTAGGTTACTAGGAGTTTCTCTCTCCATTGTATATGATAGAGATCCTAGGTTCACTTATAACTATTGGAAAGGCCTTCATTTATCATTGGGAACTAAATTAAATTTATACACATCCTTTCCTCCTCAATCTGGTAGAAACACTGAGTGAACAATTCAGACATTGGATGATATTCTTTGATATTGTTCAATGTATTGCCAAGGAATTTGTGATCATCATATTTCTTTAGTTGAGTTTTCTAATAATGATAGTTTTCATTCTATTATATATATGGAACCTTCTGAGGCATTTTATGGAAATTGGTGTCAAACTTCATAATTTTGGGATGGAGTTGGGGAAAGGAAGTTGATGAGACCATAATTAGTAGAGTAAGTGGCTTCGAAAGTGAATATGGTCTTCCAATACCTAAGGGCAGCTCAAAGTAGGTAGAAAATTTATACAGATAATAAGAGGAAAGAATATTATTTGGGGTAGTTGATCATGTTTTTATATGAATCTCACCATGGAAAAGTGTTATGCATTTTGTTAATAAAGGAAATACAATTCCACAGTTCATTGGAACTTTTGAAATCCTTTAGAATTTGGACCAGTTGCCTACCGAGTAGCTTTGCTTCCATGTTTATCTTAGGTATATAATTTTTCTCATGTTTTGATGTTGAGAAAGTATGTGTCATGTCCATCTCATGTTTTGATCCCAGAATTAGTTTAGCATGAAGAGAAAATTTCTTATGAAGAGAAACCTTTTTAGATTCTTGACCATAGAGAGAAAGTATCGCGGAATAAGGTAATTCATCAGCTTAAGGTTTTGTGAAGAAACCACATGGTTGAAGAATCTACTTGGGAATCTAAAAATGATATGAGGTATAGGTACCCTCACTTCTTTATTAAGTAAATAAAAAGTTTGAGGACACAATTTTTAAAAATTGGGAGAATGTAACAACTCATGTAGTTATAAAATAATTTCTTATCATTCCGGAATTAAATAGTCAATTTCATTATAAATGTATAATGAAATAAGTGGCATTTATAGAAATAAAGAAATTTATACTGATGGAATAGTAACTTGACCTTAGGAATAATAATCTAGCCAATAGGATAGTAACAACACCTAAGAATGTATAAATAAAATATAGCCATCTTATATGTGAAAATATGATATATTTGAATCATTGAAGAAGTAAATGGTTTTTTTTAAAATATAAATTAAGTGTTGGTATTTTTGTGAGTCATAAATATTTAATTATAATTTTATAATTGATAAAATAATTTGAATAAGTAAATGGTTTTTCTAAAATTTTAAATTAAGTGTTGGTATTTTTGTGAGTCAAAAATATTTAATTATAATTTTATAATTGATATAATAATTTAAAATAAAATATAAAATACTAAATATATTCATAAATTAATATTTTATTACCTTATGATTATTATTTAATTTTAAGAGATTTTAATTAATTTTTCAATGTGTAAAAAATTCAGTTATAATTTTAAAATTGGTATTTTTCGAATAAATTATGATTTAAATTAAAAATTAAATTGCTAATATTTATAGAATTATTTTCATAAAATGGATTTTATTTTTTAATTATACAAATAAAAAAATGGTTCGAGCTGATTTTTGGGATTTTTTTTAAAATACTTGAATTTTTTGTGAATGGTGAAATACAGTGATTTATAATATAAGATAAATATAAGATTTATTGAGTAATAGATGATTTAATCCTGATTTAAGACCCAAATCTAGAACTAAACTTAATTATTTTAATATATTTAGTGATAATTCTCAAACTATTCATATTTTTTATCCAAAATAATTAAGTAATGAATATAATAATGAGGAAACACCCCTCTCCTCTACTATAAATACCACATATCCCCACCTCTTCTCCTCACACCTTAAATCCATATATCTTAGTTAATTTATACCCAATTCCGTTCCCAAACCTCTAACCCATGTCCAAGACTTGTTGGTCTTAACAAAAGGACAAAACCAAAGGCCTTAAGAAGGTTCTCAAGGAGGATAATTCAAGAGGTAAAATCCTCTTTCTTTTTATTTTATTTACCTTTCAATTTATTTCCTTTTATTATTCTATACTCCTCTCCCCTTATCCAAGTGCCATGAAAACTCTATTGTCTTATATATATAGTAATGTTATCATGTTTTTGGAAATATTCATTATTAAACTTTTTCACTTCTCCCTTTTATTCAAAAAATGAGAACATCATCTTTGACGTGTCGATTTACAACCATCATGGGCGATACACATTAATTATTCATTAGAACCTTCTTGGATGGTAATAAAACCACTATTATGGTTAAAAAATATTTTATTATACATATTATAAGTTATTTAATTTTCTAGAACCAATATATAAACATGATATTGATTAAAATGATATATGTTTGTGATGATAGTAAAAACCATCAAAAAATTAAATCATTCTCATTAAGGTTTTATGTAATGAATAATACTCATATAAAAAATGATATATTGAATCACTCAAAATTATTTAAACATATTAACACCATTTTATTCCACTTCTATAGTTTTTCTTACATTTGAAACGAAAATCCATATTAAACCAACCATAGAAAAACATGAAATAAATGCACCCAAAACAATGAAAATAACAAAATATTTTTAATAAACTTGTGGAAAGATGTTATAATAATACCATAAAAGTAATTATTAATATGAATATGATTTTTTAATATATAAATAACACTCTTTAAACCATTATACAGAAGTTTTGAACACATTTTAAGTAAGATGAACCCGATGTAAGGGAATTCTTAACCCAATTTCCATTATTTGGGTTAACCTTCTACTTCTTTGATTACGTGGTAATAAGATTATCTCTAAAATTAATTTTGTTTATATTATATTTTATTATGTTTATTTACATTTTTTACACTGACTCCATTAATTTTATTAATTCTCACCTCAATTATATGATATTTGTAAGGGACCTTTCTTTATAAATCATATATTGATTTTTTTATTTTTAAAAAATTCGAAAGGAATGTTTTTATGAAAGTATTATTATTTTATAATTATAGTTCTTGGGAATTATTAATGTTGAAGTTTTGTACCTACATGTCCCTCCAATTCATTGGGTGTTTTTATATTGGCGGTCGATCGTATGGTTACTCCAAGTGTAACTGTAATTGTTACACCATAAGGTAGCTATAAGGGTTACATCATAAGGTAGTTGTGAGGGTTACATAATTAGGTAGCCATTAGGGTTAAATTTTAAGGTATCTATGAGGGTTAAAAATAATATGGTAGCCCAAAGGGTTATAATATTAAGTAATTAATGAACCAACTTACCTTTATTGTATTATTTATGTTTCCTATGTTTTATGGAAATCTCATGTTTTTACAAAGTAACTATATGATAATTATTTGGTGAGAAGTATATCTTTGTGATAATGATTTCATATGTTTATAATTATTCATGTATAAATGATTTCTATCCTTCATTTTATGTCTCTTACTGTTTTTTTATTCTCATCCCAATTTTAAAAGGTTTTTCATAGGGTTTAATGTTGGGTAAGGGAAAAGGAAAGGACAAGAGGAATGTTGTGAAGACTTTTCATGAAAAGATTTAATGTTTTTCTTAAAACTTTTTTATTATAGGAAAATTAATACTATTTTATTAGTACCCAATTTTTATGTCTATGGATAGATATTTATGAATTATGTCCTAATTTTATAAAACTCTAAACCAATGATATCTTTAGAAATGTATATAAGTTAATTCTAAAGTAATATATTGTATTACGAGATGTTTAAGGATGGGTCCTTATATAGTTGGGCCTATGTTTTATATTAATTTTATATAGCCTCCCAAGAAGGTCCAAATGAAATGCATGAGTTTCATCCTTGTAGGGCGTCATTATATGGTTGTGTAGAGGTGGACCCACATCTGAATGGTGATGATAATATCCTTTGGGAGTATTTATGACAATACTGAAGAAAGTGGTTATTGGTTGAGGTGACTCTTCGAGTGTCCCTTAAATTTCATTGGTGGAGTGTTGATTGCCTTGAAAAAATTATAGTTTAAGTGAAAATTTATTCCCTTTTTATTTTATAAGGATTCTAGTCTTGTGGTTGAACATGGTTTTTAGGGATTATGAAGGTGGAAGTTTTTGGAAAATTTGTGCGAAATCGGGATTGGTTTTAACCCAAGCGTAGGCTCTACCCAAGATAGTGCCCTGATTATTTGGATGAGTTAGATGAGGTATCAGTGTTTTGGGGAAGACATACTGAGTTTCTTTCTCTTCCACCTCTATTATAAGGCTATCATTGGTTTCTATTTTTCATGATTTTACTACTCTCATTTTTTTCCTCGATTGTATTTGTTTAAGGAAATTTTATCCTTAATCTTTTAGAGACAACTTATTATAATTGTGCATCATGATTTTTGGTAGTGTATCGTGTGAATGCTCCTTCATTTTTTAACCTCTTCTTTCCAAATAGAGTTTCTTTTTTAATTATAATGATCTTGATATTGCTCCATTCTTGTATTAAGTTATTATATTTAAGAGTTAGTGTCTTAGTAGAGTTCTAATATGGTGGGGAGACCTCCATAGGTGAATATTTGTAGAAATAATCCTTTAATATAATTATAGTCCTTTTGAACATCTGTCTATTTCTTTGTTTTTATGGTTAAGCAGTTTTAAGTGGTTTTGGAACCGTTCTAATATTCTTTCCTACCAACTTCCACCCAAAGGAAGAGTGTCAATGTTGGGTCTTCATTCTTACCTTCGGATGTTTTTTAGGACTGGTGATCGAGTTTCATTTGGGTATTCCTTTTTTGTCCATGATGATTTCTTCTTATATTACTTTATGGTGGTTTGTGATGAGGTAACTATATAATTGTTGTAATGACCCGATCTTTTATAAATAAAATTCCCTTTTTGGTTCACTTAAGTGACTTATTATATATTATGGATATATAATAAAATATGGACTTCCTTGGTTTTATTTTATCCTATCTGATTTAAACGACTATTAAGTATCTTAACTATTGATAATATTGTCTTTGAATAATGATCACATGATTAGTATAAATATAGGGTTTCAAAAAATCCAATTGGCATACAGAAAGGAAGTAATGGCCTCAACTAGTAGAATCACACCCTATAAAGCCCATTTATCGGAGCTTATAAAGGATGTAACAACACTGAGCTTTTCCCTTGACCAAGACCAAGAAGTGATCCAAAAACCTAGTGCGATCTAAGCCATTTATGGGATAATTTCAACCTCATCAACATTATAGCCCAAACCATATACGTCGAACCATCCCATGAAAGTCTCATCATCACACACCATACCCTTATAGATTTTTTCTTACATATTAAAGAGATATATATCATAAACATAGAAATATTAATATGAAAATTATTTTCAATCGAGTAATTGTTATATTTTCTTCTTATTATTATTACTTTATAAATGATTTTTTTTTTATAAAATAAAAAAAAATTGTATTTTTTGATAATATTCAAATTCAATCAAGGAATTTATTTTCAAGAATTAATGTATTTTTGAAATAAATATTATTTTACTAAAATATTATTATTAAATAATTATTATTAAATATAAATTATCATATAATTTTTATGAAGTCAAATGTAACTTTTATAAGGGTTCAAAAATTATTATTGTCCATAAAAAGAGTATTTCTCAATAAATGTAAATTATTATTTCAAAAGTTAAAATTAATATATTTTGAAAATTATTTTGATATAATAAATATTATTTTTGTAATCATAAAATCAAAATTATCCAGTGGTGAATTTTTCCTAATTTTATGATACAATCGATTTTTTTGGGTAAAAATTAAATATGGTATAAATATATGGTGTGTATTATGGCATTATAATGACCGAAAAATGGTGTCATAAATACTATAAATTGTATAAAATACCAAATATGTGTTTCCCTTTTAAAGTGGTTTGATTTTATGTTTATTTTATTAATTTTATAAAGCCATTGAATCCTAGGAAACCTATAATATATTTTACGGTTTTAAAGTCATTTTTTAGGGACATGACTCACTTCTACATTATAAATGGTATTATTTTAATAAGTTTGGACCCTAGAATTATAAAAGAATTAAACTCACCCCTATTTGGAATAAATCATGGGAAACACATTGGAAGGTTTGTGGTTTTTATTACTTCATTATGTAGAGTAAATAACCTAAGTTTGAAAAATAATAAATAATTCACATGTCATTCCCTACATAAACCCACCCAAGATATCATTTATCATTAATAAAAAACATTTTATTACGTCCTTACTCTTTCTTTACCTCCCTATATTCCTACCAAGGTTCCCTCAATCTCTCAAGAAGCTCCTCTGAAGCATTTAGAATCACCCTCTAAAGGTAAGGGATCCTCTCCTTATCTTTTTATTCAAGAATCTTCTTTATCTTATGTATTTTATATTCATTTCATAATATTGTTATTTTTTCTTACATATCCCTATTACTATAAATTTTTTGTATAAATTATTATTGAACCCTTTAACTCACATTAAGCACTCCCTGGAATAATCATATGGCCCTTTTAGGCTGCCAAGATTTCACTACGATTTTCCATACCAAAAAATTATATAGTCAATACCTATTCCCATTTACTATCAAGAGGTTTTCAACTTTATTCACTTATAAATATTTCATTGGAGACATAAATTTATATATTCCACACTCAAATATGTTTTAAAAAATTAAAATAAATGATTCCATGTTTTATGATTTATGTGGAACAATTAAGCATAAGAATGAAAAGAAAGTGATGGGTGAGCCTTGAATTATATAGTGCTCTAATGCATTGGGTAACTATTTAGTATCATGATACGTCATTAAAGGGATTTGGGATTGAACCTAATACCTCACATTACTTGTTCAATCATTATTCCTTGAAAGTTATCCTTGACCTATGTTTATGATGTAGTGTTCTAAGTTATTCCTACATTTCCCATGTTTCCTTTTTGTTATCATTCAATATCATGCCTCATTTTTCATGTTTATGATTCTCTTACCTTTTATGTCTCATTTATATTAATATTTTCTAAAATTTACTAATTTATTAATGTTATTTCATGTTTATTTCCTTACTAGTCTTTACTTTTCACACCTTTCTAATACATGTCCCCAGGTTAACTGGTGCAATTTTAAGTAAGAAGGAATAATATATGCATGTTATGGAAGTTTTAAATAAATATCATGTATGTCATGTTTTATGTTGTTATGTAATGTACCTAATTTCAAAATACACTTGACTTATCAATATTATGGGTTGTATTATGTGTAATCTTGTATAATAAATCATGAATCAATGTGTAATGAAAATAAGGGTTTTCATAGTTGGTATCAAAGGAAAGTATAGTTAGTTTTGGTATTAGGACTAGAAAACTCTATAGAAAGACTTAGGTATAAAAATAATTATAATAAAACATCCATATTTTGTTTAAATTTATAGAGTAATGGGTTTATTAAAAAAATATATCCTTATTTGGATACTACACGTGGATGTGGCTCTGGAACAGATATTCATAGGGGTAAAACCTGATAACACCTCATTGATCAAGACTCGATCAGGAAATAGTGCATGAAAACTGGGCTTTTTGAAGACCTAGTTTGAAACTCCCATAGGATATTCTTTGGTAAATTTACAATATCCTTAAAACCACTATTAAGGGAACAAAAAATTCCCATAGGAATATAGGGTTGTAAATAGATCATGGATAACATAAATTGAAGCCTATAAATCCATACATTAATGAAATAAAATTCATTTATAAGTAATCCATTTAATTTCATTGGATTCTCATTTATGTGTTTAATAGTTTAAAAATAATCATCCATAATTTTCCCTTTATTCTAGATAATATCCTAAAATATGAGGAACTAGATAAATAACCAACGTGAAGGGAAATGTGATGACTGCCCAAATGAGATGCCCAACCCAATGAGATAAGTAATAGAGAAAATTCTGATGATGATATCTCAGCTTAATCAAGTTATGAATAGAAACCTATATCATGATGAGCATGAAAATTCCCCTAAGAAAGAACAATATATAATTGAGGCCTTTATGTGATAAAGGCATCCAAATTTCAATGGATCATTCAATCCCTTAATCATGAAAAAATGGAATGAATCCATTGATTGTAACACCCCGACCCCTCTAGACCAGAGCCGGTGAATTACATGTTATATTATAATGGTAAGAAGGAATAAAAATACTTAAGTAACGATCCATTTAGTACTCTTGAATAAACATGATACATAGATGTTACTCAAATTACATTGGAAAATTTTACAAAATACAATACATAACAAAAACTAAAATATGCATCCACAAGAACTTAATAAATGATCTCCTCTTTGTCACCTATCAAAAGTAAAAAATTAAAGGGGTTTGCTAAAATGATCATTATGGGATACGAATGGTGGAAGCATGAATCAATAATAACTGAATTGTAAACAATTTGGCATAATCAACATGGCATGGTGAATAAATGAAAAACTCACGCCATTAATAAACTAAGAATGAAACTGCAACCATAGATTATGTCATAGTGAAAACCTCATGGATTGTAATAACTAATAATGAATGAAGATAATGATTATTAATTTTAATTCATGTATCTAGAACATGATACCATATTACCATAAAAACGGTTTAGTTCTGTGGGTAGAAACCCGTCTGATTTTTGGAAACAAACTCGAAGGGTTTGTCGCCAAACTGATTTGTCTCAGGAGACCTACCGATGCATCAAGGGGATATAGTGGGCCCCACCTGCCACTAAATGTCCAAATAATTCTTTATACATTGATTCAATACAAGATCAATATTCCTTCTCAATATCCTTATAGAGTGGAGTATACAGATTCATCAATATTTCCACAATTAAAATAACTTTCCAAATAAACACCTTATGTAAAATGGTATACAGTTTAGAAAATAAACATATCCATGATATGATATTATGAGTATTTAATATAAATATAATTTCAAATGAAAATTTTCTCAAATGGGTAGTAGGTACACCACATAAGGATTATTCGGTCCACCATACAAAGTTAGTCCCAAAAAATAGTAGTTGAGACAAAGTCTCTTACCACAATGTAATCGGTCGAATCATATGACCAAAACATAATAATCTTCAAATGAATTATTGAATAATATAAATATAAATATAATCATGTTATTATATATCAAAAGTCAGTACACATATACCACATACAAGAAATAAGTGGTGAACAATTAAAATCTCACAGAAATGAAAGTGAGATGAGAAACACCTTACCTTTTTCTCAAGTGTGTTCTTCATTTGTTTTAATGACCTGAATAATTAAATTTTTGTTAATTAATTAATAATTCCAGAACCTCCTATACATTTAATTTATTTAGTGTAACTTTATTAGGTTCATTCATGTCCCTTTTAATGGGTTTAAGAGGTTCTATTCTATTGTTTTGGAAGCATTTTCTTCCTTGGTTTTCATGATTCGTTTACTTTCTTTCATGAACAGAAGTTCATTTGAAATGTGGTTAAACATATATAATTGTTAATATATATTATTTTTGAAATTAAAGAGATATAAATTATCTTATAATAACTCTGGGTTATATACTTGATGACGAATCATTAGTTAAATGTTATTGATAAACGCTTGGATTAATCTTGGCAGTTTTGTGAACAATGAACTTGTTTGGTATTATTATTCCATATTATGGGTGTGTAGGGATTCAAGAACATTAATGAGATGAAATAAATATATTATGATCTGGTTCAACCATAAAATGGTTTCATGACTATAATTGGACATGGAAATGAAAATTGAGAACTTCATCGTCCTTGAGTGTGATAAATTAACACATCTCGGACGGTGTTTTCATTTTTAGTATAAGAGGAGGGGGAAAGAGAGATGATGATGAAATATTCCATTAGAATAATATAATTCAATTTCATGAAATGTACTGAAATTATCATATAATTTGGATGATTGGAGATGATGAAATAAGTATAAAATAAAGGAACTCAAAATAGAAGAAAAAAATGAGAAATCTCTTACGAAAATTCGGCAACCTAACGACGTCACCTAAAATTTAATAAAATAGTTTGATGAGATAAAGGGAGTACATCATCACTATTAAATAATATGGGATGTAAGAGGAATATTTAATGAAATATACCCACATAATACAATTGAAAATAAAAGTGAAAACATAAAATGAAATCTTTAAGAAAAGAGAAGGGTGGTTGATTCTCTTACCTTGTAGAGTAACTCCAAAAACATGAAAGTTGGGACCTTAGGGGTTTTAGGACACATTGGGATGACTCCTAGGGAGGTAATACCACCAGATATTTGAGGATATTGTGTTTGGAATGAAATAAAATGAAGGAACTGAGTGGGTATTTATAGAAAAAGAGAGGTAGTTTTTTTAATAATTTCAAAGGGACACATCATTAGTGGTTTTTGCCAAACCATGGGATTTCCCACGGAATTTTCCCATGGTTTTAGCCAATTGGGACAACTAATGTCATAATTTACTATAAACAAGTAGACCATATTTTTATATTTAATTATTACATCATTATGATGTCATTAAACTACCAAAAACTCAAAACTAAATTTTTACTATTCGTGAAAAATTCATGTCTTTTAGAAAACACCCAAAAAATTCACCCTAACCATTTTTTGACGTGTAGAATTCAAAAAAAAATTAATTTTTCGAAAATAATTTTCTAAGTATTTTCAATTTAATTTTTAAATAAATTCATAGTTAATTTGAAAAATAACAATTTTGGAGATATAATTAGTTCTATATCACATTGAAAAATTAATTAAGATATCATTATCTTATTATTTTAAGAAAATAAAATATTATATTTATTTACTATTTATAAGTTTCATATTACTATTCATATTACTATTCATAAGTGCATGTTACTATTCATCAAAAAAATAAGTTGGTTCTATCATACTCCAAATGACTTACTAGTCACAACTCTAGATGACCATTTTTTGAAATTCAAAACATAGAAGTGGAAAATTTATGTTTAATGGATTGGTTTTGACTATCTCTTAAATAACAAAGTATTGTTTAAAAAGAACCCAATGCTTTATGAAATATAGTCAATGAATTAAATGTATTTAATAGAATCATACCATAAAATGTTTGGGGTTTTATATTGATAATGACTTCTCAATCTGTCAATGTTCTAACAAAGATAAGGTTATACTAGTTGTTTATTGTATGGATAGAAAATCTAATCAGTGGTGGAAATTGATCAATAATACAATGCATATGAAAATATCAAATATATGGGTTGGAAATAATTATGAAAAAAAAATTATATAAATATTTTCATCAGACACTACAACTAAAAATGGAAAGGGATTTCCATGACCTCAAAAAAATAAGAAGAATATATCGGTTCATACGAGGAAAACTTCACAAGATAAGCAAGATACGCCTATTCCTTTATCATTACCCAAAAGTAAAATTTTGACCACTTCTTGGCTAGGATAAAATCAATTCTACGAAAATACATGGTTATACAAGACATTGATAGCTGTTAGGAAATTTTACTATGTTCCCTTAAAGTCGAAATAGAGATTGGAGAATCTCATGGGTATCACAATGATAAAAAGTAGAAATTTGAGTTTAATTATGGTGTTATAATGGATAAATATAATAGTGACAAGGAATCTCAACATCCCACTTGTTGAAAGTGTGTAAAGAAGAACCCTAAAAATTGACTAAGGGGGTGAAAACTGATTTAGGGGTGGGAAGGAAAGACACCTAACTTGCGATTTCCAATGGGAGAATCTGTCCTAGGCGATGGAGGAAAGGAAATATATGGTTAAAACTCATTCAGTTTTTCAATATTTCAACTACAAGGAACTATGACACTTTTAAAACCAATGCACTTATCCAAGGGTTTTCAGAGACAACCATTAACCTTCAAGGTAGAAAGGGTGATCTTTTTCCATCACAATTGCTGAGTTCGACCCTGAAAACAAAGTGGTGATAGGTATGCTTATTGTTCATTAAGGAATAGAGAATGTACTTTTTTATTCTAGTTTTATTAATTCCTTCATATCACACAAGTTTAATAGAACTATTCAAACACCGTTACAAATCATGTAAGTAGAGTTATCAGTTAAAATAGAAAATGGGAAAATTATTTCAACCCAAGTATATAACTCTTCCCCTTCCAAATTTTGTTATTTTAACTTCTTGACAAACCTTATGATACACCCTTTGGTGGAATTTTATAAAATTATGGGCATGTATTGGATTTCCTTATATAGATCAAGCATAAATTGTTGTGAGAGGGAAATCTATCTCCGTGTTGTGAATCATCCTAAAATTCTATACAAGTGAAATGAGGAGGATGAATCTTATTTAGAACCAACATCTCAATCATCGATATTATTTCCCTATATGAAATAATATCTACCTCAAATGATTAAGTTTAAGGAATGGATCATCCTTAATGATATGACATTTGTGATGGAATATAGATATGTGTTTCCTGATGAATTTCCTACTATTCCTCTAAATCGAGAGGTTGAATTTTCAATCGAGCTTATACATGGGGCATTTCCACTATCCAAGATTCTATATAGAATAGTTGTTGTGGTACTTGAGGGGGTGAAGAAATAATTATAGTATAATTTTGATGAAGGTTTCATACACCAAAGAGCTTCACCGTGGGGTGGACCGGTCCTCTTATTCAAGAATAAGTATAGTTCAATGAGACTTTTCATTGATTATCATAAACTCAACAAGATAATGACAAAGAACAAGTATATTAATCCATGGATTACTGACATATTCGACCAGCTATATAGAGCACAATAATTCTCCAAGGTGGATCTTTGATTAGGGTATTATCAAGTAAGGGTGAAGAAGGAGGATATCCCCAAGAATACTTTCCATATAAGATACAAGAAAAATGAATTCATAGTAATGTCATTCAGACTCACAAATGACTCAAAAATCTTCATTGACTTTATGAATAGAGTATTTATAGATTACCTTGAATTTTCTTTAGTATTTATAAATGATATTCTAATATAATACAAAATAATGGAGGAGTGTGGAAATTATTTAAGCACAATACAAAATACATTAAAAAGGAGAAGATTTACGAATAGTATGAAAAGAGTGTGTTCTAGTTGAAGGAAGTCTTATTATTTAGAAATATTATCACAAGTAATAGGATATATTTGGACCCTTAAAATATATAAGCAATTGAAGGATGTTCAAGGACAAAATATGTGACATATATCCATAGTTTCTTTGGATTATCTATACACTATCATCAATTTGTTAGAAATTTTTTGCAATTGTAAACCCCTCTAACCAAGATAACTTATAAGGGAGTCAAGTTTTATTTGAATCATGAATGTGAAGAGATATTCAAGGAGTTTAAGAAAGGATTATCACTGCACCTGTGCTCACACTACCCAGAAGTGAAGAACTATTTGAGGTATTCATCAATGATTTGAAGAAGGGATTGGGATGTGTGTTAATGCATAATAAAAATGTTATAGCATAAGCTTCAAGGTAATTTATGGTTCATGAGAAGAAATACACAACACATGATCTAGGGTTGGATACAGTCAACTTAACATTGAAAATATAGAAGAATTATATCTTTGGGGAGAAGTGTGAAATATAAATAGATCATAAGAGACTTAAGTTTATATTCACATAGAAAGAGATAAATATGCACCAGCAAAGATAGTTTGAGATGATTAAAGAATATGACTGATCTATCCACTACTATCCTAAAAAATAAAATAAACTGGTAAATTCTCAAACCAGAAAGGATCCAACAATTTTATCAATAATGATAATTGAGATGGATTTGATCTTCAAAGACTTAAAAATTATGGAAAATAAAATTTTAAAGTAGTGAACTTAATCAATCCTTTCACAAAATATTTGTTAACCATACTATATAGAGATTATAAAGTATTAACAAAGAGATTATATGGGAATTCGTATAAAACTGAAAGCTATAAGAAGTGGGAAATCCTTAGTGTTAAATAGTAATGAACAAGGATTTTTTATATTTGGGTCAAGACTTTGTGTACATTATATCCTGAGTTAAATAAGGAGTGGTTGGATGATGTGCATAGCTCTCCCTTCTTTATCCCTCGAGGGAGAAAAACGATGTATCAAGATCCCCAAGAGCACAATTTGTGGGATAATATGAAGAAGGAGAACACGGAATATACATCACGATGTATTGTATGTCAAAAATTGAAGGTTGAAAGGAAAAAATAACGGGTTTGATGCAACCATTAACCATACCTACATGGAAATAGAAAAACATCACCACATACTTTGTTACTAGTATTCCAAATACAAAAGGAGGAAATAATTCTATATGGTTTATAGTGGATCATATTATAAAGACTGCTCACTTTATTGAAATCTTGTAGAATTTCTCACTCAATAATCTTGCAAGTATATATATTAGAGTGGTTTTGAGAATTTATGGAACACCACTATTGATTTTATCTGATCAAGATCCAATATTTACCTCTAAGTTCTAGAAGATTTTCCAAAATGCTATAAATACTAGGTTAAAATTTTTCATACACTATCACCCACAAAATGATGTCCAATATGAGCAGACTATCCATACACCTGAGGACATGTTGAGAGAATGCTAAATTAACTTCAAAGTAGGATGGGATCAACATCTTCCTCCAGTCTAGTTCTCATAAAATAATAGTTTCCACTTAAGTAAACACTGAATGGTCCTGAAATAGTTGAGGAAATAGTGGAAAAGGTTAAGACCATTCAAGGATGATTAGATTTGACAAAAGAGTTAAGATGACAATCATCTATGAGACCTAGAGTTTGAGGTTATATACAAGGTATTACTCTGTATATCTCTCTGGAATAAATTCATGATATTTTGAAATAAGTTAAATCTTAGTCAGAGATACATCAGTCCCATTGATATCTTTGATCTCATCAGAGAGGTGGACTATCGACTAGCACTCCCACCTAAACTATATCAAGTACATGATGTATTCCATGTATCACTCTTAGTAAAGTACATAACATACCCCTCACATGTACTCAGTCCAGAGGTGGTACTATTGGATAATTATCTTTCCTATGAGGAGCAGTCAGTGATGATCATAGATCATATATAAAAAGTTCTATAGAATAAGACAATGCACCTGGTCAATATGCTAGGGAGAAACCAAAGGTTTGAATAATCGATGTGGGAACTGGAGGAGGCGATGAAATAGAGTAACCCTCATCTATTTTATTATTTAAAATGTAAATTTTTAGGGAGAAATTTCTGAAGGGTGGGAGATTATAACGACCTAGACTTTTATAAATAAAATTCCATTTTTTGGTTAAATTATATGTTTTATTATATATTATGGATATAGATAAACACATTCACTTCATTGGTATTATTTTATATAATCATATTTAAAATACCATTAAGCATCCTAACAGTTAATAATATAGTTGTTGAACAGTGATCATATGATTAGTATAAATATAGGGTTTTGACAAATCCAATTCACACAAACAAAGGAAGTGATGGAATCAACTAGTAGGATTATATCCTATGAATCCTATTTACTATATATTCTAAGGGATAAAACATCCCTAGTATTTTCCCTTAGTCATGACTAAGCTGATATCCAACAACTTAAGCATGAGAAAAACTATTTATGGGAGAATTTCAAGCTCATTGAGATTATGGCCCAACCCATTTATATCACACCACCCTAGGAAAGGATCATCATCACGTACCTTACCCCCTAGGTATTTCTAAGTTTATTTAAGGGATATGAATCAAGACCCAATAAATACGAATATGTACATTATTTTCAATATAATAATGGTTAAATTTACTTCTTATTACTGATAATTTATAAATGATATTGATTTTTATACAATAAAAAAGATTATATTTTTGGGTAATATAAAAATTAAATTAAGGAATTTATTTTCTTGAATTAATGGTTTTTTGAAATAAATAATATTTTCATAAAATATTATTATTATATAATTTTCATTAAATATAAATGATCATAAAATTTTTATGAAGTTAAATGTAATTTTTCTAAGGGTATGAAAACTGTTATTGTCAAAAAAACCAAGAATTTCTCAATAATGGTAAATTATTATTTTCAAATAGAAAATTCACAAATTTAAAAAATTATTTGGATAAAATAAATATTATTTTTGAATTAGAACTTCAAAATTATAAAATGGAAAATTTTTCATAATTTTTTGAGAATGTCAATTTTTTAGGTAAAAATTAACTATGGTATAAATATACAGTGTGTATTATGACATCACAATGACCCAAAAATGATTTCATAAATACTATAAAGGGTATTAAAGACTAAATATATGTTTAAACTTTAAAATAATGTTATTTTAAGTTTATTTTTTTAATTTTATAAAGCCTTTATGAACCCTCCGAAACCTATAATATATTTTAGGGTTTTAAAATAAATTCTTTCAGGAAATGACTCACTTCCACATTAGAAATTAAATTATTTTAATAATTTAAGGCATTATATTTATAAAATAAAAAACACCCCACTTTGGATGAATACGTGGGGAAACCCATGGTATGTTTTTTGGTTTTGATTACTATATTATATAGTGTTCAAAACCTAAGTTTGAGAAATAAAAAAGAATTCCTCACTTATTTCTTTTATAAACTCACCCATGCTACAATTTATAATCACTAAAAAAATTTATATGACATAATTAGTCCTCCATACCTTACCTATAGTCCTCACAATGTTCCCAAAAGATCTCAAGAATCGCCTCCCAAGCATTTGGAATCACCCTCTCAAGGTAAGGGATCCTCTCCTTCCCCTCATTATTCAAGTAGCTTCTTTATATCATGTATTTTATCTTTATTTAATAATGTTGGGATATGTTCTTAAATATCCCCCTTAATTTAAATTTTATATATAAATTATGACATAACCTTTCACTCTCATCAATACCTCCCATGAACATTAATATTCTCCCATTATACTACCAAAATTTCACAGTGATTTACCATATCGTACAATTGTGTAGTGAATATATATTACCATTTCCTATCAAGGGTGTTCACCTTTATGAACATATACCTATTTTATTGGTGAATTACATGTATTTATTTCACACTCCATGATCATGTAATAAAATGTGATGATAAATGAATCCATGTTGTACGATCTATGTGGCACACTTAATCATGAGAATGAAATGAAAGTGATGGGTTCCCCTAGAATTATATAGTGCTCCAATGCAATGGGTAATCTTTTAGAATCATGAGGCGTCATGAAAGGTATTAGGGAGTGAACCTAATCCATCATGTTACTCTTTCAATCATGAATCCTTGGCAGTTATCCTTGACCTATTTTTATGATGCAGTATTTTAAGTTGTTTTCATATTTACAATATTGCCTTTAAGTTATCATGTTATATCATGACTCATTTTTTTATTTTTATTATTCTCATCCCTTTTATGTATCCTTGATATTTAAATTATCTAACCGGTATTACTTTCTTCATTTTATTCCTTGTTTACTTCCTTACTGAGCTTTATAGATCATCCATTTATTATGAATTTACCTAGGTTATCCCACACAGTTTTAAGTACGAAGGAATAATATGAGAATGTTAGTGAAGTTTTCAATAAATTTGATTTATTTCATATTTTAAGTTTCTATTTAATGTAAATAATTCCCAAAGACACTAAAATTCTCAATATTTATGGTTTTACTATGTGTAATCTTATGTAATAAATCATGAATTTAAGTGTAATAAGAAGAAGGGTTGCCATAGTTGTGGTGTGTCACATTTATGTATTGTGAATTAAATTATCTTGAATTAGTTATAATCTTGGTATCTATTTGAGTTTCTTATATAATGTCGGTAGTGTGGGATTTGAACCCCATTCCTTCTCGATTCAACCATTTTGTAAAAGAATTTATGGGGATCAAATCCATTATAGTGGGGAGTTCCATGACACCCTAAATCTATTTGTTTTTATTTTATTTTATTTATTTATTTTAAATTTTTTCCTCAAATTATGGCCTGAACGAGGTTTGATTTTTGAAATTTTAAACTTTCAACATTAATACACAATTGGAAAACCGTTTGTAAAAACTTTTTGGAAACTGTTTATATTGCATCTATAACTTAACAGAGATCAACTACATGGTTGTAGCATGGTTAGTTTGACCATATGTCCTACCCTTGTGGGTTGATTCAATCCCTCTGATAAGGATATCATAGTTGGTGTATGGATTGAACAACAGTATAAAAAAATCATGGTCATCACCAGGTCATTGTAAATTTTTGACTTCACAAAAATACCCTCCAATAATTTTAAATAAAAATAAAAACCTACTCCTCATTGCCTCTATCATGTATCATTCACCACCAAGGATCACTTACTACACATTATTTCTCTTGTTCCCTTCCCTTCCATCGATAATCATGATGATTTATATAATATTCAAGTCTATCTTTTCAAGTTATGACCTCCCTTTTCCTCTATTTATCATATCATTCTTATTATTTCCATATTTTTCTCCCTTCCTTACACCACATGTATCTTTTATGAACCCTGGATAGAATATGTTTTTTTTTTATTTTATTTACCTAGGCCTTATGAGTATTTAATTAAAGACTATTCAATTAGTGTCTTTTAAATATGAAGGGGTTCTATTTAATTTTGGTAGGTTTCCCCTAATATTGTCCTTAAAATTTGGGAACAATGAATACTTTATTATTTTAATATTTATTTGGGATACCAAATGATTATATTAAGTATGTTTTAGGTTTATTTGAAAAAAATATTATATTTTCACTTGATTCCCATCAAATGCAATGGTTTCCTTTTTTTCAAACCAGGAAATTAGTTTTATTTAACTTCACAAACCAAATACTTGAATAAAATCCTAATATACTTTTTAAATGACTTATGTGATAGAAAGTTTTGTTTGGGGTATTTAAAGTTTATTATCATGTATTTTTACTTTTACTATAAATTTAAAATAATTTTTTGAAATGAAAAGTGTTATTAAAATGATTAAAAAAATATATAAATAAAGGGGTGAGGTTTTTGAATTACTTATTCCTATTTGATGGTTATAAAAATATACATGGGTAAACATATGTGTGTGTGTGTATACCAATTCAAATTAGAGTATGTGAATTGGTTTAACAAGATATATATATATATATATATTAGTATAATAACATATGGTTAATTTTATAATTTAATTTGATATTCAACTCATTATTCAAATAAGTTTTAATTTTGATTTCTTAAAATAAATAACAAAGTCCCAGTTGTCATGGTTCACTGTTCTAGTTGGGTTCTATAAAGGAGAATATAATTAATTAAATATATTATTTAATAGTTTTGAAGGTTAATTTACATGACTTCTTGTTTCTTATATATTTTTTATTAAATTAGATGAGAAAATGGTTTTTAAGAGTCTTGTTCTGATTAGGATAAGTGAAATGGATTGTGATGGGTCGATGAAGGGGCCTTCATTTTCAATGGAATGTGGTGTTTTTAAAATGGGTAAAGAACATTGGAATTCATGTATTTAAGTGGGAATACTATATTATATTTCACTTTTTATTACACCACATTACTAACTAAACAACACTTAGATAATGGTTGTGGTTTCATGGAGGGGAAATATCACACTGCTAGGACAAAACATGTGCTCCTTAACTGGTGGTCGGATGTGGTGTCGCGGATGGGTGACATTACCCCCACTAGGCCACAGGCATGTCCTCTATAGTAGTTAGATCATACATTGGATATTGACTGATTAGATAATCATATGATATAAGGATGTAGGGTTCCCAATAACCTTAGATAACATTGGTTTTTTCACCAATGTTCTTGTTTATGAAATTATTATTTTATGGTACATACCTTTACTCAAAAAAATAAAGGGTGGTAATTATAGGTTTCTTTTCTAAAATTTTAAAGTATTATATCCTTTTTATTTATTATAAAAAAGGTTTAATATATTTAATTAAAATAATGTTTCTAAAATGGTTTTTGAAAGTGGTTTTCAATGAAATTTTTAAGTAACTATAGTGCAGGTAGGTGAAATGTTTTCCAAGTGTTTTAATTTATTTAAAGAAAATAAAACTTTTAATTTATAAAATGATATATATATTTATGTAATAATATATTAAAAACATATTTTTAATATTTTATTTGAAACTAGAATAAAATTATCCTTTATTTGAAGACTTATATTTGGGGTATGGTTCATTTAGCATGCCTACTAATCTTTTCTTTTCACACATATCTTTACTATTTTAGTCATATGTACATGAAATTTTTTTATTTCTCTATAAGTTTTTATTATTTTGTGGTTGGACGGTGACTCATGGTGTTACATGGATGAATGTGAGCTTTATTATTTAATTTATATATATTTATTGGACCGGCCTTGCAGGCCTTTACTACTTTCAATTCTGGATGCAATGATTTTTGTAGAGGGAGGTGGGTGTGAGTAGAGGTTAATACTACAAGAGAGGTACTATGGAGGGTGATAAGATGGATTTAATTTCTTTTAAATTATTTTACTACTATTATATTTCTATTATTATTTTCTACTATCACATAGACCACTCATATATGGAGTGGAAATGCCCATTTTCCAATACTTATTTTAATTATTTATTTGGATATGTATTTACCTAAAGATCTTATTTGATACCCTTGGAGGTTTTCACCACCCTGGGGTGATGGGGAACATTACATGGGGATATTTTGGGCTAGCTCAGTCACTCGATGGATAGATGGATTGAGCATATTTGTGACATATAGATTCCCTAAAAAAAGAAAAACACAATAAGTTTTGAGATCAAATTATCGGTAAAGAAAAAATGTATTAATAATTAATAAAGGGTTATATCACATATATATATTTTGAAATATCATAATGATATAAATATTTTATTGAGAAGAAATTAGATTCATTATAGTTTTCTATAATGCATGACAGAAAGACATATAATCCTAAAAAAGTTCTAACACATACTATGCATAAAAAGAGGAGACCTAAGACAATATTCATGATCCATGGAGAATAAAATAGGCATATGACATAACATCAAAATGTTGCACCAAAATACTCATGGAAATCGTAGGAAAATCATAAAATTTTGTAAGATACTAACCACAATCTATTCTACACACAAGGTTGTGAACATGAAATCAGGTTCACGAATAAAATTATAGACAAGGATAATTTTAATCTTGTATATGTATTAGGTTGTGAGCATGAAATCAAGTTCACATATAATATCACCATATAATGAGATATGAAGATCAACCAAAGAATTTAAGGTATATATTGTACCCCACCCAATATATAAGGATAATCCATACATATATGTGCCACGTGAAATCAATCATAAATATAATCACATGAAAATCCATTGAAACTAAATAAGCTATATGTCATTTCAAAATGGTATCACAGTAAATGATATCAAAAGTAGGTATAGAAGAAATTATATAATGATCAAGATAATTACACCATATAAGGTATATCCTTTAAAGTTAAAGAGAAAAATGGATGAAAAATAATTTTCATAAAGATTTTTTAATGCGATTATCAAAAAATAACAAGTTAAGAAAATATTCTAAGTTAAAAACATTAATTTTATGGGGATGAAAAGAGAACATTTAAAACCTTAAATTTAAAAAACAAAATATTAAACCCTTGAAATAAAATGAAGTTAATGGTGATAAATATATAGTGGATGATAAAAATATCTATAATTGAACTGAAATACCATTGTTTATTCTTCTAAAACGTTAAAATTTATTTAAAAAATCACCAATTGATGGGAAAATTAATTACTTTTGAAAAAATGAAAATATTAACATGAATTTTCAATAATAATAATTTTATAAAATTAGTAAAAATAACTCATGAGATAAAATTTAAAAATGATAATAATTTTATACCTTTTAATGAAAGAAAAAATTAACTCGTGCAAAAAAATGCTAATAATATTCCTTTTAAAAAAATTTATATAAATTAAACAATATTGAAAAAATACCTAAAAAAATAATTAAATTTTAAATAATATCATTTTAAAAATATTATAAATAATATGAACATGGAAAAAAAATAACCACAAAAAATAATGGAAATTACATTTAACAACATCAAATATTTTTTATAGAGAATGGATTCCATAAAAGAAGAATATTTTGATAAAAATATGTAACTTTCCTATATATAAGGATAAAATAACATAAATAATAGATAAATGGAAGGATAAAATAATATTATAAAAGTATAGGTGAGGAATAATGTTTATGAATATATGATAAGTCGATTGAGTCGAAAAAACCCTTATCTTTGATTATGTCTCGGTTAGATGTGATCTTACCTACTATAGAATAACCATTTAAATTTTAACCATCTATTTTATAACATTATTCAAACTTATTACCTTTCATATTAATATTCTATATTAATTTATTACAAAATTATTTCTTATTTTTAGTTAATATAGATCATCTAAGTTTGTAGTTTTATCCATTCCTATTCCATTTTTTTATAGTTGTTTTGATTGAAATTCCATTTTCATGAGTTTGTAATTTATAAAATAGAAAATTTACTTTAATATAAGTTCTATAATGATTCATTAAGTTACATTTCCACTCTATGGGAGTTTTGGGTTTGTTTCATTATAATGAAATCCATAACACACTTGTTTTGGTAATTTTTAACGAATAAACGTGGTATATTAATATTGAATTTAAATATTAATGTTAAATTTCAGGAAAAAAATTATTATTAATATCATTTCATACAAGTAAAAAAAATTTAACAACCATCCATGATAAAAATTTATAGTATCATTAATGTAAGCAGTTAAACCGACCCAAACAAGAACACACTAAAATCAATGGATGGGTATGATTAAGAAGTGATTTTTTATGATATAATCATTATAGAAACATAATGATATTAATTAAAGTTTATTAAATAGATAAATTAGGATTTATAAGAGGTGTATGAATAAGATCAATGAAAAATAATGATAATAAATTATTACATGTAATGAAAAAATCAAATCTCTTCGTGAAAACCATCATGGTTTTGAAACATTTTAGGAAATATCCAGGTACAATAAGCTACCCAAACTAGGATATGATTATTATAGAATTAAATATATTATATAAAATATATGAATCTAAATTTTAGGTTTGTCTTCAAAGGGGTCGTAGAGGGGTCCTTTTATAAGTTAGATTGGTGGTATTTTTATAAATACTTATTTATTAAAATAAAAGGAAATTCATATTCAATCAAAGGGATCTAAAATTGGTAGAAATTAAAATTAATAAGGGGATTTATATATTTACCACATCTAACCATTTATATATGAGGTGTTACAATATTTTTTGACCTTATAATTAATTTTTAACCATAAAAAATAAATTCATTTTCAAGGTTATTATAGTAATTTGAAAATAATTATTCTAGAGGAATAATAAAAAAAATTAAATAATATTAAAATATTTAATTTTCATTCATAAATATATAAAAAAATTCAAAACACCCTAATTCACCAAAATCTTATCACTTTAAATGTTTTTAAAACCATTTATTTTACTTTTCCCCCACTTTCACAAGTGATGTTTTGACACGGCGTCAACATTTGATTAATTAACATGTTATAAAACTCTAAAATTGTTATATATACATACAAATAATATGTTATTTTTAATATTTATTTTTAAAATTTATCCTATACCTGTCACCATCATAATATTTTCTCAAATTTAGCCATTTTGAGTTTCCCAATGTTATGCAAGAACTCATTAATGTTTTCACATTTATCTTAACATAAAATTTAATTTATATTATGAGGATTATTTTATGAGTGTGTTATAGTGATATTTATCTCCAAATTTTGAGAAAAAAATTTCATATTATTTTAAGCTAAATTTATATGATGATGTCATATAATTTATTTTATTTAATAAAACTGTATTTTTTACTATTCACGGAAAATCAACCTTTTCAAAAAAAATATGAAATAAAATAACTATAATATAATTTTACTATGAAAAACAAAAAAATGGTAATTATATCAAATTAGAAATATAAAATTTTGTAATTCAACTTTTAAATTAAAACAAAATGAAAATACATTTTTATTAAAAATGTCTTATTAAACATTAACTGTTATTAATATTATTTCTTATCAATTAAAAATTAAATGTGTGTTAATATATTTTATTTCACATTGAAAAATTTTATTATAATAATACTTTAAAAGTTTTCAATTTAGTTTATTTTCTAAATGGCCTGAAGGCCTTCTTTTTTATTGATTTCTTGATAACCCCCCTTTAAAGGGATGAGGGGGAACCCTTAAAAGGCCCATAGGCATAGATATTACATTTCCCATAGGCTTGGATACATTATAGGACCCGTAGTTCTTAAGTAAATCATACAGACTATGACTACTTGAAACTGCCCCTCCCCAGCATCTTTATCGTGATTAGCTCTCCTCCTTTGTGTGATTGTATGGCCAGCATGTCCATGTGAAGAGGTGCACGGGCACGATACCGGTGGAAAATTCATTAACCTATCATTCTTCCAAATCCATTTATCCCTAATCTAGTTAATGTTCCCTGCTCTTTCCTCCTCTGGAGTGGTTCCCTGTAGAATCTGTCAGTGAAACTGCATATTAGGTGTCCCTAAAGGCCTTCAGGTGGCCCGACGACCATGAGGTGGCCCGAAATCCTTACTGACTAAAAGTCCTTGGGTGGCCCGAAGGTCATAAGGACTCCAATCCCAAACAGGTGGCCCAAGGGCAATAGTTTCGGCTACTACAGTACCGAATAGTAACTGCTATAGTAACCCAAAATTATGCCTTCGCTGGTTTTGAACCTGGGTCTCGTGGATGCACTTAGAGAGACATAACCAATTGGGTTGAGTCTCATGTGATTAAATTTAGTTTATTAAGATAAAAATACATAATATTTTAAAAATACAATTCTCTGAAAAATATGTATTTTTATCATTAAATGATTTTATTCATATATTATTTAAGATATATTACTTGATTAATAAGAATTAATTATGTTTTATCAATGAATATGTATTAAATGAAACCTTTATTATTTAACTAAATTCATTCTTTAAAAGGTATTTTTTTTTGAAATGCTAAATCAATTTAATACAAGTAATAATATAAATTTTATTACATTAACAATTACATGTTTATATTATCCTAACTTATACCTACAAGTCCTCTCAAGAACATCTCATAAGAACTGTGGGTAATATAAGAATTTGTGGAAGTATTAGGTGTTGATTAATCTAGCATGGATCATGTAGTGATTTACATGAGAGTAGACTTCCCCTATAGATGATTTCGCTCAAGTCATACTTGTTCATGTTCTTATAGGGTTTGGTCTTGGGAAAACCCTAGCGAGACTAATTCCTTTCCAAGCTTGAAAAAATGAGTTGTTTGAGGAATAATAACACTACATTAGGCCATTTATCTTCCTTTATATATAGATTTCATAATATAGTTATGACTATTTATACCAGCAAATTCAATGGCTATGTTTTAATAGTTATTTTTAATAGTTATAATTTTATCTCATTAATATATTAAAGTTCATTTTAGTTCGATATTGAATTAGATACAAGATATTCAACATATTATTTATTTAAATTAAAATAAATACTAAAATATTAGGGTGTTATATGTATCTATTTTATTATGAAAGGTCATGTTGTGGGAGAACTGTAACGCTCATGTCTTCAGTGTTTATTTATTAATGTGGGAATAACATTAGTTTATTTATTAAAGTAATTTTAAATGAAAATATTATTAAAAACTTAATTAATCTTTATGTATTATTTTTTTAACATCTTGTAAAACACCACACCATTTTTATTTATGAAATTATGAAGAAATTTTAATTTTACTGATTTTTAGGATGAGTTCACTTTGAAAATTAATATTAAGATTTTAATTTTGAGCATTGGATCATCCCAAGTAAATTTTATTGGATATATGAAAACACGTAAGAGGTGTCTCGGGTACTTGAGCATGTCTTGAGATCTTATAGTTAAATTTTATAAATTCAATAAGTGTTTCCCCTATATACAGTTGGCACATGGTTAGAAGAAATCATGCATCCAAACCATGTGGGTTGTTTTTTTGGAGGTATGACACATAATATATGCATGGTTTTATTAAAAAAATATAATATATAAATTTTTATTATAAATTCATTTTTCATGGATAGCACACATATTGGAGAACCTTGAGGACAAACTATGAAAAGTTTTTTGCATGGTACAGTGCAAACCACATAGTTAACCAACAGTTTAGTAAACTATGTAACTTTTTAAAAATGAAATATTAATATTTCACCCCTAAAATATTTATCCCATATCCACTTATTTTCTTTCTCCCTCATGTGAATTCCCATCCTGCAAATCCCCCTCTACTCCCCACTGATTTCCTGTTCAAATGGGGAACTTTTTGTATTATTATTTAGATATTTAAGGTATGTTCCTCCCTCTATTTCAATCTATTTTAATCTTCCTTAATTTCCGTTGAATTTAGAATTCTACATTTTAGGTTTCATGATTATTTCCACCCAGAAACATTGTAAATCATCCAACTTTTGGTGGTTTTTTGTGCATCTTGTAAAGGTTGTTGTGAAGGGATGTAATAAATTTGTTAATCATTTTTCACTTTGAGGAATTTTACAACATGAACTAATTTTTTTACTTAAACTAAAATAATTTTATTATATAATTTATTAATAACGCTATGAATTTTTCATAGATAGTGTCAGGAGTATTTTTAAAACCTTATTTGTGGGATTCATTTTCATTTTGATGTGATATGGGTGTTTGGTGAGTCATTATCCAATTATACCTAATTGCTTAAAATTTTGAAGTTAATTATAACTATGATAATTCAATTAATTTAATTGAAAAATTAGTTATAAAGTGTTTTAATTAGTTATTTGTGATTCTGAGCATAGTAATTGGAGTTTAGGTCAATTTTTTAGCTTGGATGAGCATAAGTGGTGAGGTTCATTCTATGAATTAAATCAAAACAGATTGATTGAGGTAGGTGGATAGAAAATTAATTGATTTTCTTGATCATTTAGTGATTTTATATAAACATTCCATATTAATTATATTTGTTTTCATATTTCATGACCTATGTAATTTTATGATATGGTTGGTATAGGCTCATGTTGAATAATATTCAATATTGACCACGTAACTTACTGACTAATTTTATGTTGGTATCTTAATCAAATGAGTGATGATTTCCATTTTTATGGATTGTATTGTAGGATTGAATTAAATTTTAAAAGAGAAATGGATTTATATCTTGAATTTTTTTAAAGGGAGAGACTAGAGAAATGTTTTCAAATAGAATGTAGAAACCTGATACCTAGTAGAATTTGGAATATTCCTACGAATATTTCCGAAGCCATAAGATGATTCAGTGAGGGAAACCAGGGACAGGGGTCCCCAAAGTGGTGATTTTAAAAATATTAAATATATTTTATCACCAAAGGGTTTTTTATTTGAAAACATGGATAAATATAGAGTAGAGTCTCATATCGGATTTCTAATACCATGGTTGAGTTTAGAACGTCATGTTTACCCTAGGGGAAACATAAAATTTTTCAGCACTAGGTGTTGGTTCAGAGGCAAGTCGGGGATCAGAACATTAGATGGAGGGTTGGTGATTTAATAAAAATTAAATCCCTCTCTCCTCTCTTGTACCTTGTGTGCATGAATTAGGAGCTGACTCCCCCTCCCCTATTTATCTTTGCTAATGAAATACCCAAATACCCAATCGAGCAAACGAAGTGTCATCAGTCTCATATCTTGATAGTGGACGCTCTCTGATTGGGCGGTAGGATCTTCTGAGCACCGATTTGATCTCAAATATTTAGTGTTTCTCCTCAAGTTATTTTTTTATTTTTATGTCATGATTCCTCTTTTTAATAATTTTTATAAGGTTTTATATCCCTTAGACGCTTTCCAGGGACCCATTTGAGGGTTGATATATGTGTTCTAGGGTGAACATGGGTAATCTGGGAAGCTCGTGGGTGAATTTCTGATGGAATTACCATCGACATGGAATGTGAACCAGAGGTACAAGCCATGTGTTCTTCCCATTCGGTGAAGATAATGTTTGGGGACTACACGATGTGTATCGAGGGGTACACACCATGTAGTGACCCCAAGTCTTATGGATTGAGGACATGGCTAGGGAAGCCATGTGAATGTACATGGATGTGTAAAAGTACACAAAAAAGCATATGGGCACTAGATGAAGGACACGATCATGGGTATACCACATGGACAGGTGGTCATATCACCTGAACATGTCATGCAGTATGGGATTCATGGCATTTAAGGGACACAGTTGGCTAGGTCGCGTGAAAGAGGAACATAACCAGGGGTTGGGTGAAGTGGCACACGGCGTGTACCACCTCTAAAATCCATGTACCCCTACATGGGTTGGAAAATCATGTAGACAGGATACATATCCATGTTCTTAGGTAGTTTTACACACTGTGTGGTCCCTAGTGCACGTCATGTACTCCTTGAAGATCTCTTTGAGATCTTCCGCCTTCCATGTCTCCTCCTATGGGACTCAGATTTAGGCTTGATAATAGCCTATCATGAGTGGTTGTCCACATAGAATGTAATGGTGGACTCTATTTCAGCCTCTTAGATTCAAGGTTATGATTTCTGAGAAATATGCATGTGTAGCAGTGCTCGACCGATGTTGGAGATCTGTGGGGGTTTACAAGAGATAGGTTGGGTTAGGTACTCCCTTGTGACGTCAGAGCGTGGGTTTCCCTTACCTCTCTTCTTAGTTAGTGATATGACTCCCCATGTCATGGTAGGTTGAGGGTTCCTTGTGACATTCATAATGTTTTATAGAGCTCCCTTATCCTATCAGAGCGTGGGCCCTACATTCTCATTAGATGGTAGTGTAGGTACTTCACAACCATGTTAGGGGGATGATCTTCTATCCTTATAGTCGGAAGTCCACTATCCTTCTAGGGTGTGGGTCCTCTATGTGTGTTGTTCCAATAGAGTTGGTACTCCCTTGTCATGCCAAGGAGTGGGTCCTCTAGCCTGGGGTTGGTACTCCCATGTAGTATCAGGGTGCAGGTCCCCTGTAATTAATAATTATTCCAAGTTGGTACTCCCCTGTTGAACCAAGGTGCGGGTCCTCTAGAAACAGAGTGTTACTCCCCTACTGGGTTAGATTGCGGGTCCATGATTCTTAGAGTGGTACTCCCCAGTCATACCAGGGTGTAGGTCCACACCTATGGATTAGTTCTCCCCCATCTTTGAGTTGTAATAGGGAGTGATCCCCTCCACTTATTATGTGTGATAACTAGTTAGGAGATAGAATTCCATCTACGTAAGGAGGCAATATCCCCTCCATACAGGACCGATAGAGGATTCATGGGTTGGTTTAGGAGCTAATACTCCATCAAATATGGGGTAGGGGCATGGTGTGGGACTCTCTGCTTGGTTTTTGTTGACGTTTCACCTGGTAAAGATCAGTGATAGAAGGACATATGGTGTTGGGCTCTATATTTGGGCCTCATAAGTTGTTTTTGATGAAGTGTATCACTCATATTGGTGACATCTAAGATGGTTGAGCTCCTAGAGTGAGTTCTTCTAATTTTTTGTTACCGATAGAGCCTCAAGTATAACATGTCTCTATCTATATGGTCGAAACCTCATGATAATTGGAGTCTGATGAGTATATCTCGTGTTTGTTTTGGGGTTTCCTTGTAGTGTTTTTACATCTTGGATGACACACCTTTGTGGTAGGAGCTGAAGTATGGTTTTTAGCCGAGGATGGTCTCGAGATGGAGTTTCTCTAACATTTGGGTTCCCTCTGGCTAGGTCGAGTGGGCTATTTAATTTCAATTGATCCCTTTACTTTTTGGTTTTTGGGGAACCTACTGAGTATATTTATAATCACCTTGTCATGGGCATTTCCTACACGTGTTGTGTCTTTTGAAGACCACATGCCATTCGATGAATCCCCATGAGGACCCAGAGCAAGGGTATCTTAGTGAGTGATAATGGAGCGTTTACCAAATCTTAGTCAAGGAGATTTATGGAGGGTACATTTGAAAGTTATCCACTCCTTCAAATAGGGTTGTAAGCCTTTCCATTTTTATTTTGGTGGGCCCTGTATTTTCCCTTTTTCAATTATCTGTACTCTGGTGGGGATATATGTATGCACACATTTATTTATATTTTCTATATATCTATACATTGTTTCATGGAGGTGTATGCGGGTGAGTAAATACAAGTACCTTACGATAAGGCCTCCCATGTGTGTGATAGCCTACTCGACGATAGTCACAATACCTGGCCAATTGGAGGAGGGGTTGGGGAGTCGCAGATTGATCCCTATTGAGTCGGGTTGTGACAGAGCATTATCAAAGGTGGTTAGTTCCACATTGGGACTACAGTGTCATGAGATTGGTTTAGGTTTCATAATGATAGTGTTAGGATGTTTTGAGTTCGACTCTCGGGCTAGTGGTTATAGTGTTGGTTCCATAGCTGATGTATCCATTCATTAGGACTCTGTTAACCTATTTTTTGACTCGATACATTAGGAAAATAATTTCTATGACAAAAATGGTACATGCATCATAGAGGATGGGGTTTTGTGTTTTTTTCATTCCTTTTTGAGTCAGGTCCCCAGATATACTCTTTGAACATGGTGCCTCTTTATTAAATTTTAGGATGCCCCTACAATAATAGTTAGATAGGGTTATGTAGTGGGATTGTGGTGACAATATTCCCCATGGTGAGGCTTTTGGGAAGGGCATAGGTTATAAGGCTATACCTCTGGGTGGTCCACCAGTTGAGACACTACCCATTGAGAAACAGGTTTTGCCGATAGTGCAGGATGAGGATGCACGCAGGCTAAGTGCTCTGCATGAGTTCTACCGGTAGTGACCTCTGTGGTTTTGGGGTGATCTAGACCCCCAAGCAGCTGATGACTAGCTTGAGGTTGTCATCATATTTTTCCACCTGGTGAGGACAACTACTGATCAGATGGATGTCCTAGTGGAGATTATTTTTCATGGTTAGGTCGGGGGGTGGTCGAGTCTTGTGGTGAGGAACCATAATGAGGAGATGATCTCCTAGGTTGAGTTCAAGTGGCGCTTTAGGGAGGAGTTCTATCAAGCCACGTTGAGGTCTATACAGATCCAAGATCTTTTGCAGCTTCGGTAGGGTATCATGACCATGGAGGAGTACTTAGTGTGTTTGACCAAATCATTATGATACTCCATGTACATAGTTCAGGATCCATTTTTCAAGGCTCGTACTTTTGACTAGGGCCTTTGTAGATATGTTCGAGTAGGTGTGGTCTCATTGTTCCTTCCAAACTATATAGGGGTACTGGATCAGGATCTAGTGGTAAATAGCTTCTTGGTTAAGGGATAGGCAAACGTGACCCACAGTAGAGTTTTTTGAGGTTGAGGCATCTGCAACAACTGGTATATGGTAGGTGTCAGGATCGCGGTGCAGGTGGTATACCCATGCCCAATCTTAGGCATGAAGGTACAAAGTGTAGGATCCATTCCAAGGATCTGGTCTGCAGCAGTAGAGGTTTTTCTATGCTTGCGACGATCGAAGACATATTTCCAGAGACTATCCAACACATCATGCTACTGAGAGGGATACGGTCAATTATCTTCCTTTTCAGAGATAACACATGGAACAGGGAGTTTTGTAATTTTTAAGAATAGTTGGTGTAATGGGTGCATCATTAGGAGGTGGAAGACGGTTTGATTTTCCACCACCACCCCCAAGTGGTCCACGCCAGGTTCAGGAATATGGAGGAAGGGGATGAGGAAAACTGTAGGTTATAGATTCCTTTGACCTAGAGGCTCAATAAATGGATAGAAGTATAATCTATTTCCTTTATAATTTCTTCAGTAATATTGATATAAAATGTTAGGAGGAACTCCTTTCTTTAGGTTTCCTGCTCGAGGTTAGTTCAGAGTGTTGGTAAGACACTATGTGGGTGTTGTTCGGTCTATTATTGAATTCATGAGAAAGAGGGATCATTCCCCAATGAGAGGCATTTTTGTGAGGTGATATAAAACCATGAGGGTGAGTCAGGGTTTCCCAAAGTTTATAGTGTCTAGGTGTTGTGGACGAGTCCCTCTGACTTTTGTATTCTGGTTGGTGTTGTGTGCTAGTGGTTTGGGTGAAGGGCCTGGTAAGACCCAATGTGAGTGATTGGGAAGACCTATTTTTTCATTAGTAACCTCACATGTTCGGAATCAGTCTCTTACGTGAGATTATTGAGAAGGTTTTGTTTTGGTTTTATGATGCTTCAAACTCACCAGAATGAGGAATTCTTTCCCCACTAAGAATCATTTTTTACACGATCTAAAACCATGTGGGTGAGTCAGTACTTCCCAAAGAAAATAGTATCATTGTATAGTGGATAAGTTCCTTTGACTTGTGTGTTTGAAGTTGGGTTATGTTAGTATCTGCATTGGGTTTGTGAGGGGTTGTGCCTCTAGAGCCCAAAAATGTAGACGACCCTTATGCATTGTGTTTTACACTTATCACAGCTGAGGAGATTTGTGCCCCCCTAGTTGCATAATATCAATCTGTTTGAGTGGTAATTGTTTGTTGTAGTAATTTTGGATCCCCTGAGTACATTCTTTTTGGTATCTTCGTAACCCTCAGTGGCCTTTGTGTTGTTCTTGGTAAGCTCACTGGTGTGGGAGTCCCTGTTGTGAGCTCATTTTTTCTCTTTCTACCTAGAATATCGCTTTTCAAGGGTGAAAATATTTAATTTTGGTAGGATATAGAGACCTATATTTTTACCTTTACGACTTTGGAATATTCATAAGAATATTTTCAAAGCCAGGAGTCGAGTCATCTCAGGAAACCAAGGCCCGAGTTCCCCAGAGCGGTGATTTTAAAAATATTAAATATATTTTATCATCCGAGAGCAATTTCTTTGGAAATGTAGATAATTTCTGAGTTGAGTCTCATATCAGATTTTTAAACCATTTTTGAGTTTATAACAATCATTTTTACCCTAGGTTTTCAATAAAATTTGTCAGTACCTGGTGTCGGGTCGGAGGTGAGTCGGGGACCGGGACATTAGATGGAGGGTTGGGGATTTAATAAAAATCAAATCCCTCTTACCTATCCTCTCCCTTGGGCACACATAAGAGGAGATGAATCCCCCTCCCCTCTCCTTCTTCAATGACAAATGACATGATGTCAGGATTGAGCAAACAAAGCATCATTAGTTTCAAATCTTGACGATGGACTCTCCTAGATCGAGTGACATGAGCTTCTGAGTTCCAATTCGACCTCGAAGCTTTGAAATTTCTCCCTAAGGTAGGAAGTATGAGTTGTATGTCTTGATCCTCTATTTTATGCATCTTTTAATGGTTTTATATCCCTTAGATTCTTTATAGAGACCTCTTGATGGTTGATCTGTGTGTTTTGGGATGAACGAGGGTGATTTGGGCATCTCATGGGTGAATTCCCAATGGAATTTCCATCTACAAGGAATGTGAAGAAAAGGTACATGCCATGTGTTATTCTCATTAATGGAAGATGATGTTTGGGAAAACATACTGTGTACCAAGGGGTATATGCCATGTAGGGACCGCAAGTTGTGTGGCCTTAGGGCACAGACAAGGAAGTCATGTGAACGTACATGGTTGTGTAAAAGTACACACTCAGAGTATTTGTACACAGGGTTTTAGACACGGGCATTGGTATACCACAAGGCTAGGTGGTCATATCACCTGAACACATCATGTAGCATGGGATTCAAAACATGTAAGGTACACGGTTGGTTGGTTCATGTGTAGTAAGAACACTACCAGGGGCAGGTGAAGCGGTACATGATGTGTACCACCTCTACATGTTGTGTACCCATATATTGGTTGGAAACCCATGTAAAAAAGGATACATGGATAGGTGCATGGGTGGTTTCACATGTCATGTGTTCCCTAGTGCACAATGTGTACTTATTGAGGATCCCATCGAGATTTTCCGCCTTCTGTATCTCCTCCTATGGGAATTAGATTCAGACTTGAGGTAGCCTATTGTGAGATGATTTCCATGTAAAACATAATAGTTGACTCCGTTTTGGCATATGAAATATTCGGTGATGCTTTCCAAGTAGGATGCCTCGGTAGTGGTACTCGAATGATGTTGGAGATCAGTGGGTTTTTTCAAGAGTGACATTGCGTTAGGTAAGCCCCTATGGAATCATGGCATGGGTTTCCTTTACCTCTCTACTTATGTAGAGACTGGACTCCCCACATCTTGGGTGTGGGTTCGTTAACTTTCGGCAGTTTTCTACAGGGTTGTTACCCCCCTTATGAACTATGGTGAGGGTTCCCCCATTACATTCATAAAGTTAGATAGATCTCCACTATCATGTCAGGGTGCGGGCCTTCCATTATTGTTAGATGGTAGAGTAGGTACTCCCCTACCATGTTATGGTGAGGGTCCTTTATCCATGGAGTTGGAACTTCCCTGTCATTCTAGGGTGTGGGTCCTCCATACCTGTTGTGCTTCTAGAGTTGGTACTCCCCTACCATGCCAAGGAGCGAGTCCTCTAGCCCTGAGTCATTACTCCCCTATCATATAAGGGTGTGGGTCCCCTATAGTGAATGAGTAGGATAATTTCATACTCCCTTTTCAAACTAGGGTTCATTCCCTCTTTCCAAAGAGTGGTACTACCATACATGGTTTGGGTGTGGGTCCAAGATTCTCAAAGTGGTGCTCCCTTATCGTACTAGGGTGAAGGTCCACACTTATGGAGTAGTGATCCCCCGTCTTTGAGTAGCAGTGGGGAGTGGGCCCCTCAATATGTTATTTTTGATATCTAGTTATAAGATAGTTCTCCCTTAACGTACTAAGGTGTAGGCCCCTCCATATAGAAGCGATAGAGGTTTGGTGGGTTGGTTTAGGAGTTATTACTCCCTCGACAGTGAGGAAGTGGTGATGGTGGTACTCTACACTTGGTTTCTGTCAACCATGCGTAGGGTGAATGTATGCGATAGAAGGACATATGGTGTTGGAGACTAGATTTAGGCCTATTAAGTTGTTTCCAATGGATTGTATCTCTCAGACGGGTGCCATCTATGTTAGAAGATCTCCAAGAGTGAGTGCTCCTGGTTTTGTGTTACCGGTAGAGCCTCGAGTAGAGCCTATCATGGGCTATGAGGTCAGAACCTCATGTGACTCAAATTATAATGAGTATATCTGGGTGTTGTTTTGGGGTTCCCTTGTAGTGTGGTCACATCTTGGATGACACACCCTTGTGTTATGAGCTTACTAGTCGTGTTTAGCCAAGGATGGTCTCAAGAATTAGATTCTCTCTCATTTGGGTTGCCTCTAGATGGGTCGAGTGGACTGTTGACTTTCAGTTGCTCACTTTTATTTTAGGTTTTTTGGGGTTCCTACTGAGTATCTTTATACTCACCTTTTCATGGGCTTTTCCTGCATGTGGTGTGTCTTGTACAGACCATAGGCCATTCAACAAAGTCCAAAGAGGACCCGAAGAAGACAGAACTTAGTGAGTGAGACCGGGGTCTTTACGTGACCTTTGACGAGTAGATTTCCAGTATGTTCATTTTATAGCGATCCTATACTTCAAATTAGGATGGATGAGTTTCCATTTTTATTTTGGTGGGCCATATATTTTCCCTTTTGTACATTTATTATACTCTGGTTGCGATAGATGTATGTACACATTTATTTTTAGTTTTTATATATCTTTGCATTGTTTCATGGAGGTGTATGTGGGTACGTGCATACAAGTACCTTAGTTTAATGCCTCCATGAGTGTGATATCCTACTGAGTGCTAGGTTCCAGCACCTACCCTGTTGGAGGCATGCTTGGTGGTCACAGCTCGAACCACATCGGGTCTAGTCTTGAAAGGGAAAATAATGACTTCAATAATGTTTTGGAAATGGTATTTTAAATTAGGATGGGTTCCTTAAGAATGTTTTGGTGTGATTTTTTAAAATGGTGTAGTATGAGTAAGAAAATATTGGGGGAATTTTTGAAATAGTTTTAAAAGAGAATTTGGTCTTCGTTATTAAAAGAGAAACTGTAAGGGATTAGTTGTATTGTTATGGTCAATTTAACCTCATATGGGTGATTACCTATTTTATAATATATTAGTTCTTTATATGTACCCCAAGTAGTGATTTTTTTTATTGCTACCCCTACAGTGATCATGTGATGTATTTTATTGTTTCATGATGGTTCATTTTGTTTGGGTTGACTAATGATGGTGGATTTTGGTATCAAGTGGTAGGTTGATCTAGATAGCTTTGAAATCACTTTAAAAAAGTAGATATGGTCTTGAAGGACCCTAATATGTGTTAAGGGGTGTTATGACTCGAGTGATGGGATGAGGTTGAGAGATTTGAATGTGATCATGGATCTAATGTTGGGTTTCCAAGTTTTGGTTTGAAATAGGGGACCCTAGCTGGATTCCCTATTAGTATATTGACCCTAGATAGGGTGAACGTGAGATATGGGTGTTGGTGACTCCAAGGGTTAATTTAGAATCTGAATATATGGTTTGATCCTATTATGTCTGATATAGTGATAAGTCATGACTGTAATGACCCAACCCACTGAGGTCCACCTATTCGAAAGAAGGCCAAGCCCGTACATCCCCAAGTCTACCACCAATATGCCATGGGTTGACGAAAAGAATCAAAAATTTATATTGTGATATGAGAGGCCTTATCCTAATTAGCTTTACTCACTCACCCAACCATCTCCATGAAATGTTTATAGGAATAATAAAAAGACGGTAACATCTAGAGTAAATATAAGCATACAATATCCTCTAGGGAATGAATCAAAGTATGATAATATAAACCAAATTGGAAAGTGTAAAAATACATTCCCAACCAAAAAATAAGTCCCAAACTGAAAATAAACTAGAATAATGAATAAATTGAGAGGACTCTTCTCCTGATATCCATGATCAACTACCAAACAAAGTACATGCACCCAAGTATCACTAGTCCTCACCGATGTCTCCACCAATCAATCCATCAACTACATAAGACACGACATGTTCATGAAAATCTTGTGAATGGGTGAGTATATAATTACCAAGTAGTATGCACTGAAAACCACAAAGGGGGAAAGAGGGGGGGTAAAATGGTCATATAAACTCATAACAAGAGGGGTATGAAACATGTCATATATTTATATATTTTCTCTAAAAAACCAGATGAGAGAGAAATGGGAAATTTTTCTCCATATCCAAGCCCAGGATGAGGAGTCTGTTTATAGCTCCAAAGGTTTATCATTGATTTCAAACATCTCACATGTCTCTCTGAGAAAGTCATATGAAGGACACACACATCTCCACAGGGTTCCACAGCCTGAGGGGGAACAATATCTAATAGAGGACCCAAACCTTAGTATGATAAAGGGAAACCACTCATTAGATAGAGGATATTAACCCTGGTTCGTCAAGGGGGTGACACTCAGTAGATGGAGGACCCACACCCTAGTACGATAGGGGTTCCACTTGGTAGGTAGAGGACTCCCACTCTAGTCTGTCAAGGGATACCACTCGGTAGGTGGAAGAACCACACCTCTCCATTGTGTTGCATAGTTGAGGGGGCATAATCTGCAATAGAGTACCCATTCCCTAGTACATCATAGGGGTACCACTCAACCAGTGAAAAGAGTATTGGGGACTCATACCCTAATGTGATAAGGGATTGAAACCCCCATCCTCTCTCAAATGATCCTAACTGATCATTTATACTAGTCCAACATCGTTAGAATAATCATCAAGCTCTTAACACCTCATATAGTTTCTAAAAATCTACTACAATTTCCACTATCTCTATATATGCATAACGATACACAATATTGGCTAATCGTGATCCAAAATTTGAGTCTCGGGGATGGAGATACAAGAGGAAGAATTTCTGAAGTTCATACAAGGCATTTATTGGTTCCACATGATATGTGGACCCACCTAGTTTCCTTGCCTTTTCTCCTATAAACATGGATCAAAATTCATGTCATCGTACAAGGTGTAAACTCGGGGCATTCCCCTATGCTCTAGGTTATGCTCATGTACTTTAGTCCATGATCTTGTACCTGTTCATGTACTTGGATCTATATAGGTATTGGTTTGTGAACATGTACCTCTGTTCATGACCATGTACTCTCAGAGTACATGGTTTATCATACCACATGGGGCTCTGAGCATGTGTAGTTCACATATATCTTGGCCACCATGGGTGGTGTTACATAGTGTGTATTCCTATATGCACAACATGTGATTCTTATATTCCTCAAAACCCTAACTTTCATAGCTAGGGGGACACATATCATGTGTCCCTTAACTACACGCCATGTATTCAAATTATTCATAGAAATCTATGTTTATTCACATGGGTACAAGAATCTCTATTTCCTCCATTGATTGGGCATGTTGAACACTCAAAATCCACTGAGATCAATAATTAAGTCATCGTCCATTAATATCTAGGCTACGATGGCCAGAAAAATGGAATTTGATCTTCTTTTCAAAGCCTGAAACACCTCCTGAAGCTCATGGAACCTCCAATTTCTACTCTAGTTCCAAGATACATAGAATGATAACCCACATCCCACAATCTGTCATGATCAAATTTCTAAAGACCAATTCATTTTTCATGCACACAAAAACAATGAATTCAAGGTTTTTATCATGTTTGAACCCACCCTAGCAATGTTGAATCATGAGACCATTGTCCAAGAATGAAGATCACAAAGAATGGATTTGGGAAAGAATAATAATAAGGTGAAATTATAGTTTTACAATAATTAATAGATAATTATTAATGGTTTCTTATTTTAATGGGTGATAACATGTGAAAAAAAGGAAATTTATTGGACCCTAAAAATATAAGACAACATGGATCCTGAAAATGATCAAATAAACACAAATCATGAACTAGGTGAAAAATTCACGCTCAATATTTTACTAAAAATGTTAGAAACCAAAAATGATTATCCCAAACTTGATTTAGGATCGATAATTGGTGTAAATTTTTTTTTTAAATGATCAAGAATATAAGAAGTGTTCACTACCACTTGATAAACCCCAATAAAATCGCTGTTCATTGTCTAATCCTAGTCTGCCAATGAAGAAAGCTCATAGCCTCTTCTAAAATTCTCTCTGGGTTTTGCAGCTAACCAAGAAGTTTTTTTATAATATTTAATATAAATATTATTAAATTTAGGTCATTAAATAAAATAACATATTTATTTTTTTAAACACACCCACAAATAACTACCTCAACTGTATGTTTAACGTTGACCAACCTTAGGTTGTGCCTAGGGTAAACCCCATATATCGGAATCATCCATGGTCTCATATTTTCCATCGAAGATCCTAGATAATTCAAATATTAGAACCATAGAAACAATTCATGTGCATGAATTAAAATTTATTAATATTTCAAATATATCAATTTTGAGGTCCTGAGACACCCAAAAACCACACTGAATCCAATGATAAATCAAGATAAATTAAAAGAAATACTAAAAGAAAAAATCCATCAATATTACATGTACTACATTCTCCCCTCCTTCAAGGGTTTTCAATTTGAAAAGTAAAATCTAAATAAAAAGTTGTAGGTACTGAGTCTGTATTTGACTCTCCCACTCCCAATACCTCTCAAGCATTCTATCATGTTTCCAAATCACACAAACCAAACAAGTGGTTCATCCATGAAGGATAATCTTCTATCAATATTGACCACTACTAGGTACTCCATGAAGATGGATCTATCCTCAATGTTCAGCTCTCCCCAATCAATAACCTGTGTAGGATCATACATATATATCCTTAATTTCAACCCATGTAAGGTGTCATGCACCAAGTCCAATTGCAGGGGTAGGACTAGGTAGTGAGAAACCCCACCATCCCTTCCTATGATCAAACTTACCATGATAAACCTCACAGATAGCTCAATTTATCATCCAAAAATCGAAAATCTTCATCATGGGGTGACTCATAATAAAATATGGTATCTCAGCTCGAATTACAAAGGTCTATGACACTGATCTTTGTAATATTTTTGTCTTCTCAAGGTGGTCCTCATGCACTCACGAATCACCTAAACCATCGATGTCGTTTCCCCTGACATGTTTTTCACAACAATATATGTATCACCTATGTAATTCTAGTTTAGGGGTGAAGTTTATGGTGTCCCATATAATGAATTGAATGTTTTTATGTCGATAGTAGAGTGATATTTGTAATTTTAAGAAAACTATACCAATGGAAAGTGATCCTCCAAGCTCTGGTTGAAGTCCAACATGAAATCTCTTAGTATGTTCATCAATAGCTAGATAATCTGCTCAGTCTACCCATCCTTCTCGGGTAGGGATGTCATACTCATCCTCAAATGGGTCCTAAAGGCCTCTAATAAGCCTATCCACAATCATGATATGAATCATACATCACGTTCAAAGATAATCATCAACGGTACTCTGTTATGCTTCACGAACTCCTATATTTACAACCTCTATAGACTCTCCACTATACTCTGATCCCAAATAGAAAAGAAGTGTTCTAACTTGGTAAGTTGGCAAACAATAACCAAGATGGAATCATTGCCTCTCACTTTCTATGAAATCCCAGTCACAAATTCCATGGTTATCTCATCCAATTTCCAATTTAGTATCTCAAGAGCCTGTGTCAAACCTACTAAAACCTGGTGATCATCCATCACCTACAAAAATATGATACCCCAAGAGATAAACTCAACAATTCTCAACCTCATTAAAGCCCACAAAAACTGTCATTGAATGTCCTTGTACATATTTTTCTCAACGGGATTTATAACCAATGGGGATGTGTGAAAATATCTCATCACCTTCTCTTGTAATGTGAATGGAACCACCATCCATCCCTATAAAAAGATGGCATGCTCCCCTCCTTTATAGAATCCATATAGTAAATATAATGAGGATATATCCTCATAGATATACTCACAGTTTATTTCTCCCAATTGGGCCTCCCCCACATCCTGAAGGAGAGGATCCACCACCATTGATAGAATAAAAATTGTACCCCTATCCTCTATCAAGGTCAGTTGCAATGAAGCCAATTTCTCAGATCCCTCCCCCACCAAGCATTAAAGGGACTTCCTACTAAGGGAATCTTCCAAAATATTTCCCTTATTATGAATATAGACTATCTCAAAGTCATAGTCATGCTAGAACTCCAACCAACACCACTGTCTTTGGTTAAGATATCTTTATGTGAAGATGTACTTGAGACTCTTATGGTCTGAATAAAAAACAAAACACTCTCCTATAATTTTAGTGCCTCGAAACATTTAGAGTGAACAATATAGATAACAACACTAGTTCACGAGTCAAATAATTCTATTCATGGGGTTTCAGATACCTTGACCCATATGTGACCACTGCCTACCGCTGTATTAACACACAACTATGCCTATCTCCAAAGGCATCACAAAACACTACATACTACACACCCTCCTCTAGTAGTCTCAACACAAGATAAATGGTTAACATCAACCTCAAATACTTAAAGACTCCCTAAAACTACTAGATCTAGGTAATTGGATACCCTTTCCGCATCAAAGAGGTCAAAAGGGAATATTATCAAAGAAAATTCAGGCACAAACCTCCTATAGTTCCCCATTAATCCAAGAAACATTTTTCCCAATGAAACTCTATTAGGTTGATCTAGAGGATGAACTACATCAATATTTACCAATTCCATTTATTTATAATGCTCAAAAATAAAATTACCTAGAAATTAAACCTTACTGATCCAAATCTGAAACTTTGAGATCTTACCATAAAGCTACTTCTCTCAAAGCAAGTATATGATCATACTCAAATGTAATGTGTGAAACTGTTATGATATAAAGTAAATGAGTATTTCATCGATGAATACAACTACATATAATTCCAAGTATGGCTAGAAGATCCAGTTAACAAAATCCAAAAACACAATGGGGGAATTTGTCGCATCGAAAGGAATCACCAGGAACTCATAGTGTTTGTAGTGACATCAGAATTCCATCTTTTGAATATCAACATCATGGAACCTCAATTGGGGGTATTCAAACCTAAAATTGAAATTAAAGAACCAACTCACACCTCGCAAATGGTCAGAGTGGTCATCAATCTTTGGTAATGTTTACTTGTTCTTTATCATTACCTGGTTCATGTGATCATAATCAACACCAACCTCATGGTATCATATGAATTTTTCACAAAAAAAAACTAGAGATACCTAATGGAAACCCTGAGTATGATAAATCCCTTCTCTTGAAGTTCTTTAAACTGCACCTTCAACTCTTAGATTTCGGTAGGGTCCATCCGATATGCTGTAGAAGATATCGGTTAGGTCTCAGGGTGAAATTCAATACAAAATCAATCTCTCGTCATAGAGGTAGTCCCAAAACATCATTGGGGAAGACATCCATAAATTTTTCCACTACCAAAGGAATCCAAATGCCTAAAAATCCTATTACACTAAGGGATAAGCTTTCCAACTAATGGGTAATGTGTTGAATCTTCCTACTCACAAGACCCGCTCTATCATCCATTAGATATCTCTTGCTCACAAAGGATAATCTCATACCATGATTTAGAAGGAATATAACTCGCCTAAGATGAAAGTAAAATTGAGCCAAAACTATGGAAAAATAGTTCATACCAATGATGATGTCATAATGTTTCATCATGATGACCAAAAGGATCCATGAGAAACTCTATCCATCGAGTGTCAACTTTCACTTCTTGAAGATAAGCGATATCAAAGAATCACACCGCAGTCGAAACATCTAGAATTTTTTTTGGGATAAAGCCTCGACTAAAAGATCTAGTCATTTCACCAGTTATATGAAGATGAAGGAATTACTTTCACTCGTGTCTATCAAAACTAGAGAATGAGTGAAATAAACACATATTATACCTCAAATAATCTCATGTGAAGCCTATCCATACCCTTCAATAGAGAGTAACTACCCATAGGCCTGATGGACATATCTTGGATCCTGGGATGGGAAAAATGATCGTGGTGGTGGTGGTAGTACCTCATAGTTTCATCCCCCACCAAAATATCCTCCCTTTAGAGCTACACCTACTCCTCTTCAACCACCACCTCCCTAAGGGCCAAACTAGTCATGCCTAGGAGATCCCTAATCATTACGCTTCCTCTATAATAGTTTTCCATATTCTACCTGAGTGACCTCCTTATCTCTATGGGTTGGGAAATTACAATCCATGTGACCTCACCCATCACATGCATATCATTACCCCTCTTTGAGCTGACTAGAACCTCAACACAAACCATGCATTGCATGTCCACATGACTGAGTCTGGCCATGAGAAGGTATCTTATGTCATGAACCTGCCAACTTTCACCTGTTAGATATTATAGATGAATCAACCCCATGATTCCTACTATGAACTCCATCTATATAGTGTCCCTTTGATAGGAAACGCTATATCATCAGAGCCCACTCTAGAACTCCCTTGTTGGTGGAAATTCACAAGGGTTCTACATTAGTGTGGATGACTCTGTGCAGACCCTAATCAAAATTTTGTGCCTAAAAGTATCTATCTGACACCAAGCTAAGGGAGTATCACATATGTTCATTGAAACTCACATCATACTACGAAACTCTCATACTACCCTATTATAGCTTAAGAATATTCTGGTATTGAACAGTGAAAAAATAACGGGGGTGATGCTCATCATGAAAAAACTATTGTAAGTTGTAACATGGGAGTATCATCTCATCGTGGGAAAAGATGAGTAACTAGACTCCACCAGCACCCTTCTACTCCATGGAAAAGTTGAAATATTAGTGAAACCATCTAATCAATTGGGTTTCACTATGCTCGAATAATTGGATCACTAACTCGAGCCAATCATCCACTGCCTGAGGATCTGGATCACTATAGAACCTTACAATTCTATGATGCTAGAACTCATGGAGAATACTAATCCTACATATTTCATCAGCCTAAACTAACAGTACTACTTGCTACTCCAAAAGTGTGGGAACTGCTACTTACCCACCTAGAGGAAACACCTCATGATATAACCCCTGAACTCAGTCCTCATCACTCTATGGATCATCATCATGATACTATATTGGTAACCTAGTTGGCTATCATTATAGAGGCATCCTGAATGTTTTTAATACATACCACAGTCAGATGTGTGTATATATATATGGGGGTTGAAGCAAGAAGGATATTTGAAGGGCTCAATACCATAAGATGAATATACCATTGATCCTTACAACCAATGTCTTATTTTGAAATTTCTAAAAGTAGGTGATCAGAGTCCGGGTGAATGAATAAATTAGCTATCATACCAACACTAGGTCCCTGTCCTAAAATCCACACTCGAGACACTCCAACATTGTTTCCCAATGTCCCAACCAATTCCACATAAGGGAAAAAATCCAAACACTACACCAATAAATGAGTTTCTCTAATTCCACCCAGTAACAACCCAACACACCTGGGTCCTCCTTTCTGCTGGAAGGATAATCCATCACAACTTCAAGCCTGTCTCTAATAGGATAGGGGGTGGAAATAAGAACTCAATTAAATAATGTAATATGGTAGGCCTCACTCATGAACCCAGTAAAATCCATGCAATGTGTAGATGAATAATAGAAAGACTGTAACATCTAGAGTAAATCTATGCATGAAATAACCTCAAGGAAATAAAATATAGTATGATAGTATAAACCAAAAAAATAATGTTGAAAAATAAATGCCCAACCAAAAATGGAGCCCAAACCTAAAATTCAACGAGAATAAAGAAAGAACTCAGAGATCCCAACTCCTGATCTCCATGTATGGCCACTGAACATAGTCTATACACCAAGTTATCTCTAATATATACTAATTTCTCTACTGAAATTCTTTTCATATACACAAGAAACAACATGTTCTAGTAAAACCCATGTAAGGGTGATCATATACATACCCAACATAATGCCTGGATAATCCTAAAGAGAGTAAGATAGAGGGATCAAACAATGTCTATATCAACCCATAACATAAGGGATATGAAACCCAGTAGATATATATGTGATCATAAAAGAATACCATATGACAAATAAAGGTGATCTCCATCTCCAAAACTCAACCTATGAGGATGAGTCATCCTACCACTCTAATGGTCCATCATTGATGCCTAGTATCTCGTGTGTCTATCTGAGAAATCCACTTAGAGGACCAACACCTTACTAATGTACACCGCATCCCATGGGGCACAATCTATAATATAATACCCATTCCTTATTACAATTAGGGGGTTACACTCACTAGATAGAGCACCTCCACCTGGTCTTTTAGGGGGGCTTCACTTAGTGGATGGGGTACTCATGCTCTAGTATGATGGGTGGAGTTCCACTTAATAATAGATGACCTACACGCTAGCCTATCATGGAGGTACCACTCAGTATGTGGAGGACTCACACCTCACCAGTACACTATAGAGTATAAGGGGAACAATATCTAGTAGATGAATCATTACCTAGTACATCAGTGGGGTGACACTCAACTAATACGAAGATTATGGGGACACATTCCCTAGTGTGATAAGGGGTTCCCAACCCTAGGAACACTCTGAAGATCTATCCTCATCATTGTTAATGGTCCAGTGTCGAATGAAGAAGAGACATTCTTTCAACACCTCACATTGTATCTAATAACCACTAAAAATTCCATGATCTCATTTTAAATGGAAATCTACTTAGGATAGTCAACTCATGATCCAAAATCTGAGTCCTGTGAAAGGAGATATGGGAGGAATAAATTTTGGAGTGAATCAACAATTTTTATGGGTTCTACATAGCATGTGTCCCATCCTCATTTCTTGGATGTGTTCTCCTATAGACACAACTTGAAATATATATCACCATATAGGAAATGTACAGGTGGTACAGGGCGTGTACAACCACGTGGGGACTACCCATGTGATAAATGTTGTTCCCATGTACTTCGGGTCATGAGCTTGTACCTGTTTATTCTTGGGTACTTACATGTGCCCATGTACCTCTAGGTGTTCCCATGTACTCCCAGAGTACTCTATGTGTCATACCACATGGTTCCCAATGAATTTTTAGTTGGAACATGTCTTGGAAAACTTGGGTAAGGTCACACGACTTGTGGGATCTACCACACTATGTGTGATCTTTATCTTCACTGAATCACTAGTCCCCACATCCAAGTGGGCTACCCAGCATATGCTCCAAGACTACACAATGTGTTGTTCCTTTTTCATGGAAACATAATTTTCTTAATTTGGATCCCATATATACTTTTTTCATTGATTATTTTTTCTATTGATCACTCAAAATCCCCCGAGATTGAAGGATTGGTCGTTGCTTGTCAATCTCTGACCTTTGATGGTGAGAAATCATGATTTTTATCATCCACTCAAAGACTGAAGTGCATCCCCAAGTTTATGGTGCCTCCCATTTCTATTTTGAATCCCAGATCTATATAATGATCACCTATATCCCATAGTCTGTCGTATTCCGTCTAAAAATCATAAATTCATTCATCATTCACACAACCATCATCAATATGGGGGTTCGATCATGCTCAAACTTTCCTTATAAAAGTCAAATCATGACCCATTTCTAGTTGGTTCCCTAGAACCAACTTTTTTATTACATGATTACATATTTTTAGTTCATTTTTATTTTCAAATTATTATTGTTTATCTGCTTAAAATTTGTATGTGATAATATTCTAAGAATATATGTTTCCCTGAAAGTTTATAGTAGTTCCCCACTATAATGATATCTGAGAGGTTTCATGACATTATTCTTGAATCTTGTTTTATGGTTGAATGAAATTTTCTAAAGGTATATAAGAGATACAGGATATCAGGGGTAGACAGATCATAATATATCAATACACCTTCTCATAGTGTTCTCCCATAGTAATCTCAAAGATAGAATGTTGTGAGAATAGACCCATAAAATTGAAAATCTAAATTTTCACATGTCATTGGATATTAATATATAATGATGTGTGTACTGATCCATAGACTTAAATATTAACATTAATGTAAATAATGACTCATGAAATTTTATGTATTGACGAAAACTATGAAGAAATGTGTTTGAGACCAGGTAGGGTATGTTGGGTGCCTCACGAGTGATATTCTATTAATGGATAATGCGAGAAAGTATTTTTTTCCCTTATGTACTATACAAAAAGTTGATATATCATTCCCATTGATGGAATATAAACTCTTGAATAAATCCATATCCATGGAATTCTATAAAAGAGTTAATTTCTATAAAATCAAAAGAAAAATAAAATCAATTATATAGCTTGATAGAACCCGTATAGAACCTGCTTAACTAAAGATATCATGATAAAGGGATTATATTACACTGTAAGAGTTCATAGGAGGTTGGATGTCATTGCAAAATTAGATTATTTATCTATGGTAAACTTGGAATGTATCTAGACATTAACCATAGTCTCTATGTGGTTATGCCCAATGCTAGTAAGAATGGGGCCTAGAGGGTTACACACTAAGTGTATCTACAATCATAATTAAATTCAAGTAATTGATTTAATAAGTTAAAATAAATAATATTTATTCATTTTTAGTTGATCACCATAATTTAACCTTTATTCATATAAAATAATAAAGTTATTTCAATAATAAATATTAAATATTAGTTTATATTTTTGGAAAATATAATATTTATTATATTTACTATAGAAACAATGAATTGACATTTATTTAATTAAATAGAAATTGTTTGAGGATCGATAATTGTTGATAAGGGAAAGCAGACCCAGTTTAATAATCTAACTAGAAATAATTTATATTGATTTATATTCTTAATGTGTTTCAAATGTTATGAAATTAATAATAATATTATTATTATTAATGTACAAGGGGTCGATTAAAAATATTATAAATCGTTAAGGGCTTTTGTTCAATTTTAAAACCCTAAACCTCCATAATTAATATCAAATTATATCTAAATATATCACCTTCCAAAAGTGTTTTTTCGGTACTCACAACAGATAAGAGGGATATATTGAGAGGTATCTAGAAAGATATATATAAATAGATGTATAGAGATATATCTAGAGAGAGATATCTAAAAATATATATAGATATATATCTAGAGATATATCTAGATATATATCTAGTGATATATCTAGATAGATATATCTAGAGAGATACATAGAGATCCAAAAATATCTATCTCTTACTACCCTTTCTCTTTTTTGAGAGAGAACCAAGAGGTCTCTCTCTTTGAGAAAAAAAAAGTGATGCAATCAACCACGAAAAAGTCAAGTGATCAGGATCGGCCATTCTAGCACCCAGTGATTCCACAACATTGATCATAGATTGTGGTACACCTGTGGATCACCACTAGAGGTATTATGTACTTTAATACTACAATGAAATGATGGTGCGATGAAATATATTCCATCAGATCATCAAAAAAGTGAAATTACAAGTTCAGGTAATCTTGTATCTTCTTATAGTTAAATTATAAATTATATGTGAATATCATCTCCCTGCAGTTTTGATATATTAATGTAGTCCATTAATCTTATAATTTCATTAGACATGATCTCATGATAATATTAATAAATTAATGCATGTTATTTAAGATTAAAATCAAATTTGGTAATACCTTCAAAGGACACTTCTATTGCACCTAGAAACATCAAGTGGTTTCAGATCAGTCACATGTTTAATTTATAATTTTTATTATTTTTTGATTGATTGTCTATGGTTAAATTTTATTTTACTTAAAATTATTTTTTTAATAATCCAACAATGTCAACTCTTATTTTATTATTTATTGATAAAATAATCTGTAATCAGATAATTATTAAAAATGAAGATTCATCTGGATAGTATATAGGGTGTCCCAAGAAAGCCATGTATGGGATACACAACACTAGGAATGAATTTATGTGATATTTTTTGGTACACACTGTGTATTCCTAGAACACTCCATGTTCTTACATGTCTATGGCAAGGAATACACCAAGACCCAAGGCATGTGTTATGGACGTAGGCATAGGACATGTAAACACCACGTAAAAATACTACATGACAAGTAGTTTTATACCAATAGTGTGCTAAAATTTTCATAGAAGTAAGAATTAAATGTATAATTAAACCTATTGATTATGTGTTCTATCTTTAATTAATTCGATAGTACACACCATGTCATATATTTCCAAATTATATATTAAATTAATTTGAGTACTGAAATTTTCGATAAACATGCAATGTTGCCTCCAAGTACACTCATGTACTACATTGATTTTAAATGAAGTTAGTATCGATTAAAATTATAGATGATGGTTGGTTAAATATTATTGGATGGAATGAAGATAAGGTTAATTAACTAGATTAATTCATGGAACATTATATCAATTTAAAGAACAAGTTTTAGTAATTGATAACAATATTGAAAATGTATTCCCATTTCATATTGATATGTGGTTGATCCTGAGATTATACCAGACCTTTGTATGTTATTTGTTTATTTTAATTTATATTTATTAAATTAAAATGATGGAAATTAATTCATCCCCTTCGATTACTAGGTAAGGTCACGCGGTCCAGCTGTTTCTTTTATGTAAATCCCCTTTATCCAATCCACTGGATCCCCTCACCACCATGTGAGTAAAAGCTTATGTAAGGAGGGATCTACATGTTGAGTAGAGGTGGTCTAAATCATGGGTCTTAGGTGAAAACAAATCATGGTGAAATCAATCAAGGTAATACATATTAGTAAAGGAAAAATGCCACCACACAGAGCAAGTTATGTTTCAAGGTGTGTTTCCCCTTGGTCAAGGGTTAGTTTATCATCTTCCAGATTAATAAAAAATTAGATTATATCATGATCATTCCACTTTTATTTTATTTTTACCAATTTAATGTATAATTATTTATGTTTTTCAATGTTATGTGATCACCTAAAACATGAATTAACAAGCATGTAAGATGGAATAAAATTTAACCAGATTATGCATAAATATTTAATTATCCATGATTAATCAGTTAAGTAATATCCACTTAATATTAATTATTAATGTAAAGGTAAAATGGTATTTACGCATAATGGATAAAAATACCTCAACTAAAATATTAATTCAGTATATCCTTCCACTACTTAATTTATAATGACTTTGTTGTTCAAAGTGTTTGACCAACCCAAGTTGGAGTTCTTTCAATTGATATTGAAAGTCTAAGATTTTTGTTTTGGGTTGAATTAACTTGGTATATGTCAAGGGTTGTCTTCCTAATAAGGGCTTGGTGTAACTAAGATTCAAGTATTGGTGAAATCATTAAAACATTATTTCGGGATATGGGAGTCAACTCAATGGATTAAGGAATAACTATTTAATATTTTTTGAAAGTTATGCCTACCGAAAACCCTTAAAATAGATTGACAGGCCTAGGTCTAGGTTATGAGAAGGGGAATATGGATCATTACCACTAGAGTATATAAGTGATAAGATATTTTGAAACTGATAGTGAGGGATTTTAGGTTCCAAAAAATAGTGGGAGATAAATGGAATATAATTTGAATTTGTTAATGTAATAAAAATAAGTAATAATTATCTACTCTTAATTTGTACAAATGGAAAATTAAATGACATTGAAAATACCAATTTGATCCATAATTGAGATGGATAAACATCCCATTGGTGAAAAATTATATCAATTATATGCATTTTTGTGTGTTATGCTACATCATGAAAGGAAATTATATGTGATGGAAACACAAATTCATGAGTCACTTATGAAAGAGGCTAGTAAGAAAGAAGTATATATCTATGTGAGACAAGGGGATGATTCAATGGATGTCCACTGTTTCATTTTATCCCCCATGTACAATGAGATATTAAATAAATATGAGGATATGGATGCATATAACATCATATCTCACCTTCATGATCTGTATCAAGAGAAGGTGAGATCAAAGACATATTAGATCTCTAATTCATTGTTCACATGTAAGATTTTAAAGTTGGTTCTAGATAGGGAACATCTATTTAATTCGATTGGCTACATTGATCACCTAGAAATCTTGGGTTTTAAGACCCCAGATGATTTGTGAATAGATCTCATTATTTCCTCACTACCTAAAAACTTCCCCAATTTTATTTTGAATTACAATATAATAAATAGTGGAATAATCTTTTGGAACTTCTTACAATTATACACCAAGTTGATAAAGGTATGGGACATAAAAAATCTATTTCCCTTATATTGAAGAAGAAGAGGAATAACAAGGTAAAGGAATTGAAAACTCATTCATATCTAAGGTTCCAAAGAATTTTCCTTCTAAGAATAAAGAGATATAGAGGAAAGGAAATAAACAAGATGTTATATATTTTTCATGTAGAAATTAGGGACATTGGAAGATTAATTCTACCAATCCAAATAGGAAAGTAATATCTTTATGTGCATTTGTATTGAGTGTAATTTTTCCATATCTATAAATTGGGTATAAGATATTATCTGTAGTTATCACATTTTATACAAATATAGGAACCAAGTATATTTTGGAATATTACTAGAGATGAGGTGTATCTATGGGTTTCCCATGGAAACGGTATGGTTATTCTATCCATTGCAGAGATCCATCTCACATTTTCAAAAATTTTGATTTTGGTTTTAAATAATTTTTTTCTTCTGGTTTCAAAGAACATTATTTATTCTTATTTTTTAGATATAGATGGAATTATTTTCATATTTTTAATTAAAGGTTTCTAATTTTATAAAGATATCATATTTTATGGTATGAAGTAGTTGAATAATGGTCTTTATGTATTAAATTAAAAAACAAAAATTGGAAATTGATAATGAAATGAATATGCATGACTCATTTAACACCCATTTATGGAATCACTAACATGGTTATGTAAATGAGAATCATTTGAGGAAAAAAATATCAAGATGGTTATTTATAATATTTTTATATTAATCCACTTAAAATATGTTACACTTTTTTACAAGATAAAATTAACAAACCGCCATTCGATAGTCAAGGTGAAAGGTCCATAAAATTTCAAGATTTAGTAAATACTTAAGTGTGTACCTTTTGAGGTAGAGGATGGAGGTGGATTATTTTACTTTATTAATTATATTTAAAACTTTAGAAGGTATGGTTTATGTAATTAAAGAGATATAAGTCTGAATCCATTGATAAATTCAAAGAGTTTAAGAATGAGGCTGATAATTATCTGGGTTAGAAGATAAAGATAATTTCATTGGATCAAGGTGGTGAATATATTAACCAAGATTTTATCAACTTTCTACAAGATTATGGGATTTTATCTCATCTCACTTAACCTTATAAACTATAGTGGAATGGTGTTAGTGAAAGGACAAACCACACCTTATTAGGCATAGTATGATCAATGATGAGTCATGAAAGTATTCTATTATCCTTTTGAGGATTTTAACTATAGATGTAATTTTAATTACTAAATTGAGTACCAACTAAAGTGGAAAATGATATTCCATTTGAGTTATAGAGAGGCAAGAGAACCAAAGAGATGTGGTTTTCTAGTCACGGATTATAGTGACTCGTTGTTTGTTGAAAATAATGATCATATATCCTATAAATTAGTAGAGATATAAATATCTGCAAGATGGAAATAAGCCATCAATGTTGAGATATATTCAACATATTTAAAAAAATTGTTTTGATCAATCCATCAGTCTATGTAAAACCCATTGGGTGAAAAATGGTATTAAAGAGAACGCTAGACATTGAAGGTAAAGTAAATAACTGTAAATCATGACTAGTTTCTAAAAGGTTTAGATAGTGCCAATTCATTGATAATGATGAAGCCTTTTCTCAAGTTTCAGTATTTAAACCATAATAATTTTATTTTCCATTACTTTTTATCATGACTGTGAGATTTTTAAAATGGATTTCAAAACCACATTCCATAATGGGAACCTTTAATAGGATGTGTATATGAAACAACTAGATGGTTTTTTGACTCTAGTAAATTCCAAAAAGGTATAAAAGTTAAAAAGATACATTTATGGACTAAATAAATCATCCAGATCATAGAACATTTGATTCTATGAATCCATAAAATAATTTGTTTTAATTCCCTCTTTGTGATCAAAGATAACATTCGTAAACATGTCTTTAAAATGAAGTGGCTTACTGATGGGGATAGAAATAATAAATTCTATAATGCCTTGAAATGTGTTAGGAAAGTGTGTAGACCTCTTTCCTTCCTCAAGGATAGTGACATTCATTTGGACACTAAGGCAGCCATTGCTAATCATGGAATCTATTACTTTGAAAATATTTTTAATGGTCCGCCCATTAATAAAGATCTCATTCCTGATATTGTTCCTACTCTTGTTGATGATGAGGACAATCATTCAATTCTGTGAATCCCCCTTGATCATGAAATCAAAGACATAGTTTTTGGTCTCAATGATGATAGTTCCCCGGGTCCATATGGGTTTAATAATGGTTTTTATCAACATCATTGGGACATTATCAATGCTGATGTTTGTAGGCTTGTCAAAGATTTCTTCACTCATGGTCACTTACCCCATGTTCTTAATTCCCAATTCCTTACATTGATTCGTAAAGTTCCTAATGCTTCATAAATTTATCTTTTCCGGCCTATTTCTCTCATTAACTCTCTCTATATAATTATTACTAAGATTTTGGCCAATCTCCTTTCTCTCCTCTAAAACAAAATTATTTCCTGGAACCAATTTAGCTTCATTAAAGGAAGATCCATTGAAGATTGCATATTACTTTCCTCTGATTGTACCAATATCCTTAATAAAACTTCTATAGGAGGCAATGTGGACATTAATCTTGACCTTAAAAAGGCCTTCGATACCATTGACTGGAACTTTATCTTTAAGGTTCTACGTCATTTTGTTTTTAATGAAGTTTTTATTAATAGGATTCACACTTTTTTCACTTCTTCGTCTATTTATATCCTTGTAAATGGCTCCCCTAAAGGATATTTTAAATGCAAAAAGGGTGTCTGAAAAGGTGACCCATTATCTACCATCTTTTTTTCCATTGTAGAAGACTATCTTAGCAGACTTCTCACCAAGTTGGTTTCTCAAAATAAATTGAAATTGATTCAGGCTGCTCGTGGTCTAAATGCTCCATCCCATCTTCTATATGTGTATGATATCATCCTCTTTATTAATATAAGTAAAAGAAATATTCTAAACCTTAAGAATGCTTTATCTCATTATGAAGAGGTCTATGGTCAAGTGGTGAGTTGGAGTAAGTCCTTTATCTTCTTCGGAAAAAAATTTACTGCAAACCATAAAATCAACATCATTGAAAGCCTTGGCATTAAGGAAGCTACATTACCTTTTACTTATTTAGGTGTCCCCCTATTTTTTGGAAAGCCTAAAGTCGTTTATTTCTTTTCTGTGGTTGATCAGATCCCTCAACAGCTCTCTTCCTGGAAATGGAAATCTCTTTCCATGGCTGGTAGAATTTTCCTTTTCAAATCGACCATTATAGACAAATTGGTCTACTATCTAATTATTTACAAATGTCCAATCTCTCTTCTTAAATGAATTAATAGTTACATCAAGAACTTTGTTTGGTATGGAAGCACTATTTATAGAAATCTTGTCACTACCCCCTGGTCTACGTTTTGTAAACCGTTGGAAAAGGTAGGGCTTAGTATTAAGAGTATAAAACATTTTAATGAGGTGTTTCAAGCCAAGCTCACTTGGAACCTAATTAATACAAACTCTATTGATTCTGATTTTATGCGTAAAAGATTTGTAGACAAGCTTAAAAAAGGAAACTTTAGTTATATTAGTTCTTCTATCTGGCCCTCCATTAGAGACTCTTTTCACCACATTATGCATAACTCCAAATGGCTGGTTAGTAAAAATTCATCTTTAAATTTCTGGCTTGATAACTGGTCAGGCTCCCCCTGATCTCCATGATATCTCCTCACTCTCCGTTGGATACCATTAATCTCTCTATTCAGGAGGTTTTGGATGACCATTATCCTAACCTCTTAGAGACTATTTTGTAGGTGGTTGAGAGCCATACCTTCACTAATGAGGATGATTTCCTTGTTTGGGAACCTTATCATAATGTTATCCTGGATTCTAAAGCTTTATATCATTATAATTTTTCCTCTTCTGAAAATCCTTTTGGGTGGATCAAACATTTTAATAATAATTGGATCAAGCCCTCTAGACATTCTATTATCTAGAGGATTGCACATAATCGTTTCCCTACTGATGTTTTCCTTCAAGCCTTTGGTATCCAACTCTGTTCTACATGTCATATGTGTCATCAGCATCATGAAGATACCAATCATATCTTTCTTTCATCTGTCACTGTTGCTGCTCTTTGGAACTTTGTTACTGACGGGTTTTATTGCATATGAATTTGTTCTGACTCAATTATTACTCATCTGAAACGTTGTGTGGAGGTCAGTGCCTTGAATAAAATCAAGAACCTCTATCTTGAAGCTGTCATCGAGCTCCTTCACATTATCTGGTATGATCATAATGATATTTTGCATAAAAGGCACTCACTTAATCTCATTGTAGGTCGTTCTAGAATTCTCACTGCCATCAGGGAGGCTGCCTCAATTCAAAAAGACTATTGTAACAATTCAATGGAAGACTTCATGATTCTCAAACATCTCCAGGTTTTTGGCCTCTAAAAAAACCGCGTTATTCAATTGAGGTGTTCTGTCAAGACCTTATTCCTAGCTGGATCAAAATAAACGTGGATGGAGCTTCAAAAGGGAACCCGGGTCCAACAAGTTTTGGATCTATCTGCAGAGATTATCTGGTCACTGTCATGGGTGTTTATTTTGTGGTTGTGCCACCACCACATTCTTAGAAGCTTAGATGATGGTAGTAATCCATGCTGTTGATTTTGTTCAAAGGAAGGGCTGGAAATACATTTATATTGAAAGAGATTCTACCTCCATCATCCATGAAATTTGGAATGGTGTGATCCACCTCTCCTGGACTCTTACATCTCACTGGAGGAGATGTATAGACTCTCTCTGGGATATTCTATATATTACTACTCATGCCTATCGGGAAGCAAACATGGTGGTTGATTCTACCGCTAACAAAGGTATCAATCATGGCGTTACTTGGTTTAAAAATCTTCTAATTGACCTTATGTCTCTCTACAAAAGAGATAGTAATAAAATCCCATCTTTCAGGCTTTTGTAGTTTCCTTCTTTATTAATAAATTGTGTCTTGGTCTTTGTACAAGACATTACCTTTTAAAAAAATGTAATACATCTATTTAAAAATGGTTTGGTGGGATTATGATTGTTTTAATAGTAGTATATTTTGATAAAATATTAATATTTGGAAATGATATACCATTCTCACAATTGGTTAAGGAATGGTTCATAAATTTCTTCTTCATGAAGGATTTAGGTGAAGCATCCTACATTTTAGGGATCTAGATCATGTGTGATAGATCTGAGATGTTTATTAGACCATCTTATAGTAAATACAATGACTACATACTAAAATGTTGTAGTATGGAACAATGAAAAGTTTTATTAGTTATATTTTCCATTGATATATATATTTCTAAAAAAAACTTCCTTAGACACAAGAGGAAAGAGATATAATGAGTAAGATGTAATATTATTTTGTGATAGGTTATATCATGTGTGTTATGTTATGTATGAGGAATATTGTTGTTTATGGTTTTATAATGGTAGCAAGATATCAAACAGGTCTGGGTGAACAACATTATATTACTGTAAAGTCTATCCTTATGTATTTTGAGACAAACTAAGGATATGTTCCAAGTATAGAGGAGATGAGTAGCTAGTAAATATGGGTTATATAGATCCAAGATTTCAAAAAGATCAGAATGGTATAAATTGTCATTCAAGATATATATTTTTTCTCAATAGATGATTTTTAAATAAGAAGAGTTAAAAGTATCCATTTTTCACTGATTCTATAGAGGAGTCTAAGTATATTTTGGCATCTAATTAATCTAAAAAAATGATATGGATTTTATAATTTTTATAACATCTTGATTTGGTACCTATTATTGAAGACCATATCATAGTTTACTATGATAATACTATAGTGGTAGATCTCTCCCAATAGATTATGTCACACCAAAGGAAAAATCACATATTTCAAAAGCTTCATCTCTTGAGTTATTTTTTTTTCAAAGACGTGAGGTTATAGAGAATAGAGTATAAATACAGAAAAACATGGAATACCCCTTGAACAATGAATTATCTCAGTAGAGGCAGGGTATCATATGAGATCTAGTGAACCAAAAGATGTTGTTAGTTGGATCTAGTGTAAGTGTGTGTCTTTTGTAGTTAGTTCCATAGAACAATCCTATTTAGTACTTTATTATATGATTTTAATGAAATTTTCTTATAAAGTTATTATTTTTTTATCTACATGAAATTTTTATATGATAATTACATAAGAATATATGACACACTAAAATGTTATATAACTTCCACTCTATGATGAGGACCAAGAGGCTCTAGAAAATTATTCTTGAATATTTTTCTATAGACGGATGATATTGTCTGACAAAACACATGATATATACACTATTAGGTGTTGGAGGATCATAAGAAATTTGGTAATCTCCACCTGGTGTTCTCCCTTTGTAATATTCAAGATAGGAGGTTGTTAGAATAGACTTATTGAATAGGAAATCCAAATTTTCATTTTTCATTGGATATTACTATATAAAAATATGTATATCGATCCTTAAACATTAATATTTTCATTAATGGATATGATGACTCATAAAATTTGATGTATTGATGAAATACATGATGTGAAATGTTCTTATCTAGGTAGGGTATGTTAGGTACGTCATAAGTGTTATTATATTAATGGATAATGTGAAAAGATTTATCACTTATCTCCTATAATGGAATTTAATATCTCAATTCCTTTGTTGGAATATAATTGCCTGCATAAATCCATGTACATGGTATTTGGTGGGATAATTAATTTCCATAAATTCAAATAAAGAGAAAACAGGTATACAGGTTGATGACACAAGTATTTAACCTTCATGATTAGAGATATCGCAATATATGGATTATATATCATAGTAAGAGTTCATAGGAGGTTGGTTTTCATTGAGATATTAACTACTTTCCCTATGGGTTCCATGGTGTGTTACTAGATTCTAACCTTGGGATTTAGATGTTTATGAATAATGCCACTGATAAAGAATCCTAGAGTGTCACACACTATGTTTATCAACAATGTTAGTTAAATTCAAGTAATGAATTAAATAAGTCGGAATAAATAATATATCTCTAGTATTTTTTGATTTCCATAATTTAATCACAACTTATTCGAAAGAATAAAGTGAGTTAAATATTAAATAATAAATATCAGTTTTCATGTTTGGATAATATAATATTTATTTTATTTTTTTTAAAGAATGCAGTGAAATTTATTTAATTAAATATTCATTACTCAGGAATTGATAAATGTTGATGAGGGAAATAGGACTGAGTTTAATGGTCCAATTAGAAATAATTTATATTTATTTATATTCTTAATGTGTTGAAAATTAAAGAGATTAGTAATATTATTATTATAATTAATGAACATGGGTTTAGTTAAGAATATTAGAAATGGTTAAGGGCTTTTGTGAATGTTTCCAACCCTAAACATCCATAATTAAAATATAATTATATCTATTTATTTCTAAATATATCACTTTTCAAAAGTGGATTTTTCGGGTGCACAATAGATAAGAGAGATATCTAGAGATATATCTAGAGTGATATGTCTAAAAATATATCAATAGATATATCTAGAGAGATATCTCTAAAAATATATCTAGAGATATATATAGATATTTCTAGATGAAATTTCTAGAGATATATCTAGAAGATATATCTAGAGATATATATAGAGATATATCTAAATAGATATATCTACAAAGATATCTATAGATCTATAAATAGAACTCTCTTCCTCCTCTCTCTCTTCTTAAATATAGAATAAATATTTACCCATATTTAAGAAGAATATTGATGTGGTTAGCCATAAAAACACAAGAGATCATGATCGGTCGTGCATGCACCCGATGATTCGATGACATCGATCAGAGATTGTGGTGCACGTGTGAATAACCACGAGAGGGATTCATCACTTGAATATTATAGTTTAATGATTATGAGATGAAATATATTCCATAATATCATTAGTGAAATCGGAATTACAAGTTGAGAAAATTCTATATCTGCTTATAAATTAATTATAAATTACTTGTGAAGATCCTCTACCTCCAATTCTGGGGTATTATTTTATTAAATTCATCTAGTTTTTTCATTGGAAATGATATCATGATCATGTAAAAAATTGATTACATGTGATTTAAGACTAAAATATGATCTATTCATACCTTCAATAGATGCTTCTACTGCACTCGTAACCTTCATACCCCATGGTATAACAATAAATAACATAAAGAACATGTAGTGAAAGAATAAGAATAATGTGAAGCCATATTTGGCCAAGAATTAATGGCCAATAATAAAAATTTATGGATTTACAAGGTTGGAAACATCTTTCACAACATAAATTTATTGTACCAATAAAATTAATGATAATAGGGCTCATGCGAAGGATCAAATAATTAAAGATTAATAAGCATGATAAAAATTCATGCTCAATATTTTAATCAAATGGGAAGAAACCAAAAATGATGATACCTAAATTGATTTAGGATTAATAATTGTTGAATAATGAATTATCCAGTGATGATGAAGAAATTTTGGGATCGCTGCCTCTCAATCAACCCTGATCCAATAGTTGTTCATCATTCGACCTTGAACTACCAATGAAGATCACTCTAAACCTAATTTTAAATACTTGTAGGGTTGTGTGGCTAACCCTTGATATTTTTTGTAAGAGTTTATTTAAAAGGATTATATTTAGGTCATTTAATAAAATAAATAAATAAATTATTTATTTATTTATTTTACTAAACACACCAACCAACATCTTCCTCAACCGAACGTCCAATGTCGACTAAATTTAGGTTATGCTTAGGGTAAACCCCATGTTCCAGAATCTACCGTGGTCTCAAATTTTCCATCTGAGATCTTAAAACATGGGGAAACTATAAACAAATAAATAAAGTGTATACATGTATTAAAATATATTAATATTTTTAATATATTAATTATGGGCTCCCAAGACACCCAAACACCACATCGAATCTGAGGATAAATATAGATATTTACAAATAAATTTTTAAATAAAAAATCCATCAAAACTATAGTCTCTATAATGAATGTGACAGTCAACATATATTGTGTGGGATGGGTTTGGTTTGATGGATGACCCTGTTGAGATGAATTATATTAAATTATTTAGTTGGGTTGTATTACCTATCGATATGTACACTGATACATGTGATGCCTCAGCCACACACCTTGGATTAGACCTCTATGCCTAATATGAGTGTGAAATTCCTTAGACACGTTACATGGATTGTTATTTTATATGGATTTATAAATTATTTTACACGCTTCTCAGATTCATTTGTGTTATCGATTTTTAATTCCTTGGATTTGGATGTGTTACAATTTGGATTTCCATGGACTTATTCCTTGGAATCCGTATATGGGATTCACACCCCCCCTCTAGATGGATATAGTGGTTCTAGGTGGTGGATGTGACTCCCAACCCATGACTGGATGTATATTTTGTGGTTTTAGGTGGGGGATAGTTCCCCCAGGGGGTATGTATATGTGTGATGATCCAAGATGGACACACTGACCCCCAAGTGATCAGTATACTTATAACATGGTTTTGGGGACTATTTGGAGACACTCCAATACTAGATGATAAACATATAGTTGGGGTCTAAGGTAGCCTTTTTAAGACTCTAAAACTTGACATTTATGTTTTATGGGCTTGTGTATTTTTTTCTAGGTGGTTGTTTTTCACGATCATAGTTTCACCCAATATATTTAAAGCATGTACATCTGTTTATCACAATAACACTCAGTATTTTTTAGGAATTGGGGATTTCTATTGGGTCATTGGAATAACCCCTTACCCCCATACACATCGTGGGTTTTGATTTAAATGGGTTAACCATCATGTTTTCCCTCATGGTAACGGAACTTATTAATATAAAGACACGTCATACAGTTTTATATGGTTATGCAGCCCAAGGATTCGTTGTGTTGTATCATGTGAGTTGGAACAAATTATATTTTTTTATTTTCATTTTTAGCATATACAGGATAGTGTTCCATTAATTAAAGAATTACATAATTTATGCACTAATTTGGGGGGGTAGATTTTTTATTCTTACCAATTCAGGTTTATTCATCTAGTGATATTTGATTAGTAGAATTCCAATATATTGAGTTAGGTGTTCCCTAACAAGTCCAAATAGTTTATACATTATTTCATGTGATGTGTGATGTGTGTTCTCACCGCCCATATGTGAAAGTCCAAAAAATAAATTGAATTGTCTTCTACAAGGCTCGTATAAGTTGGATAAGGACATATTGGGTCATGATGGATCCTTTAATTGATTTTTCTTGATGACTTAACTATTGGTGGTCATAATCATAAACCAAATAATGGATAATTTATACTTGGGACCCATCAAATTCTTCCTTTGTTTTATGTTATAAAACATTAGACTGTTATTAGATGCCTCAAAATTCTTGGACATTGTAGAGTTATGAAATTGAGAGAAGTCAACATGATCCCTTAAGAGGGATGTTTTCTTATATCTCTTAAGAGTGGGTATGTACTATTGGGGTTATGATTTGGCATTCCATGTGATGTAGATTTATTCCATGGAAAATAAGGTCCATGTGTTAAAACTAAAAGTATGGGAAGAATATATTTTATAACTAATACAAATGTATTATTGGAAAACTATGATGTAGAAGACCTGTAATAAGTTCCCTTATCCTCCTTCGAGTAAGAGATGTGTAAATTATGTGAGATTTAATTGATACTTTACTAAGTGGAACATTAGTGTTTCATTGTTATCTTTATTGGCCTTTATTACTAATATTTGGGATGATTTTGGATCCCCTTTCTGACTTGTATTGATCAATGAGGTTATTCCTTGGTTTTAGAAATGGAAATTGGTTGGTTCTGTAAGGACCAACCTGGCTTATATGTAAAGTGATCTAGAAATTATTCCATCCAAATTGTGTCGGGATAATATAATTTTTCATAAGCTATTAAATATATCATTTATTTTTTTGTGATTATATTGTAATATTATATTCTTATTCATATTTCTTTTTCTATGAGGTGAAACATATTCCCCTTGCTTCATATGTAGTTCAGGTGTGGGATGGCCTACCTTGTCACTACAAAAATGTTATGTTTGGGGATGATATACTCAATTGTGGTGATGATGCCTAAGTAATAGAAAAACATATCCAACATGAAATTATGATGTATTATATGGAACATATTTTCCACTTACCATATGATAAGTTTCTTAGGGGTGTTATGCCAATTATTTTTTGTGTTCATAACTAGGGATACAATCATGTTATAGTGGGATATAATATCCACTAGTCCATGTAACATACTACCCATTTTTCCTTGATATTGATGGCTATAAAATTAAATTATCAGTTTTAATTATTTCCCTTTAAAATGGGATGCACTACCCATGATGTGATTCTTCAAAGGACGTGAAAATTTTCCTATATGATAATGGTGGTAATGGAACATGATTCCCTCTCATGTGATGTAGCTATAGTCTAGGTATATCCATCCCTCTTGAGATTTTTTCCATGGAATGGGATGATTCCCTCACTTAATATTTAATTTAAGACACAATTTTTAATTTTATATAATTTCTTCAAGATATTGTGTCTATTTTTGCGAATGTGTTATTGGAATGTAATTACCATGTCTTAATTATTATGTCACCCAAAATATGATATTCCTATTATTATGGTTATTCCATTTAAAATATCTTCTAGCATATTTGTCATTATACTGTGATGGGATGTTATTCCTACTATTTTGGTTATGTCATTCGAAAATTTTGCTCACATACTATTCATTATACTATAAGAGGATGTTATTGAAATTGACAATTACCTCATATATGATTTCATTAAGTGATTATGTGATATATTCAAAGATATCCCCAACACTATATGAAGTAGGTATGGTCACACTTGGGTGTTTGTGTCGTGCATATGGTTGTGAAATATTTATTATTACTATTGTTTATTATTTAATTTTTCTTTTGATAATAACATGTTTTACATGGACGTCCTTATACAAGATTTGTTTAGAGACACTTTTTGTGGTGGAATACAAAGTTTTACTTACACCTTGCTTATGTTCCATGGTACATAAGAAAAAAATTTATTTTAGGAATAGGTAAGGGTAAGCACATTGTACTTGATGGTTTAGTTATAGAGCTAGACCTGAGTTTTATGATGGGAATCATCTAGGACATTAAACTAATAAAGTTTGTGATATATCTTGTTTATTTTAATATATTATTATCCATAACCAATTGATATATGGACCAAGTTTTGTGTACATCGTTTTCTGAAATTACTACTACAAATATTGTTATAGAATGGGTGTTTTTATTTATAAACTAATAAAATTTATATATGAGGTCTGTTTTTTTATTTTCACGATTATAGTTGATTATTATTTATTTCATTGTGTTTATTAACTATTTTTTCCAAAGAGGTAAATATAAAAAAAAATGTAAATGCATATAACACATCTAATAATTAAATTTTTTACTCATGTATACACCTGGTAAGGGAAGAATTATTATTGATTCTCTTAGTAATAAAACCAGCCTAAAAAGATGAAACAAGTGGAGGAAGAGTGTAGACTGATGTATTTGATAGTTTAGATTCATAGTGATGTTACTAAGGATCCATATGGGATGTTTTTATTTCATAGGTTTCATTTTTAATCCAATTTTGATTGAGACATGGACTCTGAAATATCAATTCCAGACTATAAAATAATTCTTGAAATACTTAATGATAGGGAGATACTAAATGGTTTGAATTAAAATTATGAGTAATTAATCTATTTTCATCATTAGATTTTAGTTCCTAAATGAATGAGAGAGTAAACTATGAAAGAATATCATTCATCAAGGTGGGGTTTTGTTCCAAGATAATTAAGATGTATCGTAACATTTGAATTTAATTTTAGTAGTGTAGTCTAAAAATAAAGATCACTAGTTTCATTTCATGATGCTTTAATTTTCAATATGTTAATAGAATTTGGTACTTTCATGTGTGTTATAGCCTCTTAGTATCATAGTATATAAATGAGATAAGAACATGTTGTATTTTGTGAATATTTTTTTGAGATCATCCCATTTTTGAGATATAGTTTTAATGATTTTTGATCACCTAACCCAGACATCAGATTTTATACCTATTGAGGATGATTATTCAATTTATTATATAAATAAATTATATGTTCAATAAATCATTAATATTTATGGGGTAACAAAGAGAATAATTTCTGATCATACTGAAGATTAACCATTAGGTTCTCAAAATGGTTATAGTAGGCTCCTAATACTCAAGTAAAAGTGAGTATAGCCTATCACTCTTAGAGAGATGGAAAATCAAATCTAGCCCTTTATATATTATATGAAATGTTATAAGAATGTATTATTGACTTTATTAGATAATAAGAGTATCAATTATAATTTTTAGATTTTTAATATAGTAACATCTATCAGTAATATATTAATATTGCAATTTTTCTAGGCTCTCTACGGTATGAATTTTTATTATTCATAGTATTAGACTGAGATTGGTGAATTATTGGGCATAAAATTTAAAAAAATGACTGAGAATGTAAATTTGATTCAAAAAATATTAAACAATACTTAGAGACACCATAAGTAAAATTTTGATCATAGGTTATTACACTTCTAATTTTTTTATAGATGATTTATTTATATGATTTTTAAATGATTTGGTCAAAATTGATTAGGAAACAATTGGATGCCAACTTCTTTGTTTATGGGACCATTTTATATCTTGGAGTGTATTAGAGATAATTCTTATATATTATCTTTATATCCTCACTTCAATGATATTAAAAATATTTTAAATGAATCATAAATAAGGAAATTAATATCAGATCTTATTCATGTGATCCATTTTGATGATATAGAATTAGAGTTTGATGATTCATATCAAGTGAAACTTGTCTAAAATTTTTACTAGATTTTAAGGGATTTGAAGGGAAATTTTATTCTTCTATTTTGGATTTAATTTAAATATGGGAAACATCATTATGATACATGGTATCAATAGTTTGAGATGAAAACCCAGTGGCTATAATTGTTTCTTCAAAAACCTTGAGGAAGATTCTTAATGAAGAGATGCTCGATAGAGAAGATTTTATAATGAACTAAATCAATCAAGCTTAGTATTCCTCATTATTTTCTAGTTTCTTAAATTAAAAAATGGTGAATATTGGTGTTTAATAAGAATTAGAGATTGATAGAATTAAAGTTGAAGGGGTGAAAATATGGTGTTTGCCACGACCCTCCCCTACTACGAACCCCTCTTGGGCCTACTGTGAAGATGTGAGTGACCTCAAAAGACCGTCTCCAACATGCCATGGGGTAGTGACTAGCACTTATGGTATAAATCACACACATTATAGGCATTAACCTCATAAATTCCGTGAATATATAAATTAAAATCACCGATCAACACTATGATATAAAATAAAAACAAGTTCCCACGATATTTGAAATGCAATACAGATTTATGTCCCCAAATAAAATAACAAAATAAATCATAATATAGCATCTCCAATATAAATACTAAGTTCCTTGCTAGTATTACACTATTATTTCACCATAATCACCCAGGAAACCTGAATAAAAAATTATATATAATGTGGTGAGAATACATGTATACTCAGTAGGGTCTTCCTCAAGTCTCTTATGAAAATGTGTAATATGTATACTAATGCTTCAGTGAATAAACATAATAACCAATAAGAACCTTAAAAGTAAAATATAACCTATCATCACCAAGGTTTTCTCACCCTATAATATATCTAAATATAATAAAATAATATTTAATATCATAATCACTAGGGTATCATGTACCACTTCTCCACTGATTTTTCATTATCACTCCTCGATGCAAAATGTCTCAGTTTTCCCATCCATTCTATATTATCACAACTATATCCACACAATATATATATATATATAAAGTTACCTATGATACAGTTTTTAATGCATATCTACCTTCCCCAACTCATGTAGAGTCCAATTTACTCATTGGCACAAATTTAAATACTCATGTCTCCTCTAATGTGGGTCAAGCTACATCCCTACTTACCCCAACCCACACAGGGTCTAATGTACTCATTATCACTGGTCCATTTCCATGAACATATACATAAGAATATGGTATTGAAAACATTAAGGACATCAACCCCATTATCTACTTATACTATGGATGACCCCCACTATATACCATAATCACATCCATTTCACACATGGATGAAAAAGTGGGGAAGAGGGAGTAGTCATATATCCATTCCCTCACCAACATGAATGTTCTAGGAAAACACCTTGAATTAAAAAATGGGAATTAGTAATTTAATCTAACTCTAGTGGGGTGGGTAAAGAAATCATAAGAAAATACAAGTATAAAGTAGGCACACACAGTCCTAACCAGGAAGGTCCACACCAAAATAGAACTACCAAACCTATCACAACTACCACACTACTACATTCACACTCCAAGCATCACTTGAAATTACTAATCCACTAATTCAACCCCACTTCTAATGAAATATAGTGACATTAACCTTTAATAGTTATCTATTTTTTCTTTTTTTTTTAAATTTTGATATTTAACATTTATAAACCAAAAAAAATTCTTTAATCCATTTGATTCCATATTTAATGAAAAATAATTTATATTCATTATCTATGTTTTATCTCCAACCATTACCCATTAATTTCAATCACCCAAATTTCAATTACATCCATGGTTTATTCAGTTTTCCCCCATACTAATTTTCATATTTCCATTACTAATCACATTCCATAACCACCAAAGAAACAATAATACTAACCCAAAATCATACCAACCTCTACCGCATCAACTTCCACACACCTAAAGAAAAAACCCTCCACAATATCCCAACAACTACACATAAACTACCCTCTCCAATCATTAATATATATTTCAACTCTTATACCCAATACATGCCAATACTCATAACCAATTCTATACCACTACCATGTAAACACAATTAAAAGCATCAATAATAAGTATAATAGTGTAGAATAACAAATAATATCTACATCAACCACTACAACAACTAAAATTTTTAATCATGATTACATATTAATTCAATAAATATCACATTATTGTTAACACAAAAATTTATAAATTTCATAGAACTGGTTCATTACTCTTGTTACATTATTATAATTTTGTGACAGGTGGTTCTAGTAGTAAATTTACTATGACAACGCACAATTTTTAGCAACAAAAAACATTTTCATAAACCACAAAAAACAACCAATGATAATATGATTGATATCATGTAAAACAAATAACCAAATGTGAATCACCTCTTCCAATAATTTTCAATTATGCCTATTTCATTATATTCATTAATTTAATCCTTACTATAAACTTAATAGATAAAAAACATGTTAACTTCACATTATAAAATAAAATAAATAGGGTAATTTATTAACTTACCAAAATCAATGCATCACGATTATTTTTTCAGGAAAAAGTGAGAAAGAGATGATCACTAAAACTAAATCATGCAAATAAGACCCAAAAAAATCTAAAGCACAACAATCCCAATCAAAAATATGAATTATAACCAGAATATCCAATACCCAAATTGTTTTCATAGCCTACTAAGATGAAAAACTAGGAAACAACTCATGAGAAATAATGAAGGGAACAAACTTCATATTACTATCATATAATATCTTATATCCAAGAGGAAACACTAATAAATGGGGGTTTAAGGGCCTCTATGTTCACACATAAGGTCCCCCAAGTTTAAAAAATCAAGGGAAATAAAATAATTCATATGAAATTTCAAATTTATACTAGCACTAGAAAACATTGTTTCACGACATGATATGACATCATCATGCTGCTCTAGTTTAATAGAACCCTTGAAAATCATATCACAAATAAACCATATATCTCTACTCTTTAACTCATTTAACTTTCCAAATATGATATCAATAAAGAAAGGTCACACTGCAACCAAAAAACCAAATCATGAAATTTTTCATTATAGAATTGTCAAACTTCGACCTCCTTGCCCTCGTGCCGCTATAAAGGTAGATGTGATGAAACCAACCAATGGAAAAACCTCTGATTTCAGCCGTCATATTTCAATGCACATTAGGCACGTACCAAAACAAAAAGATCCTCAATGAAAATATCCACAAACTACCAAGACACATCACATTTTCTCTTCACACTAAAACAAAAAAATTGGAAAAAGTATGTACATAAGGTGACTAAGTAATTTCATAACATTATATCACTCCATGAAACACCTCACCATGTCATGAACAAACTTATTATGCCAACACAAACTCTAGGTAACCATGAACCAAGGATGTGACATCTCCTCCACACCATGAAATACTAATATATTGATCCAAAACTCTATTATAACCAACCCAAACATCTCAATGCCCAAGGTAAGTTCATAACCTACCTCTCCCAACTGAAATTTCATCTCTGACAGCCACTATATCCCTACAAACTTCTAACAAAACATCCAATACTAAAATCATGAAAACTAATATTCTAGATAAGTCTGAGATGTTACCTCAAAATACCTCTCAAAAATTCTCATCATTAAGTACCAAAACCAAAACTAAATAGAAAAACCACATCAACAAAGACCAACTATCCAAAGGAGATACCTCTCAAACACCAAAAATATTGGAACCAATCCTAAAAAACACCAAATATTAAAAAACCTCGATTAATCAGCATAAAAATCATCTCAAACAATAAGTAAAAAATATCAAAACAAAACAAGATAGTGAGTGTGAGTTTATGACTCTCACTCCCACATACACTTCTCCTAAAAACCATGCCTATATAAAATGAAAAAAAAGGATAACTCACCATAAATCACCTTCTCCCAAACATTCTGAATCTCAACTAGTCATTCCACATATGTCGCATCATCCATTACAACCAACTCTCCCCATTCAATAAAATTAGAATTATCATGAAGATATCAACAAAACTACGACACATGGAAGACATTGTGGATCTGGTAAAGATGTAAAGAATGTTCCAAATAATACTCCACCTAACCAATGTACTCCACCACCTACAAAAGGATGATAAATTAAGGAGAATTATTTCTTAAATAGTAAAACATATACATCCCCTGATGAGTAGAAACTCTCAGAAATACATTATCACCTCTGTAAAACTCTATAGGTCTCTATCTCTAGTAAATATAAGACCTCTGATGATCCTTTGTCATCTTTATCTACTCTTGAATCATTTAAAACTTCATTATCATACTCTACACCACATCAAGTTTATGAACTTCAAACTCCCTAACATTGGTCTAGTAAAATTGAGATAAAAAATTGCAACCACAAAATATGTTAAAAAATATATTTAAATGGAGAGTGATAACTGTTATTATATAAAAAATCTACCAAAGTTGGATGATTCACAAATCATCCACAAAAAATACAAGACTCATGAATGCAATATATCCTCTATAATTTTAATAGTATTATATGTCTACCCATATGTCTAAGGATGTAAAAATGTTATAAGGTTTTTCTATGAGCCAAAATCACATTTAATACCTCCATATCCTTGTGAGGAAAATTGTAGATCCTTGTTAGATATAATGGTCCTTAGTAGCCCTTAATGTCACGCTACCTATTCCATATATCATGATTCCAGAACAACCATATCAACTAACTCATTGATCACCAGTAAGTTACATGACTTCAAAAACCAATCTATGATTACCAAAATAGAACCACATTTTCCTTGGGAACATAGTATACCAGGGATAAAATACATCAAGATATCATCCCACATCCACTCATGTTTATCTAACAGCTACAAAAAAAACTATCAGGAACATGATTATATGCCTTTACTAACTATTAGAACAAACATAATGATATGAACTCTATCATTAATTGATTCATTATATTCCACCAAATTTAATCCCTTAAGGAATGACACAAATTGTATATAGCTGGATTCACTACCAAAAATAATATATGGAACTCACAGAGATCCTCTATATGCATCATTGATAGAAAAAACAATATCCCTTGATACATCAATCAATGTGGATCATCCTATGACCATACCTCTGTAGAATCCCCCTCAAAGACATGGACATGCATCACATATTCCTTTAATTCTCCCCATTGAGACTCCTCTTCCTCCTACATCGAAGATGGAGCACTATCATCTGCTATAGGAAATATCTTCAATAGACCTTATTCACATCAAGATACATAACTACAATCACCTCCATTACTCTCTTAGCATATATTGACTCCTGAATAATATCCCACCATGATTCTTTTCACACCGCGAGTTGTAGGAATTCTAATTTTGATAGTTCTACAAGAACTCCATATGCCATTTATAATGTCAATTCATATCTTGCTAAGTGAAGATATAACTCACATTCTTGTGAAATTTGAAGATAATAAAGTTATCACTGCTGAGGTAAAATCACTAAAACCTCTTAGAAAATACCATTGAAACCAAATAAAAAACATGGGTTCCATATTTATCCCTTTTGGGACATAACTACTTAGATTCGTATGATATTTTTCCGTTTACTATATCAAGATTCATCTGAAAATAATATAGAAAGAATCAAAAAAATAATAAACATCACTCCCTCCTCTGGAAAGTGATGGCTGTTATCTTTGATCAATTTCCCTTTTAGGTAGTTGAAATTTTCCTAACACATATCAGTCTAAAAGAAAACCCAGTCTTCCCAGTTCAGAGTTTCCAATAAGGTAACAATTTCAGAGAAATTAGACAGAAGCCACCAATAAGATCACACAAGACATAGGAAAGTGCAAACCTCTACAACATTCTTTGTTTCTTCCTATGAAACAAACACCTCAAACTTCAAAGGATTGACCAATATTCCCATTTGGGAAACTACATGTGAAAAAACATATACCTCTCATGTCCAAAAATTATAATTAGATAACATCCCATATATATGATGGTGTTGAATGACACATAAAAGAGACCAAATATTCTAAGAATGTTCCTCATATGACTTCTACTATATGAGAATTTTTTCAAAGAACACATCGATAAACTAATCTAGGAACTCATAGAACACGGAGTTCATGATTACTATGAAAACATTGGAGGTGTTTATGATATCAAATGACATGAAAACAAACTCAAAGTTCCCATAGTGACACCTGAAATAAATATTTAGGATATCTACATCATTTACACTTTATTGGTGATATAATGATAGTAAATAAATATTTTAAAACCTTTTGTCTCTTAAAAACTGGTCTAACAAATCATTTATCCGCTAATGTGGGTAACAATTCTTAGTTTCCCCAATATTCAACTATTGATGGTCTATACAAAACCTCTTACCACCTTCCATATTCTTACGGAAAACCACCAGAGCACACTGTGGTGATACACTAGGATGGATGAAATCCATTTTTATCAAATTGTAAATTTGGATCCTAAACTCTCAAAACTTATAAGGTTTCATCCAATAGGGATCCATTAAAATCTTAGAGACACAAAGCAACATCTATATCCTAAACTCTATATCAAATAAAAGTGGTAGGATCACAATATCCTCTAGGAATAGATCGAAAAACTACTCAATTACTATAGAAATATATTCCTCCTTTACCTCAATCAAATCAAATACAATGCTTATAGTTTAAAAAAAATAGGTTCTGATAGCGAATGACCCATCTGATTAACCTGGTTGCTAAAAAATACTACATGTTGTCCCTCCTCGTCATAGAACACCATTGTACTTTATAAAAAATAACTAGTCAATGAAAATAATGTAATTATATGGTTGTATCTAAACCAAGAAGAAATATATCAAATACTGATGTTTCTCAATCATAAACTCATAACCCTATAAAACTTCAATTTAGCTTGTATAACCTATAAATTTGTATTTAACACCAATGGAACTAGAAGCCTCTCCATATTGAGTCTCAAATAATTGGCCAAGGTGGGTGAAATAAAAAATATTTATATCTCTAGAATAAAATAATTCATAGTCTAAGTTGGGAAATAAAAAAATGGTACCTAGGAAAATCATTTTCCCATTTGGTTCTGGAATCACCATAGTATGCAATTTTCCATATCTAGATCCTTTTACCCAATTCAGATAAACACCATTTCAACCATGCTTATCTATATGTCCTTGAGGGTGGGGGACATCCAAGGGTTATCCCCTACCATATTTATCTCATCTTGGTGTAACAAATGCATGTTGTCTCTACTATTGATATTTCCTTTAGGAAAACTAATGTAGAGGCTGGAATGGATATTGACCACCTATTCCATATCAATCACTGAAAATGATCAAGAATTTATATTTTTGATAACCACAGCCTTTAAAAACCAAACACATTGGTAGGATATCTCCCAATGGGTGCATGACAACTATAACCTCATAATAATTAGAAGAAAAATGTTGAGTATGATTCCCCTCTAATAGAAACCTTAATATCATGAAAACCTAAATCCTCCCCCAAATAACTCTAATAATAGGGGAGGTCTAATGATTATCTAATTGAGATGATCTCAACTAGTTATTATCCTAAAAATCACCTCACCATTTTTACATACCTCTAAATATATATAGGAAACATAGATAGGGTGACTATATAATGAATAATCAGGTGAAATTACCACTATAGATAGGATAATCTAAATTCCTCATATAGGAAAAAAATTAGGGGCGATGCAAAGGTGGACCTTAAATATGATCCCTATCTCCCAAAAACTCAATCTCTCCTACTAAAGGCATAACATCTCCAACCTCTTAGCTTCCCTCTTCATTGATGATAAAAACTATTCATAGGACTATCTCTATAAATAACCACACAAATCATCCACCTATAACCACTACCCCAAATATAGAATCCATCACTGGTGAGATACTCTTTACATTTGACTAACCACTAATGAAACTTGATACATTACCCTAGCTTGGATCTAACTAACATAAATCTCATGCTCTTACAACTAGTTCTTTGTCTTGAAATTAGAGACACTCACCTCATACTTCACTAAGTTTGATATTCTAACTTGTACTACATCCTCTTTCAAACCTCAATATCTTTAGTCAAAATAATCCTCTGGAGATCTACCAGATCATCATGTTGAACCTCACCAACCCGATCCATGCATGGAAAATGACCAACAAGAATTACAATCATTAAAAAACTTCTAAGACCAGTGGTATCAAATTCATTTATTTATATTAGATTAATTAGAATCATTTTAAAAACACAAAAAACACCCTAAATTAAAACACAAGCGCAAAAAAATTATAATTCGTGTACTTTTAATAGATCATTATACTACAATAAGGATTATCTCCCCAAGGATGTCTAGCTTAGATAAATTCCTTGAATCGGATCACAAGGGTGCTTAATTGTCTATTTTATAGCTACACTCCCTTACTAAATCACAAAATAAGTTAGAATGATATTATTTACTTTCCATTATCATTCAATCCTCATCAGTTCCTAACTCTATTCTCCATACTAACTCTCAACCATACCTCTAATATAACTTTTCCACAACCCACCTCTGTTGGGAACCCCTCTTGGGAATGTTGTGAAGATGAGAGTAACCCTTGAAGCCCACCTCCAATAGAACACTGTGTGGTGATTATCATTGAGATTATAAATAAAATATATTGGACACATCAGTGTCATAAATCTAAAAATATATATTAATAGAAACCACCAATCAAAACAAAGATATAAAATAAAACTAAGTTCCCATGATACATGAAATTTTATACAGATTCATGTCTCCAAATAAAATACCAAAATAAATCCTAAGGTAGAATCTCCAATAGAAATCCCAAGTTGCAAGGATGTAATGTCCATATCAGTCACCAAATTCACCCCAAAGACCTAAAAATTAGATTATATATATATATAAGTAAATATACATGTATACATAGTATGGTCATCCTAAATATATCTCATGAAAATGTTGAGGGGGAATACTAATTCTTCCTTGAATAAATAGTAGAACCAATAAGTACCTACTAAGGAAACCATCACCCATACACAACCATGATTTCTAACCCAGTAGTGCATCCAAGTATAATAAAATAATATCAAATAATATAATCTCAAGGGTACCTCAAACAACTTACTCTTTAGTTTTTTCCTCTCACACCCCAAGATAAAACATCCCCGAACTCCCATCCCTTCCATATTAGCACAACTATATCCACACAATATATAAATATCAAGTCAACACTGATGTGGGTCAGACTAAATCCCTACCTACTTGAACTCATGTAGGGTCTAATGTACTCATTGGGACCAATATAAATACCCATGTCTCCTTTGAGGTGGGTCAGGTGATGGTCCAACCAACCCCAACCCATGAAGGGTCCAACAAAATTGTGAGCTCTAGTAAAATGCCATAACCATACAACCATATCCATCATAGTAAGGTATCCTAAACATTATGTCTATCAACCTCATTTATTCCTACTACCATGCATGACCCCCACCGTGTACCATAATCACTATCATTCCACATCTAGAAGAGTGGACAATGAAGAGGGGGTGTTCATCTATATATTCCCTTACCAACTTGAATTTTTTGAAAAACACATTAAACCCAAAACATTTAAGTTTGGGTAATTTTATATAATTAAGTAGGTTTATGTAAAGAAATAAATATATATATATTTATGACATGGTAACACACATTTTTATCTTAGTAGGACCACACCAAAAGCACATTACCAAAGTCATCAAGACCACCACACAACCACTTCCACACTCTAAAAGTTTCTTCCAAGTACTAAACCACCAAACCATCCCAAATTCCAATGAAAAACAACCATATTAAACTTTCAAAATTATTCATTTAGTAATTTTATTTCATCATTTCTATATTTACCATTTAACAATCTAATTACACTAATTATGTCATTCAATAATTTATTTAAAAACAAATAATTTATATCAATTACCCATATTTTATCACCAATCATTTCCAATTAATTCAAATCACCCAAAATTCAATTGTAGCTATAATTTATTTAGTTTCAACACATAACACTTTAGAGATTTTACTTTACCAATCACATTCTATAATCACCTAGGTAACTAAAAAACCATACTCACAACACACAAACCACTATTGCATCAACTTATGCACACCTCAAACTGAAATCCCCAATAATGGCTCAACCACTACACATTAACCACCCTCTTAACTCTAGAAAATATATTTTAGTCTTGCTGCCCAACACATGCCAAAACACCTAACCAATTCAATCTCACAACCATATCCAAAAAATTTACACCATCAATAATGAGCATAAAATTATCATATAGAAACCAATTTCAATATTAATCACTACTATAATTCCCATTTTAAATCATTATTTCATATTAATTCAATATCTGTAGAATGAGTGTTAACCCAAAACTTACCATATTTCACATAGCTAATTCATTATAATGTTAACATTATTAAACTTTTATAAAAGGTTATTCTGGCAGTAAATTCATAGAAATAACAAATAACTCTTTACAACAATGATAGTTATAAACAAACGTAATAAAAAATAAATTATTATATGAGAAATATCATGGAAAAAATATTACCACATGTGAATCACCCCTTTTAATAAATTTATATTATGTAGAATTAATTATATTGAATAATTTATTCCTTATCATCCACCCAAAGTAACCAAAGCTTGATACTTCCATGTTATACATAAAAATAATTGGATTTTTTGAATTCCCTTCCTCAATAAAAGCTTCATAATCACTATCCTGGGAACAAATGATGATAATATGATCACTATATTATAAACATTCAAAGAAAACTTCAAACATCAATAGAATAACAATCCATATCAAAACCCCATCTCAAAACTAGAAAATCCATCCCAGAAACTATTGTAATGAAATTTTACATTAAAAACCAACATAAAAATGAAGATAAAAAAAGTGTAACTCACCTCAAATCATTATTACTCAATATATTGAAACTAAGAGCCAACACCAATCAATGGAGATTAAAGGGTCTCTAGGATTTTACCTTTGGATTCACAAGGATTTGAGAAATCTGGGAAAATTAAAGGAATTTTTATGGATTACAAAATTTATAACAGTATTGGAAAACACCATGTCATGGAATGATATTCCATTGTCATGCCATGATGTTCTGATTTCACATAACCAATGAATATCATATCAAGAATCAACCATATCTCTCTCCTATTTAACTTAGTCAAAATTTAAATTTTGATAGGACTAAATTCGGTTCTTTTCATGACCCAAACACCACAGTGTGGAATCAACCGAAAAAGAACCGTTGAACTTTGACCTCTAGGTCCTTGCACCGTGATAGAGATGAATACACTATGACCAACCAACTAACAAAACCTCTAAATTTGGCCTCCAAAGTTCACACCACATTAGGAAAGTTCCATGTCGTAGAGTTCCTCCATGAAAAAATCTACTAACTTCCAAGGTAAGTTGTGTGGTGACAAACCCTTCATGTCGCAACCAATAAATTAGTAAACAAATGTTTGTATATTTACCAATAACTTCATAAGATTTGGTCATGTTGCAACACACCTCATCATACCATCACCAAACTTCCTATTCCAAGACCAACTCTAGTGGCCCATGAAACAAGGCCATGAAATCCGATTTGAGTATTGATATACCAATTGGTAAATCCAGAACCTATTGATTACATACCTCACACCATGACACCCAATGTAACACCATTACCTACTCGTCTTAGCCAAAATTTCTATTCGAATATCCCCTATCTTCCTTAAAACTTATTCTAAAACCTATAACACTTGAACCTTGAAATGGAATGGATTAGAAAGTTTTAGGTCCTTACATGACCCACCCTCACTAGTAACCCCTTGTAACACCCCAAAATTAAATTTGAATTTCATTTGAAATAAACATGTCTTATTTGATAGCTTTCCTTACACGCAACCCTGGGTCTAAATGAACTGTAATAAAGTAATCTTATATAACATAGTTGTTAAATTGGTAGGTTTGAATAGTAATAACCACATTATGAAAAAATATTTACAAATAATTTAAAAAATTCAAATGTATTTATTAATACATAATAAATAAATACTCAATTTTTAGTAATGTTAGTTTATGCTTCAAAATATATTTTCTTCAAAAATGGGTTTTTATTACATTTTGTGTGAGTGAGAATTATAATTAATTTATAAATTTTTAAAAAATTATTTTATAAATTTAATATCATTTTCTAAATCATCATTTCCATATTATATTGGGTTAAATTTTTATAATTTTTTAAAATGATTTATTTTTCAGTGAATAGTCAAAATACCGATGTTTATAAAAACTCTCATTTATTTTCATTAAAAAGTTGAATTATTTTCCGAATTTAATATTAAATTAAAATAATTTTCTGATATTTTTAAATAATATAATTAATTCTATATTAATCATAATTGCACTTTATTTTGGTATAAGTTCATTTTTAAGCTTAAAACACATTTTCTAAAACCTCCTTTTATGCATGCAATGTGTATTTATATTCATAAATTAAATTAATTATGAATTATTAATATATTTAATTAAATTAATATATTATATATTCAATAAAATATTATAACATTAATTTTATGTTTTTACAAGGAAGAAATGAGATTAAATTCAATTTTATGCTTAAAAATGCATATTCTAAAACGGGTTTTCATAGCGGTTTGTGAGCTTATCAGAAATTAAATTCTACCAATTATAGAAATTTAATATAGTAAAATTTAATACATATTTTTAATCATAATAATTATTATAATTTAATAGGTCCAAATTAAATTTTTTCATACTGAATAGTAAAAATGGTAAAAAAAATATATCATTGTTATGGGTAAAACGGGTTTATCGGGGGATTAAACCAAGATATAAAGGTATTATTTCCACCAAAACATGAATAATTATTATTATATAAAGATAGTTTAAAATAATATTATCCTAAAATAAAATAATTGTTTATTTATAGCCACTTCCCCATGAAATAGGTCTTATATCAGTGAAATAATTTAAGAAATTCCATCTGTGTTCCTCCCCTCACTTATAAAAGAGAACCTCTTCTATTACTATATTCACATAATTTTAGCCTTATATATTGGAAAATACATACTTAAAATATTACTAGGTCCCTTCCCTTCATCCTATAGCATCGTTTCTCCACTTAAGCCCAATCCTTATATCCTTAAGGTGTAATCCAAAGGAAGTCTGTCCAACAAGAGATATAGATATTAACCAAAATTTTATTTCTTATTATAATTCCTATAAAAATGTTTTATCCCTAAAAACATGATTATTATAGTTTCATAAATATTATAATATTTTATTATTAAAATTTTACAACTATTTCCCACCTCTTATCCATCAAATGGGTGATGAAAGTATCGTTCGTGTGTACATGAATACAATAGCCTCCACGTTGCAGTACAATTCATTTTCCTCCACCACTTTTAATGGTTGATTATTATGATAGATTTAATATATATAAATATATATTATAATTATTATATAATAATAAATCTTTAAAGGTTAATTTTTAGTTACCTTTCATTCCATCATTCAAAAAATAGAAACATCACTCATGCGTACATACGAATCGTCATCTCCACATAGTGATGTATAGAATTTTTCATCATTGGTTTATATGAATGTGTATAAATATGTATATTATGAATATATATGAAATTTATATCATTTTTAAAAATATATATATGAAGAAACTATGATGAAAATTCAAGGACAATAACTGCTGAACCAAAACATACATGAAAAACAAAGTAGTTAACACCCAAAATGATGATGGTAAGGAAATATTGTTAATGAATAAGTGATAATATGTGATAAGTAAATCATTTATGGTATTATATGTGATAATATAGTTCTTTTATAGAATTATAAAAAAATTAGATCTATTATACATGAGGTTAGATAACTTACTAACCAAGGCAGACTTGAGGTAGGGGTTTTATATTACAATCTCATTTTTAAAGGGATTGTTTATACTTAAATTTATAATGATGAAATTATATGATATAATAATCTAAGAAAATATTAATTTCATTATCCTATATTTATTTCTATATATTACATGTCTTCCATTCATTTCCCTCTCCTTAAGTACTCATGATACCAAAAGAATGTTTTTAAGAAAAATCAGTTTTATTTATCTCTTCGGTCAAAAATATATTCTTCCATGTCCATTTTTTCTTTAAAATGTTTTAAATAATTTTTAAATATTATAAAAATATTAAATAAATTCATTTTTACCCATCTTTAACTTTATATATAAATTTTTTATAGGAATCATCTTATCATTTTTCAAACGATAAATTTTGATTTTTTATTGAAAATTTGGAAGGAAATTTTTTTAAAGTAAACTGTATAAATTGATTTACCAACCTTCATGAATACTATTTTCTTTGGGTATTAAATTAAAATATTCCTTGGATACTTCAAAGAAATATTTTTTCTTAATAGTTTAGAAAATTTTATTTATAAAAAAAGAAATTTTAAAATGAAAAATATTTTTCCCTCAAGAATTATTCTAGTGATATTTTAAAGTTATTTTTATCTATAACAACATTATTTGATGTTCCTTATAATTTAATGGGTATGTGATGCAACGTTACCATATTTATTATTTATTTGGATGGTGTATGATTATGATTATGAAATATTTATAAAACATGTATCATTTCCATAGGTTATTAAATGATGATATGATGAATGATTTATGATCTTGTAGAACACATATGTATAGTTTTCATTATGTGATGGGTGGGGATGGAATTATATATCCATAAAATGTATTGAAAAAAGAATTATATATCATGATATAATAATGGATGGAATTTGGAGTGAACCCAGTTAATTAAGGAGATTTCTGATAATATAGTCTTGGGAGTGAATGTTGACTAAGATAATGATGGAGTGGGGAGTAAAACCAATCCATTATAAAAGTATTAGTAGTGGGACTTAACTAAAGAAATGATTTTCTATTCTTATGTGTATAATAAAAACTTATTTCTATTATTGTGTTATATTATCATCGAAAATTATTTATTATGGATGATTCAACACGCTTATATCTTATGTATTTTGTTTGATAAAACCTTACATAATTTTTCATGATTAAATATCTTTGATTGATTAGGTTTGATTATTTTAAGTCATGATCTTGTTCCCAAACCCCTATTATTATATTACACCATTTTATGATCATTGGTTGATATCTACTATTTTTACCCTTGTTATGCATCTGACCTCACCCTTTCTTATATTTCCCTTCCCCTGGTTATAAAGAAAGGGTTTTAGTTTTATATGTCTATAAAGGGTGATAGTTGTGAAGAACTTAATGTTAATTGGTGTAGATCTAGTATATACCAATTATTAATGTTACCACATCTCTGAAGACACTATAACTCTATATTTATAACATGGATCAAATTTTTATTCAATGAATATTCCACTAATAATACTTAGTATTTATGTATGAAAATCGTGGGGTCTATATAGATGGTATCAGAGAAACGTTTAGTAATTTCTCAAGACTAGGATGTGGAAACATTAGTGAGGACCATTAAGATAAACCTAAAGATATGATAAGATCTAAGATTTTCATAAATTAGAGATCATGTGATTTTTCTATTAATGAATCATTGTCTCGATACTATAATTGGTCATGGTTTTGGTATGAATGCATCTAAGGGTAATAACCCCAAAAGGAGTTGGTTGATTATATCTCAACCATCATTCTGGTGCATGGTGAATGTGCCCTTATTGTGCACCTAGTTTGATACCCTCCAAGATATGATTGAGTCAATTCACATTTTCTTTTTGAGCCATTATAAATGAATTGAATAGATGATTATCATGTATAACCTTGGTTAACCCAAAGGTCTTATATATTGGAAATAAGTTGTCAAGATTTAGACATAAAATGAATGATTTTCAATATTATATAATTGATTACACTGATTAATAATGCTTTATGGCCATTCTAAAAATTCTGGTTTTAGTAAGTAATTAGAAATAGAATTATATTGTTGATATGGTTATAGGTATGGTCAAATATTAAATTACCTTATTTGAGAATAGTTATATGAATTCATGTATGTCATTATAATTCTAAAGGAATGTTAATTCATATACTCAATGATAGGTCACTGAATTGTTAGTAAAAAATCATAATGGTACGATGAACATATATCAGGTATATGATTCTACCTGAATTGAATTTTGTGGTAATGTGTTTCCTAAAAATAATGTTATTCTTTATCTAGTTGAATTTGATGTGATTTTGGACATGGGTTATCTATCCTTATATAAATCCCATATCAATTGTTGAGGAGGGGAAGTAAAATTTGATATTCTAAACCAACCTATGATTTTCTATCTAAGAAAGGATAAATGTGGATGTATAATGGAAATTAAATCCGTTTAATGGTTCATTATTCCTATACAAAGGGGGTATTTATCTCAGATGGTTGAGGATAAACTCAACATTAAAGATTTACCTATTATATAAGAGTTTGTAGATTCCTTTAATAAATTGTTTCTTAGTCTCCCTACGAATCATGAAGTTAAGTTTTCAATAGAACTTATACCCAGTTCTAGACCTATTTAAAATACTCCACATATAATATCCCCGATTAAGTTGAAGAAATTGAATAAGAAACTCTATGAGAATCTTGATAAGAGATTTTTTTGGAAAAATGTGTCACATTATGGTGAACCAATTATTTTTTTTAATAAGAAATACATATCAAAAAATATTTGAATGGATTATTAGGAACTTAATAATATCATGATCGAGAATAATTATCCCCTACCAATATTAATTATTTGATTAATCAATTATGTGGAGATCAATATTTTTCCAAGATTGATCTTTGGTCTGAATACTATCAGTTAAGGATAAAAAGTGAATAGATACACAAGAAAGCCTTCCATTTGAGGTATGGACACTATGAATTTATATTTATGTCATTTAGACTTACTAATTCCCCCACTACCTTCATATATTTTAGGAATATAGTCTTTATAGACTACATTGATCAGTTTTTGTTAGTAGATAAATATTATATTCTTATATATTCCAATATCAAGTAAAATCATGAATACCTCTTAAGGATTGTACTTAAAATCCTAAGGTATAAGTATTTATATGTAAAATTTATCAAGTGTGAATTTTGGATATATAATGTTCTATTTTTGGGTCACATAATCTCAAGAGAGAGAATATCGATGGATTTATCAAAGACAGAAGTTATCGAACATTATCCTTGACCAACCACTATGAATGGTATGTATAGTTTTCATGGATTAGAAAGACATTATCAGTGATTTGTTAAGGAATTATCATGATAACTAATCCACTCACCAAGTTAACTATGAAGGTAGTTATGTTACATTGGACTAATTTTATGGAACTGAAGAGGTAGTTGGTCAATTAACCTATGATCACACTACATTGCAGTATATAAGGTTTTTTAATTTATATTTTTTAATTGTATAAGGGTATGTAATGTGTTCTTATGTTAAATGATATTGTGATAGCCTATGCCTCATGAAAATTGAAGTTTCATGAGAAAAATTACGTGGCTCATGTTTTGGAGTTATAAGTGGTAATCTTTTAATTAACCACATAGAGGAACTATCTTTATGGATAAAATTGTGACGTAAATACTAATAATAAAAGTTTAAAGTATATATTCACCCAAAAAAAGATTAATATTCACCAAAGAAGTTAGTTTTACTTTATTAATTATTATGAATTCTCAATACATTACCACCCTAGGAAAGTGAAGAAGTTGATTTTTTATTTAAGTCGAAAGGGTTATTCTAGCATATTTATGATGAGGATAAATAAATATTCAATATTTATTAATTTTAAAAGGATGTAAATTTAAATATTGAATAAAGGGGATATATATTACCTTTTACAAAGGAGTTTTCATCCATATATCTTTGTGAAGATTAAATAAACATATAAGGAGTATGTTGAGATACAAAAAAAGTTAAGCAATGTTCATTAGTTCAATATTTCTTGTAATGAACTATTAAGGTTAAAAAATCAAGCATGTGTCCCATAAATACCAGACCTACATAAATAACTATTGGAAAGATATGATGGCTCATCAATTTCTATTCATCCTGTAAGTATGAAGTTGTATAATGATCTGAAAGACTGTTTATGGTGTGACTACATGAAGAGAGATATTGAGGAGTCTGCATATTTGTTCTTGGTATGTTAGAAACATTAGGATGAGAGACAGAAGTCTAAGGGTGTGTTACAACCATCACCTATACTATAATGTAAATAGGAAAGCATCACTATGTATTTATTCACTAGACTCCCTAAAACATCTAAAGCACATAGTGTTTTTTGGGTTATAGTCGATATCCTTAAAAATTCATCACACTTACTTGATATAAAATAAAATTTCCATCTTAATAAGTTTTATAGGATATACGTTTATAAATTTTTAAGTTTGAATGGATTACCACAGTTTACTATAACCAATCAGGACCTAAGGATTACCTCTATGTTCTAGAGAAGTCTTCAGCACACTCTAGATACTGAGTTGTGTTTTAGTATTTCTTATCTTCCATAGATATATGTCCAGTCTAAGAGGACCATTAAAACCCTAAAGGATATGTTGGTATCATATTATCTAGTTTTAAAAGGTTTTGTGACTAACATCTTTATCTAGATCAGTTTTCTTACAACAATAGATTTCACTCAAATATTCAGATGGCTCCTCATGAATCTTTTTATGGAAAGTAGTGTAAAAATATGAAATGTTGAGATAATTTTAGAGAAATAAATATATTGGGACCTTATCTAACTAATTAAATGATGATGGTTATATATATTCAGAAATATATCAACTAAACTCATAGTCTATAGAATATTTAGGTAAACAATTGTCGGTGAGATCTTGAATTTGAAGTTGGTGAGAAGGTATTTCTAAAAATTTATCCATGCAAGAAGGTTACGAGATTTAAAAAGAAGATAAATATGATACCAAGGTATATTGGTACCTTATATATTATTAATCATATTGGGATAGTTTCTTATCCCTTATCAGTCCCACAAAACATATCTCAAGTTTAAAACATGTTACATGTATCGCTTCCGAAGAAGTAAATACCTAATCATTCATGTGTAATGAACTCATATATTGTATCACAGGAGGATTATCATTCCTATAAATAAAAAACAATAGAAATAAAGGATTTTATAGATAAAATTCTTTTGAAAATGACTAATCGTCTGGTCAAAGTTCTTTGTAGGAATCAGATATTTTAAGAAGCTACATCAAAATATGAGGATGCGATGAAGCAGAGATACCCTCATTTGTTTGTATTGGAGGGATGGAGTTTAGAGGGTAAAAATATTTATAATGTGATTTGAATGTAACAACCCAATATTTTATATTTATTTCCTTTGAAATAAACGTAAAGTATTTGATATCTTGGCTTACACACAACCTTGAGTTTAAATGAACCAAAAAAAAAGTAATCCTTTATAAACTAGCCATTAAATTGGAATGTATGAACAGTAATGACCAACTGATGAAAAAATATGTGTGTTTTTTTGAATAATTTAAATTTATTTATTAATTCTTAATAAATAAATACTCAATTTTCAATAATGACATTTTATGCTTCAAAAATATTTTTCCTTCAAAAATGTGTTTATTATATTTTGTGTGCATAGAAATTATAATTAATTTATATTCTTTTTACAAAATATATAATAAAAAATTAATAACATATTTTAAATAATCATATCAATATTATCTTAGGGTGATTTTTTATAATTTTTCTAAAAAGATTTATTTTCACTGAATAGTGAAAAAAATTGATTTTTTTTAAAACTATAATTTATTTTCATGTAAAGGTATACTTTTATTTTAAATTTGATACTAAAGAAACATAATACTCCTTTAATTATAAATAATCTAATTAATTACATAATAATCATCATTATACTTAATTTTGGTATATGTTCATTTTTTTGCCATAAAAATACATTTTTTTAAAAACTATTTCCATGTGTGCAATGTGTTTTTACCTTAATAAATTAAATTTATGTCTATATATAAATAGTTTTAATAAATTTTATATATTATAAATTCAATCATATATTTTAAAATTAATTTTATTTTTTAAGGGAAATAAATGGGAGTAAATTTAGTTTTATGCTTAAAAGATCATTTTTCTAAAATGGGTTTTCATTGCGGTTTGCACACTAATTTAAAATAAAATTCTATAAATTGTTGAAATTTAACTATAATTTTTTTCATTTATATAATAGTTATAACTAATCTAATTTAATAGGGTTAATTTAATTTATCATCATACTGAAATGTAAAAACAGCTAAATTTTGTCACCACAATTAAAGTCAAAACATATTTACTGGGGGGTTGAAAAAGGGAAAAGGGTAGTATTTCCACCCAAACTTGTATAATTATTATTTTATGAATATATTTAAACCTTATATTATACTTACTTTGAATCCTTGTCCATTTGGAGCCATGCTAATTTAAAATAAAATTATCTCACTTATAGAAATTCAATCTTGTAAAATGGATTCTATTTTTAGAATCAATATAATTAATATAATTTAATAAGGTCAAATTAATTTTTCATCACAACGAATTGTAAGAATAGTAAAATTTTGTTACCCCATTTAATTTTAAAACATGTTTACTGATGGGGGTTAAAAATAGATAAGGATAGGATTTCCACCCACACCTGTCTAATTTATATTTTCTAAATATATTTAAACCTTTCTATATCTTTCCTTTGAATCCTTGTACATTTGAAGCTACTTTCCCATTAAAGTGGCCTTATATATTTGAAATATTTTAATAAATTTCATGTGTGTCTCTCCACACACTTATAAAATGGAACCTCTTTTCCTCCCTTATTCACACAAATTGAGTCTTATAGATCGGAAAATACCTTTTCCAAAACATTCCACGAACCCTTGAATTCATCCAATATATTTTTTTCTTCACCTAAGACCAATCATTCAATGCTTAATATGTATGTTAAATGAGGTCTCTCAAATAAGTGGTATAAATCCTAACTAATCTCTTTCAATTTTATTTCATATTCTGAATCCTATAAACATGTTGTATCCATAAAAAATGATGAATTTGATATCATAAATATAATTAGATCTTATAATGATGATGTTACAAAAATTTCCCACCTCTTCCCTAAAAAATGGAAGATGAAAGTATTTCTTGTGCATATGTGTGGACTACTACTTCCATGTAGCGGTACAATTCATTTTCCACCACCATATTTCATGTTTGGTTATTATGACAGATAATATATATATATATATATATATATATATATCAGTGTGTGTGTGTGTGTTTGTGATATTTATTATAAAATAATGATTTTGTAAAGTCTAATTATTTTTTACTTTTCTTTTGTTCTGTCCATCGAAAAATGGAAACACCACTCAAGTGTGCATAGGAACTATTGTTTCCACATAGTGATGTAATTAATTTTTCATCACTGATTTATATAAATGGTTTTAAATATGTATATAATGAATATATATGATATTTATAAAATTATTAACATTCTAGAGATTAATAATTCATGGTATAAGTGAAATGACCATAAATTTCAAACCCAAACATATATGAAATTTGAAATAGTTAACACCAAAAAAGATGATGGTAATGAAATAATGTTAATAAACTGGTGATAAGATGTTATAATTAAAACATGTATGGTATTGTAGGTATTAAAAATTTATTTTTATTGAATTATAATAAATTTAAATTTATTATAAATAATTTTAGAGTGCTTATAATTGGTGAATGAATATGTGTGTGGACCAATCTCAAAAAGATCCATTGTTGGGAAAAGGTATTATGTTATTTTCATTGATGATTTTAGTAGGATGGAATGGGTTTTTTCATTTCCCAAAAGTATGATGTGTTCAGTTAATTAAAAAATATTAGAGGAAATATAAAAGGATTCTTGTATAGTGAGTTATAAAATTTTTAACTAATAAAGGTTTGAAATTCAAAAACCTTCAAGTGGAATATTATTTGAGAAACACGATATATGACATCAAGTTTCTATAGTGAGAACTCCTCAACAAAATGGAGTGGTTGAGAGGATAAATCTGATCATAAATAACACATCCAAAAAAATTCTTATTAAAAAGTACCTGCCAGATAAATTTTGGATGGTGTTAGTCTTGACATCAATCTACATATCCAATAGGGATTTGTTGTATCTAAAATAAGAAAATACATCATACGAGCTATGGTATGAAAATAATCCAAAATTTAAATAATTTCTAATCTCTGGAGGTAATTTTTTTATTCTCAATAAGTAGAAACATAGGAAATTTGAGTCTCATGGAGATAAGTAGATAATACATGGATGATTAGGTAAAATAAAATAATATAAATACTTTAACAAGGGGATTGGAAAAGTAGTTAAAAGTAATGATGTCACTGTAGTAGAGAATGAATAGAATCATCAACAACACAGTGAATAGTTCCATGCTAATGGTGATGATGAGGTAAAGAAATTACGGGGTAGATGTGGAAAATTCTAAGTTATAATAAGATACTATTGATGAGTGATAGGAAGTAAAATTTGTTTCTACACGGAATCCTAAAAGTTGATCTAAAATTGAAATAAAAAACATCATTGGCGATTAGACAACACTAGTTAAAACATGGAGAATGAAGTAATTACAGCATATATACTTCTTATCAAAGGTTTATTATAAGTTTTTTAAATAAGAACCTGGATATAATAAATGTTTTCATGTTATAAATGGAGATATTTACCAAATTGAGAAGAATCACACATGGGAGGATGTTTTGAGATTGGCAAAAAAGAATGTTATCGAAACCAAATGAGACTTTCAGAATAAAATAAATGAATATGGAATAATAATTCAAAACAAATCATGACTAGTGTATAAGGGGTATTATTAGATTTATGAAATTGATGTTGATGAGATATTTTCACCACTTTCAAGGCATGAGACTATTCACTTATTCTTAGCCAAAATATTGAAACAAAAGTTCAAATTTTTATAGAAGAATTTAAAGTCATAATTTTTTATTGGGGTTTGAGAGAAAGAAGTGTATATTAAGTAGACATGTGGTTTTCTAATTAGTTAATATGATAACAGATTTTTTCATCTTAGGAAACCGATATATGAGTTAAATCAAGCACTAAGAGCTTGGTATTCAATACTTGATCAGTTTTTCAAGAAGATTAGTTTCCTGCGTGATGGAGTTGACTACAGTCTCAATGTTAATAATGATAATAATCATAGGATGATGTTTCTAGTGTATGTCAATGAAATAATATTTGGTGGATCAGATGAATCATTTTAAAAAAAGTTCTCATAATTCATGAAAAGTGGATTCAAAATGTCAATGATTGGTGAACTCTCCCTCTTCTTTGGTTTCCAGGTAACACAGGGAATGGAACATTCATTTCTAAATCCAAATATTCCGAGGAGGTTTTGAGGATATTTGGAATGGGTATTTCCAAACATATTATGACTCTAGTGGATACCTGGATGAAACTATCACAAAATAATGAAGGCAAGGTGATTAATGTCATAAAATATAGGAAGATCATTGGAAGTATATTGTACTTAATACCAACATGGTCTAACATTGTTTTTTTACATGCCAAAAATCATGGTATAAAAGTAATCTCAATGAAATCCACTTACTTGTAGTAAAATAGAATACTTCTATATATCAAGGGAATGATATATTTAAATTTTCTGTGTGATGAAAAATCTCAGCAAGAGTTATTAGGATATACATATTCATATTTGGATGGTTCAGTAGATAATTGGAAATCAATGTTAGGTGTTGAATTATATCTCTTCATATTGTTTATTTCTTGTTTAATTAATAAACTAGACAATATTTCATTGATCATCACAGAATTTGAATATACTGTATCCACTCAAGCTTGCATTAAATTATTTTGAATATAGAAGAAGCTTGATGTTATGGGAGTTGAAGTGAATTTTCTTGTTGGAATCTATTGTGATATTCAAAGTGATATAAATCCTAGAAGAAAATCTAGTTCATCACTCAAAGACAAAGCACATTGAAGTCATCTATCATTTTATCAAGGAGATGATGGAGTATTTTCATGACCCGTCCCCCAGGGCCCGTGTCGTGGCCAATCCAAGCCGACCTTCCATAGGCCAGGGGTTGGAGACAAGCACCGAAAAGGCGTATCCCTAAAACGGGAAGGAATTTCCTTTAAACCTGTACAAACATACTGTCCAAGAACACAACAATATGCAACCATGAAGTAAAACTGTAGTAGTAAAAGTGTGTACTGAAAGTTAAGGGGGCATAATACAAGTCCAACTAAAAGATATAACTACAATAGGAAATAATAACAACTCCTGAGATCATCCCCCAAGGATCCTACCTGAAGGGTAGGTACAGATTGTCTCCATAGCTATCCACGTCAACTGTTACCATTATCCACCATCAGGTCCTAGGTCACCGAGTCTCGGTCAAGGATGCTCATCGTCTGTACAAGACACAACAAGTTGCAGGCAAAGACCGTGTAGGGGTGAGTATAATAATACCCTATAGGGACACCGAGACCCCTGAAGGTATCTCAGAATTATATAAAGAAAAAACCAAAAATCATGATCCTAATCACAAATCAAAAATAAAAATACTCAACTAAAACCAGTTATAACTGAAGTACACAAGTATAGATGATTAGTCGTAAAGCAAGATCATCTTATTCATTCAAGGGTTCTGCTACTAATCCACACAGGGTCGCTCGGTGGTGATCCAGACATGATTACTAGATGATTATCCACATAGTATCTCTAGGTGATTATTCACATGGGATCATTATGTGCAGATCCACACAGGATCACTAGATGTTGATCCACGCAGGATTGTTATTCATTCTTCACGTCTCAGCCAGCCACTGGATTCCCGTACATAGTACGCTTGATTTTGGGAGGATCTACTCCTCAATCCATTGGTATTATTTCAACCATTATTAAGTACCATGAAGAAGTAACCCAATGATATGTCATGTTATAAGGGTTCCAATGCAACAAACAGTGCCTCAATTGGACGCCCGATCTGAGAGTTATAGGCATTTTAGTGCTCAGGGCTCGGTTGGATTCGGGTACGATCCAACCTGGACATAATCCAACTTCCTCCAAAACTCAAGTGGAGTATCTCAAAAGAACCATCTTGTCCCAAGCATTCTAGCACTGCAAACGGTTTGTCAAACGAACGTCTGGTCTGTGGGATACGGCCTTATAAGCGTATATCGGGGCCGAAATGGGTCCGGGTCCAGTCTGACCTCGCCCGCCCTGACCCAGTTCGGGTCAACCCGACCCGGTCTGGGCCTGACCTAGCCCGGATCATACCGATTGGGCTTCTGACTGGCCCAACCTGAATCAGATGAGCCACGATGGGCCCAGCCCACTGAGCCGTAGATCGGCCCGGCCCGAACTAGATAGGTCGGGCCGCAGTGGGCTGGGCCCACTGGGTAGCATTCCGTCCTAGCCCACCAACTATCTCAACCCGCTCAAGGGGTCGTGCGGCCCCTCCTTCCCTAATGTCTCAAGGATTCGTTCGACTCTTTAACCGGTGAATCCTCAAGGGGCCACCTCATTGTCCGTGGGACCCGCAGGGAGCGGGTCCCTCCTCCGTCGTGGCCTCACTTCCGCCAAAGTGACCGGTCGAGAGGTAGTCATACCTTCGGTCCACCACGGGGCCGAGCGGCGCCGCTCTTTTACCACGACTGATGATTGTTGGCCGCCACCCCCGTCCATTGCACCGGTGTCATGTGGCGCTTCTTCCGAGGGCCTCCAGCGACGCTCCGAAGCTCTGTTTTCACTATCGTCTGCACCTATGGGCCTCCTAGAAAGCCTTGATCGTTGTGTGCCTCTTAGTTTCAAGGTTCTATCAAGGTGAGAAAACCACCCCAGAAGAACGCAACGATAAAACAAGCAGCGGAGGGTTCGGGCCTTTTTTTTTTTGGCCAGCACCCTCTGAGTTAACATCATAACATGGGTGAGATTAATTCATCTTCTAACTCATTAAATTAATCAAAAAACTCATAGAATTAATAAATACAAAACACCCAACATCGGGAATTTTTGTAGGTGTCTCTATTGTGGAGAGAAAAGAGTCCTCGTTGGATGAAGTCACTGGAATTTGTCGATCCTAGATCGTTGCCGCCCAAGCTTCCGTCCTTCATCGGTGGAAGATATCACAATACTTAACCAGAGGTCCCTCATAGTCATCTCCATAACCTGATCCTGATATCCATTTAAATAGAGGGGAAGGGTGAGTAATGCATCAAAATAATTAATGAGGCTCATTAATTAATGAACCTATTAATTTACAACGGTGTTGTTATGCAACAGAAGAGTCAAAAAATTAAATGGCATGAAGACACATCGGTCCCACCACCACCTCTCAACAGGAGGTAGGAAAAATAAAATAAAATTTTTTATGTTATTTCATTATTTCTTTTAAAGTCGAAAAAATTTACTTTTTCACCCAACCTACTACGGTCGAAGTTAAGCATCCCTTAAACGAATTTTGGCACTACGGATTCAATAGTGCCCTTAGATTTTTAATTCAAGTACATGTTCAAAAGATAGAAAACACCACCCGTGTGTTTAATAAATGTACCTTAAAAAAGTTCAAAATTCTGTTTCGGGCATATCGGGACTCAGAATTAAGTGTCTTCATTTTTTGAAGACTCATTTTATAACGACCCAAAGCTTGATGTACATGGACATTACATTACTTTTGTGGAATACTTAATACATAACAAAAACCAACAATCAAGGACCGTAATAGTTTAGTTCCTTTGGAAACTCGAAACATAATCTTCTAATCAGGGTGAAAGATCTTCAACATCTCCCATAAAGATCTTCTCCTTTTGTTTTCTTTCCTGAAACCTTTCTTTATATCCCTGGGAAAAGAAAACATATAAAGGGTGAGCTCAAATTCTCAGTAAGGGTAAGCATGGGGAAAATAAAACCAACCATATACATTTGAACTTAAAAACATGAACATAATGTTTAAACATCAAAATCTTGAGCAATGAAATAAAACATGACAGTATGTAAGTCATGGATCATAATGGAACATCAATCATGATAAAATAGCATGGGAATGAAACATGTAATTGTAGAAAACATTAAGCACTTGATATGATTTCCATAGTAGCCAAGGCATTGTTTCCAATAGCATCTTAGTGGACAAATTCCCTTACTGAACCGATTTCACTCATCGTTCCAGTCCTGTATCACTGAACCAGATTAACTTTCCATTCCAGCCATGTCTATCTCATGGGATATAAATATTTACCCAATGCATTGGAGGGATATATATTTCCCACCCATCTCATAATGAAATCATTTTACGTGTGCCACAACATAAACATAAATCATTCATCATAACCCAAAGAATAAAATGGGTTTCATAGACATCATCCCATTATAACATAATCCTTATAAAACAAATGGATATCATTTCATCATAAGAAAATTGAAACCATGTAAATCATAGAGACATTATACTTGAAACATAAACATATCAAATAATGTCATCTTAGATGGAAAATGGTTTTGAAAAAACACTTGAAATTAATTCTTGATGAAAATATCCTTTCTTCTTCAAAATAATTTTCTTTTCAAAAAATGCCAAAAAATTTTAAAAGAAAAAGATTTTTTTGAAAATATTCATGATATCTTTTAGAGGAAGCTTCATTGAAATAAGTCGTTATGAAACTGTAAAAATCTGTTCATACCGTATAAGTTAAAAAAAACATTATCCTCGTACTTTTGTCAGAAAAGTCAAAAAAGTACCTTTTATGATAAACAAAAGAAAGATTACATACATACCTTATAGTAAAAGTCAAAAATGGGTAAAACATTCTTTAAAAATACATGAATTTTTTTTCAGAAAACATGGACATGGATGACAAATATAACCCCAGTAAATACTTACATATAAGTAATCTCGGATAAAATTGAGATTGCAAAATTATCCCTTACCTTATGTCCGATATGCATCATATGTATCTGAAACTCCTATATAATGATTTAAATAATTTTATTGAATGATTAAATAATCATATTAACTGTTATGACATCATATATGGTTCACTTATGACTTTATATTGCCCGTTCTTTTGTAAATTCCATGTTAAAGCGGCATTTTGGGTAAAATCGTTTCATTTATCATATGTGTTTTGATTTGTTGTTATTGATATTATTACTTATATCCTGATTTACTTAATTCCTGAATTTAAAACATAATATATATTCAGTATATTATAGATCTATAAATGGAATGAAATACACCATTCATGGAGACGGTAGGTTGTACATACACATGAACGCTGTTTTTGTTTCCTTATTGAATTAAATGGAATTATGTAAAAGAAAAATATATGTACATAAATTCAGTATCATTATTTTGTAATATATTTCATTATTATTTATTATGTATACTTTATAATCAAACTTTAATGGTAAATCATGGAAAATGAATCTCATCGCGTTCGTGGAGACGGTAGTCCGTACGTACACACGAGCGATGATATCATTCCCATAATTATTTAATATAATTGGAGTGGATGATATAATATATCTGGATCAGTATGATGTTATAATAACCATATATAGTTATTCTTTACACCATTATACCCATCCAAGGAAGGTGGTGGTGGAAAACAGATTACACCACGGCGTGGAGACGGTATTCCGTACGTACGCACGCGCGGTGATTTTGTTTTCTGTAGGACGGATAGAAGATGAAATAGGGTTGTTTCATATTTATCAGTATATGAGTGATACTGATGTTATTAATTTATGATGAAACAAATAAATAATAAGAAGTATAAGAAGAAATAAATTGGAACGAATCGGTAAAGGATATTACCTCTTCTTTGACGCGCCTCTTCTTAACCTCCTCTTATGGCACTAGAGTTGGCCTTTTGAGGAGACCAGAACCTCTATAATGTTTCTAGGGAAGTTTATAAGGTAAATGGGCAGGGGTTGGCTGAGCTTGAAGGCACAAAATTGTATAAAGATAAGGAGTAGTTTCCCTTTTATAAGGGAGGAGAGGGGCACCTTTGGAAAGTGTGAAAATATTATTTTATTATAAACTTATCTTCAGTTTCAGAAGGTCAAAAAATAATTAAAGATGAAGATAAGATGACTCATGGTCGAAATAAAATCATCCAATCAGAATTGGACATGTTTTGGATAATATTTTAATCATTATAATTTTATTTATTTAGATCATTTATTAATGAGGTAAATACTGCATCATTATTGTATCATAAATAATTTAATTTATTTCATGTCTAAAAATTATAAAAAAACCCACCATGTAGGAAATATTTTTAGATTTCCAATGAATATTTATAGTCTAAAAGATAATTTATATAACTCCTTATAAAAATTAATTTCTAGAATATTTTTTTAATGTCAATTTTTTCATTACATTAAATTAATTAATCCAAATTGTCATTATCACTTCCAAGTGGCTCAATGGGGTCCCAAAAATCGACCCAAGGATGCCCATAGTCGGCCACTACTCATCCAATAAGGTTAGGACAAGTGTTAAGGTAATTTTGAATTATTCTAATATTCTTTTAACCTTGAATTACCCTATTTACCTTTCACCGCGGTAAATAAAAGTGAAAATTTACTATTCACCAAAAATTATTTTCATCTTATTGAACAACATTTTACTTCTTGATAACAATGATTTATGTCAGATTTTTGAAATTCAATTCACAGAAGTGGTAAATTTTCATTTAAATGAATGAGTAAGTTTTTTAACTACCACTAAGTGGTTTCACTATTCATCAAAAATTGAATTTTTTCAGAAAAATACCAAAAATTCAGCCTTAGCTATATTTGATATTACGAATTGTTAAATGATGTCTATTTTTCCAAATTCAAAACATAGAAGTTTCATCAATTAATTTTAAAAGTAATTCCCATTACCAAAACAAATAGCGTGTTTTTAAGAAACAATAACTATCAAAAGATCGACACTTGTTTATATCCAATTTCAAAGTGAAATTAATTCCAATGACCAACAATGTATTAAATGGTAAAAATATATTCTAATTACACTTTAAAACCAATTAAAAAGATGATCTAACTATATAAATTATTGCGATGAAAAAAGTTTTTTTTAATTAAAATATAGCGTGTTTTTACTATTCATTAAAATAAGAAAGTTATCCGAATAATATGAAAATTTTATCCAAATTAAATTTTTATATCCTGATTCCAAGGAAGAATTTTATTTTGTCAAATTGAACTTATAAACATGTCAAAAACTAGATTTAAAGTGGGTGCGCCATCAAAAGGCGGCAAAACTGCAATTTTTGAAAAATACATATTTTATCCGAAAAATTTATTTTGATCTCATACCATGTTCTATAAAATGTGTAAGGTGAATTATAATTTCATAAAATTAAAACTTTTGATACTATTATTCATAAAGACTAGTTCTTGATAATATTATAGCAATATATCGTCATTTAGTGAAACCCGATACTGCGTACAACACACGCTATCGAGGAAGGTCGTGATTACGTGTAATGCAAGCCAAGTCAAGGTTGTGTGTAATGAATGATCCCTTTGTTGTTGCGTATAACATAATAAAAATTTATTTCATTCATACATTAAACAAAATCTATACATAATGTTACGTAGAATAATTTCTACAAAATGAACTTGAAATTGTGTGTAACACGAGCCAAGAATAGTGTTGCATATACTGCAAGCTAATACGGTGTTGCGTATAGCACAAGCTAATTTTAGTGTAGCATACAACACAAGACATCAAAGAAATAAAAAATAATTTTTCTCATAAAATCTCGGGGTGTTACATTCTACCCCCCTTAAAATGAATTTCTCCCTTGAAATTTTTCGGTGTTATAAATGGTTTTCTACTTGAAATTTTCTTTCATAGAAACCCACATCGTAAAAAGGAATACTAAAACTTAATTTTAAAAAGTAAAGTAAGAAACATAATGGTTACCCAAATTAACTCATCAATGGGTTTCCACATAAGAGAACATAGGTCAAAATATGGATATGAAAGAGAAATATAACCATTAAGTTCTGATGGAGAGTGGTAGAGAACATGGCTATGAAAAATCCAACAGTCACAAAGCCATAAATTTGTGATGATCTAAGGTACCATCTGATTCATCGGATATAAGGACACTAGGACAACGTTTTTAGTTCTCAAGATAATTTCCCTAATGTTGAAAAATTGTTATATACTTACTTGATTTTGGTACAATCTTACTATTGTTGGTGCCTTGAACAATTTCCACTTCATCTCTTAAAGAAAGGAAGTTGAATTTGTCTTCCTTGAAGTGTTAGCAGATCATGTGATCGAATGATAGGTCATTCCATCTGTCTCAAACAAAAGGATAGAAAATGTTATTAAATATACATAAGTCCATCTATGGTGAGGTTAATCGTATATGATTCCAAAAATTGACTTATACTTCATCCATCATACCGCTTAATAAAATAAAACTAGTTTCTACTAACTAGGGACTTCCTATAGGCTAGTGGTAGGCGATAAAGGCCTCTCGCACTTCTGTTGTGGGTTCGATTCCCGCAACCTTGTCTGACGCAACGGGTTGTCGCCCATCCTATGGATTGTCCTTTTTTTAAAAAATGTCATTGACTGATTACAGAATCATATTCATTGTTATTACATCATATATGGTTCACTTATGACTTTATATTCCCTGTTCTTTTGTAAATTCCATGTTAAAGTGGTGTTTTGGGTAAAATCGTTTCATTTATCGTACATGTTTCAATTTGTTGTTCTTTATATTATTACTTATATCCTGATTTACTTAATTCAAAAATGTAAAACATAATATATATTAGATCGATAAATGGAATGAAATACACTGTTCATGGAGACGGTAGGTCGTACGTACGCATGAACGCTGTTTTCTTTTCCTTATTGAATTAGATAGAATTAAGTAAATGAAACATATATGTACATAAATACAGTATCATTATTATGTAATATATTTCATGATTATTTATTATTTATACTTTATAATCATACTTGAATGGTAAATCATGGAAAATGAATCTCATCGCGTTCGTGGAGACGGTAGTCCGTACGTACGCACGAGCGATGATATCGTTCCCATAATTATTTAATATAATTGGAGTGGATGATATAATATCTCAGGATCAGTATTATGTTATAATAACCATATATATTTATTCTTTACACCATTATACCCATCCAAGTAAGGTGGGGGTGGAAAACAGATTACACCACAGCGTGGAGATGGTATTTCATACGTACGCACGGGCGGTGATTTTGTTTTCTGTAGGATAAATAGAAGATGAAATAGGGTTGTTTCATATTTATAATAACATATCAGTATATTACTGATACTTATGTTATTAATTTATGATGAAACAAATAAATAATAATAAGTAGAAGAAGAAATAAATTGGAAAGAATTGGTAAAGGATATTACCTCTTCTTTGACGCGCCTCTTCTTAACCTTCTCTTAAGGCACTAGAGTTGATCTTTTGAGGAGACCAGAACCTCTATAATGTTTCTAGGGAAGTTGATAAGTGAAATGTTCAGGGGTTGGCTGAGCTTGAAGGCTCAAAATTGTGTAAAGAGAAGAGGGAGGAGGTGCCCTTTTATAAGGGAGGAGAGTGGCACCTTTGGAATGTGTGAAAATATTATTTTATTATAAACATATCTTCTATTTCAAAAGGTCAAAAAATCATTAAAGATGAAGATAAGATGACTCATGGTCGAAATAAAATCACCCAATCAGAATTGTTCATGTTTTGGATAATATTTTAATCATTATAATCTTATTTATTTAAATCATTTATTAATGAGGTAAATACTGCATCATTATTGTGTCATAAATAATTTAATTTAGTTTATGTATAAAAATTATATAAAAAAACCCACCATGTGGGAAATATTTATAGCTTTCCAATGAAAATTTATAGTCGAACAGATAATTTATATAACTCCTTATAAAAATTAATTACTAAAATATGTTTGTTAATGTCAATTTTGTCTTTACCTTAAATTAATTAATCCAAATTGTCATTATCACTACCAAGTGGCTCAATGTGGTCCCAAAATCGACCCAAGGATGCCCATGGTTGTACACTACTCATACAATAAGGTTATGAAAAGTGTTAAGATAGTTTTAAATTATTATAATATTCTTTTAACCTTGAATTACCCTATTTACCTTTAACCGCAGTAAATTAATGTCAAAAGTTACTATTCACCAAAAATTATTTTCATCTTATTGGACCATATTTTACTTCTTGATAACAATCATGTATGTCGGATTTTTGAAATTAAATTCACAGAATTTGTAAAATTTCATTTAAATGAAAGAGTCAATTTTTTAACTACCACTAAGTGGTTTCACTATTCATCAAAAATTGATGTTTTTCAGGAAAATACCAAAAATTTAGCCTAAGATATATTTGATATTGTGAATTAAAAAATGATGTCTATTTTTCCAAATTAAAAACATATAAGTGGAATTAATTAATTTTAAAAGTAATTCCCGTTACCAAAACAAATAGCATGTTTTAAAGAAACAATAACTATCAAAAGTTCGACACTTGTTTATGTCCAATTTCAAAGTGAAATTAATTCCAATGACCAAAATTGGATTAAATGGTAAACATATATTCTAATTACACTTTAAAACCAATTAAAAATATAATCTAACCTTATAAATTAATGCGATGAAAAAAGTTGTTTTTAATTAAAATATAGCATGTTTTTACTATTCATTAAAATATGAAAGTTATCAGAATAATATGAAAATTTTATCCAAATTAAATTTTAATATCCTGATTCCAATGAAGAATTTTATTTTGTAAAATTTAACTTATAAACATGTCAAAACTAGATTTAATGTTGGTGCACCATCAAAAGGCGGCAGAACTGCAATTTCTGAAAAATACATATTTTATCCGAAAAAATTATTTTGATCTCATACGATGTTCTATAAAATGTTTAAGATGAATTATAATTTCATAAAATTCAAAATTTAGATACTACTATTCATAACGGCTAGTTAATGATAATATTATAACAATATATCATCATTTAGTGAAACCCAGCATTGCGTACAACACACACTATTGAGGATTGTCGTGATTGCGTGTAATGCAAGCCAAGTCAAGGTTGCCTGTAGTGAAAGCTCCCTTTGTTGTTGTGTATAACATAATCAAAACTTATTTCATTTATACATTAAACAAAATCTATACATAATGTTGCGTATAATAATTTCTACAAAACGAACTTGAAATTTTGTGTAACACGAGCCAAGAATAGTGTTGCATATACTGCAAGCTAATACGACGTTGCGTATAGAACAAGATAATTTTGGTCTAACGTACAACACAAGAAATCAAAGAAATAAAAAAATAATTTTTCTCATAAAATCTCATGGTGTTACACATAGTAATCATAAATAATTAAAAAAATATTTGGAATTCTCTAGTCTTTTCAAGTATGGTCTTTTAGAGTTAGATTATGTGCCTACTGAACTATAGGTTGCAGACATTCTGATTAATTCCTTACCCAAAGTGGTGTTTGAGCATCATTTAATGGCTCTTGGATTCCATTAGACTCTCTATACTTGAGAAAGTGTGGATGTGGTCATCCCTCCCCAAGGTATGGTGTGTCTTTTCTTTATGTGTTGATATGTGTTCTTTACAATGTTGCAACCACAAAGGAGTATCCTTTGGGTTCATTGACAAAGGGGGAGAAAATATCTTGAGGGGAAGAAGTTCATAGGGGTATTAGTGAAGTAGGGACTGTTTTAAATCTGATGATACTAAATATTGTCAATCAATGGTGATATATCATGACAATTGGGGTTCATGATGAAAGCAGTTGACTATTTTGTAAATGAAGTGTTTCATTGAGGAAATTTTAATTTTAATCATATTTCTCACACCGATCATGGTTCATGTGGGATTAATGTATGTGTTCTGGAAATCATTGATTACTATCTATAATAACAACAAGATGATTTTATTATAATATGGATGAAGATTAAAAGAGGTATCAAAGGGCGTAGAGTTTTAAACAACCCCAAAGAGGGAGATTATTGGAAAACAAATCCCTCAAATTACATTGTAGTGTTTTTGGGTCGATTGTTTTTGTTGATAATGTAGGTTGGAAAGTTCAATTGTTGATTTCTAGTGTGATTGTTTACAAGGTACGTTGATAAAGATCCAAGGAAAAGGAATAGATGCTCTGGAAGTAGTATAAAAAATTATTTGTACAAGGTGGAATCATTTCCCTGTGTTTACCATATTTTTGGCCCTCAAGATCATGAATTATTTTATGAAAAATAAAGTATTCCCGCATAGAAAATAATTGGACCACCTAGAGACTAAATGATTTTGCGATGATATGGACCACATAAGAATTTCTCTATGTGAACCACGTAGAGATCTTGCGAAACCACAAAGAAAAATAAGAAAAGGAAAGATTTTGGTATAGAAGTTATTCTATGAAAACTGAAAATGGATCTTATCATTTTCAGTTGAATGAGGTGAATTAAAGGCCACCACAAATGGAATTTTTTTTGTGGTCAATGCTGATGATTTAAAGGGTGTCGTGTAAAAAGATTTTTAAATAGAATATTTCATTACATGAATTGCATATGGATCATCATTTGTAGATAAAGAAGGTGATTTAAATATCATCATAAAGGGTGTTTTCATTTGTGAATGAAATCTTCCTCCATAAAGGAATAATGTGTTATACGAAACGCATAGTGATTGCAGTATGCGGTGATAGCCAATCCACAAAGGTGGTAATTTTTATTAATGGGTTTTATGTAATTGTTTTACTACATGAAGGACCCCTAATCATTTCATTAAGGTAGAGATAATTTTATTAGAGAGTATTATCATTGAAGAAAATTAGGTAAGTAGGAAAGTGGTTCTTGAAGGAGGTAGTCCACAAACTAATCTCATCTTGTGGAAGTTTCTTGCAGGGAACTATAGCCCAAAAAAGGAAAAAGGGGTTTGTGAAGTAATCATGCTATACAGTGAAAGGTTTTCATGAAGTATTAAAATCATTTCATGGAGGAACAAAAAATGTTTTTGAAAGGTCTATTTGCAAGTCAGTTGTCATGCGGGGAATTGTATTTCATATATTGGGTGAAAAAAGAACTGTATAGAATACTCTTGAATGAGGCTATTATGTGGTGTTTCAAATTAGTGGAGGAATCTTCAGGAGGATCAGAGCTCACTTCAATAGAGATAGAAGTAATATTTCAAATTTTGATTGGTTGTAAACCAAGAGGGACAGTGAGTCTGCTCTAAACATTGTAAACAGCAGTGTTCTTTAGGGGATTTTCTAGATAGGCACATTTCCTTTTTATGCACTAAGGATTTAGTCTTGTGTGGTTTAACAAAGAAAAATTTATGTGTCTCTCACTTGCTTTCATTTTTATTCATACATTTATATGGGAAAGTGGGCGAAGTTTGTTTTGTTTAATGACAAAATAAGATCTGATGATGTTGTTGTTTTAATCTTTCAAACCCTGATTCACCCCTCTTAGAGAATTAAACCTTGTTGGTATAACATAAACCTTATTCCTTCCTCTAACCATATATGAACCCCACCATATACCATCATCACAATCATACAACATTCATATAAGAGAGTGGTTAAGGAGTAGTTAGCCTTTTGTTCCCTTGCTAACATGGATATTAGGGGAAGAAAAATGAAACCCAAAACATTTGGTCATTTATAAGATTATCTAACTCGGGTGGGGTGTGTAATGAAATCACATGAAAATACAAGTATAATACAATCACACATGTTCCCAAATAGGTATTCTCATATTGAAACTACACTACCAAACCAATCATCACCATAGTACCCCAACTACCACATTCCAATAATCGCTTCCAATTACAAAACTACCATGCCATCCCCACTTCCCATGAAAAACAACCATATTTACCTTTCATGGTTCATTATATACTCATTTAATTTCACCAAATCTAATTTTACCATTTACCAATTGAATTACATTCATTTTTCATTCAATTCAATTTTTAATAAAAAATCCATACATTACCCACCTTTTATCTCCATCCATTACCAATTCATTTCAATATGGATTTAAATTATAGTCATAGTTTATTCAATTTTAGTCCAAACCCCTTTCTAAATTTTCTATTACTAATCACATTCAAAAACTACCTGAGAAGCTATAATACTAAACAAACATCACATGAACCATCACTGCATTGATTTCCACGCACCTCAATCCAAAATTCACCATAGCAATCCAACCATCACACATTAATAACCCTCTTTGAAATCATGCCAAAAGATTGCAGCCCCACTGACCAACACATGTCACTACCCATAACAAATCATGATAATCAACATGAACCAATTTCCATATAACATACACACAATCACAATAATAATATAAATTATACCATCAACTTATAATATCTAATTTTAGCATCAACTACTACCACAATTTTCTTTATATTTAATTCTTCATAATAATTTCAATATCTCTTACATGGGTGTTGAAAAAATAAATTATAGGTTTCAAACAACCCATATTTTTCAATATTTAAGTTATTAATATTTTATACAAGGTTATTATAGTAGTAAAATCATATTAATAACACCCAAAATCCAGTAAAAAAAACAATTCTCAATAGTAACAATAGAAAACCAACAATCATATAAGAAATAACATGGGAAAACATTTAACCACATGTGAATCACCCTTTCTCTTAAATTTCATTATGTTTTGTTGTTTATCTTCATTAGGTTAATTCTTACCATCCAAAATAAAATAAAAAACATGATACTCCCATGTTATACATGAAAAAATAATTCTCAAATCTCCAACCTAAGTTAAATCTTCAGAATTACTACGAAAGAAAAAAACTAGAATAGATGATCACTAGGTTGAAATCAAGTAAACAAACCCTCTAAAATCTGAATCATAAAACCAAAAAATCCAACCCACAAAACAGTTTCACAACCTTCCTAGATGAATAATAAGCGAAAATGAAATAGAAAGAAAGAGGGTAACTCACCTTGTATTTATATAGGTTTATCTCTAAAAGTTGAAAATCCACACCAAATTCAACAGTCCATGCACCAAGGTTGTGAAACCTCCTCTACACCATTTCATAACAATCACTAGATACACTACTCTTCTATAGTAAACCCTCATAATAAAATTCTAAAGCCCACTCTATGATGTACCTCTCTTATCTAAAATTTAAACTCTTGTAGTACCTATACTCCTCCAAACTCCTCCTAAAACATCAAATGCCAAAATCATGAAAATGAAAAATCAAGAAAGATTCAGTCCATCACATTAGATACCTCTCAAAAAATAACATCCTTGATAATCAAAACTAGACCCAAGAATAAAATCCACATCCTCCAGAACCAACTCTCTTGGACAGATACCTTTCAAATAGGACAACACCACTATAGAAAAAATATAACTAAAGAAGAAACAACCTAAAAAAATCCTCATATACAATCATATAAAAAATTACATAAAAATTAATCCCAAAATAGCTCATGATACTAAGAAAACATCAATGAATCATGTTCCCATGTACTCTCCTTTGGGCCACTAAGCCTCCACAAAACACAAACCAAAGGGACAACTTGATCATGTATCACCTTCTCCCAATGATCAAAAATCTCAACCAATCATTCCTCATCCATAATTTCATCATCCACATAGAACACTTCCCAATAAATAACATGAAAACATCATGATGATATCGACACAGTGAAAACACATGGAAGATATTTTGAATCAATTCCAATTATAAAGAAAATATCAACCGATATACCATCTCTCTAATGCATTGAAATGCCTCAAAAGGAATAACAATCCAAGGAGAAAACTTATACCCATGGGAAAACCTCTATTTTTTATAATGAGTGGAAACCATAAAGAATACATTTCCAGCAATATTAAACTATAAAGTTCTCCTACTCTAGTCAATATAAGAGTTCCTTTATTTCTTTAATCCCCTCCCAAATCATCTGAACCTTTTCTTCCTATCTTTAAAACACATAAGGTCCAAGAGACATAAAATATCTAATCATTATAGTAAAAAAAAGATAAAAATTTCCTCCCATACAATTTATATAATAGATCCATTCTAATGGAACGTAATCGAGGCCTACAATGAAGACGAGAATAACCTATGATAATGTATTAAGAAATGGAGTTTGTATTGTGATGAATATTAAACAAGTGGGTAAAGGTAGAGAATCATGTTTTTTTGTTTGATTTTGTAGTAATATATACTTCAATAGTAAGAGGAGGACATCTCGATGGATTTCATAATGGTTTTACCATGAGCCCAGGTATTATGTGATATTATTAGACTGATTGTGGATCAGCTAAAAATCATCATATTTCCTGGAAATATAGGATTTTTGTATTGTGGATGTTCAAGGATTCAGTATGTAGATTAAGTAGTGAAACATCATGTGGTATCATGGACCATAGAATCTAATTGGGATTCCCTCTTTAACTCCTAGGTTTTGGGATGTATTTATTATGATTTTCTCTCCTAGTTTTACCTTAGAGCTCCTTTCCATCCACAGGAAGATGGGATGACATAGTTGTCTATTTATAAACTAGAAGATATACTTTATTCATTCATATTATATTTTAGTGGATCACAAGTAAATCAACTTCTTTTGATTGAGTTTGGTTACAATAAAAATTATAACTCTTCCATTGGAATGGCTTTTTTGAGGTGTTTTATGGGAATCCTTGTCTATATTTGGTATGTTGGACCAATATTGGGGATTTATAAGTTCTTAGACCTAATGTGGTGTAGATAATTATTGAAAAGGTTTAGATTATTCTGGTGTGAATAAAGTTAGTGTAGGATCACCAAAATTATTATTCTAACTAGGGTTGGAGACCTTTTGAGTTTGAGTTTAGTGATCATGTGTTCATGAGGTTTTCCCCTAATCATGGTAAATAGAGGTTTTCTCATGGGATTAAACATTATCCTTGGTTCATTATCCCACTTTAGGTGTTTTAGGACATTGTTGAGGTGGTTAATTGGCTATAGATTACTCCATAACTAGACTAGATTCAAAACGTATTTTATTTTTTCTATCATTGTTGATATATTCCTTAAGATTATCATGTTATTGATATGGGAGACTTGAATATGGAATATGATTATACATATGTGGAGTGGTCCATAAAAATTTAGAATCATCAAAAGAATGTGTTTTGTGGGAGACTTATCACTTTGGATCGCATTTTGTATTGGTATCAGGGCCCAGAGGAGAGTATATGGGAAGAGTTAAGGTGTGGTGTGGAATTTAGAGTCATGGTGTGATGGTTGGTTTCAATAGAGTTGGATTGGGAACTATAAGTTTGTTCATGGTGTGATGAGGTGTGTCAGGACATGATTGAACCTTACTGTCTGATAGATGAAGCTTACAAAGTTCTTATTAATCTTACTAACTTCCCTTTACTAATTTTTTGGTATTGGTGCAAAGGTTTGGTCATGGAATGACGTGTCTTAGGGTAGTTTTTACTTTTCTACAGAGGGACTCCATGGAATGGTCTTACCTAATGAAATGTGAAACATGATGGAATTATTGAAAGGTTCTTCTAGTTTGTTATTCATGGAAAGAAGAGTCTTTCATGTTATGAGAACTTAGAAGTTGAGTTTTATGGTTATATGCTGGGTGATGTTGTTTTGTAGTGTCCAAGAAGCAATGTGACCCTTATTTGGTTGTATTAGATTTGGATAGTTGGTTAATTTTAAGTAGTACGTATATGGGGGGATACAATATGAAGTCTTTTATGGAAGTTTAAGATATCCATGGCGTAGCTTGATGGTGGCATGTCACATCATGGTAATGTTCGTCCTTGTTCTAGTATAAATAGTCCATTCCATATGAATTATTTTATTATCCATTGATTTCTCCAAAACATGGGTGGCTAGAGGTGTAACCCTAGATAACCTTAAACCCCCACTGATTGGTGTTGGTTCTCAGCTTTAATAGATCGACCGATAGCAATCCAAGGTGAGTTAACCTCTTTATTTCTCTTCATTTTTTCCCTTGTTCTCCATCTACAGAGGTTGTGGGTTATATTTTCTAGTTCGGCATGATTTTTTAGGAGGATTATTTTGATTTATATTTTTTATCATTTATTTGTGTCATTTAAACCTATTGACTATATCTTCCACTCTTTGTCCTTTTGAAGTGATTGTAAAGACTCGATTGATGTGGGGGGTTTGAGAACTCCCTTTATTTTTTTTGTATAACATGGAATTATTAAACATTTTATTACTTTGGGTGGATGGTAATAATTAAATTAATTAATAAAATGAACATTACATAATTAAATTGATGGAAAGGTGTGACTCTCATGAATTTAAATTTTTTCCAATGTTTTTTCTTATATGATCATTGGTTGTTTGTTAATATTGTTAAGAATTGTTTTTTATCTGATATTTATGTGTTATTATTGTTATTTTAAATCTATAATCACCTTTTATAAAGTATTAATAACTTAAATATGGTAAAAATATATTTTTTGAAATATTTTTATTTTTTTCGTTAAAACTCGTTTAATAGATCTTCAAATCATTGTGAATCATGACGTAAAATATAACTTTTAGCAGTTGTTAACACTGAAATTGGTTGCTATAATTTTTTATGACTTTTATTATCTTCATTATTGTGTGTATGTTGTGGGGAAACTGATTTGTAGTGATTATCAAGATTTTTTTAAGGAAATTTAAATGTAATGTCCATTAGGGATATAATCTATTGTCACAATTTTTGAGATGTTTGTTGATGTGAAGTGGTTAGACTATTGTGGAGGGATTTTTTCTTAAGGTGTATAGTTTTTTATGTGGTGGAGGTTTTTGTGATTTTGGGTTGGTATTATATTTTCCAAGGTAATTTTGGAATGTGATAAGTAGTGTAAAATTTATAAAAGGGTATTAGTTGAAATTTAATAAACCATAGATGTAATTAAAATGGGGATACTGGAAATGAATAGTTAACTATTGGAGTTAAAATGTGGGTGATTGATGGAAATGATTTGTCCTTGAAAATATAATTGAATATAATAGTTAATTTAATTATATTGGTTTAGAATCTTGAAATTGACCATTGGTATGGAAGGAAATGAGGTTCCACTAAGATTAAGTGACATCCCTAAAATTTCAAAGGCTGGAAAAAAATTCCAAGGGATTAGGAAACCATTGGGCTTGATTTAACCCTTTGAACATACAAAACCTATCATGAAAATAATAAAAATATCTAAAAAATTACTATTTGACACATGAAACATAAACAATATAACTCAAAAATATAATTTCTAAACAATATCAAAGTAGAATCAAAATGTGGAACGAGACACCCGACCAAAAACTAAAATATATCCTGACACATAACACCAATGTAGAATTACTCCAACCACTCCACATGAATATCTCCATGATCCAACCATCAACCCAAGACTGTAGTACCATGATGATCCACTAGAGAAAAAAAGAGACTTTTCCTTTACCCCAATCATGAAAAACAACATTTTCATAAGCACCAAGGTGCATATATAGAGGGTGAATATACAACCCAGTATTAAATACCCAATATTCTTCCCAACTCATTCCACTAAGATAATAACAAGTTGTCTCATAGTTCAATATCCATGTAAAAAAACATCATAAAAACCAAATACGCATACTAAATAAATAAAATTAATTTAAATAGTTTAAAAATTAATTCAGATAACTTGGAATACTAAATTTCACATCACACACACACACACATGTATACATTAATCTAAATGGGAGTAGTTCTAAATCACAATTAGAATCTTATCCTACCACTAAAGATATCACTTGGCTAGGAATCCAAGGTACACTGATGGAACCAACACAATGTCCGAACCTACAAGGAAACTTTTAATGAAATATGTACTTATTCAAATCAATTTTAATTATAAGGTATCATACCCATACATTTTTTCAAATCAATTAATATTTTAAAACATTTAATCAAACATCAATCATGCATTAAACCAAAAATAAAATTTAAAACCATGTAATAAAATGTACTTTTCTAAATACCATTTAAAATCAAATGTTTCTAATTAATAAAATTAAAGGTTTATCTAGAAATAAATCTTCCAAAGTTTCCTTTCAAATTAATGAAAAATATTTAGAAAAACTGAGCGTTCAAGTTCTAGAACAAGTGTATAAAAGAGAGAAGTGACAGGCCTCACAATGATTGTTATTCTATAATAATCACATAAAAATTATGATAGACCTAATTTCATCCTTCTGTTCCATTAATTACTAGACCCCAGACATAATTATATAATGAAACTATCCTATAGATTGAATAGAGCCTCAAAAATATTCTAAAAAGGGTGTGAGTTCGAGATAAAAGAGATGAAAGTTAATTAGAATTGAAGGGCAGTTGAATAATAAATTATATGTGCCTAAAATCAATCATATAATGAATGAGAGAATCCCTTTTTCAATCAATGAGATTACACATATGTCAATCTTCATGTCACCTTAGATTTAAAATCCTAAATACCCATTCACACCATGAATAATATTTCATGTTGTTAAAAGGCCTTAGATATTATCCTAATAAAACTACCAAGAAAACTAATCATTCCCTAAATGAAATTCATAGAATCTTCTTAAAAACCATTCATGTTGTGAATAACCATTCACGTTTTAAGTGGACTCCTATATATAGATTCCATCTACATAGATAATTTATTTACTAAAAATCTCAATAAAATCATCCAAATCACTCTAAACATAAAATAAATGGCATAAAACAAGGACATACCTCAAACTAGGGGTGCAACATTTTCTCCACCAATAGGATTTACACCCTTAAAAAACTTGAGATTAACGGTGCTTTAGAATATCACTAACTGTTTCCCTAGTATCTCTTTCTCATTTTCCCATGTATCCTCTTGAATTTTACCATGTTTCCAAAATACTTGGACTAACGGAATATATTATCCATGAAATTCTTTGTCCTGTATATCCAAGATATTAATAAGTGCATGAAAAAATGTAGCATCTCTTTCTAGATCAACATGATCCAATTGAATCACATGGATGGGATTGGGTTGGTGTTTCTTTAGTTAATAAACATTAAAAAATTTATAAACTAAAATGATCTATGGTGGTAAATCCAATCAATAAGCAATATCATAAATTCATTTAAGTATATCAAAATGGCCAACATACCAAGGAGATAACTTTCCTTTCTTACCCAATCGATTAACCACAACCTCAAAGAAGATTTCAAGAAAATGTGATCTCCCATGGAAAATGATAATGGGTGAAAATGATGACCTACATAATATTTGTAATATATTTGGGCCAAAACCATCCATTTATTGGTCATCTAAATTTTCCCAATTGCTTCATGAACAAGGAAAGGTCTTAATTCGGAAGTTTCTTCAATATCTACCCAAAATAATTGATATTAACATGTATGATCATACATTTCCCTAAATATATCCATTTTTATCATGGAATAATAAATATTGGTATATGATAACACCACTAAGGTTAAGTGATATTCCCATGATCCATAGAAATCCATAACACAAGATCTAAGCATGTCTTCTATTATCTGAATCATTTATTCTGATTTTCCATCCATTTACAGATGATAAATTATGATCATGGTCAACTAGGTACCTAAATATTTTTAAAAATATTACCAAACCCAAGAGGTAATTTTAATATCTCAATTTTAGATAATAAAAACATGTAGTCCATGAAATTCTACCACTTCCCAAATATAGAGATTTTTTAAATTGTCTACCATAATGGATTAATGAATTGGAATGAAATTTTTTGAATCCATGAGTCGGCCTACAATAACCTAGATTGAATCATGCTTCTGAATAGTTCTCGATAAACATGTGACGAAATCTATATTGATCTACTCTTATTTTTAAATGGGCATAAGTAAATATTGTAACATTTTGGTTGGTTGTTAATGCTCAGTCTTGACCTGCTAATAGGTGAGGTATTTGGTCACATAATTAACCAAATTTCTTTCATACCTAACCACCAAGAATGTTTTTATGGAGCCTTGTACATATTTCTCATTCATGTATGAATCTCCCACTTAGAATGGTGGTAAGTAGAAAGAAGTTGTTATTAACAAGATAGAGAAATGACTATCAAATATTGAAAAATAAACACCACATTCATATCATATTTCCATTCATAAATAGTCTTCCTACCATTGTGTTTTAATGTAAGGGTAAGTAAATTAGGATCTGATCATTGAGAATCCCTAACTTTCTCATCCAAATATGGAATAAGAGTCATAAAAGAGGAGACTTTGACTTCATTATTCTTAATGAAATCCAAATGCATATCAGTAATGATACTCATCAATTAGAGATAATCATGAGCTTCTCTCATTATTTGGTTATATGAATTTGATATTAAAGAACCAACAATAGAATTTCCTTTTCTCGATGTATAAAAAATTTCAAATTCAAAGTCAAACATCTAGAGATATTTCATCCATTATCTTTAACTCAGGTTAAAATCATTTTGTGAAAAGTTATGTTTCAAAATTTTATGATCTATGAAAATGGTGAATTTTTTACCAAAGAGAAAATTATTCCATGTTTTTAAATCATAAACCATCAAATCAATTTGAATTCATGGGCCGTATGATTATTTTCGTGAATTTATAACTATAATGAACCATAATCAATGAAATGATATTAGAGACTGAGAATACATCCAAATCTAGATCTAAATGTTTCAAAATAGACCACATAACATTAATCATGTTCTATAAATATTATAATTTATGATGAAGTGAGCATGGATTTAAGCTCCAAAAAGGATTCCTGATAATCATCACTTTAGTGGAATGGATTGTTCTTCCTTGTTAGTGTTTCCATATGAGATATAATATGTGATAAGTCACAAATTAAGTGGTGATAGTCACTAGATAAGTCTAGAAAGATGCATATCTAAAAGACATTCATCATAGGTTTCCAAGAAATGAAATATTTTATCTCTTCATATTCTACTAATATGCATTTCTCAAAAATGACATGTCCAAGGTAGTTAACTTCTTATACCAAAAAATCACATTTAGGTAATTTTTTATATAACCAGTGCTCTTGTAGGGTTCTTAATATAATCTATAAATATCATTTGTGGCCTTTTAAAGTTTAATAATATATGATAATGTCATCAAAAAATATCACAATGAAGGAGTCTGTGTACCTTTGAAATACATGATTCATAAATGCCATGAAAACTCTTAGTCCATTTGTAAGATCAAAGGGAATGAACAAATATTCATTATGACTGTAGCAGCTCAAAAAGGTAGATTACGGAATATCCTCTTTCCTCATCTGTAGTTGGTGATACCAAAACTGTTGATGAATCATGTTGAACCATTTCGATCATTTCAATTCATCGAATAGATCATGAATTCATATAAGAGGATATTTATTAATTATTCTAACCTGATTCAGTTTACGATAATAAAAATAGATTTATAAAAAAACTATTTACCTTATTTATAAGAAAATAGGGCATCCCAAGGTGTCATACTCAGTCTTATGAGGAAATTTATTTAAAATTATTCTAATTAGACCTTTAATTTCCTTAATTCTATTGGTGTCATTTTATATGTTGGAAGTGAAATAGGGTTTTCCCCAGATGGTGTTTAATCAAAAATTCTACTTCACTATCAGGTGGAGAACTAGTGAACTTTTTTTGAAATATGTCAGGGTACCAATATATAATGGTGTGAGAATCTATGGTCATAATTATGTTATTATTCCCCAAATTGATCGCTAAAAATGATAAAAAGTAGTTCCCGCCATTTGTGTTAAAGGTCATGCTCTATCATTATTTTCATCCCAGACTCATTTATAGAATGATTCATCCCATTTGGATATGAAAAATTTACTCATCACACATAACAGTTGATATGAGTCTAGAAAGAAACTATCCAATCCATTCTCAGTATTAAGTCAAAAATATAGATTTTTAGAAAAGAATAGACTCAAACAAATAGTGATCCATCGATGGTTATAGAGAAATTTGCGCACTTAAATCCTATGCACTATTTTTGGTCGAGAGGTGCATGGATACTCAACACATGTAGTATCATATTGATATGAAACAACATTTTATTAACAGAATATGAATAAATACAATAGAATAATGTGAAAATATCAAATAAAAAATGAATAAGAGTTGAGTAAAGTAAAATGATACATACTACAATCAAAGGAACTAATTGATCCTTCATTGTCATCTTATCAGCACTATAAAAATTCTTACTCAATCATCCATGTTCCTTGATTCCCTATTATAGTTTCATTTTCTGTGGAGTTGGGGTGTTCCTAGAATCACCATAAATCGCTTGGTCTTGAGGAAAAGAACAATTCTAACATGGTCTCCTAGTCTAATAATAATATGTCTCATGAGAGGTATGACCATCAACTAATTGGATTGGTAGGGAAATATAATTAAATACATCCCATATGATTGTATTTGTTATATGATTTGTATGGCTTCATACAATCCTGCTTCTTATACTCGAGTGAAACACATTGGAAACATCTAAGATTATTACCTATTCAATGAGTGAAGTTAATTAATCTAGTTGGTTGATTCTATGATTATAGTGAGATGAGATTATCATACATAGATATTACATCATTTATAATGACTATTTATTTCATTACATGAAAACGTTCCTAATAACCATAATAGTTTAGTGTCTTTGTGAACTTGGAAACATAAGCATTGGTTCATAAGTGAGCTAAGTCATCCCCCACTACATTTTTCACAACTATCACCCTTCTTATACATATCATAAAGATTAAATATATTTATAAACTTAGGATAGGAAACATAATAAAGTGTGACCTAGATGCTCAGTAATGGTTAACAAGGGAGATAGTTAATAATAAAGTGGACATAATGGTATGAGAACATGATTATAACGTTTGAAAATCATACCCTGCATATCAAAAATCATATCCATGAGTCAGGGAATAAATATTGGCACTTCATAAGACATGAATCATAAGATAATAAGAGAATATGATCGGTAATACCATAACATTGGTATAAGGCATGTAATTTATGACATAAGCATAAACATAGAAAATCATTTCCATATTGTTCAAGGATAATTTCCATGACCATTATAATAGAAGAAGTCATTTACTGTACCAATTTCACTACTTGTTCAAGCCATGTCTTACTATACAAGGTTTAATCCCCATTCCATCCATGTCTTACTATACTGGATTCACTACATTTTTCAACCATGTCTATCTCATAATATGTATAGATCTTTACCCAATGCATTGGAGGAAGATATAGGTCTCACCCATCTCTTAATGAAAACCATATTTATGTGTGCCAAAAGATCATAAACATTAATCATATCATAACCAATGAAATGAAATGTGTATAATAATCATTTAATCATATATTATCCTATGGAAAATATGTAGGTTTCATAATAATTTCATCATAAAATAACCAATGAAAATAAACGAGTTTCAAAAGCATTTTGTCAGGGTATAAACCATGGAAGAGTAATGGGATTTATAAACCTCGTGTAATAAAACCATAAACCATTAAAATAAATAATATGAATGGTATCCTTGGATCATATACCTAGTAAGGCATAGGTAACACCAACAGATGTCTTCTTATATGAGAAATAATTTTGAATAATCATTTAAAACATTTCTTGAGGAAAATATCCTTTCCACTTTGAAAAAACACTTTTTTAAATATAATTTTTTTTGAAATATTAATATTTCAAAATAAATTTGAAAACATATAAATTAATCTTTTAATAAATTATTAGTCATGACATTAAAAAATTATGTTCATGTCATATAGGTTAAAAATAATATTCCTTTAATATTTTTAATAAAATCCAAATGGGAATTTTTCAGATAACGATATGAAGATTCATTTCGAAAATATTTTGTAAAAATTACAACATGGGTTAAATTTTATTTTAAAAATAATAATAGAGTAGTGATGGCCCTTTGGGAGTCATTAATTCCCATCAGGTTACTGAATTTAGAAATTTATAAACATAAAACAAACAAAGTGCTAAACTATAGAGTATTATAGGATTTTCAAGTCTGAGGTTGAACCCACAGAGACAGAGTTGGAAAAAATATCAATTAAATAAAATACACCTAAAATAATTTCAAATTACAAATAATAAATCAAAAATATTGAGCATTGGAGTTGATGAATAAGGTGGGGGAAGACTATATAAAAATGGTTTTGGGCAGCAATGATTTCAGGTTCATAAATGATAAGGTTTGTAGTCGCTAGAATTGGGTCCTAGCGAATCCAATGGCCATGATAAATGTACTCCACCCCAAACTCTCTTTTTCTCATGGTCAGTAACTTTGCATTGTAAGGAATGGGTCACCAAAAACCTAGTTTAGTTATAGGGAAAGGACAAACATAATGGTCATAGTGGAAATCTAAATCCTATATCTCATATTAAGAAAATGTATTCAATCATCTCAAGAAATGTTCATACTCAAAGAAAGAAATAAATTAAACCCAAACCTAACCCTACTTACAATGGTCATGCAAGAAGAAATTTTAGTAAGGATAGAATTAAAGAATCAAATATGAAATCCCCACATTAATTGCATTAAAAAATAAAATCCCCACATTAATACCGATACATTTTTGCCTCCATGTATTTGGAATCTACGCAAATCTTGTACACATATTTTGAAACTTTAAATGCTTTCACGACATCTAATTGGGACTCACAATGTGTAAGATTTAAATCTTTATATCTCATGAATCTCAACATATTTTTTCTGAAAAAACAAATCTCAAAAAATGTCACATCATGTAATGTAGTTATACGATCTGTAATTGTCTTTCACAACATGTATCAACTTCTAGACTCATCCTGGTGGTGGCCTTCATCTCCAATGAAGTCATGACCTATAATTGAATTACATAACTTGTAATAATTTTTTTCTAGTTTTTTCAGCTTCAAGATTCATCCATAAACAGGTGTCGCACTGAGAGCTTTTCTCATGGTGCGAAGTGTCATTTAGCTCATAAACTCTCTTCTTTTCAGTCCTTTTTCAAATATTCATTGTTTCCTACCATAAAACATAAAACAAGTCATTTTGATCATACATTGTCAAGAATAATTAATTAATTCAAGAATCAATAAATTCAAAACCACTAAAATGTATTCATAAAATACACTTATCAAGTAATAAAAAAATTTAATTTTTTTTTAGAAAACATGGTTTTAGAAGAAAACAAATTTTCGACTGATGAGTGAAATAAAGTCAAAATTTCATAAAAACGTTTTCTTAAAAACATTTTATTAATAATTTTATATACCAAAGAGTCAGAAAATGGCACTATTACAGGAAGATATCATGACTAAATATAGGATAAGAAAGATTATGATAATTATTTATGGGAATATCAGGAGATTTAAGCATTTGAGACTTGATCATAAATAATCCCAATAAAAGATGTGATCGAAACATAAAATCATAACTACTTTGTTAACCCTTAACCATAACCCCATGAAGGAAGAACATAAAATTAAACTTAATATATCATGAGGATAAATAAATTCATGATATTCCATGTAAATGTGGATGTATATATACCTCATGAAATAATATGGGTGCATAACATAATGTACATATCAAAGAGAGAAAATTGACACAAAAAATCCAATACTTCTTGAGTAACTATTGAATAATAATCCCCATGAAATAATAACATCAATGGAAAAATTAACTATCATTAAATGAGGTATATTCATGATATATCATGTCATAGGTAATTATATACACCACACAAAATAAACAAGTGGTAAATATGGAATAAGTCTCTCATAAATAAAAGTGAGACTAGAAATCCTCTTAACTTAATTCTTGAATTTTGTCTTACTCGTTAAAACTTATTTTATAATTAATATAATTTTATTATGAATATATAAAAAACCATATTCATATATATCATACCATTTATTATTTTCTTATGACTTAATATTACCCGTCTATTAACAATTCCTTTTAAAAGTAATATTTCGGCTAATAACCGCTTTGTTTTTTCATATATGTTTTGATTTGTATAGGGTGTGAGTCTAAGATCTTATATGAAATCCCCAAGAGACTTCCCAACTCACACCACTAAGATAAGAATATTTTATCTCATATTTCAATATACATGTAAAATAAATGATATAAAAACCAAATAATTTTACTAAATAAATGAAATTAATTTAAGAAGTCAACCATTAATTCTATAAACTTGGTATACCTAATTCCACAGCACACACACATGCATTCATGCATCTAACTAGGCATAGTTAAAATTTTTGAGTATAATCCTACACTACCTATCAATTCATAACAAGGTTGTGAATCCAGGGCACCTAAATGGAACCAAGGCCTTGTCTGAACCTATAAGGTGTTTTCTAATGCAATGTGAAGTAATACAGTTCCATGTGAATTCCAAGTTATCACACCCATTCATTTTTTCAAATCTATTAATATTTTAGAAATTTTAATCAAACGTCTTGTATGAAATAAACTAAAACCACATTTTGAAACCATGTAAAAAAGGAGGTTTTCTAAAAACCATTAAAAATCTAATGTTTCCAATTTATATACCAAAAATAGATTCCAAAAATAAATCAGCAAATATTTCCTTGAAAATATAGTCAAATAATTTAATAAAAAAAATCATTTAAGTTCCAGAAAAAATAGAGAAAGGATAAAATCGACAAACCTCATAATGAATGATCTTAATAGATACGGTTTCCTTTTTATATTCATTTGATTATTATACCTTACACATCAAAATATGATGAAACTAGCCTCTAGAACAAAGAGTTCCTCCAAATATTTCCTAAAATATGGATTGAATTATAGATAAAAAAAGAGAGTCTAAATAGAGTCTAAGGGCACTTTAATAATAAATTGGTTGGGCTGGACATCAGTCATGGTTTTAATAAGATATTAACATCATGAATTACAAATACACCATATACCTTCAAATTCAAGTCACCTAAGATTTAAAATCTTTAAAAAAACATTCATCCTATTAATTACATTTCATACTCTTAAAAGCCTCAAATAGTATCCCGAAAAATCTGGTCAAAAAACCATCCATGACTAAATAAGATTTAAGGAATATACCAAAAAACTATATTTATTTTGAATATGAAAAAATATAAACCAAATACTATATTAAAATTCAAGTTTCCATGATATTTTCCTCTCTTAACACCTCCAGCAACTCATCCCAATCACGCTAAGCATAAACTAAATAGTGTAAAATAAGGATGCACCTCAAAACCTGGGTGATATAGTTAGTGAAGGATATATTTGGAATTATTGAAATCAAATGACAAAATAAATAATTGTGTAAAGTTAATGAGGTTTTTTTCATGGGATGTGGGGATAGATTTGTGGTTCAGTAATTGGTAGTAGTGGTTGTAGTGTGGCAGTGGTGATGTAGTAGTTTTCATGGGTTTGGTAGTTTTGTTTTTTTGTAGTCCTACTAGGTCAGAACTATGACATTTTTTAAAGAGTTGGGTGCTAGATAAATTTTTTTGAAATACAAAATAACATAATAGATATAGCATGGGGTCTAATATGAAAGCAACCCAAATCAAAAACATTCATAGACCAAAAAATTTATTAATCTTAACTCCAATATCACGTTCTTCATCATGAATAGAATTTTAATTGATGAATCAACGGACACTACCTAGATCACTAGTATGCAATCCTATCATAAAATATTTCACTTTCTAGAAAATTAGTTTAATGACATCATCCTCCAAGTCCAATTTCTCATCATCAGATTGTGCCTCCACTTTCATAGATGGATTATCAAGTATATAAATCTCAATGTATTTCCCTATATGTACTTGTAACATATCCATATAGACCCCACCATCCTTAATTACATTCATATAATAAATAAAATCAAAATATATATGATAATTTGCCTATTCATTATCCAAAGAATTAGAATTTTATGCCAAATTTCTTTGTTTAATAACATGATAATTTTTATTAACATCACACTTGTCCTCGTCCTATAACAGTTCTATAGTAGGTATTTGTATCATCTAAGTAACATTATGGTAATTTGATGCATCCTTATCTACTTGAATTCCGAATCTAAATGATCTAACCTTACTTGAAAAATGGTAGTGCCCACAACCATGCATTAGATATTCATCATGTTTACCAGCATACTTACCTCTTGCCTTGGAATGCTCACCAAGTTGAACAGTTCTAGACTATTTGAGAGATTAGGATATCACCACCAGTGTGGAATGCTCCACACTTTTGGGGACACTAGTAGTCATTTCCCCCATCTCCTTCATGGCTTCCAAGATCCGATTAGATGTGGGTCCATTGGCTGTTGCAGTATCCTTCACTTCATTGAACATTTTTCCTTAAACAACTATTGGATAATACTCAAACAAATCTAATGAGGGTAGTTCGCTGCATGCATTTTCCTCAACATTATCATCACCCCTTGAACCTTGCTCTTAAGGGGAAGGGGAGTCTATATGTGTTTGTCCCTAGATTCCACCCCACCCTGAACACCTCCCATCTTTTTAGACACAAATTCCCATTTGGACTGCACTCCACCATCCTTTAATTTTTCCTTTGGGAAGTGTTTCTAATTCAACAAGACAACAGGATCACCCAGATTTTTAGAACATTCAACAATGTCACCCAATTTATATGAAGATTCTAGATTGTGGATCATGTAATATTCATGAGGAGGCTCCTCCCTCACTGTCATCATTCAATGATTTTATGGATTGGAAAGATGACCAACGACATCGGCATAAGAGATATGTTTTTTCTTTAACTGAGAACAATTGTATATTTTATCCTGTTCAATATTGACCTTATCCTCCTTACTAGAAATAGGAAGCATAAATTTAAAAAAAATACACATGATGATCAAACTTCTTATAATTATCATAAACAAGATTCCTATGACATTGATTATAAAAGTGTCTAATGAAAGATAATTTACTAAAAAAGATAGGTTTTCTATCAAATTCAACCAAGAGCTCTAGCCTATGTTCTACAACCACTAAGATGGTGTTCTTAATAAGAGGTTAATATAGATCCACTTCAACAAAAATCATTGTACATTTACCATATATCACATTCTTAGTATCACCATCAATTTTGTTAGGGATTCCAACGGCAGATGAAATATCCCAGATATTTTTTAAATCCTAGAAATACTATATAAGACCCTAATACGAATCTCATGCTGAGTAATTAGATTTTTTATCTTTATTAGATAAAAAATAAGGTCCCAATCCAAAAAAATTAGATTAACTAGATTTATAGAGACAAACTCATAGCCTCATCTCATAGATTTCAAATCATCTGATGAAATGATGAAATGGAAAAAACCCTTACCTATTAGGACAATGCACCAAATCATTGAATCATCAAGCCATTTTAATCTACATTTTCATATCCTTGAACTTCCAGTGATGACCATAAGGAATAATTTTAATCCTCCAAATTATATTGTAACGCCCCGACCCCAGCTACCCAGATTTGGTGCATTACTTCGTAACATTGGCATGATCACAAAAGATCAAGTCTCGAAAGACCGATTAGTTTAGTATACTTGGAAAACACTAGATACATTCATAAATCTTACATTACATCATAAAGTGAAAAACTAATAACAAAGTCTTCATAGTCCACACTCATATCCTCTTCTGACTATCCCTGCAGGTCATTCATAAAATACTTCTTCACATCCTGGAAAATATTAAAACATTGAAAGGGGTGAGCTCAGATGCTCAGTAAGGATTACAATATTGCGGAAGCTTTCATAAATAAACATAAAAATTTAAGGCAATGTATAACTAAAACAAAAGCCTTTTAAACTTGAACATCAACATAATATGGCAAAAGTAAAATGAGATAATGCCATTCACTTCTTCACATGGATATTCTACTGGTTGAATAATCACATGAAATATCAATAACCACTTTCATAATGAGGGAATGTATAATGCCGGACATTCTGAAACATTTTGTCGAGGCCTCGACCAAGACGTCTAAAATGATTAAGGCCTCGGCCAAAACCGTAAATCAAATTGGGAAAGGGCCTCGGCCAACTCCACGTCTAGTTGTCTCATGAGACCTACCGATGCATCGAGGAGCTATAGCGGGATCCACCCGTCACTTATTAAGTCCAATACATTCCTCATATGAACAGGTTTAAACATCTCATAAACCATAACATAATCGTATCACATAAAACATGCATAAAGGAAACATAACATTTCCACATTTCAATCACAAGATATCAATACAACATATTGATATAATAAAACGCTTTCAAAACCATTTTCAATACCAAAATAAAATAAAAGTATAACATGGTATTTATTTTTCATTAAAAAAAAGGGCATGGCTTGTAGAGGAAGTCGAAACTCAAATAATGGTCACGGCGGTGGAGAAGTCATTGTCGCCGCATATGTATGGAAATAAAAATATTCCCTTTTTGTCGTTTAGTAAAACGCATCATAAAAAAAGATTCCTTTTGAATAAACGTAAAAGTCAAAGGGGTTTATACACTGTAGAAAAGAAATTTGTGTATAAAACAAAATATGCCTCAATGAATGGAGATTGAGACGAAGTCCTTAAAAAGATAATTTTTAAAATAATATAGATCTATTATGTGTATTCACTATAAGCACACATAAAGAAAGTAAAAATACAAGATAGGACATAATAATATCATGACATAATTTGAAAGTAGGAGATTAACCCAAAGAATGGAAGTTAGGTTAAGAAATTCCCTTACATCGTGTCTGACTTGACTCAACCGTTCTTTAACCTCCTGAATAATAAACTAGAGTTAATATATACATTATTAAGAACCATTTTCAATTTCATTATCCTTTTTATATCACTTATTACAATGATATGAACATTATGTAATTATTTAAGTTAATAACGGTGGTTTTGTCGATCTTTGGTACTTGAGTCAACAATAAACTTCTTATAATTACAAGTTGTTTATGTGGTAGAATATCCATTATCTCCAGAATTATATTCATGATTTAGATGTCATATATATCATATATATCCATTATATACATTCATTTATAATATTACGTAACATTTAGAGGTAAGAAATGAAATGCACCGTTCATGGAGACGGTAAGCCGTACGTACGCATGAACGCTACTTTCATTTAAATTTCATATTTAATGGAACTAAATCATAATTATATAAATTTATAATATAATTCCAGTATAATATAGTGTATAATACCATTTACTCCATCCTTTATACATCCCACATATGGCATTAACGATTCAAATCACTTTGAGGGGGCGGTAGTCCGCACTTCCTAAAATGAAGATATCGTGTATACCCATAATGGAAGCCATAAAGGTAAGACACAAATGAAAAATAAAGAATCATAAGTAAAAAATAAACATATTATATATCATATATAAAAATAGTTACATCATAATGGCCACCTTTGAAGGTGTTAAATGAGTATTGAACAATCATCGTTTCGGGAGGCACAATTTCGCCATCCACGGAAACCGTATTTTCTTTAACCATTAGATGTAGGTGTGTGTAAGTGTAGCTCGAATCCTTCTTATAACAACATCCTAGTATATTGAGGATACTGGTGTTGTTACAAAATAAATGAATAAAAAGAGTTTAGGGGGTTGGAGAAGAAAAATAAAACAAAACAACATTAGAGAAGACATTACCTCAAAATCGGGAAACTCTTTTTGATTTGAGCCAAAGGCTTCCTTGGGAAGAGTTATTCCCAAAGTGAGGCTTTTATGAGTAATAGAGGGATGTTGGGAGAGTATTTGGGCAGAGGTTGGCCGAGCCAAATGGCTTGAAAGTGTAAATGAGGTGGGAGAGGTGGGGGCCTTTTATAAGAGGAGAGGAGGGGCTCTTTTGGAAAGATTGAAATGTTACATTATTACACAATGCTTTTCGGATTATAAAGGTCCCACACTTATATAATTCCAGGATAAGGTGATAAGGGTTCGAAATATCCTCATCCAATTGGCTTTGGACAAGTGTAAGCCTTGGATCTTTCATTATCTTCCCATTATATTTAAATCGTTAAATAATGAGGTCATCGCTGCATCATCATGATGTCATAAATAATTTAATATATTTAATGTCTAAAAATTATAAAAAAAAATACTATGATGTAGGAAATCGTTTTATCTTTCTAATGAATATTTATAATCAAAATTTGGACTTGTGTAACCCCACTTAAAAACTGTTTTAGTAAAACAACTCATGTTTGTGTCAATTTAATTTTAACATTAAATAAATATATATTAATGTCATTTTCCAACTAAAGTGGCTCCATGGGGTCCCCAAGTTGACCCATGGGTTGTCTTGGTCGGACATGACTCATCCAATAGGAGTAGGACAAGTTTCATTCTCATCTCATATTATTATAACATTATTTGTACCTTAAACTACACTAATTACCTCTAATCGCGATTAAGAACTTAAAAGTTACTATTCACCAAAAAATTATTTTAATCTCATTGAACCAAATTTTACTTCCTAATTACAACCATGTATGTCGTATTTTTGAAAATCAAATCACAGAAGTGGTAATATTTCATTTAAACGAAAAATCAGTTATTTAACTACCACTTAGTGGTTTCACTATTCATCAAAAATTGATGTTTTTCAGAACAATGCCAAAATTTCACCCTAAGCTATAATTGATATTCCGAATTAAAAAATGATGTATATTTTAAAAAATTCCAAACATATAAGTTGCATTAATTAATTTTATAATTAATTCCCGCTGTCACAACAAATAGCGTGTTTTTAAGAAACAATTTATATCAAAAGATTGGCAATTGTTTATGTCCAATTTCAATGTTAAATTAATTATAATAACCACCATTGGATAAAATGGTAAAAATATATTCTAATTATACTTTAAAACCACTAACTAGTATAATTTATCACTATAAATTATTTTGATTAAAAAAGTTGTTTTTAAGTAATTTTCACTATTCATAAAAAATTAGAAGTTCTCAGAAAAATACCAAAAATTCAACATAGGCTAATTTCGATATTACGAATACAAAAATGAAGTCCATTTTGAAATATAAAATTTTTATAATTTTAAAAGGTGGTTATTACTATTCATAACGGCTACTTTGATTAGTCGCGGTGTTTTAGAACTCGAACTTGCGTACAATGCAAGCTATTGCATTATTGAAAGAGAGGCGTATCGTGGAAGATCGGGGTGTTACATTCTCCCCTCCTTCAATAAATTGAGTCCTTGCAATTTGATATTTTTCTTTGAAAATAAAAGGTTGAAAGTAGAAAATACCTTTGTGGAAAACCCACATCGAAAATAAGGTTAATAAAATTTAGCCTTAATTAGAGGGAAAGGGAAATGAAAAAGTCACCACCCAATTATGATCTCGATTAGGAGAACATTGGTGGCAATTAGAGACATATAATTGGAGGAAAAATGTAAATATTCGTAGGGAGTGATTGAGGTCATCAATCACAATCCACTGTCAAATTGAGGGCCTCAAAGCCTTCAATCTATGTTGATTTAAAATATCATCAGTTCAACAAGACATAAGGTATTAGGATAACGCATTTTTTTGTTTTAATATCCCTTTACTAAAGTTTAAGAATTAATTTATTCATTGAATAACAGATAGGTATATATATATTTATTCCTGACAATTAGAGTTTCAACCTTCAACTCACCTTTCACTCAAAAAGATAATAGAACCCAAAAATATTATACTTTTCCTAATTGTATAAGGTTCCAAATGTTAACACATACAATTTAGAATAGTAAAATTATTTTGTAATAACCAGGGACTTCCTGTAGGCTAGTGGTAGGAAATAAAGGCCTGTCGCACTATGGTTGTGGGTTCGATTCCTGCAGCTTTGTCCGACGCGACGGGTTATGCCCCACCCTGCAGGTTGTCCTTTTCCTAAAAATATAGTACTATACTATTCCAAAAATAATCTTCATAAATGTTTTAACCTTAAACAATACTATCCAAAGATCAACTTAATCCATTCCAACCTTTATAGTTATCCAAAATACCTCCGTCCAGACTTTCTCTAAAGGGTCGTTAAATTCCAAAATCAATTGTAACCTCAGATTCCCCAAACAAAGTAAAGTTTCTCTTATTGTCACAAACTAAAAATATGATTACCTTCATCATATTAAATCCTTAATGAAAACAACATGTACTGCAGTACAATCCTTATATATATCACATTATTCTTATAACCATAATCTAGTTCTTGAGTCCAAAAACACAAATACAATGATTATTCCGCTTCAACTGTAGTCACAGCATAAGATTGGCCTTGATCCCTTGGCCTTTTCTGAGGTAAGTTTCCTTGACGCTTAGGAAATTCATTTGCATAATGACCCATTTCCCTACAATTGTAGCATTCAACTTTGATAGCCTCTTTCTTTCCCTTGCAATCACGAGCCTGGTGACCCTTTTCTCCACATTTATAACAAACTCCCATTCCTTTTAGACACGTACCAGGGTGATTCTTCCCACAATTATCACATAATGGAAAATCCTTCTTTCCCTTTTTCCCTTTATCTATCTCGTGTTCCACTGTTCTCTTCTTCTCTTGCTTTACTTTGTTGTCATAAGACTTAGAGAATTCCTTTTCCGTCTTGATAGCACATGAGACAATATCTTCATATGATGAGAAGGATTGTGATACAAAAGCTCGACAGAGAAATGGTTTTAACCCATCAAAGAAACGATCAATCTTACTCCTTGGGTTACGTATATAATCGGCAGCATGTCTCGCTAACCTTGTAAAGTTAGCCTCATACTTTGCGACATTCTCATCCTCCTTCTGCCTCAGACTCAAAAATTGTCTTTCCATATCCGCTCGATGGTCTCGAGGAAAATTTTTCTAAGAACAACTCTTTGAACTCCTGCCATTCCATGTTTGTTAATTCATCATCTTCCTTTGTGTTTTGAATTAGCGACCACCAACGATCGGCATCTCCAGTGAGGCGGTAAACTGCCATGACAACCTTCTCCCTTTCACTACTCCCCAAGGAATGGAATATTTTCTCTAAGGAATTTATCCATTGCTCAGCTACTATAGGATTTGTACTCCCATTGAAGGTTGGTGGTTGTTTCCTCATGAAGCGGTCTAGCATTGATCCTCCACGTTGCGGATCAGGGTGCTCCATACGAGTAAGGTTATTATTCATAACCTGCGTGAGTTGTCCCAGTACGGTGAGAAGCTGATCAGCACCAGTTGTATCACTAGCTCCACCATAATTATCTTGAGAAGGAGGGAAATCCCTACACGGAGTGCGTGCATTGATACGGTTTCCATTCCTTCCACTAGGTGCCATTTCTAAACAATGTCATAAACTAGATTAGTTTATGAAATAAAATACATAATTCCATATTTGTAAAATACTTTACATAAATTGAACTATTTATGGATATAATCCATAATCATAAAAAGAAATGTTTCCTTTGAGGAAGTATATACTCATAACCCTTCATAGTGGTTTGTAAAGAAAATGAGAATTATCCTAAGCATATCCCCTGGGAGTGTCGTAACCAAGAGTGCAGCAAGGCCCGTTGTCGTGCACCAGTTCCCGTTCGAGTCTAGCTCAAAGCGGTGTTTTCGGGTTTTACCCCTAGGTACATCTGTGCCAGATCCGCCTCTACCTTCTCGTATCCAGACAGGGATGTATTGCTCGGAAAACTCATAACATCTCTATAATACCAAAATTCTAGGAAGTTATTCTATACCAATCCTCAAGGTCTATCTTTGGGCTATGTGCTCTAATCAGAGTTTATCAATATCTAGCTTCCAAGGTTAGTACTAAACTGCCTCTGATACCAACTGTAACGCCCCGACCCCAGCTACCCAGAGTTGGTGCATTACATCGTAACATTGGCATGATCACAAAAGATCAAGTCTCGAAAGACCGATTAGTTTAGTAGCCTTGGAAAACACTAGATACATTCATAAATCTTACATTACATCATAAAGTGAAAAACTAATAACAAAGTCTTCATAGTCCACACTCATATCCTCTTCTGACTATCCCTGCAGGTCATTCATAAAATACTTCTTCACATCCTGGAAAATATTAAAACATTGAAAGGGGTGAGCTCAGATGCTCAGTAAGGATTACAATATTGCGGAAGCTTTCATAAATAAACATAAAAATTTAAGGCAATGTATAACTAAAACAAAAGCCTTTTAAACTTGAACATAAACATAATATGGCAAAAGTAAAATGAGATAATGCCATTCACTTCTTCACATGGATATTCTACTGGTCGAATAATCACATGAAATATCAATAACCACTTTCATAATGAGGGAATGTATAATGCCGGACATTCTGAAACATTTTGTCGAGGCCTCGACCAAGACGTCTAAAATGATTAAGGCCTCGGCCAAAACCATAAATCAAATTGGGAAAGGGCCTCGGACAACTCCACGTCTAGTTGTCTCATGAGACCTACCGATGCATCGAGGAGCTATAGCGGGCTCCACCCGTCACTTATTAAGTCCAATACATTCCTCATATGAACAGGTTTAAACATCTCATAAACCATAACATAATCGTATCACATAAAACATGCATAAAGGAAACATAACATTTCCACATTTCAATCACAAGATATCAATACAACATATTGATATAATAAAACGCTTTCAAAACCATTTTCAATACCAAAATAAAAGAAAAGTATAACATGGTATTTATTTTTCATTAAAAAAAAGGGTATGGCTTGTAGAGGAAGTCGAAACTCAAATAATGGTCACGGCGGCGGAGAAGTCATTGTCGCCGCATATGTACGGAAATAAAAATATTCCCTTTTTGTCGTTTAGTAAAACGCATCGTAAAAAAAGATTCCTTTTGAATAAACGTAAAAGTCAAAGGGGTTTATACACTGTAGAAAATAAATTTGTGTATAAAAAAAATATGCCTCAATGAATGGAGATTGAGACGAAGTCCTTAAAAAGATAATTTTTAAAATAATATAGATCTATTATGTGTATTCACTATAAGCACACATAAAGAAAGTACAAATACAAGATAGGACATAATAATATCATGACATAATTTGAAAGTAGGAGATTAACCCAAAGAATGGAAGTTGGGTTAAGAAATTCCCTTACATCGTGTCTGACTTGACTCAACCGTTCTTTAACCTCCTGAATAATAAACTAGAGTTAATATATACATTATTAAGAACCATTTTCAATTTCATTATCCTTTTTATATCACTTATTACAATGATATGAACATTATGTAATTATTTAAGTTAATAACGGTGGTTTTGTCGATCTTTGGTACTTGAGTCAACAATAAACTTCTTATAATTACAAGTTGTTTATGTGGTAGAATATCCATTATCTCCAGAATTATATTCATGATTAAGATGTCATATATATCATATATATCCAGTATATACATTCATTTATAATATTACGTAACATTTAGAGGTAAGAAATGAAATGCACCGTTCATGGAGACGGTAAGCCGTACGTACGCATGAACGCTACTTTCATTTAAATTTCATATTTAATGGAACTAAATCATAATGATATAAATTTATAATATAATTTTAGTATAATATAGTGTATAATACCATTTACTCCATCCTTTATACATCCCACATATGGCATTAACGATTCAAATCACTTTGAGGGGGCGGTAGTCCGCACTTCCTAAAATGAAGATATCGCGTATACCCATAATGGAAGCCATAAAGGTAAGACACAAATGAAAAATAAAGAAGCATAAGTAAAAAATAAACATATTATATATCATATATAAAAATAGTGACATCATAATGGCCACCTTTGAAGGTGTTAAATGAGTATTGAACAATCATCGTTTCGGGAGGCACAATTTCGCCATCCACGGAAACCGTATTTTCTTTAACCATTAGATGTAGGTGTGTGTAAGTGTAGCTAGAATACTTCTTATAACAACATCCTAGTATATTGATGATACTGGTGTTGTTACAAAATAAATGAATAAAAAGAGTTTAGGAGGTTGGAGAAGAAAAATAAAACAAAACAACATTAGAGAAGACATTACTTCAAAATCGGGTAACTCTTTTTGATTTGAGCCAAAGGCTTACTTGGGAAGAGTTCTTCCCAAAGTGAGGCTTCTAGGAGTAATAAAGGGATGTTGGGAGAGTATTTGGGCAGAGTTTGGCCGAGCGAAATGGCTTGAAAGTGTAAATGAGGTGGGAGAGGTGGGGGCCTTTTATAAGAGGAGAGGAGGGGCTCTTTTGGAAAGATTGAAATGTTACATTATTACACAGTGCTTTTCAGATTATAAAGGTCCCACACTTATATAATTCGAGGATAAGGTGATAAGGGTTCGAAATATCCTCATCCAATTTGCTTTGGACAAGTTTAAGCCTAGTATTTTGCATTATCTTCCCATTTTATTTAAATCGTTAAATAATGAGGTCATCGCTGCATCATCATGATGTCATAAATAATTTAATTTATTTAATGTCTAAAAATTATAAAAAAAATACTATGATGTAGGAAATCGTTTTAGATTTCTAATGAATATTTATAATCAAAATTTGGACTTGTGTAACCCCACTTAAAAACTATTTAAGTAAAACAACTCATGTTTGTGTCAATTTAATTTTAACATTAAATAAATATATATTAATGTCATTTTCCAACTAAAGTGGCTCCATGGGGTCCCCAAGTTGACCCATGGGTTGTCTTGGTCGGCCATGACTCATCCAATATAAGTAGGACAAGTTTCATGCTCATCTCATATTATTATAACATTATTTGTACCTTAAACTACACTAATTACCTCTAATCGCGATTAAGAACTTAAAAGTTACTATTCACCAAAAAATTATTTTAATCTCATTGAACCACATTTTACTTCCTAATGACAACAATGTATGTCGGATTTTTGAAAATCAAATCACAGAAGTGGTAATATTTCATTTAAACGAAAAATCAGTTATTTAACTACCACTTAGTGGTTTCACTATTCATCAAAAATTGAAGTTTTTCAGAACAATGCCAAAATTTCACCCTAAGCTATAATTGATATTCTGAATTCAAAAATGATGTATATTTTACAAAATTCCAAACATATAAGTTGCATTAATTAATTTTATAATTAATTCCCGCTGTCACAACAAATAACGTGTTTTTAAGAAACAATTTATATCAAAAGATTGGCAATTGTTTATGTCCAATTTCAATGTTAATTTAATTATAATAACCACCATTGGATAAAATGGTAAAAATATATTCTAATTATACTTTATAACCACTAACTAGTATAATTTATCACTATAAATTATTTTGATTAAAAAAGTTTTTTTTAAGTAATTTTCACTATTCATAAAAAATTAGAAGTTCTCAGAAAAATACCAAAAATTCAACATAGGCTAATTTCGATATTACGAATACAAAAATGAAGTCCATTTTGAAATATAAAATTTCTATAATTTTAAAATGTGGTTATTACTATTCATAACGGCTACTTTGATTAGTCGCGGTGTTTTAGAACTTGAACTTGCGTACAATGCAAGCTATTGCATTATTGAAAGAGAGGCGTGTCGTGGAAGCTCGGGGTGTTACATATATAATGTTTACATTATTCAAGATGATGCTCTAGTATTTTTTGATTCATCTCAAAAAAATCCATTGAACTATTTTTGAAAATTTTCTCCTTCATCGCATTCGAATATCTCTTTGAATCAGAGAATAGTTATAGATTCAAAGTCTTCCCAACTATGGATTTTGTTTTCAAATCCAAAATTTTATTTTCATGATTCTAGGTCACAACTCTCACAGATTACCTCTTCAAATGATTCATGATATTATTCCACACCACATCTACATCACCCATGATCTTTGAGGGGAAAACAAAAACATCCTTCATGTCAAAAAACTAATCAAGATTTGTCGCCATGGAATCATAACCTTATTCTCCATATATGTTGAGAGTGAGAGACTCCCAAAACAACTCGAACATAATCATCACTAAAGGTTGATACTATGAATTCCTATACTATATTTTTATTTTATTTTGATTTATTTACTTTCCCCATCCAAGTTAGACAACCTTAATGGAACACAAATTTTTTGGGTTCTATGAGTTTTCCCTAAACATACAATTTGATAATGGAATAGATGGTAGAATATTATTTTTTTAGGAATAGAATTTTTGTGAGGATGGTATTAGAAACAAAATTCATGAGGTTGAACACAAATAGATAAGGTTTTCCTATAATTGAACCCCTTATGGGATTTAAAATGGTATTGCCTTCTAGGATGCATTAATGAATTGGTAACATCAAGAAGTTCTTGACCAACATAAATGATATAGAATTGGATCGATATGATGAACATATAGATAATAGAGTCTTTAATATTTATTAAATTTAAAAAATAGGGGAAATTTTATTCCTCAATTTTTGATTTGATGTAAACATGTGAAACATCATGATGAAACTTATGAATTGGAGGCTAAGATGAAAACCCAGTGGCTAGAATTGTTTCCTCAGAAAGCTTGCCAATGATTATTGAGGAAGAGAAGCATAATATTGATAATTTTATTATGACCCACATAAATCAAGGTTAGTATTCCTTGTTTTTTAATAGTTATTTAATTTAAAAGTTGATGAAAATTAAAGTTTAATAAGAATTAGAGGATTATATTAGAAGAAAGGGAAGGGGTTGAAATAGGGAGTATATAACAAACAAAGATAAAAATTAAATTATTTTACATCTTTTACATGATTTAAAACATCAAATTTCATAGATAGTAATATCCCTATGGCTAAATAGTTCATTTTCTTTGGAAACTAAAAACTAGAAACATAATAATAATATTTTACAATACTTGATATCCTTTCTTCTTAAAGGAACCATAATAGACCATGTTCTATAAATCTAATAAGTATGATTCATACTCATTACCCATGAATTAATAAATAAGAAATGGGTGAGTTCAAACACTTAGTATGGTGCTAATAAACATCACATTGAGGATGAGTTCATAAGAATAAGTAAAAACAAGGGAATAAGATAAATATAATAACATCATGAGTAATAACCATAAAACATAAATGATATTCAAATTACCAGGCATAATAAAATAAATCCATAAAAGATCAATGTGGAAACATATTAGTTATAACATGGCTTAGAATCATTTAACATAATCCTTGAATCATGATAGAATAAGATCATAATGAGTAGCATCCCTTAACTATGGCACAAACATGATAATAAGGAAAAAAATAATTTTATGAGCCATGCCATCAGTTCCCATTCTTATGATCAACCAAAATATACTTGTCTCATTAGATATAAACTCTTAACCAATTCATTAGGGGGAGATATAGGACCCCACTAATCATTTATTCATACTTACATATGCCACTTAAAAATCATTCACTTTTCAATACATAAAGAAACCATATAAATAAAATGGGTTTCATAAAACACACAAATGGAAATAATTCAATTTTTATAAATAACCCATGAAAATAAAATGGGTTTATGAAACATCTAAATGAGATCATTCACTTTACATAAAGAATCCATGGAAATAAAATGGGTTTATTGAGACATTCAAATGGTTTAAAATAACATCTTTAATTAAATTAATTGATATTGAAAATGTGATCACACAAAATAATAACATAATTAAATATAATATAGGGTGAAATATAAAACATAACTCCATTAGAGATGGACCATTTTAAGATAATTAAAACTAAATCATGAATATGTATTTTTTTCAAAAACAAAATAGCCTCCTTTATTTTTTTAAAGAACAATAACTGAAAATAAAACCATTCATGGAAATGTATTTGGATAAAAAACATTTTTCCCAATAAATAATAATAGAAAACCATTTAAAATTGATATTCATGTAAAAATTAATTTCAATAATAAATTATATAACTGAAATATATGATATTGAGTTTATCTTTACCCATGGTTTCCATGGAAGTGATTTAACCTACTATATAATAATGATAAACATATTAATTACCTATTTTAGAAACTTATCTATATGTCTTAAATTTATAATCCTAAATAATAACAATTCACTTCATGTATTATATTTTTTTAATCAATTTTTTGCATCGGGTGTAATAATCGTGACCATTATGAACTAGGTTCATAAAAGTAGTGTTGATCTTTATTTTTCTCCAAAATATCATCATTTAAAAACTATTAAAGTTATTGGAGTTTTTTTATATAAAAACATGTAATGTTATGATTCCATTATATGGTATTAATATCCATGCTTTGTGAAGATGAAAATTTTGATGAACAAGTTTTGGGTTATTTACTAATATTGATGGATTACCTTATAACGATATTTTTTTGTGTAATCAAAAATGAAACATATTAATGATATATATTACTTATATATAATTTATAATCATAAAATATAAACTAAAAACATCCATTTTTATAATTTAATGAAAATGAAACATGTTTATTAGTGGAGACGATAGTCCGCACAATGCAGGATTCACATTTTTGCTTTTTCTTAATGGAAAATAAGAGAGTGGTTAATTATTGTACCATAATTATAAAAAAAATAATGATACTGATACTGATTTTATAATTCTAAGATGGTGAAATTAAATTTCAGGAATAATAAAATCACATAAAGAAATAGAAAATAGAAAGAGAGGTTGGGAACTTATGCCTCACTTCTTCGATTATCTCATTTGTAAAGGGGATTAAACCTTTTAGGGGTGGAATTTGAGAATAAAATAGCCTACTTAATTTGGATTTGACTATGTATAAGAGAATTGGGAATATTTTGAGTCCGACTTAAGGTTATATTTTGTGAGGTAATTGAGAAGAGGAGATCCGCTTTTATATGTGAAAGGGAGTGGATTTTATGTAAATACCAAAAACTTTTAAATAATAGAAATTCACTCTCAAATAAAATATATGAAAAATTAATAATTAATATAAATGAGAAGATATAAGGTCACAAAAAACCTCACAATCTCAATAAAAACATGTTTTCCATTTACCTCTCAGTTACTCTCCTTTTTACCATTTTAGTTTTCACTATGGTAACTAGTTTTTACCAAGGTACTTTTAAACAAAAAGAAAATGGTTATTATTATATAATTTTAACCTAATTATGAAAAAAATAACTCATTTTGTTTGATCTAATTTTTAAAAGTGATTAAAATTAATTTTAAAATACTAAATGTATAATGTATTAAAAACAATTTTTAAAAAAATATAACTTAAATTCTAAAATATAAAATATAAGTTTATAAATCAAAAATAAAATTCTTAAAATTGTTTTTTAGATTGTAAAATACATATTTGACCTTATAATAAAGTTTCATAACTTTCCAATTCATACTTATATACAAATAATGGCATAAAAGTTTCAACATTAGAAAAACTAGTATATCGTGTTGTTCACCTAAAATTCAAATATTTCTGAAAAATAAAAAAATAAAATTAATATTATTTTATTATCACTAAGACAAAAATGATTTTTATTTTTTAAAATTAAATTTCTAGAATTTTATAATTCAATATTTAAATAAAATCCCAAAGTATAATAAAAAACTGTTCATATTGGAAATTTTCTTTTTAAAATGTTAATTATTCATTATTATTATTTCGTTTCATTTACTAATTAATTTATTGGTAAAGTATTGTTCATATAATCAAAATATTTTATTATTATAAATTCATAATATGATTAGTTTCTTGAAATAAAATAGAAATTTTAGAAAATATATATATGTGACTATATAATGATTTTCTTTGTTTTTTTAGATATACAAATTGAAATCAATTAATATTAAAAGTAACCTTTATTTTAATTATGCACATATTTTATATTTTTTTACTCCTATTAATATCTAATAATTCAATGGTTGGGTTTTAATGGTCATATTTGTTATTTATATTTTACCTAAATATTTTTCATTTTCATTTTAGTTTGATGGGCATGTGGATCAAGCTATCGAACATAGTTTTCATTTAAGGTGTAAAAATCAGGTAATTACATTCTATCCCCCTTAAAGATAATCTATCCATTGAATTTTTATTATGTAGAATAAAACAAGTGAGGGTTCTTTTTTCTCATTACATCCTCAAGTTCCCACGTTTTTCTTCAATGCTATGATTTCTCTATAGAATAGTGACCAGATGAGTGGACTTGTTCCACAACACTTTATCTATTAGGTCCATAATTTCTGCTACTTGTTCCTCCTATGAGATATCAAGTTATAATTTCATGGAATTATAGTTTTATACATGTGAAGGTTCTAGCATGTAGTTCCTCAAAAGAGATACTTGTAACACATCATGAACTTCATAGAGGTCCGGTGGGAGTGATTAGTAATAAGTTACTGCCCTAACATGATTAAGGGTCTAAAATGGATTGACATACCTTCATCTCAGCTTTCCTATCTTCCCAAATCTCATAATAAGCTTCCATTGAGATATTGAAAGAAATAGCTTGTCTCCAATTTTAAACTCTATATCTCATCAATGATTATCATCATAACACTTCTCTCAACTTTATTCCACTTTCATACATCACAAATGATTTGAACCATCTCCTTCATTTCTTAAAAAAGGTCAGGACCAGTTAACTTCCTCCCTCCGACTTCATCCCGGCATGATTGAGTCCAACATATCTTCCCTTAGATAGAATCATATGGTTTCATATGAATACTATAATGGAAAATATTATTATATGAGAACTCTTCAAGGGGAGATGTTGATCTCAATATCCTTGGAATCCATTGAATAATATCTCAGTATAACCTCTAGAGTTTGAATTGCCATTTTAGAATCACCATCTTTCTGAGGATTATATGAAATCCAAAAACTCATCCCTTTCACTAATGATTTAGGAATACTTCTCCAAAATGTCAAGGTAAACCTCATATCCAGATCAGATATAATGGATAGTGATACTCCATACAGCCTCACCAGATCCATTATGTACATTTTGGAGGGTTAGTCGAGGGAGAAATCTTCTTTGATGGAAATAAAATGTGTTGTCTTCTTAAGGAGATCTCTTATAACCAAAATATCATTATGGCCTTTTAGAAATTTTGGGGAGCCCTATGATGGATTCCATGGTTTTGTTTTCTCATTTCCATACTATTGTAGGTATTGGTTGCAACATTCCCTTATACTTTTATTTTTTAACCTTAACTCTTTGGAATACCAAGAATCAAGATATGTATTCTGAAATTTCTTTATTCATATTACCCCACCTAATGTTTTTCTTTAGAACACTATACAACTTTGTGCTTCCTAAATTAATTTAGAATAATGAGATATGAGAATTATCGACAAGTTACTATTCAATTATAGTTTCAATAGGACGCATATCTAGCTTCCAATACTTATATGTAAATCCCTTAACAATTTCTTCTAGATTCATTACATGAAAATACTATGTATCTTTTTATAAAATATAGCTTAAAATACACATACCATTTTACATACCAATGCCTTTTACAGTCTAAGTTTCGAATAATTAGACATATACATTACAATTTAAAAAATTTGTATAAAAATTTAATCAAATTTATTCTATTTTCCTCTTTCCTTGTATGAAATACACACCACATTGGAATTATATTAAACCTATGAAATGTAAATTTCAAACATTGGGCGGGAAATAATTTTCCCTGTAAGGGGTTTTAAAAATCTTTTGAAAATGATTTTCTTTGGAAACTATAATTTACGTGAAAATATTTATCAAATAAATCATTTGATAAAACCATTAATTATAAAAGGGCTTTACATACATTTAAAACATTTTCTAAATATCATTAAATATTTTATATTAATTTGAAAACTATATATTTTCAAAATAATAATTCTTTTGAAATACAAATTTGTATTTATCTATTTTGAAAATAATAATTTTTATAGATTAATAATTATACACAGCAGGCCATAAGAAAACCATAAGGCCACTTAAACACACGACATGTGGTACAAAGTCCCCTATAGGTCATGGGTACACTCTCCATTCCACACTAAATCATCTGATACTCTAGTTCCATAATTTAATAAACCATTTTCAATGGTATTTCCCTTCTCGCTCATAACCCAAAAAATTCAAAACCACACATAAATTATTTTCATAGTGGAAAATAATTTAATAACCACTAATGTTGTGAGAAAATATCATTTTTAGGTTAAAAACGTTTTCCAAAAAAAATACTTACATTTAAAGACATGAACATAAAATCATTGAAAATAAAAAAAGCTGTATAAAATGCATAAAATGTCAATAACAATTATAGATTATGTCCATATCTACAATCATGAATGAAAATAAAATATTTTCCTTGAAAATATAAAATTATATAATAAAATTTTTTGATACCACCTTAAATGGAGTGTGTTTGACATCTCTTATTTTAATGATCAAAAACCATGATTCATGTATTACTAATGTTTCACATGTTGTGTGATAGAATTTTTTATGAACATATTACTTATATAATATCCTTGATAAGTGTTATGGCAAGACACTGTTTTGATGTGATTCACCATTACCACCAGGATGAGCTACTGCCAGAGGCGAGCCACCGTTACCACCAGGATGCGCTACCAACAGACTCAATCCAACGTTACCGCTAGGATGAGATACCACCAGACTCAAGTCACTATTACCACTAGTATGAGCTACCATCATAATAAATTCACTACTACCACCAAAGGAGTTACTGTCAGTGGATTCACCTCCGCATGTTAAGTCACCGTCAGTGCTCTTGTTATCGTTGTTGTCTGAGATCTTTAGTGTGAATGGTTCAATGGAAAAATATATTCCTGGATGGTTTGATCGAGTCCTCAAGACTTAGTAAATGCTGGTCCAAGGAATGTGGATATCCTTTAATAAGAACTATTATATATTCGTTAAGGATCTCTCTCTATCTCTCAAAATGATGATAATACATAGATACAATGATTACTGATGACCAATAAAATCGTGTGATCAAAGTTATGAATTCTCTTGAACTTGTTAATTCACATTCTATGAAGATCAATAACACAAAAGCATTGAATGAATTTCCAAGATTTATGAGACAATAGACAAAGATCAATTGAAGCATACCTATATATTTCTATGATCCTTTTTTCACTTCAAATTTTTTCTGAACATATCATAGACTCCTCACCATTGATGATCTGAGGATTATAAACATACATAACACATCAAACTAAGATTTTTCTATTCTTATTTGTTCTGTTTGTTTTACTTTTGATATGTGTGTCATTTAACTATTATCCAACACACATTTTCTCTTTCATAATCTAAGAGAATATTTTTAATTATCTCCTTCCTCAACCTATTTCCCACTATGTTTGTGGAATAATTCCATGTGTGACATGTTCTTTCCTTTCATCCCACATATAACTGTGGAAGCATATTTTTTACCTCGAAAGCTTGTTGTTGTTGACTGTATACCTAATCCAGGTTGTGGATTTGTTTTATTATATTTATAATCTCCTTGTTATAAGGTTATTTCCAAGTAGATAGGATTAGGTCTCACCTTGAGACTAAACCTCTTGTTTATTCTGTTGTGTCATTGTGTTGTTAATTTTGTTTTTCTACCATATTAAAGATAACATTTCATTAAAAAAAATTTATTTGATAGTTATTCTTAACTAGTGTTTATATATGTTTTTATCTAAGTAAATTGATCTCAAATGTTAGGGTATTTTTAAACCATATTTTAACTGAGACCTAATCACTCTTTAAGAATATTTTAAAAGGATAGATCTTATATTGATCTTCTATTTGGATTAATTCTCCAGTTTATTTTATTCATGGGTTTTTATTTTTTTGTCTATTTATTGACAAAAAAATTTATTGGGAATTCAATTTACCCCCTCTTGAGTTACTCTCTCTGACCAACATTTTCAATCATAAGATTATTTAAATTTACCTTTTTAACTGTGATTGTAGTTTTATTATAAAGATATCAAATTTTTTTCAATTATAAATTTTATTTATTTATGGATAATAGACAAGAAGGATATGCTACCAACAGACCACCATATTTCAATGGAAATAACTATGCTCAATGGAAAATCAAAATGAGAATGAATTTGGAACATATAGGTTGTTATATATGGACTATAATAGAAGATAAATATGAAATACCACAAAATCCTAGAACTGATTGGAGTAGTGCTACAAAAACTTCTTACAATAATAATTGTAAAGCTATGAATGCTTTGTTATATGTTTTGGGAGATAATGAATTCAATAGAATATCTACATGAAATTATTCTTTTACAATATTGGACACCTTATCTATCTCACATGAAGGAATATCAAATGTCAAGGAAATGAGATTGAATACATATAAAATCAATTATGATACTTTTAAAATGAAAACTTATGAACCAAGTTGTGATATGTATATTAGGTTAAATGAAATATTGAATACTATGCACTCACTTGGAAATCAAGTGACAGACAAAGATCAAGTGATGATACTGCTTAGATGCTCACGCAATAGATGGAGAGGAACATCTGTGCCAATCAAAGAGTCATGTGATGTAAGTAAACTACCTGTCAAGAAATTTATAGGAAAGATGATGATGTATTAAGAGTAACTTATTTTCAACCAAGAGGTTGATGAAGATTAACCAAAAATAAAATTAGTATCCTTCAAATATATTACCTTCATACAAAAAGAAAAAAGTTCATGTCAAATATTCCAATGAAGAAGGATCTATTAAAGAAAGTGATGAAGAAATGGCACACATGAAAAGATTATTTGAGAGATTATATAATAAAAATAAGTTATTCAAAAATTAAAATTTCATAGGATATTATGATAAAAAGGTAAAGTAGAAAAAGGATTGAAAAAAGAATGATAATCAAAATGAAGTTAGATGTTATGAATATAAGAGGAAAGACCGCGTTAAAGTTGACTGTCCAAAATTAAAATATAAAAAGACGTATGAGGATAAGGATAGGAGATACAAAAAGGCCAAGAAAGAAATATGGAGTGCCTTTGAAGATAGTACAAGTGACTTAATCACTAATCCAGAAGATAGTTCTGATAGAGCCAACATGTGCTTTACAGCAAGAACATCATATATACAAAATGATCTTCATGTGTCTCTTTCTAATGCTTCATAAATTTTTGAAAATGAATAAAGTAATGATAATCAATAAAACATGAACAAAAAATATTTCTATGATTACTGTAACATGTTGGAAGACACTTTCTATGAACTAAAATATAAATATAAGTCTCTAAAAAATAGTATGCTTGAACAGTAAATGTTAAAAATAATATTACTATTTAAAAAGAGAAAATTGATCAACTATTGAAAGAAAATAATGAAATAAAATTTTTGAAGGAAAAATTAAAGAAACATATAGAACAATTTACCAATGGTAAGAAAAAATTAACTCCAATATTGAGAAAACAAGTTTCTGGAAAGTATGAAACTAGCATAGGTTACCATCCATGAAAAAGAAAATTTAAAAAAAACTAGATTTACCACAAGTTCCACTACTGAAAGATCATATACAGAAAGTACCTAATAAACTGGACCTAATAAAGTTTATATCTCTTAAAGACTTTAATCTATTTATAGTAAACCTGTTAGAAAAATATGGATACTAAAATCTATTTTTACTAGCATATCTAGAGCCAAGATAATTTGGGAACCTAAATCATTTTTGGAATAAACTTTGTGTTGTAGGAAACCTGTTTATGAACTTCTAGAAAAATCATATGGTATCTGGACAGTGGATGTTCCAGACATATGATTGGTGAGTATTCAAACTTCAATAATTTTATTAAATTTGAGGGTGGACATTTCACTTTTGGTGATAATAGAAAAGGGGAAATCATTGGCCTTGTCCAAATTGATAATTTTAATTTAGTTTTCATTTCCAACATTTTATATATAGATGGCTTAAAATAAAATCTTCTTAGCATATCCCAATTGAGTGATGATGGATTTTATTTGAAATTTGAAAAACATTCATGTCATGTTTTTAATGATAATAATGATTTAATTTTTTCTACTTTGAAAAATGATAAAATATATTCTATTGATGTAAATTATTTATGTTCAAATAATATTTCTTGTCATAGTTTTATTAATAATGAATATTGTATTTTTTAGAGGAGAATATGCCATTACAATATTCACTAACTTATAAATCTAACTAGGAAAGGTTTAGTCATAGACCTACCAAGGATTGAATTCTCAAATGATAGAGTTTTTAATCCGTTCCAAAAAAGGAAAGATCATAATATTTCATTTAAATCTAAGAAAGATGTTTCAACCACTTGATCTCTAGAGTTAATTCATATTGACCTCTTTGAATCTTCTGGAGCTTTCATTTTAAATGTAAAACACTATGTCTAGGTCCATATAGATGACTTCTCTAGATATACTTGGGTATTTTTTGAAGCTCACAAAAAGTGAAGCTTGTTCTTATTTAAATAAGTATTCCATATCTATAGAAAATATTAGTGAACTTAGGATTAAGACCATAAGGGGTTATCGTGGTTTGGAATTTTAAAATCAATAATTTGAGTCATTCTTTTCTCAAAATAGTTATAATCAAAAGTTTTCTACTCCTATAAAACCACATCAAAACGGTGTAGTTGAAAGAAGATATAGGAATCCTCAAGAGATAGCCTGAACCACATTAAATGAGTATGACCTACCTATATACTTTTGGGTTGAAGATTTTAATACATCATTTTATATTATTAATATATTTTTTATTAGACCTCTCTTAAAAAACCATATGAGTTATGGAATATTAGAAAACCAAAGGTTAATTACTTTATATTTTTGGGTTGCAATGTATTTATTCTTGATACAAAGGATAATTTGGAAAAAAAATTCTTCTAAGAGAGTTGAAGGAATTTTCCCTGGGTATTTAACTTCCAGCAAATCATATAGAGTGTTTAATAAGAAGACCAGAACAATGAAATAATTTGATCATATAAATTTTGATAAAACTGATCCTAATGAAGCTAAGACTCTCTTAAAAGACCTTGAAGATGATATTTCATCATTTAATCTGAATTCCAAACCATTTTAAAGTTTAATTAAATAAGAAGACACTATAGAAAGTGATTCACCATAACCTGAATAGGTAGAAAACCATAAGCCTACCATTCCCTCTTCTCAATGACCCATTAGGACTCATATACACCACCCATTAAAAGCAGTAATATGAAACTTGGACATAGGTACATAGACAAGAGCCTCTATGAGAAATCAAGTTGAACATCAAGTATTACAGTCATAGATTTAACCTAAGAACATCAATGATGTCATCAATGATGAATTCTAGGTAATAGCTACGCAATAAGAACTTAATCAGTTCGAAAGAAACAATGTTTGAGAACTTTTTGAACAACCTAAGGATACCTTAACTATTGGAACTAAGTGGGTGTTTAGAAACAAGGTTTTTGAATCTATAAATATAGTAAGAAACAAATATAGATTAGTTGTACAAGGTTATAATCAAGAAGAAGGTATTGATTATGAATACAATTTTTCACCAGTATCAAGTCATGAATCCATTATGATACTGCTTTCACATACAGCACATCTGGAATTAAAAATATTTCAAATTGATGTTAAAAGTAAATTATTAAATGGATTTATGATTGAAGATGTTTTTGCGGAACAACCCCAGGGATTTCAAAACCCTCATTTTTCAAATCGTGTTTTTAAATTATTAAAAGCTTTGTATGGTTTAAAACAGGCTCTGGGAGCTTGGTATGACATGATTACCTCCTTCTTTAATTCCAAAAGTTTTTCAAAAGGAATAGATGATCCAAATATATTTATAAAAAGAATTTAAAAATATGTTTCTATAGTTCAAATTTATGTGGATGATATTATTTTTGGAACTACTAAATATTCATTATGTTATGATTTTTCAAAATTAATGAATAGTGAATTTGAAATGAGTTTAATGGGTGAACTCAAATTATTTATGGAATTTCATATTTTTCAAAATAAATAATAAATTATTTTAAATCAATGTAAATACAATAAAGATATTTTAAAATGTTTTGGCATAGAGAGTACCAAAAAGTAATGATACTCCCATGAGTACCACTTGTAAACTAGACCTCGATGAAACTGGAAAATCAATAGATCGAACTAGTTACATAGGTATGATTTTCAATCCTCTATAATTAACTGCTAGTCAGCCTGATATTGTGTTTAGTGTATGTATGTGTTCTCTCTTTAAGAAAATACAAAATAATCACATTTATTAGCATTCAAAATAATTTTTAAATACCTCAAGTATACCACCAATTTAGTATTGTTCTACCCAAGAGAACATGATTTTTATTTAATTAGTTATTTAGAGGTTTATTTTGGTGGTTTCGAGTTAGATAGAGAATTCACAACAAGAAAATTTCATCATTTAGGAAAATCTCTTCTATCATGGTGTAGTAAGAATCAAAATTTTATTACGCTATCCATTGTTGAAGATGAATGTATAGCTGAAGGCAGTTGTTGTGCACAAATCTTGTGGATGAAACATAATGTACAAGACTTTGGATACCTATTTAGACATGTACCTATTAATTATGATAACACAGTTTATAAAAATATCCAAAATACCAGTATCTCACTCTAGAACAAAACATATTGATGTAAGACATCACTTTTTGAGAGATCATTATCAAATGGGTAATATAAGTTTAGAATTTATTTTAAATGAACATCGGCTAGCTGATATATTCACAAATCCATTTAATTCTGAACAATTAAAATACATCAATCAATAATTGAAAATGATAAAAAAAATTTTGATGAGTCACCATTGATGAGTCACAGTTGATGATTCAATGTTGATGATTCATCATTTATGAGTCATTGTTGATGATTCACCATTGATGACTCGCCTTTGATGAGTCACTGTAGATGAGTCAACCTTGATGAGTCACCTTTGAATGAGTCACTGTTGATGATTCATCGTTCAATGTGTCACTATTCCTTTTTATGTTACTGTTAATTTTATTACCATTGATATTTTCATGTACCAATTAAATTTTTACTATAATAATTTTATTATTATACTTATAGAATCCCTAAATGATAAAAACATTTGGATTACTCAAAAATGATTCACTTCTCCTAACCCTTGAAATCATGATCCCTTGCCTTCCTCACAAACCAATCTTCCCACTTTTTTCCCCTCCTAAAGTCTTCAACCTATTTGAATGGAACATGTGAAGGGAGTTACATAATCAAATATAGAAGATATTAGGCCTTCCAAGAGACTACGAGTATCGTCGAAAATTTTTCAAGTCATTTCAATAAACCCACATATGAAGAACCGTGTAGTCTAAGTAGAAAAACTGATTGTTGCATAGAAGATTCCAACTAGAAATATGCTAGTGTTAAAGGTAATAGAAAAACAAAAGTGGATAAAATAATTTACCTCAAATCATAGAGTGTGTTATATGAGGATACTTTATGAATTTTATCAGAATTCCTGATTCATTTTTGGGAAGAAATAAGATATAATTCGAAGTAGTATAGATGGAGAAGAGATTTATTTCTCTTTTAAAGAATGGGGAAAATGTCTATAGATTCCTCAAAAAGGAGTTTATGAATATTTCCAAGGTATTATACCAAATGAAACATTATAGAAAGATCTCCTATAATTAACTGGAGATCAAACTTGGAGGAGAACAATAGATATAGATCTTGATAGTGAGTGGAAGCGGCTATTTAAGTTTTCACAACATGTTTTATGTCCAAGGAAAGGATACTTCAACACAATTATATATCAAGATGTATAATTTCTGTATATGATTAATAAATGTAAAATAATAAATTTTTTCATATTTATGATGGTCCACATGTATGATATGTGCAATAATATATCCAGATCAAACTCCCTCATTTATCCCAAAATGATCTCTGCCATCCTAGATGTAGAAGGTTATTTTAAGCCTAGAGAAGAAGCTGAGGATAAAATGGGTGGATTTTTCCTATCAAAGTCAATCTAAAAAAGAGTGAAAGTATGTTTTAATCGTTTTAAGGGATATTAGGTTAGGGATAATGAAATATTATATGATTATTGTAACCCTATTGATCACCCAACTAGATCAAAGGATATGGTGGATCCCAATCTTTAACCTGATGATAGTATTGTGTATTCTATTATAGTTTTTATTATTGAATGAGATGAAGAAGAAGAATAATCTAGGTAAGTTAAATAAGGGAGTGATCCAGAGATCATAAAATTCCCACCAAGAGTATCCAGTGATCATGTCAGTTTTATAGGCTTTCTACCTTATAGAGAAACACTCTAATCTGAGCATGATAATAAAGAATATACTGATGTTTCTTAAGAATATCAATATAAATAATCTATATATGAGACCTAATGTGAGGAGATTAATGATGAAGGAAATGATAATTTTACTAAAAAAGATGATAATAATATTATATATTATGAGAAATCATATTAAACTTTCAAAAATAATGCTAAGGATAAAGATGATGAAGCTCATGGTGCGAATCTTGAAGTAGAAAATGAGGATAGTGGATCTCTTCACAGATTTGATCAATATAAAAAAGGTGGTTTTGATCATTATGGGAATGGAAGGAATGGTGTTGATCATGGCTAAGATTTAGTTCCTTTAGAATCCTTTAAACCAATTGTGTCCAATCTCATCAAAGAAATTCAGACTAGGGATACACTAATACCTGATATTCCAACAGTTCAAATAACTATTCATCGGGATTTGGAGTTTTCTCCCCCTCACTATTATATTCCTTTTTAACCCTATAAACCAATTATTTCCAATATCATCAAACAAATTTAGGATATGGATACACTAATACCAGATATTCCAACAATTATTTCAAAGCATAATGAATCTGCTAGTGAAGGGGAGAAAACTTTAAATCTTGATGAACAGTTAACTGAACTGAATCAGTTGGAATTAGTAGAGTTCATGGAAGGAAATAAGATAGAATTTATTCCATATACAGATGAGGGGGAATTGACTACCTTTCCAGTTATTTAGTCAGTTTCAAGGGATCAGACTCTACAGACACCCACTTTGCAACTGCAACAGAAATCACATGTGCCATCAAGAACTGAAGTGGGTCAAAGTTATCAAAATCATAAGGACACACTATTTCTTACATATGTCAGATCATTCATTAGATATTTTGAATAATGGGAGTAATATCCTGGTTTTTTAAGACTTATAATGACATACAGTTATTCAAATGATGACTCCGAATTTAGAAGAGAATAAATCCTAGTGAATCAGATACATGAAGTTGGTGAGTTACAACCTTTCACTCCCGTGGAAATAGAATGACTAGGTTAGGATGAAGTATCACATAATCAAGAAAATATTTCCATTTATCCATCATTTTTGTCTTATAATGTTGTAACACAAGCTAATTTAGACTCTTTATAGAGGAATGTTCATTCAAATATGAAAACCTTGAGAAAAAATTTAGTCTCAGACTTTTCACAAGTTTTGAACTCTCAACCATCTCCTACTGCTCATATTAATGAAGACAATGTTAGATATTTGGTAGAGATGTCCATATCTCATATTCAACCCAGACTTCATTTTCGTATTCAACAAATGGAGGTTTAGAATTGAAGGTTTACATCTGAAGTAGCATGTTTTAAATCTATAGTGGAAATTTTGACAACATCAATTTCAGATTTTATGTGTTCCACTTCACTGAAGTTGGATAGTTTGGTTTCTATTTCCTCTACATCATCTACACCTTATTCTTCTCTAGAATAGTTTGATAGATATATGTTACAAAAAAAATTCGAAGAAGAAAAAATAAATGCCTTGGGTGATGTCAGTACTCATAAAGAATAGATTCAGTAGATACAACTTCATAGAGAACATATTCTTCAATTCTTAAAAGAGTATGTTGGTGATATTAGACAAGAAAATGAAGTGATCAAAAAGGATACCCAATATTACTTTTCAAGGGTCTAAAATTAGCATGATATGTAAGATAATTTCAAGTTTCATTCTGAGAACTTGAATATACCACCAGTGACAATAGCCTTTAAAGAACAGGTGAGTTAGTTAAAAATTCTTACACCATCTCTTCAGAGGTTTATGGATGAAAAGAAATATTTATTTAATGCGATGGAATGGGTAGGTTCCATAATTATGGACTTTATTAATATTATGAAACCTTATCTATATTTCCATAAAACAATTGTTATTGGTTGAGAGGACATTCCTATTTCTTTAATTATTTCAACCATAACCAAAGGACCAATTCAGTACAGTCCGGCTCTAATCTCTCAGTCAACCAGTCTTACGACTCACCCATTTTAGCCTCTAAGTCTGTATCTAATTGATGCTATTAGATAGCTCAGACTATTTCTTTTCAGAGAACCACTACCTTTTTATACCACTCTACCATCCAATACAACCATTTCCCCAATTTATACTTCAACAGTCTCATATCAGGATGTTGACAAAGACAGGGAAAAAAGGGAAGGAGAATGTTGAGCATTTACCATCCTCTAAAGAGTGAATGTATTTTGATGTTATTTCTTTTATATGGATCATATACTTTCTTCCAATACTAATTATATCATTTGATTCCCTATATTTTTTGTACTTAGTTAATGAAAATCCTTTGTGTTATTTTTTTTCAATTTTTCATCTTTTGATAATCTCAAAGGTAGTATAATTGGGAATTTAAGTTATCATCAGATTGTTTTATAACTACCATATATTTCTACTTATTATTGATTACTTTTTAAGTATATGATTTATAAAATGCCATGTTTTGTGATCATAAAAAATGGGGAGAATGTTGTCACCTCTTTAAGTGGATGGTGTTTGACATCTCTTATTTTAATGATCACAAACCATGATTCATTTATTAATAATGTTTCACATGTTTTATGCTATAATTTTATATAAACATATTACTTCTATAATATTCCTGCTAAGTATTATAGCAAGACACTATTTGGATGTGAGTCACTGTTATCACCGAGATGAGCTACCTCCAGAGGTGAGTCACTATTACCACCAGGATGAGCTACTTCTAGACTCATGTCACCGTTACCACCAGGATGAGCTACCATCATAAGCGAGTCACTACTATCACCAAAGGAGTTATTATCAGTGGAGTCACCACCATATGTTGAGTCACCACTAGAACTCTTGTTATTGTTGTTCTCCATGATCTTCAGCATGAATGGTTCGATGGAAAAATATATTCCTGGATGGTTTGACCAAGTCCTCAAGACTTATTAAAGGATGATCCAAGGAATTTGGATATCCTTAAACAAGCACTCCTATATATTGTTTAGGGATCTATCTCTCAAAATGATGACGATACATAGATACAACGATTACTAATGACCAGTAAAATTATGCGATCAAAGTTCTAAATTCTCTAAAACTTGATAAATCCCATTTAGTGAAGATCAATGAAACAAAAGAAATAAACCCATTACCAAGATTTATTGAGACAACAGATAGAGATCAACGGAAGTATACCGGCAGATTTCTATGATCCTCTGTTATACTTCAAACTTTTCTTTAAACAAGCATAGACTCCACACATTTACTGGTCTAAGGATTACAAACATACAGAACACATCAGACTAATCTTTTTCTATTCTTACTTGTTCTGGATGTTTTACTTTTGAGTAATGTGTTGTTTTAATATTTTCCAACAGACATTATCTCCCACATATTCTAGGAGAATACTTGTTATTCTCTCCTTCCTCAATCTGTTTCCCACTATGTTTGTGGAAGAGGTCCCTCTATGACCTATCATTTCCTTTCATCGGATGTATAACTATGGAAGAGGCTTTTTATCCTCAATATTTGGTTGAGGTTAATTGTATACCTAATCTAGGTTGTTGATTTATATGATTATATTTATAATCTTTTTTTCCAACATGTGATTTCTAAGTGGAGGGGATTAGATCTCACCTTGAGACTAAACCTCTTTTTTATTCCACTGTGTCACTCTGTTTTTTGTTTTTTTTCTATCATTTTTAAGATAACATTTCATTAACAAACAAAACAATTTCTTTGATAATTAATATTAAATAGTGTTTATATATGTTTCTATCTAATCACATTTGATCTCAAAATTTAGGGTATTTCAAAACTATATTTTTACTCAAACCTAATCACTCTTTAAGAAATCTTTCAAAAGGATAAATCTTATATTTAATTTTTTTTGGATTAATTAACCAGTTTATTTTATTTAGGGGATTTTATTTTTTAGTCTATTTATTTGCATAAATTTTTATTGGGAACTCAATTCACCCACCCTTGAGTTACTCTCTCTGAACAAAAATAATAATTCTTTCAAAATAATCACTTTAACTTGAGTTCAACTAATCAAAAAAAATTATATATCTTCCTCTTCTTTGGAAGATCACTTTTATTAACGCATTAATACTACAAAATATGGTGTTATTCCTAAACTAAGACATCTATAATAAAGAAAGGGAAGTGGATAAGATAATTTGGCAGTGTATGGTTGATCTTGATGGGTCATGTTGATGAAATTAAGTGAATTAATGATTCCCTTCTTATAATTGAGGTGACAGACAATTTAAGAATTACATAAAATATTTGAATATAATAAGTCTAATACTGGGGAAAAGACTTCTAAAAGGCCTAAAAATCACATGAGATCACAGTTTGGGAAAAATATTGTCATATTTGGCCCAATTCAATATTTTTTTGATTTTAACATAATTTAATGAAATATTATATTCAATAAATAATTTTTTTGTCGAATTTAACACTATTAATAACTATGAGTTTAAAAACATAAAATAAATGTGTAAAACTAGAAAAAACTATATTATAATCTAGAAATATCATATAATTCTATATAATTCTAGGATTACCAAGAAATTTTTAAATTATATTTATTTTAATACTTTTAAAATATATTATTTTATTTTTCCACTAATAAAATAATTACGAAATCAACGTTGTGAAAGACATTAAGATAATTATTTATTCCCAAAAAATTAAAAATAAATTCCTATGAAGAATAAAAAAAATTATATTTCCAATTATTATTTATAGACTAATATATCTTCTGGAAAACCATATGTTAAAATGTTATACTAATTAAATACTATAGTGTGAAAAATTTAGCTTTCTTTTAAATAAAATATTATAAGTAGAATGAAGCAATCCATGTAGATCTAAAAGAGCCTAATTTTGAAAAAGAAAATATAATAGTCAACACTTACTTATCCAAATATATTTATTCAAATTTTTAGGTCAATAAGCGGTTAGTATAATTATAATTAAAATCAATTGAGTGATTTTTCTTCTACTTACACAAGCATTTCATAATCATTAATGTTTATTATTTCGGATATAAAAATAAAAAAAAATTAATATGATAGAAATATATTAATTAGGTTCAATATAGTCATTTATATTCATTAACTTATTATATTTAATCATATTCATGTCAAAACTGCTTCTTTAATTTTTTAATTTGACTATTCTTACCTTGTGCAAGAATTGCACATGAATTTGGATAAATCATGTGTTATATAACTCTAAAATTAGAATATATAATCCAAATAATTAATTATACATAATAATTAATAAAAAAATTAAAAGACTTTTTAGCACTCAATTATTATATATAAGTAACCCAATTTGACTTTGTCAATGATGTACAGCCACTACGTCGACACTAATAATTTTTTCTATACTTATCATGAAATAAATTATAATTTTCATGATTTGAATTATTTTTGTAAAATATATATATTATAATATCATAATTTAGTGATTATATATTTTTAATAAATGTTATATCATAATTTATTTCTTGACGATGTTACAAATAAAATATAGTATTTTTAAAAAAATAGTATTTTTAACTATTCGCCAAAAATCTAAATTTATCAAAAAATTATTAAAAATTTATAATAAGATAATTTTGACAATATGGATTCAGAAATGAAATTATTTTTTTCAAATTAAAATTCTATAACTTGAAAATTGACCATTTAAATATAAAAATATATGAAATTAGTTTAATAAAATTATTTATTTTAAAAATTACTTAATTGAGTAAATTTAAAAATTTAATTCAATAAAATTAATATAAAAAAATTATTCTATTTTTACAAGGGCTGTTACATTATAGCTAAATCTAAATAAAATTTTAACTCTAGTATATTCACTACCATTTTATATAGCTATACATTACCTTCTTGGGCTTCTTTAATCTTCACATGAATGGTTGGTTGAGAATTTACATAGGAAAATAGGATTTATCATATTTTATTATGACTTCAAGACTCATCATTTTCAAATTCATGAATATTAGGTCTCTTTCAATCCTCATCGTAGGTAAGGTATCATGTTATTTCCCTCTTAAATCATCAAGCACCTTGTTTTCCTTCCCATTATGGTAATATATTGAGCATTCATAGTCTTTGATCAGTTCCAACCATCTTCTTTGGCACATATTTAACTCCTTATATGTGAATATATATTTCAAGCTCTTATGATCAATATAAATATCACACTTTTCGCAATATAGATAATTACTCTGAATTTTTAATGTAAAGATCACCACTGCTGGCTTAAAATCATACATCTAGTAATTTTGATCGTGATTTTTTAATTATCATGAGGCATAAGAAATTACTTTTTCATTTTGTATAATGATTCATACCAACACCTTATGTGAGGCATCACTATATATTACAAACCCTTCCCCACTATAGAGTAATCTAACTACAATTGTTTTGACCAATATCTTATTCAATTCCTTAATACATTCTTCACATTACTCCATCTAAAAGAAATTAACCCTCTTACATGTTAAATTGGTTAGTGGATTTGATATACATGAGAAGTTTCTCATGAAGCGTTTATTGTATCTAGATAACTAGAGAAAACTATATATCTTAGTTACTATGTTTTTTCTGGGCTAATGTTCAATAAATTCTATTTTATAAGTATTTATAGATATTCCAATGTTGGTGATTACATAACCTAAGAATGCCACCTTTATAGCCAAAATTCACATCTTCTAAATTTGGAATACATCTCCTCCTTTCTTAAAGTCATCAATACAATCCAAAAATGATATTCATGCTCTTTTTTTCTTTTTTAGTATATAAGAGTATCATATATAAATATAATCACAAACTAATCCAGGTAATCCCTAAAGAATATATTCATTAAATCCATGAATATGGTATGGGAATTGGTCAATCTAAATGGAATCACTATAAACTCATTGTGTCCATGTCTCATTTGAAATGATTTTTTTTTAAATATCCTCCCTTTTTACCCATAACTAATGATAACCACATCAAATTTTAGTCTTCAAGAAGTAATAAGATCCTCTAAGTTGATCAAATAGGTCGCCAATATGGGATAAAGGATTTTTATTCCTAATTTTTATATTTTTAAGAACATTATAGTAAATTCAAATTCACATTAATCCATAATTCTTCTTAACAAATAGTATTGGTTCTCTCCATGGTGAAGCATTGGGGTGGATAAAACCCATGTCCAAATTCTACTTTACCTTCTTCTTTAATTCCTAAAATTAAATAGTATCTATTCTATATGAACTCCTAGACATATGAAAAGATCCATTTGTAAGTTAAATTGAGAGATCAACTTCATGCTCTGAGGGAAGATCGGAAATTTTATCCATAAATACATCAGTATATTCCCATACAATAGGAATTTCATCAATATTGACTCCCTCCCCAGTCATTTGAATCAATAGTTCATTGTTTTTGGGTATAAAACTCCATATTATAAGATTTTATTCCAAGTGGAGATTATCCTTATATTGATACTTGATAATAGAATGATCTAGAATAGGAAATGATATATCATTATCCTAAAAATTAATTATGGAATTTATTTAGGGATATCTAATTCATGACAAAAATCATATCTAATTCAACCAAGGGTAGAATAATTAGTTCTTTAGGAAGTATCCTCTCACAAATCCCAATCAGAGAAGATTTATATATCTTAGACACAGTAATTGTTCCACCATGTGTTTTCACAAATAGTTCAATATCCACATATTGAGGTGGTGGTTCCACATTCTTATAAAACTTGTGTGATATAAAATAATGTAATGAACCATAATCAAACAAGGACCTGCCACAAACTAGGGGTTCTACATTTTCTCTGCCAATAGGATTTACACCCTTAAAAAATTATAGATTAATAGTGATTTGGAATAACTCTGACTATTTCCGTAGTATATCTTTCTTATGTTCCCATGTATCCTATTGAGTTTCACCATGTTTCCATAATACGCGGACTATTGGAATACATTTTCCTTGAAAATATTTTTCCAATCTATCCAATATATTAATTAGTTCATGGAAAAATGTCGCATATGGTTCTATATAAAAATAATCACATTGAATCACATAGATGGGATTGGGATGGTATTTATTTAGTTAAGACACATAAAAAAATTATAAACCAAAATTAAAAATAGTGGTTAATAGAATTGATAATAAAGATCATCAATTCATTTAATTATATCAAAATTTCAAACATACTGAGGATACGACTTTCCTTGCTTACCCAATCGATGATCCATAGCCTCAGAGAGGCTTTCATGAAAATATGATCTCCCATGGAAATGGATAATAGGTGAAAATGATGAACTAAATAATATTTATAAGTTATTTGGGACAAAACCATCCATTTATTGATCATAAAAATTTTCTCAATTGTTTCATAAACAAAGTTAGGTCCTAATTCTGAAGTTTCTTCGATATCTACCCAAAATAATTGATATTAACATGGATGGTAATTCAGTTCCCTCAAAAGATCCATTTTTATCATGGAATAATAAATATTGGTATATGAAAACTTCACTATGGTTAATTTATATTCTCATGATCCACAAAAATCCATAACACAATATCTAATCATGTCTTTTAGTATCTAAATTATTCGTGCCGATTTTCTATCTATTTATGTATGATGCTTTGTGATCATGGTAAACTAGTTACCTAAATATTTCTGAAAAGATACCCAAAACCAATATTTTATATGAATAACTCAATTAGAGATGATCAAAATAGGTAGTCCATGCAATTCTACCACTTCCCAAATATAGAGACCTGCTAAATCGTCTAACATATTGGATTCATGAATTGGAATGAAACGGTTTGACTCCATGAGTTGACCCACAATAACCTAGATTGAATCATGCTTCTTAATAGTTATTTATAAATTTTTTACAAAGTCCACAGTGATCTAATTTTTTTTTAAATGGGTATAAGTAAAGATTATAACATTTCAGTTGGTTGTTGATGCTTAGTATTGACCTGTTGATATGTGAGGTATTTGGTAACATAATTAACCAAATGTTTTTCATACCTAACAACCAAAAATGTTTTTATAGTTCCTTATACATATTTTGGATTCCTGGATAAATCTCCCACTTATAATGGTGGTAAGTAGAAATAATTTTTAACAAAAAAGAGGAATGACTAAAAAATCTTGAAAAATCAACACCATATTCTTATCATGTTTTCATTCATCAGTAGTCTCCCTACCATTATGTTTTAATGTAAGGGTAAGGTAATTAGGATCCAATCATTGATAATCCATGACTTCCTCAACCAAATAATAAATAAGAGTCTTAGTAAAGAAGACTATTACTTAATTCTTCTCAGTGAAATCCAAATGCATATCAGAAATGATACTCATTAATTAGCATTAATCATGAGATTTTATCACTATTTGGTTTTATGAATTTGAGTGTAAAGCATCATCTATAGAATTTATTTATCCAAATTTATAAACAAATTCAAAGTCAAACATCTAGAAATATTCTATCCATTACCTTTGACTCAGATTAAAATCCATTTGAGAAAATTCTTGTTTCGAGATTTTATAATTTGTAAACATAGTGAATTTTTCTCCAAAGAGATAATGAATCCATGTTTTCAATGCATAAACCATTGAATCAAATTCCAAGTAATGGGTTTTATGGTTATTTTCATGAATTTTTAACTATCATGAACCATAATCATTGAAATGATCTTCTATAAGAGAATACATCCAAGTCCAGATCAAAAATTGTCGTAATAGACCATAGAACCTCTATCAAGTTCTATAAATAAAATACTTGGTGATGAAGTGAGCTTGGATTTATGATCCAAAAAATATTTTTTACAATAATCACTCTAGTGGAATGGAGTGTGCTTCCCTTTAGTGTTTCCATAAAAGATATAATATGTGATAATTCACAAATAAAGTAGAGATATAAACCAATTAAGTCTAAAAATAATCATATCTCAAATACATTCATTAAATGTTTCCAAGAAATAAAATATCCTATCTTTTCAGATTCTACTGATATGCATTTCTCAAAAATGACATGTCTAAGGAAGTGAAATACTTATATCTAGAAATCACATTTAGATGATTTTTTATATAACTGGTGCTCTCAGAGTGTTCTCAACATAATCTATAAATATAATTCATGGTCTTATAGAGTTCAATAATACATTATAATTTAATCAAAAAATCACAATGAAGGATTCTACGTACATTTGAACGACATGATTCATCAATGCCATGAAAATTGGTGGTTCATTTTTAAGAAAAAAGTGAATGAACAAATATTCATTATGACTATAGAATCTCATAAAAGTTGTTTTTATAATCTATGATTTCCTCAACCATTTTTGGTGATACCCAAACCATAGATGAATCATAGAGAACCTTTGGGATATTTTTAGTTAATCAAATATATCATCAATTCATGGAAGAGGATATTTTTTCATTCTTGTAACCTAATTTAGTTTACTATAATAAACATAGAGTTATAATGAAAATCTACCTTCTTTAAAAAACTAAGGAATATAAAGGTGATGTACTCGGTCTTATGAATAAAATAATTTCTAATTAATCAAATTGAGCCTTTAATTTCATTAATTTTGTTTGTGTCATTTTATATGATGGAAGTGAGATAGGGTTTTCCTGGAAAGTTGTTTAATCAAAAATTCTACTTCCCTTTTAGCTATAAATTCATTGAAATTTTTCAAAAATATGTCATGATACAAATCTATAATGGCGGTAGAATCTCTAGTCACAATTATGTAATTAGTCCCCAAAGTGACCGCGAAAAAATGATAAGAAGTAGTTCCCAACATTGGTGTTAAAGGTCCTTCTCTTCCATTATTACCATACAAAACTCCTTTACAAAAATGCTTCATCCTATTAGGATATGTAAAATTTACTCACCACATATAATAATTAATATAAGACTTGAAAGAAAATAACCAATCCATTCTCAGTGTTAAGTCAAAAATATAGATTTTCATAGAAGAAAAGTCTCAAAAAAACTGGGCGATATCGATGGTTATTGAGCAAGTTGCACACATAAATCACTTACACACTCACTTCATGAGAGGTTTATGGATACTCATAACATGTAGTATCATCTTGATATGAAACCCCATTAGATTAACAAAATATGAATCAATAAAAGATAAGGATGTTCTAGTATCAAATAGAACTTGAATAAGAGTTGAGTAAAGTAAAATGATACATTCAATAGTTCAAGGACCTAATTGATCCTTAGTGGTTATCCTCTCAGTATTATAAAATGGATTACTCAATCCACCATGTTCCTTGATTCCCTATTATAGTTGCATTATTTGTTGAGTTGGGGTGTTCCTGGAATTACCATAAATCGCTCGGTCCTAAGGACATGAATAATTCTGACATGATCTCCCAGTATAAGCATAATATGTCTCATGAGAGGTATTAACACAAACTGAAATTGGATTGATAGGGAAATATAATTGAATATTTCCTATTTGATTATAATTGTAACGTGATTTGGATGGTTTGGTGCAATCCTGCTTCTTATACTTGAGCAAAACACATTGGAAACATCTGGGATTATTATCTAGGAAAGGAGTAAAGTTAATTAATCTGTTGGGTTGATTCTGTGATTATAGTTACCTAAGATTATCATACATAAATATTACATAATTTTTTAATTAATATTTATTACATTATGTGAACACATGCCTAAATAATTTAATAGTGTATTGTCTTTGTGAACTCATAAAAATAAACATTGGTCCATAAGTGAGCTACTTCATCCACCCACTATGTTATTCACAACTATCTCCCTTCATAGACATATCATACAAAAAACATATCTTTATAACCTGGGGAAGGGAAACATAAAAAGTGTGATCTCAAATTTTCAGTTAGGGTCAACAACAGAGATTAGTAAGCATAACATAGACATAATGGTATGGGAACATGATCATAACATTTTAAAACCATACCCTACATATCAAAGATCTTATAAATGAGTTAAAAATAATGATTGGTAGTTCATAATACATGAATCATAAGACAATAAAATAACATGATCCATAAAACCATAAGATTGGAATAAGTCATGGAATTTGTGACATACACATAAGAATAGAAAATCATTTCCTTATTAGTCAAGGCTCATTTACAAGCCCATCATAGTAGAAAAAGTAATTTATTTTACCAACTTCACTCCTTGTTCTAGCCCTGTCCTACTAAACTAGTTTCACTCACCACTCCATACTTTTATTACCACACTATGTTCACTCCAGGTTTCATCCATGTCTATTTCATGTGAAGTATAGATCTTTACCTAATGCATTAGAGGGAGATATAGGTCCCACCCATCTCATAATGAAAACCATATTTATGTGTGCAATGAGATCATAAGCATTCATCATATCATAACCTAAAAATTGAAATGTGTGTCATAATAATTTCATTAGATACTAACCTATAGAAACTATATAGGTTTCATTATCATTTCATCATAAAATAACTCATGAAAATAATTGATTTTCATAATCATTTTATCATGGTATAACCTGTGGAAGAGAAAAGGGATTCATAAATACCGTGTAATGAAACCATAAACCATTAAAATAAATAATATGAATGATATCCTTGGATAATATCCTAGATAAGTCATAGGTAACACCAATATATGTCATCTTAGATGGAAAATGATTTTGAAAATTTATTTAAAACATTTATTGAGGAAAATATCCAATTCGCTTTGAAAAAAACACTTTTTAAAATTTAAAAAAAATTGAAAAAAAAATTCTTTGAAAATAACTTTGAAATATTATAAAATAATCATCAAATCAATTATTGGTCATGATGTCAAGAAATTTTTTTCATGTCGTACATGTTAAAACGAAATTCCATTTTTATTTTTGATAAAACACAAATGTGAATTGTTTAGAAAATTATATGAATGTTCATTTATAAAAAATTGTAAAAAATAAAATATGGGTTATTTTTTTTATTAAATATCATAATAGAGTAATTAAAAAAATTTAAAATAATTTATAAAACATGGTTTTGGAAGGATATAGATTTCCGACTAAAGAGTTTAATAAAATCATATTTTATTAAAAATGTTTTCTTAATATTTTTAAGTATCAAAGAGTGGGAAAATGGTACCATTACATGAATATATCATGAATCACTAGAGGATAATAAATTTTATGATAATTATTGAAAGGAATATCATGATATTTCAACATTTGAGACTTGAACATAAATAATCCCAATAAATGATGGGATTGTAACATAAAATCATTACCACTTTGGTAACCTTGAACCATAAACCCCAGGAAGGAAGAACATAAAATAAAACATAAAATATAATGAGGTCAAATAAATTCATGATATTGCATGTAAATGGGGATATATATACACCTCGTGAAAGTATATAGGGTCATAACATAACATACATCTGAAAGAAAGAAAATTAGGACAAACAAATCCCATACGGCTTGAGTGAAATTTGAATCATAATCCCCACGAAAGACTAAAATTATTTGAAAAATTAAGTATCATTAAATGAGGTATATTCAGGATATAAAATCTAATAGATAATTATATACACCACACAAAATAAACATGCGAAAAATATGGAAAACGTCCCTCGTAAATAAAAGTGAGACTTCAAATCCTCTTAACTTAAGTCTTGAATTCTATAATACTCATTAAAAAATCCTTTATAATAAATATAAGTTTATTATACATTTATCCTAGAACCATATTCATATATATCATACCATATATTATTTTCTTATGACATTATATTACCCATTTATTAATAATTCCGTGTTGAAGTTATGTTTTGGGTAATAACAGATTTGTTTTTTCATATATGTTTTGATTGGTATAGGGTGTGCACCAAAAACCTTGTTGTAAATCCCCAAGAGACTTCCCAACTCACACCACTAAGATAAGAACATGTTATCTCATATTTCAATATACATGTAAAACAAATGAGGTAAAAACCAAAGTAGTTTACTAAATAAATAAAATTAATTTAAGGATTCAAACCATTAATTACATCCACTTTGTATACACAATTCCACATCATACACAAACATGAATTCAAGAATCCAACCAATCATAGTCAAAACTTATGAGTAAAAGCCTTCACTACCTGTAAATTCATTACTTGACCATGAATCCAATGTACCTCAATGGCACCAAGACCCTGTTTAAAACGATAAGGTGTATTCTAATGAAATATGAACTCATGCAGTTCCATGTGAATTCCAAGGTCTCACACCCAATCATTTATTCAAATAAATTAATATTTTGAAACATTTAATCCAACATCCAGCATGAATTAAACCAAAATCTTTATTTAAAATCATTTAACAAAAGGAGGTTTTCTAAAATCTATTTAAAATCCAATGATTCCAATTTATAAACCGAAACTAAAATAAAAAACAAAATCATCTAATATTTCCTTGAAAATACATTAAAATAATTTAAGAAAAAAAGTCTTCAAGTTATAGAACAAGTGGAGAAAGAATAAAATCCACCAACCTCATAACGATTGCATGTATAGAAGAAACACACAATGATCTTAATGGATACAGTTTCCTCCTTATATTCCTTTCATTCCACGACCATACACATCCACGTATTATGAAACCAGCCTCCATAACAAATAGAGACACGAAAATTTTCCTAAAGGATGGATTGAGTTCTATAGAAAAAAGAGCATCTAATTAGAATCTAAGGGAACTGGAATAAAAAATTAATTGGGCTGGATATACTTCATGGTTTGAATGAGAGATTCACATCATGAATTAAAAATATTCCACATACAATAAAATTAAAGTCACTATAGATTTAAATCCTGAAAAAAAAAATGCATCCGATGAATTACATTTCATATTGTTGACAGCCTCAAAGAGCATCCCAACAAATCTAGTCAAATAATCATTCACAGTTAAATGAGATTCATGGAATCTAACTAGAAACTATTCATTTTTATAATAAAAAATAACAATATAAACCAAATACTATATCCAAGTTCTAGTTTCCAATATACTTTATTCTAAGAACACCTCCAGAAAATCAACCCAATCACTCGAAACAAAGAATAAATAGTGTAAAATAAAGATTCTCCTCAAACCATGGGTGATATAGTTGGTGAAGGATAAATTTAGAATTAATGAAATGAAATGAATAAATAAATAATTATTGAGGTCTAATTTAGTTTTTTTCATGGGATGTGGGGTTGTCTTAGTGGTTTAGTAATTGGCAGCAATGGTTGGAGTGTGGCAGTGGTGATGTGGTAGTTTTAATGGGTTTGGTAGTTTCGTTTTTGTGTAGTCCTAATAGGTTGGTAATATGAGTTTTTTCAAGAGGTGGGTGGTGAATAACATTTTTTAAAAGAAAAAAAACATAATATATAGAGTATGGGGTCAAATAAGAAATGTTCCCACATCAAAAACAATCATATACCAATTTTTTTTCCTAATATTAGCTCCAAGATCATGTTCTTCATCATGAATAGCAATCCAATTGATGTGTCCATGAACATAGATTCAACCTCTAGTATGGAATCCTATCCAAATATTTTTCAATTTCTACCAAATTCCTTTAATGTCAGTGTCCTTCAAGTCAAATTTCACGTCATCAGATCGTGTCTCCACTCTCATAGATGGATTATCAAGTATAGAAATCTGATTGTCTTTCCCTATAAGTTCCTACATATTATCTGTATAGACCCTACCATCATTCAAAACATTCATATAATAAATAAAATCAAAATAGTTATGAGTATCCACCTTTGACTTATCCAAATAATGAACATTAGATACCAAATTTCCTTGTTTAATAACTTGACAATTTTTATTCACATCTCCCAAGTCCTCATCCTATAACATAGCTACATTAGGTATTTGTATCATTTGAGTAACATTATATTTATCAGATTCATCCTTATGTATTTGAATTTCATATCTCAACGATCAATCCTTACGTAAACCATGGTACTGCCCAAAACTATGCATTCGAGATTCATCCTATTTACCAGCAGCCTTACATATTGACATTGAAGGCTCACCATGCAGAGAATTTCTAGACTGTTTGAGAGATGAGGATATCCTCACCAGTGTGGCATGATCCACACTTGTGAGAAAACTGGTCGTTTCATCTATAGCCATCATGGATACTAAGATCTGATTATAAGTGGTTCCAATAAATTTTTTAATATCCTCTACTTCATTGAACATTTTTCCTTGCAAAATTATAGTAAAATAATTAGACAAATCCAAGGGGTGGTGTTTACTACAGGCATGTGTCTCACACCTTGAACCTTGATCTGAAGGGGAAGGGGGGTCCATAGGCCATTTTTCCCTAGAATCCACCCTAGCATGAATATCTTCTATCTTTTTAGACACATAGGCCCCTTCAGACTACACTGCATCAACAATAAATTTTTATGTTGAGAAGTGTTTCTCTTCCAACAAGATAGCAGGATCACACTGATTTTCAAGACATTAAACAATTTCGCCCCATTTATATAACGATTCTACCATTTGGATCATGGAATCTTTATGTGGAGGCTCCTCCCTCACTGTCATCATTCCACGACTTGATGGAATGGAATGGTGACCAACGACATCAGCCTACGAAATAGGTTTCTTCTTTAACTGGGATCATTTTTCTATTTTATCCTACTCAGTATTAACCATGTCCTCATTACTATAAAGAGAAATATTGAATTTGAAAAAATACACATGATGACCAAACTTCTTACAATTATCAAAAACTAGAATCCAATGACATTAATCATAAGAGTCTCTAATGCAATACAATTTTCTACAAAATATAGGATTTCTATCAAATTCAACCCAGATCTCAAAAATATGTTCTCTAGCCAACAATATGGTCATATTAATAATATGTGTACATAGATATATATCATAAAAGATCACTGTGAAGTGACCATATCTCACATTCTCAATTTTAGTATCAATTTTTAATAGGGATTCCACCCATAGATGCAATATTCCATAGAATTTGAGAATCCTAGAAAAACTAGATAAGGCCCATAATCCAAATCCAGAGCTGAGTAATTATATTTTTTATCTTCATCAGATAAAAAAGAGAGTCCCAATCATGTATCCTAAAATTACCTATCATCAAAGAGACAAACCCACATCCCTATGTCATAGATTTCAAATCATCTCATGGAAATATGAAATGAAAAAAACCCTTACCTATCGAGATGATGAACCAAATCAATGAAGCCCCGTGCCTTTGGAATCTCCAGTCATAGGTCCTCAAACATCTACTGATGACCATAAGGAATCATTATAATCCTCCCAATTATCAAATTTTAACATTATTCAAGATTATGCTCCAATATTTTGTGATTCATCTCAACAACATCCATCAAACCATTTTTGAAAATATTCTTCTTAACCGCATTCGAATCTCCCTTATAATTATGGAATATTTGGATATTTAAATTCTTCTAAACTAAGGATGTTCGATTCAAATCCCAAATTTGAATCACATGCGCTTAGGTTGGAACTCTCACAGAATCCCCTTTCAGACTATTCACGTTATTATTTCACACCACATATGAATCACCCATGATATTTAAGGAGATAAAAAAACATCCTTGGGTAAAAAAACTAATCAAGATTTATCTCTATGGAATCGTAACCCTATTCACCATCTTAGTTGACAGTGAGAGCCTCCTGAAACCATAAAAACTCCATCAAAACTCTAGGTTGGGACTATGAGTTCCTATACTATACTTTTATTTTTTTGATATTTCTATAATTTCCCACCAAAATCAGACAACCTTAATGGTGAACAAATGATTTGGGTTCTATGTGTTTTCCCAAAACATCCAATTTGATAAGAGAATGGAAGCCCCGCTACTATTTGTTATTCATGTAATTTTTGTGATGATGGTATAGGAAATGAAAGTCATGAGGTTGAACCCAAAAATACAAGGTGTCCCTAAAAGTGAACCCTCCCAAGATTTAATAGTGTATTTCCTTCCATGTTGCAATAGTGGATTGGTCACAACATGAGGTTCTTGACCAACATTAATGATATAGAATTGGATCTAGATTATAAATATCAAGATAATATATATTGTATCATAAATTAAAGTTAAAAAATAAGGCAAAAGTTTATTCCTCTATTTTTTATTTGTTGTAAACATGGTAAACTTCGTGATGAAACTTATGATTTAGAGGCTAAGATGAAAACCCAGTGGTTATAATTTTTTCCTTAGAAATATTTTTTATGGTTGTTGGGGAAGATAAGAATAATATTGAGAATTTTATGATGAACCTCATAAATTGAGGTTAGTATTCCTGATTATGTAATAGTTATTTAATTTAAAAGTTAATGAAAATTAATGTTTAAGAATATTTGGAGGCTGATATTAGAGGAAATGGAAGGGGTGGAAAGAAGGTATATATAGAAACCCAAGATAAAAATTCCATTATATTACATCCATTACATGATTTAAAAAATTAAATTTCATAAATAATAATATCCCATGAACCAATTATTTTAGTTACTTTGGAAAGTAGTAACATAATCATCATATTTTAAAATAATTTAGATCCTTTCTTCTTAAAGGTGTCATACTCAACCATATTCTATACGTCTCATTAGTATGATTCATACTCATTATATGGGAATTAAAACATAAAAAACGGGTGAGTAGAAATGCTTAGTAATGGGAGAATAAACATATCATTAAGGATGATTTCATAAGAATAAGTAAAAAAAGAGCATAAGATAAATATCATAACATCATGGGTTATAACCATAAAACATAAGTGACATTCAAATTAAATGGTATAATAAATTAAAACCAAAATATTTAAACATGGAAACATATTATCTATAACGTGTCTTATAAACATTTAATATAATCCTTCAATCATGAGATAATAATATCATCTTGGGAAATATCCATTAATTATGGCACAAACATTAGAATAAGGAAATTTTACTTTTATGATCAAATCCATCGGTTCTAATTATTATGAGAAACTAAAATATAATTATCTCATTAGATATAAACTCTTAACCAATTCATTAGAGGCAGATATAGAACCCCACTCATCATTCATCTATACTTATATATGCCACTTAAAAATCATTTACTTTTCGCTACATAAGAAACCCATATAAATAAATTGGGTTTCATAAAACATAAAAAATAAAATCATTAAATTTTTATAAATAAACCCTTGAAATAAAATGGATTTTATGAATCATCTAAATTATATCATTTTCTTTTCATAAATAATCCATGGAAATAAAATGGATTTCTTGAAACATTCAAATAGTTTAAAATAAAATCATGAATTAAATAATTTGATATAAAAAACTTGATCACACAAAATAATCACATAATTAAAGAAAATATGGGGTAAAATATAAAACATAACTCCATTAGGGATATACCATTTGACGATAATGAAAACTAAATCATTAAAATATTTTTTTGGAAAAAAAATACTATCTCCTTTGTTTTTATAAAATATAACAAGTGAAAACAAAACCTTTCATGGAAATTTATTTGGATCCTCAATATTTTTTACCTAGAAATAAAAATATAACACCATTTAAAATAGAGATTCTTGGTAAAATGAAGTTCAATAATAAATTATATAACTTAGTGAAAGGAGTTTGAGTTATCAAGTACCTTTTATTTACCATTGGTTTCCACAGAAGTAATTTAACATCCTATATCATAAAGATAATCATACTAATAACCTTTTTCATAACATTTTTCATATTAATTTAAATTTATAATCCACATTAATAACAATTCTCTTCATGTATTATATTTTTGTCATCTCTTTTTATCATTAGGTGTTTACAATCTTAACTGTTTTGAACTAAGTTCATAAAATCGGTGTCAATCTTTATTTCTCTCCCAAATATCATCATTTACAAACCATTAAAGGTATTTTAGTGTATTTTTTATAAATACATGTAATTATATGATTCCATTACATGGGATAACTTGTCACATTTTTTGAATATGAAAATTATGATGAACTAGTTTTGGGTTATTTATCGATATCGATGGATTACCATATAATGATATTTAATTTTTGTGTTATCCAAAAATAATTATGTTAATGATATATATTAATTATTTATATAATATAATCATCAAAAAATAAACTAAAACCAAACATTTTTTATTTAATGAAAACAAAACATGTTTATTAGTTGAGGCGGTTGAGTTCACCGCTCCTAGAGGCCTCTGAGCGGCGGATTCTTCACCCTCCTCACGCAACTAGGGTTTCCCTCCTTGATTTGTCCTCCCTTCCTCTGGCTGGTCTGGCCCGACCTTGGCGTCGGCTGTCTCACCTCGGATTGGCAACGACGGGTGGCAGATCCAAGTTTTCCAGCTTTTTTTCCAGACCGACGATGGCTTCGTTGTGTCTTTCGGCTTTGAGATTTCTCCTCAAACCTGGTACGAGAAGCGAAGACCTTCGTGTTCCTCTTTAGATTTCAGCTTAGCGTCAGCGTGTGTCATCTTCAGGTGGTTCAGATTCGGGATCTTGGCTTGGTGATTTTGGATCTTGTGATTTCGGTGAGGGATTCGTCTTGGTTTTGGTTTATGAATATTTTCATGGAACTGATGTGCTCGTCGGCGGCGGCTCCGGGGTGCTAATCGATGGCTTTGGCGGGATTTCCATACTTGAGATCTCAGCTCAGATTCATCCCAGTTCGTTGTCGACTCTGGTGTATACAGTTTTCTCGGGGTCGGTTCCACTATCTTGGAGGGGGGAGGTTTTTTCATTTGGTTATGATGTAAGTTGTTTCCAGTTTTGATTTAGTTTTTGATTTTGCGAAGATGAGTCTCTATTTGTCTGGATATTATTTTGTTGATGCTGTGAATCTATTGGTAATGGATTTTTCTATATGTGATTTTGGTGATGCTATGATCTGCTGGTAATGGCTATGTCTGCTAGTAATCTGCAGGTTGATTATTGTTGGAGGTGAAATTGGACTTTTGGGGAACCCAGACAATCTATAAGGTTTTGCTTCAGATGAGGATAGATCTGGTCATCTTCAACGTGCATGACTTTTCATATTTGGTTTTTTGAGAGGGTATGGCTTTTCTATCTATACTAGGCTCGTGCATTCTAGCACGAGATAGTTTGCTGAGCATCCATGCTTTGGTGGAGTCGTGCCTTAATGTTGTTGATGGTGGGTTGAAGCATTTCTTTGTAGTTTTTTATGGGTTGCAACCCTATGTTTTCTAAAATTTTGTTAATGTATTGATATCTTTGAAGTCTTGGTTTCCTCTCCTTTACCCTTAAATAAGGTTTATCCAAAATCAATAAAACTTTTGTCCTCTGGCCATTCAGGTCAGGTATTAGTTGAGGCAGTAGTGAGTAAGACACACGATTCACATTTTTGTTTTTTCTTAATTGAAAATGAGAGGGTGGTTAATTATTATTACATAATTATAATATAATAAAAGTATAATAATGATACTTATTTTATAATTTTAATTTGGTGAAATAAAATTTTATGAAGAATAAATTACATAAAGAAATATAAAATAGAAAGAGAGGTTGGGAACTTATGCCTCACTTCTTGGATTATCTCCTTTGTGAAGGGGATTAAACCTTTTAGGGATAGTCTTTGAGAATACCAAAACCTAATTAATGTGTATAATATTATGTATGATAGGTTTAGGAATATTTTATATCGAAAATAAGGTTTTTTTAGGGGAGTGAGGAAAGGAGATCCCCTTTATAAGTGAAAATGAGTGAGATTTTGGTAAATTCTGAGAACTTTTCAATAATGGAAAGTCACTATCAAATAAAATGAATGAAAAATTAATAATCAATAAACAAGATGAGAAATAAGGTCACAAAAAACCTCAAAATCTCAAATAAAACATGTTTTTCATTTACCACTTCGTTATAAATTTTTCTAACATTTTGGGTTTCACCATGGTAACTAGCTTTAAACTATGTAATTTATCCTTTTACCCAAAAATAAAATGGTCCTTATTATATAATTTGGACCTAATTATTAGAAAAGGTCATTTTTTTATTTAATTTTTAAAAGTGATAAAAACTAATCTTAAAATACAAAATGTATAGTGTATTAAAAACAATTTTTTGAAAAATATAACTTATATTCTAAAATGTAAAATATTAGTTTATAAATTAAAAATAAGATTCTTAAAATTATAGAGTCACTTTTAAATTACATGTTTTTCCTTATAAAAAGGACTCATAATTTTACAATTCATACTTATATACAAATAATGTCATAAAAGTCTCAATATTAGTAAAAATAGTATATTGTGTTGTTCACCTAAAAATCAAATGTTTCTGAAAAATACAAAAACTTCAGATGAAGATTCTATTATTTTTAATCCAAAAAAGATATTAATTTTTTAAAATTAAATTTATTGAATTTGATAATTCAATATTGAAATAAAATCCCAAAATATAGGTGATAATCATTTATATTGGAAATTTTCTTTTTAAAATGTTAGTTATTCTTTGTTCCTATTTCCAATAATTTACTAATTAATTTATTGGTAAGATATTTTTTCATATTATAAATATATTTTATTGTTATAGAATAATAATATAATTATTATCTTGATGTAAAATATCAATTTTATAATATATATATTTATATATATATATGTGATTATAAAATGATATTCTTAGTTGTTTTTACTAAACAAATTGAAATTAATTAACATTAAAAGTATCCTTTATTTTCATTATAAAAATATTTCATATTTTTTTAGTCTTATTAATATCTGATAATTAAATGTTAGTGTTTTAATGGTCCTATTTTATAGTTATGTTTTACCAAAATATTTTTCATTTTTTTAGTTCGATGTGGCGTGTGCACCAAGCTATCGAACATAGTTTTTATTTAAGGTGTAAAAACTCAAGTAATTATATTATACCCCCCTTAAATAAAATTTATCCATTGAAAATTTATTATGTGGAATAAAAAATTGATGGTATTTTTTCTCATTACATCCTCAAGTTCCCACATTTCTTCTTCAAAGTTATGATTTCTTTATAAAACATTGACTAGATTAGTGGACTTGTCCCACAACACTTATCTCTTAGATCCAAAATTTCTACTTGTTGTTCCTCATATGATATATCATGTTCTTATTTCAAATATTTAAATTTTAATAATTGTGATGCTTTTGGTATGTACTTCCCTAAAAGCAATACTTGTAACACACCATAAACATGGGAGAGGTTAGGTGGTAGTGATCAGTAATAAGTTATATCCCTAACATGATTGAGGATCTCAAATGGACTGATATACCTTGGGCATGACTTCCCTGTCCTCCCAAAACTTATAACAACCTTCTATTCAGAGATTCAAAAAAATATTTTGTCACCAATTTCAAACTCTATATCTAATTGATGATAATCAGTATAACACTTCTCTTCCCTTATAGAGGTTCATATGGTGTAATCTGAATACTAGAATGGAAACTATTATTATATGATAAATCTACTAGGGGGAGGATTTGATCTCAAAATCTTTTGAAAAACATTGAACAATATCTTAGTATAACTTCTAGAGTTTGAATTGTCTTCTCAAACCCACCATCAGTATGATGATGATAAAAAATTCTAAAAATCAACTATGTCTCTAATGATTTCTGAATAATTCTCTAGCATGTTAAGGAAAACCTTGGATCTTGATCAAATATAATGGATAGTGATACTCCATATAGCCTCACTAGACCCATTATGTATATCATGGAGATTTGGTCAAGGTATAAATCTTATTTAATGGAAATAAAATTCACTAGCTTCATATGGAGATCCTTTACAACCAAAAAATCATTATGAACTTTATAAATTTTGGGGAGTCCAATGATGAATTCCATTGTGCTTTCTTCTCATTTCAATACTGCTATAGGTAATGGTTACAATATACCCTTATAATTTTTTTGTTTAACCTTAACTTTATGGCATACCAAGAAATAAGATATGTATTCTAAAATTTCTCTCTTCATATTATCCCACATAATGTTTTCCTTTAGATCGCTATACATCATTGTGTTTCCTACATGAATAGATCATGATGAGATATGAGAATTATCCATATGTTACCTCTTCAATTGTAGTTTTTATGGGACACAAATCTGTGTTCCAATACTTATATATAAATCTCTAGACCTTCACTTCCTGATTCATTACATGAAAATTCTATTTATTATTATATAAAGTTAAATAGAAAATATATAGATGATTTTACATACCAGGACCTTTTTCTATCTAGGTTTTGAAGAATTAGAAATATACATTACAATTTAACAAATCTATACACAAATTTAAAATAAATTATTCTCATGTGTTGCTTCCATATATGAAATAAAAACCAAAAAAAATTAAAGTAACTTGTGAAAAATAAAATTGAAACATAGGGTGAGCATTAATTTTCCCAGTAAGGGGTTTTAAAAATAATTTAGAAATGATTTATTTTGAAAACTATAATTTCTCTGAAAACTTTTATAGAATAAATCATTTGATAAAAGAATAAATAAGAAAAGGTATTTCCATACATTTAAAATATTTTCTAAATATCCTTAAATAGTGTATATTACTATGAAAATCATATATATTAAAAATAATTATTCTTTTGAAACACTGCTTTGGATTTCTCTATTTTGAAAATAATAATTTTTATGGATTAATCATGATACTCAGCAGGACATAAGAAAAATATAATTCCACTTATCCATATAACATGTGGGATAGTGTCCCCTATAGGTCATGGGTTTACTCCCCATACCACACTAAATCATCTGATACTATTGTGCCATAATTTAAGAAAACAATTTAAATGGTACTGCCTTTCCAACTCATGACCCAAAATAATTCAAAACCATACATAAATTATTTTCATATAATAAAATAATTTAATAACATCTAATTTTGACAAAAATATCATTTATAAGAGAAATCCATTTTTCAGAAAATAGTTACTTACATTAAAAAGACATGAACATAAACACTTTTAAATTAAAAAAAGATTATATAAAATTCATAATATGTCAATAATAATTATAAATAGCATCCATATCTACAATCATGAATTAAAATAAAATATTTTCCTTAAAAAATATTATTTAATAAAAATAATTCTGTCAAAAAAATCCTTTAACCTTGAGTTTGATTCATCACATACATTTTTTTATCTTTATCTTCTTCAGAAAATCACTTTTCTTACCATCTGTTTCCCTCTAGAATTCGGAATGACCTTGTCGATTTAAGGTTCAAACATTTCAAGTGCTTTCTAATGAGTTTGTTCGTAGAACCGGAAACATCCAATGATTCCATATCCATTTGAACCTACTTTCCAAAGTTAGGCGCTCATTAGTTGTGGACTGATGAGGCTTAGGAATTTACATTGATCGAGAGGATGGGAGTTCGGACTCATCACACCTTTTTTGAGGGGAATTATTGACTACTCCGGGACTCTCTTTATAGATTTAAGTTATGTTTGTGAATCCTTATTACATTACCAAGTATAAAATGAGCTTTCCTTTAGATCTAACAATCAATGATTGATATGTAAGAAATTTAGAGAATCTTTTATATGTATTCGAGGTTCTTCATCAATAGAGAATCATCTTTATTTGTTAGAGATTCTTAGTCAATAGTATTCTTTTATAAATAAAAGTCTCTTGTTCATTATGATGACCATACTGGTTTTAAAGCCACTCAGTGGGGCACTTGAAGTTTATTGTCATTCATAAGGACATTGATTATTTTAGAGTTGGGATCGTACCCGCAGATGGGCTACCAACATATCACTTGTTTTTGGAAAAGGAATCAGATCCCATGTAGTTCGAGTAAGGGAGTATGATGTTTATGTATGATTGATGGCTCGAAGAAAGACGTCATGATTACTTTTACACTCTAATCTCACGTGAGTCATGATCGGTGTGAGAAACAAGAGGTATTGGTGAAACTAGACAATTATTCCATGAAAGATGCAATGATGTGGGGATTATGTGTGTATCACTTCCCAAATAGATGAGGATTAAGATTTACTTCAGGAAAGAAATCCAGGAACAAGGTCTATAAAGGTATATGTGATTCATGGAGATTTGGATACTCTAATCTTCGGGCTTACTCCTAAAGAAGATGCCCAAGTTAGGAGGGGACTTATGATTGGGTTTTACTCCTGATAAGGAAGCCCAGATCAAAAGGAAATTAATACTGGTTAAGAGAGATTAAGGCTGGGGATTACTCCTGAGAAGAAGGCCCAAGTTAAGAGACTTGAAAAATTAAGGGACTTGGGGCTTACTCCTGAAGAGGATTCCCATATTTGAGACCGGTGCTTACTCATGAAAAGGAATCCCAGGTGAAGAGAATTATGGTTGGGGATTAATCCTAAAGAGGATACCCAGATTTGGGAATTTTAAGATTGGGGCTTACTCCTAAAAAGGATGCCCAGATTAGGGGACTTGGGGCTTATTCTTAAGAAGGATTCCCAAAATTAATGGGAATTATGACTGGGACTTACTCCTGAAAAGGATTCCCAGGTTAATGAGGACTTGGGGCTTACTCTTAAGTAGGATGCCCATACTTGTGAACTTTGAGACTGGGGCTTAATCCTGAAAAGGAAGCCCAGGTTAAAGAGGACTTGGGACTTACTCCTGCGGAGGATGCCTAGATTTGAGAAATATGACTGGGGATTATTCCTGAAAAGGAGGCCCAGGTTAAGGGGTTCTCTCATTTTAAAGGATGAGGTTGAATTATTTAAATCTCAATCTTTAGTGACATAAAGATGTGTAAATAACTAGGTTTTGAGAGATATTCCACATAATTCCTTTCAGATAAGGAAGTTAATCAAGAAAACATGTCATAAATGGATTTGAAGAATGTCTCGAAGACTGAATCATGAATAGGAGAGGTGGAATGGTATAAGAGGGGTTAAATGGGGAAAAAGGGCACCCAAAAGGTAGGGGAATGCAAGTCATGGAAGGCGTGCAGGTACTGCATGGGCGCGCAAGTCCTGGTCGCGCAGGTATACCTACGCGACACATGGGTACTTACGTGATTGTTAACCAGTAGGATAAAACTTGGGCGATCCTTGACCAATGCCTTTAGAATTATCCTGAGGTACTTCCAGAAGAGAGGCACACAGGTTTTGGAGAAGAAGTAGGGTGGCACGCAAGTATGTTCATTTCCCTTAAGGGTAAAACACCTTAGGCGCGCAAGTGTTAGTGAATTCTAACACTTGGAACTTACTCTTCTTGTTTAGACCTTCCATTCTAGGTAAAGAGTTACCTTAGAAGTTTTCAGAAGACCTGAAGAAGAGACTTGGGCGTTCAGAGCTCTAAATCTGAATTCTGGAAAAATTCTCCTCGAAATGGGGGGCCCACCGGGTCTATTTAAAGGCTGGAGAAGACCCCGGGCGGTTATCACCTAGGGCGCGCAAGTGACTTGCGCAACCAACTGCGGCACGCAAGTGTACTTGCGTGACCATTTTAGAACTTGTGCGACCCTTGCGCAATGTTCTTCTTCTTCCTTTGTCAATATTTGATATTTTTCCAATGGTTGAATCACTTTGTGCTAAGATATTCCCATTTTCCAATCTTTAGAATCTGTGACGAATGGAGCGTCAAAAAAAGTCCCCCCTCAGAGTTGGATCCAAAAGAAATTAGGATTTTAATATGAGGAAATCGAGAATCAAAAAGGAAATTGGGGCGCGCAAGGTAAGGCGCACAAATGAGCTTCGGGCGCACAGGGTCTAGTGCACAAATAAGCTTCGGGCGCACAGGTTCTTGTGCGCAAATGAGCTTCGGGCGCGTAGGGTCTGCCGCGTAGGGGTACGACCATGTCTATAAATAGGGGGCTCCATTCCGTGCAAAGCACTCGGCTCTCACAGATTTCTTTCTCTCGGCGCGGAGCTTGTCTCTCGGCTTTCGTTCGCCAACGCAAGTTATTCCGCTGTTTCGCGCTTCTTGTTTTTTGTGTCTCGCTTCTGTTAAGGTATTTAGACTTGTGCGGTGAAACATGCGCGCCCAATACTTACGCGACCGAAGGGGACTTGCGCGCCAACTATGGGACTTGTTCCCCTTAATGACATAGAAAATTTCTTCAAATCCTTCACAAATTTTATGAAAAATTAACATACTTTAAGAGTTAATTATTCAACTATTGTGCAAATCAAATGGCTCCAAAGAGATTCGGAACGACTGATGAACTGGCGAGCAAAAGAATTGATGAGATGATGGAGATCATTGGCCATGATTACTATACTGTCTGTGACATTACTCTCCCAGAATTAGCTAAGTATCTGAAGAAATATCAGCGTGATTTCCCAAACAGCATCTATCTGCCTCTGTATGGCCATGGTCATCTACAAGATGTCAATATTCCAGAGGCAAAGAACTATCTCCAGCCTTCCTAGTTTCAGTCGTATACCAACTTTTCTTAAGTGAATTTCTCAATCGCAGGAACATTTTATAATGTTGGAACAGTAAATAAATCCTATATAATGCATCATAGATCTTGTGCACCAGATCTGAAACTTCACAAACCTGAGCTGCAACCACATTGTTATCCTTCAATCTTTCGAAATTATCATATCGATCAATCCAAAGGCTGGAAGGAGAAATGGGAATTTTGTTCTGGAGGAGGGGTGAAGCCAACGTGGATGTGGGCTTATTTGGTGTGACAAACTTGTGAAGAGTTTGTCGAGGATCTTAAGGGAGCTGCAATTTTTGAAGCCATCTGGTCTGGGCAGATGTATATTTATAGGAATGATAATTTTGCACCGGAGTTTCTTAGACGCTGGAGCCCAGAAACGAATTATTTCCATCTGACCCATGGAGAAGTAGGAATTAGTTTGTGGGATGTCTAAAAGATCTCAGGGGTTCCAATTTTGGGTGATATTAATGAAGAATTCATCCCTCCAAAGGAAACTTTGAATGATCCGAAGAAGACTCCGAATTTGGTTCGAGAATTATTGAAGATTTATCATAAGCTCAAAATATCAAAGACTTCAAAGACTCATTCTAGAAGGAATATTCACCCACATGAATGGATAGATGTGTTTCCCAAGAAGAAGAAGGAAAAGGGGCCCACCTATACGAGTCCTACTAGTTTCCCTAGAGAGGATAAGAGAGGTGCTCTTGGAACATTCTCGCCGACTCTGGAAGCAGGAGAGTTAGAGAAATGGGGGTATGAAGTGAATCATAAAATCCTGGAGAAGACCCATCTGGCAGGCTTTTTAGCCTTATTACTCAGGGTCTATCTTTTTCCAGTTAGAGATTCGAAGGGAGGCGTCAGGCCAGGGACCTTCGTTATCGCAGTCAAGTTGGCTGAGAGGAAGATGGTGGGGTTGGCTACCCTAGTTTTAGCAAAGATTCACAGGAGCTTACTTCATGTCTATATGGTTAAGTCTCCTTTGAGATTAGTGGGACTATTCCATGTTTTATGGGGATGGATCACCACTCACTTCCGGACATATTCTATTCAAAACGGAATATGGATTCCGGGAAGTTATTTCAGGCCGTCTGTTCAGGACTTCTCTAGAGTTGGTCCTTTGGTCCCCAATGCTTATGATATTAGGCCAAGGCTGGGTATGCATAAGGAATTACACTTCTTTCCCTATGGAAATCCACCGACAGGGCGATTTGTTGACGATGGATCAGCTAGCTTGGAATAGAGGCCTTATATGCTGGCCTGCAGAGATGGTGTACTGGCCACCAGAATTGATGGGGAAATTATATGTGAGGCCTATGATCCATATCAATTTTCACGCCAATTCATGTGTCTGCAAACAACTGTTGTATCTCCTCCGGTGCACGTCGGATCAGAGAAGCATCCAATGGTTTCTCGGCAACTATGGTTTCTAATGGCTATGTAAAGGACTGAGGCTGTCTTTGACTTAACAAATACTGAAGAGGTAAGCAATTTGACCATATGGTATGCTGAAAACTGGATAGCGTCATATCCTGAGGCCATATTGAATAAACCTATTTATCAGGTTGGGAAGAAGAAGAGAACCATTGAGAAAGAAACAATTCAGGTGGAAGGTGATTCTTACACTCCTAAAGCTGGTTCATCGAGTTCTTCAACCGAGGATGATTCATCATATTCTCAAGAGATACAACATGTGTCAAAACGGCCACGTGCCGTATATAACCCTCCTATTAGAGTCAATAGATCAACTCCATAAACTCCTGGTGAGTTACTTTATTGAGGCAATTTTAATTGCAAGTAACTTTATAGAGTAACAAGTTTTCATTCTCTTTTTATAGTTACAGGATCTAGAAAGAAATTAAAATCCAAAGTTGTAGGACCCTCTTCACAGCCTTCTAGTACACTTGCATATCTACGACCAGAGGCCATCCAGACATGGCGGGATGTATACTGCGATACTGAAACTATCTGGATGGAACTATGTGAAGGGTTATGTCTTCCTGAAATAGGGACTCTTCAGGATCCTGCAAATATTCATTTCAAGAATAACCCCGATGAAGTAAGTGCCAATGTCAAAGAGATTAAGGCCTACATATATTCCACCGAAGATTCTACCCCTATCACCAAGTGGGTGAAGGAAATGATGGATCACGGCGCCACTAATGAGGAGTGGCATGAGTATGTGGCTCCTGGAGATGTATGTTTCCTTTCCTTATTTTCTTTGTAACCTGATTTCAGTCGAATATTTGTTATTCAAGGAATTTTTATTCTTCATCTTGCAGCTTTCCAAAACTACTGAGGTTCCTTCTCCACAGTATAGCCCTGGTGGTACTGCCATCGGGGCTTGTGATGAATCTCCTCGTGAACCGGGCGAGATATCACTAGGACAGCAGGCCATGAATGAGGAGTTGGATGTGGCCTTCCATTTTCCAATTCAAGTGCCAATAAGGGAGACTACCGACACTCCCAAAAATCTAAGGCGACAAAGGAGGAATTCCATCACTAAACGCTTTATCAGTAGTGGTAAGTCCTTTGGATAATCATGAATTTTAAACCATGAAAAAGATTGATCACTTTCCTTGGGATTGTAGGGGCTTCTTCAAAGGGAAAGGACTGATCCTCCTTTAAGGACCACGGAGGGTGTTGTGGAACAAATGAAAATTCAGGCTAACTTGGATGCTTCTGAAAAAGAGCCAACATCTATTCCCAGTACTGCTCCTGCTGCTGCTACAAGTAGAGAAGAACCTGCACCAGAATCATTGGCGGCCACAGCAACTGAATCTGCCATCCTTCCTGAAGAAGTTGTTCAGGGTCAGGGGCCGCAGAATGAGGGTCACCAAGAGGACACATCAAATGCTCCCACTGGTGAGACTAACCAGGATTCTGAAATATCATTGGATGAAATGATAAATCGTGGAATTTCTTTGAATTTTATGATCATTATAAATTATCATGTGATTTAGAAGACCTTGGACATGAGTGTTATCCTTCGTCCAGTAAATTTTCTTATAATTTACACTTCTAATCAGGACTGAAAATAATATGCAGTTCCATCCATAGAAGTTGCTGAACTGCCAATGCCTGAAGAGGGTGTGGACATTGATGTCAACCCTACTATTGTAGAAACATTATCCCAAGTGGAGATAAACCCAGTAAACCCTCTTGAAACCCATCTTGAAGATCCTGTTGAAACTAGGAAAGATGGGGAGGAGTCTTCTCAATCTACTGATCTACTGTTAGGTAATGATTGTACTGATTTTTCAAGATAAACAACCAACTTCTATTATTCTATGAAACTAACCATACTTTTAATTGATCAAACAGGTCTATCAACTTTAATGGATAGAACTGGAGGTGAAGTCTCAATCTCCGCCCAAACAGTAGTAGAAGGTGAAGCAACCAGGGTCAGGGGGGAAGGAACAGAACAGGTCACTTCCTTAAGTGCATTAATCCCAGATTACATGCCCCCTGTAATGATGATGTTAAATCAGACCCAGAGGTGCTTAAGGCACTCATATTTTCATGACTCAAGGCATGGAACAACATATAGAAAATTATATCTGAAGTGCCTCTTGAAGAGATTCCATCAAAGATTTCCTGATTGTCGTCCTTGTTCGACATGCTAGGAATTGGAGGTTTTGGATATGAAAAGATCCATGCCGTGGTGGAACGGGCCATTTTAAGAAGGGAACAGGAGAAAAAGTGTTGTGAAGATATGACCAGGGTGAAGCTGTCAGCCAACATCAGTTAATTTGAGGTTGCGGCATCCTGATTCGAGGTTGACTATGCTGCCAAGATGAAAGAGCTGAAGCATAAGATCAAAGATAAAGTCGTCCAGAAAATACACCTTCAGCAACAGTTAGACGATGTTACTGGGGAACTTGATCAACTCAATAATTCACTAGAGGAAACTCAAACGAATGGTATGAAGTCCATTGCGGATGCCAAGAAAGCACTCCATCAGGCTGAAAAGATTGAAATTGGTTGGGTGCATGAGCTTCAAGTAGCTACTAATGAGGCTCGGGATGTTGTTCATCAAGTGAAGACTTATGTTGACTTCCTTTTGTAATTTCTTAGAAAAGAGAAGAGAATCCAATCTATGGATGTCCTTATAATTCTTGTGCATCAAATGGAAAGAATTCTTTCATCTTCAATCACTTTTGCATGTATTTTCCTACTACCTGCTTTAAATTTTTACCTAAGCCAATGGGCCTAGTAAGCATAGTTTGATTTTTACTAGGATTAATATAAATAACCCTACAAACTTTGAATCTTTTAATTTCTCAATATTACCTAAATCATACAAAATGTATGTTTAGTGAGCTGGAACTTGACTTTTATTCAGAGTTCCCTTATCTTTTGTGGGAAGTTTAAAGTCATGCACATCAGACATAAAGAGGTTAATGTTTAAGGTCGAAATAGCTTTGACCAAATGGATTAGAATTGACTCAATTCCTTAACAATTTATCTGAAAACATATTACCACACTCAAGTATGAGGGAAAAATGTAAACCATGACTTAAGAAATTTTGAATATGAGGAATGATATGAAAAAAGGGCTAAAAGGCATTAGAAGAAGTAGTTCCCATGAATGAAGTTACTATTATTTAAAAAACCCGTTAGGGGGTTGAATTATGCAGGGCCACCTAAGGGAATTGGCTGCATAGTCAAATAATAGTATCTTTTGGCTGATAAGCCTGTTTTTTGGACTATTCATGCAAGGCTGCCTAAGGGAACGTGCTGCATAATCAGGAAAAAGAACTCTCAGAAATTTACCTTTCTACTGCTAAAAGCCAGCGAAAGTTTATGTAGATTCAAATTTTCCAAAGTATTGATTTTGCTATATGGAAATAGGTACTTGAATATGGAGAAGATATTTCCAAACAAGATTTTCCAAGAACTGGATGAATGTCACTCCTACGAAGGTCTAACCCAAACGTAGAGAAGAGAAATATAAACCATAGACTTGAATATTTTCAGATCCTGAAAGAGTATGAGACAAATATGTAAAGAATGTCTATTTTTGAAGATCCCTACATATCTTTGTTAAGACAACTAAGGAAAAAAGAGGTTTTCGTCATAAGAATGAAGTTACCATTATTTAACAAACCCGTTAGGGGGCTGAATTATGCAGGGCCACCTAAGGGCACTGACTACATAGTCAAATAATAGCATCTTTTGGCTGACAGGTCTGTTATGGAGATTGTTTATGCAAGGCCACCTAAGGGCACGTGTTGCATGGTCAGGAAAAATAACTCTCAGAAATTTGACATTTTTGTGACTAGAAGTCAAGAAAATGATTATGAAGATCTTAAAATATTTAAGGTTAGGATTATGACACATAAAGATGGGTATTTTCCAATGTATGCAGATATACATAGATCAATGCTAACCATAATCATGTTGTGGCTGGGTCCTGAATGGAAATGTTGGACTTCACTACGTATCCCATAAGGATGGGAATCAAGCCATACATAGTTCTTGAACTACAGTTTAACGTCATGTGGGACAAAAGGATTGGAGATCTTAGTTTAGGGTCATAGATCTTAGACCATTATAAGAAATACACAGCATGTGTTTTCATGGGGACTTTTCAGCCAGGGGACTGAAAGAAGAATTTGGGGTTAGGCCCAAAAGACTTGGGGATGGATTTAAGGGACACTCAAACGTTCCTACGTATCCCATAAGGATGGGAATCAAGCCCGCGTAGTTCTAGAACTATCCTCTGTACAAATTTGGTTCGTACATGTGAAGGGTGAAAGGGGACTTTAGTGCAATGATGATTTAACCCAAGATAAAAGGTTCAGGTATTGCCATGTATGCACGTAGTCTTTGAAATTAAACATGATTTAAAATCAATTTAAATAATGATTCCCTCTCAGGTGAGGGTATCAAAGAATATCGTAGTTTATTGTCATACTGGACAAAAGTGTTGTATAGTTTAACGTCGTATAGCAAGGACGAAAGTGAACCAATGTAAACATATTAATTCTAGGGATGGTTTCACGAATCAACATCGTATGAGATAGAGGTGAACCGATGTGAAGATATTGGTTTTGGGATTGAACCTCGGAAGGTTGCCTACGTACCCAGCCTAGAAGGCAAGGATCAAAGTCATTGTAGTTCAATTAAAAAATGAATTAGTGATCAAGTTGTCTTTGGGGACAACGACCTAAAAAAAGTGTTGGGACTTACACATGGTTAGTAGCCCAGAGAGAGTGTTACGGTTGAAGTTTTCTCTAAGCTCACGTGAGTCATACTCGGTGTGAGAAACAAGAGGTAACAACAACTTTAACGATGCACAGTTTAATGTCATGTAGGACATATGAAGGGACTATGAAGTTTAAAGTCTTACAGTTATGACTATTGGTGCTGCACAATTTAATGTCATGTAGTAAGGAAAAAGTACATTTTAATGTCATGTAGGACGTATTAAAGGACTTTCTGTACATTTTAAAGTCATGTAGCTAGGACGATGGGGACAATACATTTTAATGTCATGTTGGAAAAAAAGAGGACTGTGCAGTTTAATGTCATGCAGTGAGGACAAAAGAGTACACCATTTAACATCTTGTTGGATGTGTTAGGGACTTTTTCATAGTTTAACGTCATGTTGGACGAAAAAAAGACGATACATTTTACCGTCATGTTGGACGTAAGTGCCAATAGTTTAAGGTCGTATGCATGGACCATTAGTTATGCAGTTTAATGTCTTGCTGGACGTAAGGGATTTCTATATAGTTTAAAGTCATGTAGCTACGATTTCACAGCTTAACGTCATGTTGGAAAAAAGTAATACAAATAGTTTAAGGTCTTATGCATGGACCGTTTCTGTATAGTTTAACATCATATAGCAAGGACGATGGGGGGGACATATTTTAACATCATGTTGGATGAATTAGGGAACTTTTTCACAGTTTAACGTCATGTTGGATGAAAAATGAAAATAGTTTAAGGTCATATGCATGGACCATTGGTTATGTTGTTTAACGTCTTGTGGGATGGTGGTGCAGTTTAAGGTCATACCAGACCAATGATGATATATTTTGTGTTTATACAAAATACTTCTTCTGAAATATGGCATTGGTTGGAGTAGTGATAAGTTCTCCATCCATCGATATTAATGAATAAACTCCATTGGAGTAGACCTTATGTATTGAGTAAGGTCCTTCCCATTTTGGCTCAAGATTGGGAGGTTTATTTCCTGATATCATTAGAGTTCTGAGAACTAATACCAATTCTCCCTAAACTAATGAACAAAGATGAACTTTTTTGTTGAAATCTCATGCTATTCGATTCTGATAGACTTCCAAGTGGTGCAGTGTGCATAATCTTTTCTCATCTAACAGTTCCAATCCATTCAATTTCTTTTGAGATTGCTCATCTGTAGATGACTGATCATAAATGGACACTCAGAGCGAGGGTAATTGAACCTCAATTGGCAAGACTTCTTCCATTCCATATACCAATGAGTATGGAGTTGACCGCGTTGCAGTGCGGGTGGTGGTCCGATAAGCCCATAAAGCATGAAAGAGTTTATCAGGTCATGAATTCTTATCTTTATCCACCATCTTTTGCAGTATATTTGAAAGAGTCTTGTTAAAGGCTTCTATCTTTCCATTGGCCGCTGCATGATACCGAGATGAATGGTGAGATTTGATGTTGTATTCTTGATACAACTTCTTCACCTAGGATGAACAGAAGTTGGTGCCATTTTCTATCAATATATTATGGGGGACATCAAATCTAGTAATGATGTTAGACTTGATGAAGCTAACAATGCTTTTAGAACTAACTTACTTGAGAGGTACTTCCTCTGCCCATTTGGAAAAGAAATTAGTAGCAGTAAGAATATACTTAAACTGCTTGGCCGTAGCTGATGGGTAAAGTCCCACCACATATATTCCCCATGTGGAAAATGGCCACAAGTATTTAGCTGTATAAAGCAACTCTGGAGGTTGATGAATGAAGTTGGCATGTACTTGTCATGAATGACACTTCTTTGTGAAATCAACACAATATTGTATCATTGAAGGCCAAAATTATCCAAGCCTTCGAATTTGATCAGACAGTCTATGTCCAAAATGGTGGGCACCACAGACTCCTGCATGCACTTCTTTCATGACGGCCATTGTCTCTTCACCATAAATGCATCTGAAGAGAATTCCATCAAAACCACGTTTGTAGATAATTTTCTCTAGGTGATTTGGGCTATCATAAAGAGTAAAATTGACCTCACGTTGCCAGATTTGTTCTTTCTCGGCTCTGTCAGGTGGAAGTGTTCCATTTTGAACGTATTCCCTGATAGGTGACATTAATCTTGTAGTATGACCATAAGGTTTTGGAATGGGAATAATTTCATTAATTTCCTCTATTCTAATTCGAACATAAGGTGAAATTGCACGACGGTGGGCAATACTGATGGTTGTCTCGTCCTGATTTGGATCTTCCAGAGTTGTGGCTATATTAGCCAGTGCATCATCTTGAGAATTTTGTGATCTTGGGACATAAGAAAATGTCAGTTCCGAAGGAAATTCCGCCATTAAATCTCTGACGTAATCATAAAAAAGGATTAGTTCTTCTTTTCTGATGGCATAATCCCCATTGACTTGTTTGATTACTAAGTCTGAATCACCTTTCACCTTTAAGTGATTCACTTGTGCTTGAAGTGCCAACTCCAAGCCTGTGATGAGAGCTTGGTATTCTGCTTCATTATTGGTACCACCTTCCCATAATAAGAAAGAATAAGGTAAATTTGCCTTTTCTGGAGAAATGAGAACAATTCCTAAGACAACTTTTTTGAATTTAGGATTTTCCATTTTCCTCCCAATAGGACTTCTGGAAGAACCATCAAAATACATTTCTCATGCCTGAGGACTTTCTTGAATAGAGAAGACTTCCTCATCAGGGAGTTCAATATCTAAAGATGTGTCTTCCACTGAAGGGTGTTCAGCCCGTAAATTAGCCAGAGCTTGGCCCTTTATTTCATTTTGAGACACATACTGAATGTCAAATTTCTGCAAAATAAATGCCCACTTTTCCATATGTCCTGTAAGATTTGGATGACTAAGGATGAATTTGAGAGGGTTATTGCGAGATACCAATTGGACCTCGTGATGTTTCAGGTAGTGTCTCAACTTCTGAACTGCAAAGATTAATTCCAGGCAGTACTTCTCAATACTTGAATACCGGGTTTCTGCTTCAAGCATAGTCTGACTGAGGTAGTAAAGGTTGTTTGCATTCCCATCATCATTCTTCAGATCAAGAAAGGCACCCAATGATCGCTCTAAAGCTGTCACGTAGAGGATAAGTGGTCTTCCTTCAATAGGTGGCATGAGTACTGGTGGAATCAAGAGGTATTAGTTGAGAATATCGAATGCTTCTTGACATTATTCAGTCCACTGGTAAGTGACTCCCTTCTTCATCAATTTGGTGAAGGGTAAACTATTGCCTGCCAAATTGGCGATAAAACTCCGAATATAGGCTAACTGTCCTTGAAGTCCTCTTAATTCTTTCAATTTTCGAGGAGGTGACATACCAAGGATTGACTTTTTCTTCTCAGGATCGGCTTCAATACCATGATGGCGTACAACAAAGCCGAGAAATTTTCCTGAGGTTACCCCAAAAGCACATTTTAAGGGGTTCATCTTCAAATTATGTTGTCGAAGCTTGAAGAATATGACTTCCAAATCAGACAAGTGATTAGAATGTTGTTTGGATTTGACCACCAAATCATCCACATAGAATTCAACAAACTTACCTAAAAATGGTTTAAAGATACGATGCATGGCATACTGATATGTTGCCCCTGTATTCTTTAAGCCAAAGGGAATTACCCGGTAGAAAAACACACCCTGAGGGGCTCTGAAGGCTGTGGATTACTCATATTCTAGAGCCATTCGGATTTGATTATATCCGTAATATCCATCCATGATGGAAAGTGCTTCATAGCCATCTGTTTCATCAATTAAAAGTTCTGTAATCAGAACTAGGAAATCATCCTTAGGACAATGCCGATTAAGATCTCTGAAATCGATGAAAACTCTAATTTGTTCGTTCTTATTCTTTACAAGGACAATATTAGCCAACCACTTGGGATATTTAACTTCTCTGACGAACTTATCTTTGATAATATTATCCACTTCCGCTTCAATTTTGGAAGCATAAGTTGGGTGTGTTCTTCTCGTGGCTTGCTTAAATCCTCTATGTTCATCTGGTAAACCCAAATGATGAGTAGAAACATCAGGATCAAACCCGAGCATCTCTGTATATTTCCAAGAAAATATGTATCAATTTTCTTTAAAAAGGAAATATACATCTCTTGTTCTTCAAGAGTCATGGCCACATTGATTAAATTGGGGCATGGATATTCTTTTGTACCCATATTTATTTCTATGAGTTCATCCATGGTGGTAGAGATACCCTCTTCAAATGCTAGAGGAGAATCTCTGAGATCTTCCTCTTCTTCTTAAACATGTGTTATTTCATCCATTTCTACTTCCATAGTAGATGATAAAGAAAAATTTCCATGATCAGAAGAGATGTAAAAGTTTGAACATCTTGAAGAAGAAGCTTCCATTTCTGACCCAATTGATGATGAAGGGTCTTCCTTGGGAAATAAAGAGGAGATGATGGATTGAGAATGAACATCATTGTTCACCTCCAATGTTGTTATAACTTCTTCTGGCCTGATTGGAGAAGTATAGACTTGTTGCATTTCAGCAGATGAAATGAAGACATCTCCATTTGGGCTTTCATCACTACTTGGTGGCTCACAAATTTCTCCCATGTTTTATGGCTCGATTGTCATAATTGACATTATGGATATTTCCATAAAAGTATTTTGATTTGGGTCTATCTTTTCAATTTGACTGATAGGAAACACATAATCTATAATCACATGTGTAAATGGATTTGCTGGAATTTTCTCCAAACCATATGGAGCATTAACTTTGGTAATCTCCGTTGTTGTGGATTTCTCCCTTCCCTTCATGTGATAGAATTCTGCCTCAATGTATTGAGATTCACATGTCTTAAACGGGGCCTTATCACCATACAATGTCCCAAATTGACCATCAAAACAATATTTGAGACATTGATGGTATGATGAAGGGATAGCCGCATGTTGATGTAGCCAGGGTCTTCCAAGCAAGATGTTGAAGGTTGAATCTAGATCAACAACCATGAAATCTGAATTAGATACAAGATCTCCAAATTGAGTTTTGAGTGTAATCTCGCCCAATGGTTCTTGTTCATTTTTATCATATCCTTGTAACATCATAGTAAAAGGAGATAAATTAGATTCCTTGAGGCCCAATCAACGAATTGTACGAATGGGGATGAGGTTGACTCCTGAACCATTATCAATGAAAGCCCTTTGGATGTCTACACCATTGACCTTGACAGATAAATACAAAGGTCTAATGTGTCCATGCATGACATCATCTTCATATTCATCTATAAAAGATATCACTGCATGGCATTCTGCAGGATTATTCTCTACATGGTATACTTCATCTGCAGTAATTTCAGTTTCAAACTCCTGAGGACTAGACAAAGCCGCAATGAGTGCCTCCTGAAGATCCTTTGATAGATTCAAAGCATCCAAAATTGATAACTTGGCTGGTACTTGGTCCAGGTGTTTCAATATATTATAATTTTGATCCAAAGGTCTGTGTTTCCCAACAGGAACATGTGGTTTAACAGGTGCCTTGGAAGTTGATGTTTTGGAAGTTGATGCATCTTGTATCGGGGTAGGAGTTGGTAATACTCCTGGTTTTGGAATATTAGACCGATTAGGTCTATTTACTTGCTGAGAAGAAGAAAGTGGAACCTTCAACCGATCTTCTAGTATAATTGTTCCAGGACTGAGTTTGCTATTGGTGGAAGAATTTTCTTGTTCTTATTGAGCTCGCTGAAGGTCTCTACCACGAGTTTCTGCCGCATACACAGTTCTAGTAAGAGTAGAATTGGAATAGTGGCCTCTGAAAGATCCACGTCTTCCCCTGTATCCTGAGCCTCTGGAACTTCCTCTGATTCCTCTATTTGATATAGGGAATTTAGGCTCATCAAAATCGAAACTGCGACGGGCATATGAATCTGTTAATTGAATCATATTAACAGAACTGAAGATCAACTCTTCATCCGATGAAGACCCTGCCTGATTAACCTATTTAGGTTGTTCTGTTTGGTGGGGCAGTGCCCGTAGCTTCGAAGTAGATGGCATGAAATCTTCCAGAGTCAAAGATATCATAGGCTTTGACACATACTCATCTTCTTCTGATTGTTCCTCTTTCTTGGAATTGTGCCACCCTTTTGAGGATTTTCCCTCTGATGAAGAGGGTTTTGTTTTGGAATTCATGGCAGAAGGCACAATTGGGTTTCTTCAATTTTTTCCACAAAATAGCATGATTTCGGTTGATCTTTTTCCTGACCATCCAATCATCATATTTTTGTGCATTTTTTCTTTTGAATTCTTGCCATTCGTCTTCTTATTTTGGAACTGTTGCAGTAACACGTTCTACCTAGGCTTAAGAGCCTTTTAGTTTGACTTGTCCCGAGTCGACCATATTTTCCAGAAGTTATTTGAAGACAAAACACTCTTGGATGGGATGCCCCAAAATCTGATGAAATGGGAAATAATTGGGACGGTCTTCATCTCCTTCCTTGTTTGGCCTCTTGGGTCTCATCAGCTGAACCAAATTATTCCCCAGGGACGAAATGAAGTAACCAGGATCTTGTTCATTTCAGAAAGAATAAACTTTACTCTTCAACTCATCAAATTGTTTCCGTCTTTGATCTCTTTGATCTTCTTGACGAAACAGCCTCTGTTGTTGACGGTCAGGAGATGGAGCCCTTCGGGAAGATGAAGGTTTTGAAGTAGAAGTAGGTACAGGTGCTTGATTAAGCATAACTATAGCAGTCTCTGCTTTACCCATTCTCCTTCCTAGAGCTGATGGAATTACACGAGATTTATCCTTAGTCTATATAAGAGAATATTAAATATGTTGAGCGATTGAAGTAAGGTCTCGAAACCCTCCTGCATATTTTACAGGGATCAACGGCGTGCATAATTCGTCACGCAGATTTTCCACACAGATTGGAAACAGTTCCTCTTGAGGAAGTTCTAAGATCAGGGAATATGTTAATCCCTTCCAGCGAGGAATGAAATCAGAGACTTATTCATTCTCCCTTTGCTTACAGTTTTTAAGATCGAAAACTGTTGTCTATGGAAAAGTTGAGTTGAATTGAAGAAGAAATCGTTGACGGAGATCTTCCCATCTGGTAATTGACCGGGATTGCAAGCTTGTGTACCAGACAAAGGTTGGTCCTTGCAAGGTTCGTACGAAGCATCTAAGTTTCACTACTTCTTTCTGCTCTGGAGTTCCCATTATAGGATCTCAACAAGACACGTAATGCTTCAAATGTTGTTCAGGATCGCCTGATCCATTTAAAATAGGGAATACAGGGTTTCCAAAACATGATGGGGGAGAGATTGAATCTACCCATTCAGGGTAATCTCTCTTTTTTGGTTGAACCTGCGCACGCTTACCTTCCATAGTCTCTAACCGAGCTGTTAATGACTCAATGGTAGTTATTAACTTTTGAGAAACATCTGGTTGAACTTGGACTTGGGCAGGTGCAATGACTGGAGCTTGGATAGATGTGGTGGCTGGTGCTGCAACTGATGGTAGCACTGCCAACTGTTGTTGCACTTGACCCGTAGGATTAGACCTGTGAGGTTGTACTGATAGAGGAGGATATTCTTGATCCATCTTAGTAGCTGCAACAAATTCCCTTGGCTGACTAACTCCAGCGCGCTTAGGAAGAAGACTACCCTGAAGTAGTTCTGCATTCAACCTCCTCAATTTCTTCATTTCTTCCTCCTGTTTTGAAAACCTTTGCTCTAGTGAGAACGATTGGCCTTCTCCAGCGGAAGTATATGTAACCTGATTCTTTCCCCTCCCTTTTTTGGATCCTTTTTGGAGAGGGGGAGTGTTTTACTTGAAGGATTACCTAGGTTCTGAGTAATCCTTTGATTTTGTGTATGCACACCTTCTTCATTTATGTCTATGCGTACATCTTCTTGAGCAGGAACCTCTTCATATGAATCCCCTGACTCAGCCTCATCTTGTGGATCAACAAAAATGGAATTGATGACATTGATTGATTTATAACGCATCGCATCCCTTCTATCAGCATTTATGTGATATTTTCTTCTTCCATGTCTTTGATGAGACATTTCCTTTTGTTGATTCGATCCCTTAGGAACTTCTTGACGAACCATAATTTGGAGCGAATCTCCTGATAATTTGGCTCTTCGTTCCTCCTGTGGCTTCTTCCCCAATTGAGAGAAGACCGACTTTCACTAAGGAGGGGATTGATGATTTGAAAAAGTCCCCAGTACGGTGGACTGGGGCTATTTCTGCTACCTTTGATCAACTCCTCAAATCCTATTTGTTGATTCTGAGGGTTGGTTTAAAAGAGTCCTCAGTCTAGTAAGCTGGGGTGGCTCTTGACATGCTATGTCTGAGACTTTCTTAAAATATCTCCTGATCTTGCAGACCTTAGTCCTGAAATTAGCTGGATGCATCAACTTTCATCCACTTTTATCACCCAGTTCAAAAGACTATTGGATGATTTCTGGCACTTCTATCACTTGGTGATGTGCTTTCTCCAAACGAGAGGCATGTTCAATATTCTCGTTCTCTTGATGCAAGAGTAATTCAACAACTTGTTCTATGTATTCTTGATTTTTAGAGGAACTAGTTGAAGCCTATTCTTGGGCAAGATTTTGATTACAAACAAATCCCATTGACTATGGCTGGCCACGGGCAATAACATTGCATGAGACCATTTTCGGCGGGCTTTGCTGACTGGAGAGTACAGTGAAATGTAGTGCTCCATGAACACCCCATCCTCTGATATGAATACCAGATGGGGCATTGGAAATTAACTGGTGCAATATTCTTAGTGCACCAAGGCATGAATGCTGAAGGGATCTCTGCTGCTTTTCAGCCTTCGGATATCGAGAGACTGATAGAGATGCCAAATCAATCTGACGTTGTAACCCTTCTATTATCTTAACATGATTTTCCTATTCATCCTAAGATAATACTTCCTTTTTCAACTGACAAAGATTTTTCCATATATTGAGACGAATATCATGAGTTTTATCTTCCATCAAAATCTTTGGAATGTCACACTGAGAGTCAGCCAGAGGCAAAAACATGACTGGAACTTCACCTTTTGCTAGTTGTTTTCTCATGTTCATCATTTCCTCTTTATCATTCAATGAAGATTTTTCTACCTGATTTGACTAGAGATGGTGCTTCCTTTTTGCTTCATCGGATTCAACAAGATTGGTAGATAAATCACTAATCAAACTAGAAGATGCATGACTTAGGGGTAATTCGGAGAATGACCTACACCTTGGGCTATCTTCTGATTGATAAAGTATTTCACCTAATAGCGATAAATCATCAGATTTGACTATTTTCGCATTTGAAAGTGCCTCAAGATAAGAGGTCTTTCTCGGCACTACATTGTCCACTAGAGCATTTTCTGGGAAATGTGCATCACTACTGCGGAGAGGACTTTCGCAGCGAAATTCATCATCATGGGGAGGATCACCATTGGGGGTTATAGCAAAAGATGAGATCTTTTACTCCTTGGTATTCGTACCATACAGAGGGTTCCTGTGGATCTCATCTATAGATGAAACTTCGAGAACGACCGAATTGTCATGAAGCAAGCCTTCATGAGGAAGTGTCTGTTGAAGACCTTTGGAATTAATGTTCCCACTATTGGGAAATGAGGGAGTAGAATCTTGAATTCCAACACATAACTGTCTAAGGGATTCAAGAACTCCAACATCAAGTAAGGACTTATTACAGATTGGCTCTTGATTTCTTGAATGTGTTGGGAAGGTCTTCTTTTTAGATGCCTTCTTACTCAATTTAGCAGGTGTGTGTGCCTGCTTAGGATAAATGATCAGGTTAGGCTGATTATCTCCGCTCAAACCAGGTGTATGTTCCTGACTTGGTTGTCCGTATGATATGGGGGAGTACGCCCCACAACCCTCTTGGACTGGAATAGATGTGTGTGTCTGTTTCGGAGTGAAATGTTGATGTGTCACTCCACTGGTAGGGATAGATTTTCATTTCTTTCCCTGTGATGCTGCTGAAGCTGTTATAATATCCTGGAAGGAATCCAGAATATGAGAAGGGATTTGCTTCTGCTCTTTCACCATTGATAGAATATGATTGGTGAATTCAGCTGCCAGAACAGGGATATACATATATTCTGTGGTTGGAGTAGGTGTATGTGCCTGCTCATGTCCTCCTTTTCTTGCCAGTGAATCCTGACAGTACTCAAGTGTGGGGGCAGAGAGTTGAGTCTGCCTCCTGTTTTTCGCCGAAGCATTCCAACTGACTTCTCTGTGTGCTACCAAGAGAGACTGTTGGTAGGCTTGATCAATACTAGTAGTTGTATGTTCCTGCCTATAGTAATCCGCCGAAATTACCTGGCGGGATTGGCGTGATGCTTCCAGACGAGTCTGCTGGACAGCGGAATTAAAACGGGCAGGTGTGTGTGTTCCCACTCGTTGCTTGACACCAAGTTAGGTTGGTGGACTTCTCTAGAGATGGCAGAGATGAGAACCTACTCACTGGTCACCGTATTTCGCCTCTGGCGATTCTTCTTACCTGCTCGGGTTCAAGGAACCTGAGCTGAACGCCTGGAGTCGGTACCTTCATCATGTTGAGGGTGCACTGCCGCATGAGTCTGGCGGCGATTGTTAATGGGATCCCTCGGTAAGGACTCATATCTCCTTGAATTAAGTCCCTGAGGGACCTGATCATTCACCTCCTCAAAATATGGAAGTGAATGGTGATTGTGTTCTGGGGATAATGACCCGAAACGGTTGGATACGGTGGTTAGCACTGCCTGCTCTTTGATAACTATTCTTCGCTGTTCGGACGACCAAGGTGAATTTTTCACTTGGAGGGCTTATCGGGTAGCCTCCAGAGTTGGAATGGTACCATGTTGCCGGTACTACTTAACCAGTTTATTTGATACCCAGCGTTGAAGACGCTGAGTAGGGGATATCGTCCTCAGAGTGGACGATGATCCAGCAGGAGTAGCAGCAGTGGCATTTGCAGCAGAAGTTTTCATAGCAGACGTATTCACGGATGTAAACTTAAGAAAATCCATTCTGGAAATGCTAAAAATCTTGGAAAAGAGTGATTGTTCGATATAACATACATAATCAAGATAAGTTCGGCCACTACATTTTTTGGATGAGAAAAATATGTCAATGATTGTTTTTGTTGGCCCTCTCATTGAGTTTTAAATAGGGGCCTAACAAATAAGTAGAACATCATTTTAACCTGGTTAAGGATTCATGTCGGGTTCACCATTTTTTGTTTCCCTATAGAATTGGGGATGACCTCGTCAATTTAAGGTTCAAACATTCCAAGTGGTTTCTAACGGGTTTGTTCGTAGAACCGGAATCATCCAATGATTCCAAATCCATTTGAACCGACTTTCCAAAGGTAGGCGCTCATTAGTTGTGGACTGATGAGGCATAGGAATTTTTATTGGTCGAGAGGATGGGAGGTCGGACTCATCACACCTTTTTTAAGGGGAATTATTGTCTACTCCAGGGATCTCTTTATAGATTTAAGTTATGATCATGAATCCTTATTACATTACCAAGTATAAAATGAGCTTTCCTTTATATCTGAAAATTAATGATTGATATGTAGGAAATTTAGAGAATCTTTTATATGTATTTGAGGTTCTTCAACGATAGAGAATCATCTTTATTTGTTAGAGATTCTTAGTCAACAGTATCCTTTGATACATAAAAGTCTCTTGGTCATTATGATGACCATACTTGTTTTAAAGCCACTCAGTGGGGAACTTGAAGTTTATTTTCATTCAGAAGGACATTGATTATTTCAGAGTTGGGATCGCACCTGCAGATGGTCTACCTACGTATCATTTGTTTCTGGAAAAGGAATCAGAACCCACGTAGTTTGAGAAAGGGAGTATGATGTTTATGCATTATTGATGGCTCGAAGAAAGATGTCAAGATTACTTTTACACTCTAAGCTCACGTGAGTCATTCTCGGTGTGAGAAAAAAATGGTATTGGTGAAACCAGACAATTGTTCCATGAAAGATGCAATGATGTGGGGCTTATATGTGTATGACTGCCCAAATAGATGAGGATTAAGATTTACTTCAGGAATGAAATCCAGGAACAGGGTCCATAAAGGTATATGTGATTCATGGAGATTTGGATACTCTAATCGTGTGGCTTACTCCTAAGGAAGATGCCCAAGTTAGGAGGGGACTTATGATTGGGTTTTACTCCTGAGAAGGAAGCCCAGATCAAAAGGAAATTAAGACTGGTTAAGAGATATTAAGGTTGGGGCTTACTCCTGAGAAGAAGGGCCAGGTTAAGGGACTTGAAAAATTAAGGGTCTTGGGGCTTACTCTTGAAGAGGATGACCATATTTGAGACTGGGGCTTACTCTTGAAAAGGACGCCCATGTTAAGAGAATTATGGTTGGGGCTTACTTCTAAAGAGGATTCCCATATTTGGTAATTTTAAGATTGGGGCTTATTCCTGAAAAGGATGCCCAGATTAGGGGACGTGGGGCTTACTCCTAAGAAGGATGCCCAAAATTAATGGGAATTTTGACTGGGACTTACTCCTGAAAAGGAGGCCCAGTTTAATGAGGACTTGGGGCTTACTCCTAAGGAGGATGCCCATACTTGTGAACTTTGAGACTGGGGTTTACTCCTGAAAAGGAAGCCCAGGTTAAAGAGGACTTGGGGCTTACTCCTAAGGAGGATGCCCAGATTTGAGAATTATGACTGGGGCTTATTCTTGAAAAGGAGGAACAGGGTAAGGGGATCTCTCATCTTAAAGGATGAGGTTGAATGAATGAAATCTCAATCTTTAGTGACATAAAGATGTGTAAATCACTAGGTTTTGAGAGATATTCCACAGAATTCATTTCAAATAAGGAAGTTAATCAAGAAAACATGTCATAAATGGATTTGAAGAATGTCTCGAATACTAAATCTTGAATAGGAGAGGTGGAATGGTATAATAGGGGTTAAATGGGAAAGAAGGGCACCCAAAAAGGTAGGGGCACGCAAGTCCTGGCAGGCGCGCTGGTACTGCGTGGGCGCACAAGTCCTGGTCGCGTAGGTATACTTGTGCGACACATGGGTACTTGCGTAATTGTTAACCAGTAGGGTAAAACTTGGGCGATCCTTGACCAAAGCCTTTAGAATTATCCTGAGGTACCTCCATAAGAGAGGCGTGAAAATTTTGGTGAATAATTAGGGTGGCGCGCAAGTATGTTAATTTCCCTTAAGGGTAAAACACCTTAGGCCTGCAAGTGTTAGTGAATTCTAAAACTTAGACCTTACTCTTCTTGTTTAGACCTTCCATTCTAGGTAAAGAATTGCCTTAGAAGTGTTCGGAAGACCTGAAGAAGAGATTTGGGCGTTCAGAGATCTATATCTGAATTCTGGAAAAATTCCTCTCGAAATGGGGGGCCCACGGGGTCTATTTGTAGGCTGGAGAAGACCCCAGGCGGTTATCACCTAGGGCGCGCGAGTGACTTGCACGACCAACTGTGGCGCACAAGTGTACTTGCGCGACCATTGTAGAACTTGCGCGACCCTTGTGCAATGTTCTTCTTCTTTCTTCCTTTTTCAATTTTTTATATTTTTGCAAAGGTTGAATCACTTTGAGCTAAGATATTCCCCTTTTCCAATCTTTAGACTCTGTGATGAAAGGAGCGTCAACAAATTAAGACCACAAAAAATGGTGTTCTGCCTAAACTAAGACATCTATAATGTGGAGAGTAAAGTGGAGAAGATAATATGGCAGTGTATGGTCAATCATGAAGTCTCATGGAGATGAATTTACGTGAAGGAATGTGTCCCTTTTATAATTGAGGTGAGGGGAAATTTATGAATTATAAAAAATATTGAAATATAATAAGTGTAATATTGGGGAAAAGACTTCCAGAAGGCCTAAAAATTATAGGAGATCACATTTTAGGAAGAATATGATCATATTTGACCCTATTCAATATTTTTTTATTTTTAAATAATTTAATGGAATTCATTATTCAAGAAATATAATTTTTGTCAGATTTAACACTATTCAAAACTATGACTTTAAAAACATAAAAATAGTGTCAAATTAGAAAAAAATATTATATCCTATAAATATTATATCCATATATATAATTCATGGATTAATTTAAATTTTTTGAATTATACTTATTTTAATATTTTTAATATCATTTATTTTAATTTTATCATCAATTATATAATTACTACATCATCGTTGTGCGAGACATTAAGGTAATTATTTGTTCCATAAAAATTCAAAAAATATATAAGAAGAAGAAAATTTTCTTATATTTAGAATATCAATTTATGGTCAAATATATATTATGTAAAACTAAATATTAAAATGTTGTACTAATTAAAAACTATGTTATGAACAACTTGTCTTTATTTTAAATAAAATATTAAAAGTGGAATAAAGTGGTCCATATGAATCTTAAAGGTCCCAATTTTGAAAAAAATAATTTAATAGTCAACACTTACTCATAAAAATTATTTATTCAAATTTTTAGGTCATTTAATAATTATTATAATTTTAATTAAAATCATATTATTGACATTTCTTCTGCTTTCACAAGCATTGAATCATCTTTTCATACGCATTAATGTTAATTATTTCATATATAAAAATTAAAAATAAATTATTAACATAAAAATAAATTAATTAGGTTTGATATAGAAATTTATATTCATTAATTAACTATATTTAATAATATCAATGTTAAGACAACTTCTTTATTTTGTTAATTTGACTTTTCTTATCTTGCGCAAGTATTCCACAAACATTTGGGTAAGACTCGTGTTATATAACTATAAAATTAAAAAATATAATCCAAAAAAATAAATTATCTATAATAATTAATAAAAATTTGATAAAATACTTTTTAGCACTCGATTACTATATATAAGAAACCACATTTTACTTTGTCAACGCAGCGCATGCACTACCTCGGCACTAATAAATATTTCTATACTTATCATGAAATAAATTATAATATACATGTTAAGAATTATTTTTGTAAAATATTTATATTATAAAATAATTATTTTTTAATTATATAAGTTTAATAAACTTTATATCATAATTTATGTCTTGAAAATGTCATAATTATAATACTGTATTTTAAAAAACTCTATTTTTCACTATTCACCAAAATATAGCTTTTTCTTAAAATTATCAAAAATTCATAATATGATCACTTTGATAAGATAAATTCAAAAATGAAATTATTTTTTTCAAATAAAAATTCTATACATTGAAAATTCATCATTTAAATATAATAATATTATAAATTAGTTTAATAAAATAGGATTTATCGTCTTTTTTTATGGATTCAAGAATCATCCTTTTCAAATCCACGAATATTATGTCTCTTTAGAATCTCATCATAGATAAGTTAGCATGATATTTCCTTCGTAAATCATCAAGAAGCTTGTTTTCCTTCCTGTTATGGTAATGTATTTAGCATTCGTAACCTTTGATCGATTCCAACCATCTCATTTGGCACAAATTTAACTCCTTATATGTGAATAAATATTTCAAGCTCTTATGATCAGTATAAATATCACACATTTCACCATAGAGATAATTTCTCCAAATTTTTAATGCAGAGATCACCAATGGAAGCACTAAACCATGCATCCCGTAATTTTGATCGTGATTTTTTAATTATCATGTGGAATAATAAATTACCTTTTTATTTTGTATGATGATTCATCCCAATACCTTATGTGAGGCGTCACTATATATTACAATTCCTTCCCCACTACAGATTAAACTAAGTACAAATGTTGTGACCAATCTCTTATTTAGTTCCTTATTACATTCTTCGCATTCCCCCATCTAAAGGAACTTAACTCTCTTCCATGTTAAATTGGTTAGTGGATTCAATAGCCATGAGAATTTAATCATAGAGCATTGATTGCGTCCAACTAACCTGAGAAAACTATAGATCATGGTTTCTATGTTTGGTATGGGTAACTATTTAATAAATTCTATTTTAAAGGTATCTATAGATATTCCCATGTTGGTGATTACATATCCTAAGAATTCCACCTTTTATATCCAGAATTCATGTCTGATAAATTTGGAATATATCTTCTTCTTTCTTAAGGTCATCAACATAATGAGAAAATGGTCTTCATGATCTTTTTTTCTTTTTTAATATATAAGAAAATCATCTATAAATACATGCAAAGGATGATCCAAGTAATCCCTAAGGACTCAATTCATTAGATCCGTGAAGATGGTAGGTGGATTAGTCTATCCTGATGGAATAAATATAAACTCATAGTTTCCATAACTCAATAATTTTTTTTTTGAAATATCCTCCCTTTTTTCCTATAACCGGTGATATCCAGATCAAAGTTCAATATTCAAGAAGTACTAAGATACTCTAATTTGATCGAATAGTCTATCTATATTGGTTAAAGTATGTTTATTCTTAATTTTCCTATTATTAAGATCATGATAGTCAATGAAATGTCACATTTATCCATCATTCTTCTTAACAAAGAGTACTAGTTCTCTCCATGGTGAAGCATTGGGGTGGAGAAAACCCTTATCCAAAATCTACTTTATTTTCTTCTTTAATTCCTACTATTCAATAGGATCTATTCTATATGAACTCTTTGAGATATGAATAGGTCCATTTAAAAGTTTAATTGAGAACTCAAAATCATGTTTTGGGGAAATATCAGGAAGTTCATCCAAAAATACATCAGTATATTCCTATAAAATAGGAATGTTATCAATGTTAAATTCTTCACCAATCATTTGAATTAATAGTCCCTTGTTGTTGTGTATCAGAACCCATATTATAGAATTTTCTTCCCATGGTAGATCATCCATATATTGATAATTGAGAATAGGATGATGTAGAATAGTAAATGAGATCTCCATATCCCAAAAATTGATATGGAATTTATTTAATTATAGTTAATTTATGAAAAAAATCATATCAAATTCAACCGAGGGTAGAAGAATTAGATTTTTAGGAATTATTCCCTCACAAATATCAATCAGAGAATATTTATATATCTTATATGTGGAATTTTTTCCACCAGGTGTTTTCATAAATAGTTAGATATCCATATCTTGAGGTAGTGATTCCACATTTTTAGAAAACATGTGTGATATAAAATAATGCAATGACCTAGAATCAAATAAGTTACATGCATATCTTTAATAAAGATTAAGTATAACTTTCATCACATTTTTTTCATGATCTACCTCAGTAGTAATGATCATGAATTACTATATTTTTTCCCTTTGTTTGGGAGGATATTAGGGATTATTTTCTTCATTGGCCAGAGGGTTGGGGAATTTATTTTTATAGAGTAAAAACTCTTTTCACTTGAAGTATTGTAATGTGGGTAGATCATTGGTCACGATATTTTTCTCCACTATTGTGTTAATCAGCATATTAGCCTTACTTATATTGTTGTGGGATTAGTTTCCAACTTCACTACACTTGAAAAAATTCCTAAATACTTTAATTAAATTATCTAGGTGATTCCTCCTACACTTTGGGCAAGTATGGGGTTGAAATTTCTTCCCCCTATGTGACTTTACATCGGGGTTCCCTTGGTATTCTACCTTCATTTTTCCCTATCAAAAGTACTAAGAAACCCTATATTTTATCTCCACCTTTAGAGTACATCTAAAAATATCTTCATAGATTCCAAATTCTTATATGTATAAGGCCTTTTGAATACTAGGTTTTAATCCATTGAAGAAATTATTGATTTTACTTTCTAAATCAAAGATAAAAGCAGAGGTTTATCTTGAAATCCTAATGAATTTTTCTTCATATGTATAAATAGATTCATACTCCATTTATTTCAACACCAATAAATCCCTCTCTATCTTTATTTTAATAGTTCAAGGAAAATACTTTGTAAAGAACACTTTCTTAAAATCTTCCCATTAAATTGAGTTTGTTTTTATTTCTTCATTGTATTTTTAATAAGAGTTCACCATTAGTTGGCCTCACCTACCACACATTAAATAGCCGAAAGAACCTTTTAATATTCTGTGAACTAAAGAATAGAAAATATATTTTCTATATAATTGATCCATTTCTTAGAGATAAGTGAATTTAATGATCCGCTGAAAAAGGGTAGGCGATGCCACATAAAAGATTCAATATCAGGCTACTCCCTCCTCAGTACATTTAAGAGATCAAAGTGGTTTGTGTTATTATACATAGCTTGAGATATTGAGTGATAATTTCTATAAGGTATTATACTTCAGTTTACATTCCATTAGGTTTTTTTTAGGGGAAACCATCACATTATCCCTCACACCCATTGCTAACCTGATTCCTTATAGTTCCAAACATTACCAAAACCAAAAAGGAGTTACCATGAGTGAAAAAAAATTAACATCATAAGGGGAATGTATCATGAAAGTAATTTTACCTTAAAATTTATTATTCCTTGACACTGTCATGTTATTCTATAACTCTTTCATTTCAACCAATATCAATCTTTGTTAAAATTTAGCTTTGGTTTTCTTATAATTATTAACATAATACCTCAAATTAACTAGGAAATAACTCATTCAAAATGGTTTTAAAATAGTGTGGTATTAACCAAATAATAACTCTCATCCAAGTGTTACATTAGGTATCTTTGTTGTTCACTTTGTCATGGTTGACTTAATACCCAACATGCTCTCTTCGGGGTTATTAACCCTAGGTAAAATAGTGCCAAAGCCTACATATACTTACCATTATCCAGATAGGGATATAATTTTTAGGAAATATATTTACTAAAGACTTTACCAATATTTCAGGATATCATTCTATACATAGGGTCATCACAAGAGTTTTCCACTAACTTTATATAACCATCATTCTCAAAATAGCTTCTATATTCTTCAAAAATAACTAATTTATTTCTCTAATACAAACCATAGATACTGAAGATAAACATTCCATTATATTACATCCTTTAAATGATTTAAAACATTACATTTTATATATAAAAATATCCCAAAGACCTATGGGTTCGTTGCTATTGGAGACTAGAAACATAATCATTATATTTTATAATACCTAAGATCATTTCTCTTTAAAAGTTTTGTTTTAGACCATCTTCTATAAATTTCATTAGTAAGGTTCATCCTCATAACTATGGTAATTAAAACATAATAAAGGGGTGATTTAAAACACTCAGTAATAAATGAATAATCATTTCATTGTAGATGAGTTCATAATAATAAGTAAAAACATTATAATAATATAAATATCATAACATCAGGAGAGAAAATGATAAAATATAAGTGATATTAAAAGTTCAAGGAATAAGAACTTAAATCCATACAAGATCAGTATAGAAACATATTATCTATAACATAGCCTATAATTTTTTAACATAAAACTTTAATCATGAGAGCATAATATAATAATTTGTAACATCCCTTAATAATGGCATAAACATTATAATTGGGAAAAATTATATTCATGAGTCATACCATTAGTGTTCATGATTATGAGTAACTAAAATGTAATCATGAATACCTATATCATGATATATAAACTCTTAACCAATACATTGGAGGGTGATATAGGACCCCACCCTTCATTTATACATACTTATGTGTGCCCCTTCAAAATCATCCACTTTTCACTACATAAATAACACATGAAAATAAATGGGTTTCATAAAACATCAAAATGTAAATAGTTTAATTTTAATAAATAACCCATCAAAATAAAATGGGTTTCATAAAACTTCCAAATGCAAATCATTCACATTTCATAAAGAACCCATGGGAATAAAATGGGTTTCTTAAAAATTTCAAAAGGTATAATGAATTAAATCATTTGATACGCAAAATTTGATCACCCAAAATAATCACAAAATTAAATAAAATATAGTTCGAAACATGAAACATAACTCCATTAAAGATATATCATTTAAAGATAATGAAAACAAAATCATCAAAAGATATTTTTGTAAAAAATCAACCTTTGTTTTATTTTACAAATGAAGAATAAATGAAAATAAAAAGATTCATGGAAATGGACTCAGATAAAAAAAATTACCCAGAAATAAAAAATATAACATCATTTAAAAAGGAAATTATTGGGAAAATAAAGTTCAATAATAAATTATAATACTCAAGGAAAGGAGTTTGGGTTTCCAAGTTTCTTACCTTTACCCTTGATTTCCAAAAAACAATATTTAACCACCTGTATCAAAAATATAAACATATTAATTTCCTATTTTAGAACCTTATTCATACACAATTATGTTTATACTCCTCATTAACAATAATTCACAACAAGAATGAGATTTTTGTTATTTATTTTCATCATTGGGTGTTAATAATCTTGACCATTTTGAGCTAGGTTTATAAAAGTGATATCAATATTCTTTTTTATTTTAAATATCATCATTTAAAAACCATCCAAAATGCTATATTTTATGTTTTAAAAATACATATAATGTTATTATTCCATTACATGGTAGTTTTATTAATTTTTTGTGAAGATGGAAATTGTGATCAACTAGTTTTGGTTTATTTACTAATATTGATGGATAACCTTATAAAGATAGTTACATTTTTTATTATCTAAAAATAACTATATTGATGATATATCTTAATTATATATATCATATACACTCCTAAAATATAAACTAAAACTATCCTTGTTTGGTAGTGAAGGAAAAAAACATGTTTATTTGTAGAGGTGATAGTCCACACAATGCACGATTCATGTTTTCATTTTTCTTAATGGAAAAGGGTAGGGTGTTAAATTCCTATAACATCATTATAATAACATATTTTTATAATAATGACAATGATGTTATAATTTTAAGATAGTGAAATGAAAATTATGGAAAATTATGATATTATCATCTTAGATTATCTCCTATGTGAAGGGGATTAAACCATTGAGGAATAGAATTTTAAGACTAAAATGCCACTTTAAGGTATATAGGAGTTTGGAAGAGAGTTTTGGGATGATTTTAAAATTAATTTCATGGATTTTGGAAGGAGGGTAAGTGAGGAGAGGGGTGCCCTAATTATAAGTGAAAATGAGTGGAAATTTTGTAAATACGAAAAAAAAAATTAACAATTTAAAGTCCCCTTCAACGAAAATATCTCAAAAATTGAGAAATAATAAAGAGTATAAGATACAAGGTTGTTAAACACCTCAAACACTCAATTAAAACATGTTTGGCCCTTTTCCTCTTAGTTTTCTCATTTTTTTACCATTTGGGTTTTCATCGCACCAACCCATTTTTACCAACGTAATTTTTCCTTTATTCCCAAAAATCATTCTAAATTTAAAATAAATTTTATTTGATTCATTTTTTAAAAGTGATAAAAATTAATTTTAAAATAATTTCTATATAATATATTAAAGATAATTTTTTATAAATACAACTTAAATTATAAAATGTAAAATATGGGTTTACAAATTAAAACTGACATTTTTAAAATTATAAATTCTCTTATTAGATACATATTTAAAATCAATAAATGATTTCATAAATTCCAAATTCATACTAGTGTAATATAATGTCATGAAATCCACAGTATTAGTAAAAAAATATTGCATTATTCACCTAAAAATATTTCATAAAAAAAATAATATTAATATAGTATTATTATTCCCAATCAAAAAATGATGTTAACTTTGTCAAATTATATTTATAAAATTTGAAAATTCAATATTTAAGTAAAATCCCAAAATATAACGGAAAACTCTTCAAATTGGAAAATTGATTTATAAAATGTTAAATATTATTTATTCTTATATTTTAACATTTAATAATTAATTTATTGGTAATATTTTATTCATATTAAAAATATATTTTATTATTATTTAATCATAATGTACTTCTCTTCTTGAAAAAAACATTAATTTTAGAAAAATATATTTTTAAGAATAAAATGATTTTTTAGTTGTTTTAGTTATACTAATTTTATTTAATCAGTATTAAAAGTAGTATTTATTTTTATTATACAAATATTTTATATATTATTTACTCCTATTCAAGCCGTATAATTCAAAAACTAGGTTTTAATGGTCATATTTAAAATTTACGTTTTACCTAAATATTTTTTGGTTTTCGTTTTAGTTTGGTGTTACATGTAGTGCATGTTATCGAACATGATTTTTAATTTATAGGGGAAAAAATAAAGTCATTATAGTGTAGGTGTAACATAAGAATTGAGTACCTATTAGAAGGGTATCAGGTACTCTATGGTATATTTTTTGTCCAGTGTGCGTGTGTGGGTGTACATGTGCGTGTATGTATATTCTTGTGTGTGTATGCATATGTATATGTATGTATTATTTAAACTATTTGAAGAAATTGGATGGGGTGGATTATATTATAAGTGTTTAAAAGTCCCCAATCCATTTATGTTAGATAAATTATATTTTATAAGGGTATCAAAGACATGTGATATGTTATACCACATCCCCAATATGGATGTGCATATTAACACATGATTAATTTATCCCTTTTCTGATATGGATGTGCATTGTGCTTGTGGTTAATGTGGTTTACAATTATTCTAAATGTAAATAAAGTTCATTCCATTTGAAGAACATATTTTATTAGCAATGACTTGGAGTGTGGTTTGAATTTGGCAGATTTGGTTCCCTGTGTAGCTTTTCTAGCACATTGAAATCAACATCCATGATTAAGTAACATATTTGTTTTAGTAAATACTTAATATGTCAAATATTGTTTCATAATTAATTATTGACTATTTTGTGCTACTACTATATATATTTGGTTTTGTGTTAGATAGATAAGGATCAATTGATGATCCCCTACTAGGTATGATGTACTTGGGTTTTTTTGTAGGTTTTTGAAAAAAAATATTAAAATGTGCCTAGGTTTAAAAAATTTCGAAAACAAGCCACAAAGGAGTTGACTCCCCTTGCATTTCTAGTCTCTCACAAAGGAGGTCAAAGGTGTGAGGGACCTCAACGCCTACATACATAAATTTTTTTAGAAGTCATGAGATCCCCTCACACCATTCCTTTAAATAAAAATAAAAAAGTAAATTTATTTTTCTTAAAATAAATTTCTTAGAAAAAATTATTAGTAATTAATAATTATGATTTTGAATTAATTATAGGTAAATAAATAAATATTGGTAAATAATTATTAATATTTTGGTCTTAAATATATATATACCTTGCTAAATACTTTTTTAGAAAAAATATTAGTAATAATTTAAAAATAGAAAATGTTAATAATAGTTTTTTATTTCCATAGTTTTAAATATAGAATTTTAAAAAAGTAATATGTATTAATAGTAGTTTTAAATTATAATAGTTATTAGTAACTAATTATTTATAACTCATTACCATAAATTATAAATAATTAAATAGTACTTATTTATAATTATTATAATAATTATCACATAATAAATAATTTATAAAGTGTTTATTAATTATAACTTAAATAATATTAATTTGTTAATAAATATTATTAGATATTTAACAATTTTATTTTTTATTATTAAATAGTTAAAAATCATTGATGATTATTATAAATAAATGATAAATACCATTATTGATGTTATTTTTAATTAGTTTTATTTATTTACTAATTATTAAAGACTAAATTATTATAATTAATTATATATAATTAATTTCAAATTACCCTTAATTTTTACTAATTCATAACTATTACTTATGAATTATTTAAAAAACTAACTTTAAAATAATTATAATAATTATAAAATAAAGTAAGTTTATTCATGACTACTCAAAAAAATTATAAATAAATGGTTTGGTTAAAAAAATATAGTAAGAAAGAAATTATATACATTAAAATTAGTATTATTAATAATAATTTCAATATTATATAGAATTGCATTTTTTAAATATATTTATGATATTTAATTACTAAAATTTAGTTTAAATAATTATTTGAACAATATCAATAATATAGATCTCTCAATGCAATATCAAATAATGTAAGTCAATATAAAGAATATAAATCAATGAGTATAGGTATTTTTCACCAATGTCTATAATGAGGTGTCGTCCCATAGTTCGGAGTGAAAATGGGATTATTGTATCATGATTGTTGACCTCTATGATGGGGTGGAGTCTGATGAGTTGGAGGCGGTCTTCCTCAGGGTAAGGTAACCCCCATTGTCATTACTCTATCTATGAATCATCAAGAGGAGGTGTTATTGGGTTGTAAAGATGTGTAACTAGTCCTTCTCCAACTATGTAAGTGGAATGATATTTTATCTAATTAGGAAACTATATGAACTATAAAGGCTCGATCATAAAAAGATGAATGCCTTAGAAATGAATCATGATATGAGCTTATATCTATTATACCCAATGGAAACTTTGGATACTTTGACAATAGAAATATATCTCATGGATGATGTTACACATCCATAATCATATGAGGCTCGTCTATAGGATGTGTTGCATCTTCCTATGGAACATGTGAGGCCTTAAAAATAGCCAGATGTGGTATATATCATCGTTGTTGCATCTCGTCAATATTAGCAGATACTATGGGAGGTTTATAAGATAGAATATTATCTCCCTTGGTAGTAACATCTTCTCCCTAAGGCAGATGATCGAATATACTATCATGTATAACATGATATGATGGATTCAAGTCTTGTGCAGTAGCATAAAATTTGGATTGACTAAATACCTTTTCCTCCTCAAGATCAAACATTTGGATAACATTCTCTACTTGAGTATGTTGTAAAGTGATTCAAAATTAACTAAAAAATGTACAAAAAACAAAATAATGTAGAGTTATTGACTTACCAAATCTCTGAACACTCTTCCATGTGGAGTAATATATGGTATAGACTTCATTCTATACCATGGATCACACTTGATCTATTGTGACATATGATATCACATCATAGGCATTCCTTTGATAAGTAACGATGCACACCTATCCCAAATGTTGACATACTATCCATGCTTTCATCCCCAGTCAATATCATCCCTCCTTATTATCTTCACGGAATAAAGCATTATCGGCCCTCTGGGTGCCAATGGAATATGCTAAACCAATCCGAAATAATGCATGAATCTATCAGGTTAGTGCCACTCAACAATATAAAAGTGTATTATAGGAACTAAAACCCTGGAATCATCAATCCCAGTAGTACATTAAGCAGGAAGATGGTCTAATATACCCCAGTATGGAAATAATGAAATCTAAAATGTTAGGTGACATTTTCAAAAATATTTTGTAACTAATTTTAAAAAATGATAATGTTATGAAATTTATTAGTCAGTATAGGAATATATATATACATACATTAGTAGATAGTAGACTATAAAACGTGATATGGTATACACCCAAATTGTGTCTTTATGTCCTAACAAACTAGTGTGCCTAACTCCTCCTATAACATACAACATAAAAAGTGATTAAAAATAAGTAATTAAGTAAAATAACTCATATTAGAAAAAAATTAGTATAGATGAGTGATCATACCAGTGTCCACACTGATCATCATGTATCACATCCATATCAAGGTCTAGAAAAGAAACAATAAGGACTAGGGGAGGGATGAGCTCTCATGACTACATCAGAATGAGGATGGAACATTCCCAAAGATGACTACGATCTAATTAGAAAGAAATGAATAATGTTATGTATGTGTATTCCAAGTAGATAGATTCCTAGTTGTATATCCCAGTGTGACCAATTCCCCCTAATATCCCCAAATAAATCAAGTGTAAATGCATACTAGAGTGATTAGAACACATTATCCCTCCAATGAGCTGCAAGATATATGCATGAATGTGATGCATTTCGATCTATTCATCAGCATCAGTAGGTAAATTGTGAAGTGTATATCAATATAGCTCATAGATAGATAACTTTTATATATAGTAGTTTCATACCCTATGATTTCAAAGACTGTAAATCAATATATAAGATTAGTACAGTCTCTACAGGTGGGTTCTATAACTACTGTATCTTGGATAGGAAGATCAAGCATAACTGCCACATCCTCTAAGATGATGGTAATATTTCCCTTGAGAAAGTGGAATGTGTGAGCCTTAGGTCTCAAACTCTCGGTGAGGGTAGAATGGAGGTGATGATCAATAAAAGTATAATCTGATATATCAACACCATAAATTCTAGTATGTTGAAGGTATGGTATAATAGTAGCTGGTGATGGAATGTGATGATAATGGTCTTCCCTACACACCATAACCCATCAAACCATATGGACCTCTATCACCTCACACAAAACATGTCAATACTACTCATTGAATATATTAATATCATCCATATCTATGCATAAAAATGAAATAACTACTAAGTAATTGTAAAATGTAAATATAATGTTATGGTCAGTAGAATGTTATGATTGGTATAATGTAGGCTATTATAGTTATGTTAACAAAATTTTCATTTTATTAAGTTGATAACATGGATTGATCTTTTTTCATCATAGAGTGTATTGTACATAATTACATAGGCATTATTCGTAAAAACATAGTTTCAAAATTTTCCATTAATCTTCTTCATGATTCCATTTCAAAACTTTGCATGATTACTTAGATCATCACTTTTATTGGAATAATAATATTCTAAATGATCATTAGAAGAGTTGTAGGAAGCATGTTTATTATACATTAACAATCACTGGAGTTTGTTGATTATTTTCTTAAGGTTTATCTTCAAATTCATATGTATTATATGTTTAAAAGGATGATTTTAAATCATTGAAACTTTTTCAAAACCACCCAAAAGGCTAACCTAAGGTATAAGCCTAATCCAATTTTTTAAGACTTGGGAAATTACATTATTTGAATATAATACATCATCATTGATGAGAATTAGAACTCATTACAAAAATTTTAAGAAATCACTACCTATTATGACCTTTCCTATGAAATATATCAAATCTCAAACGTTTTCCTTAGTCTTGTGTCTAGTTTTCCTCCTTCTGAATCATGTTGGACTTTTTTATACCATGTGGCCACAACCTATTAAGGTCGAGTATCATTGTGGGATGATATTTAGGAATTGGGAAATGTAAAAACTCCCCAATAGGCATCCACGATTCACTATAATAGTTAAAAATGTTGATGATTTAGTACACTAGATTAATGTATGTTTCCCATGATATGTTCATAGAGGAACATGTTGTAATGACATGAATACATAGAAAATACAATGCCTAGGAGTTTCCATGGTCACAATGCGTCAAATCCAATAATACCACCAACACTCGACCGCTACTTCCTATGATAGGTTCCTATAACACTATCATTTTGGATCAAATTTCTTCTAGTTTGGACATTCACACTAGAAAAGTAGAATAACTATCAATGTTCCTATAAATCTATCATGGAAAGTGTCATCCTTACTACATCCCCTGATGAATCCTATAATAAGTTTGTCTTTTGATTTCTATGGCGTACTTTACACACACAAAATGTCTCCTAAAGTAGTCTAGTATTAGTTAACTTGTGAAGCCCCTTAAAGATTCCATTGATTTACTCCACAATTTTTATGCTCATGAGTTCATACCTATTCCCCCCATCTTATGCAAATGTCATTTTATCTCTTGTAATTTACATCATGAAGTCATACATCGCCTTATTATTCCTTTGTATTCCTTCTAATCCCTACTCAAACTTTCATTGATCCAGTTCATATGTTACTTGTAAGTGATTATATTACATATAAATTAATTTTATCTTTATGTTGACATGTTAAAAAATAAGAAATTGATTATATACCAAGTTTCATAATAGCCTTCATCGTAGCTTCATTATGAAAATTATTTCTTATATTGTTGGAAATGTGTCTACTACAATATCAATTATGTTCATTTAGAGATCTCTACACAACAAGATCTGCATTGATTACCTCATTGATCGGTTTATGATGATCAATTATAATACATACACCTCTAATACTGGTAAAATAGTGTCTAATATATTCCAAAAAATAACTACAAGATTCATAATTTTCCTTCTCTATTATAGAATATGAAAGAAGCATAGGTTTTCAGTTACCATCTTGGGTTTTGAAAATTAACAATATGCTGATGTAAATTCTATATAGAACATTTGATCAATATGTATAAAATTTCTATAGAAAAAAAATTGGGGATACATTGAATGAATGCCTAGAACAAATAGTGAAATATAAAATGACAAAGATCATCCCAATTATCTTGAGAAACATGTTCCTTCATATCAAGGTGTAAAACAGGTTGTTCATTTTTCCTCAGTATTGATAGAAATTGTGGAAGAACCTGATAATATTCATATCATTCACTTTACAACTTGAAAATTACTTTCTGGATCTCCATACATGCCTTTCTATATAAAATTTCATAACCAAAAGTTTTTTTTATCCTATCTTGTGTAAGGGATATAATCAAAACATAGCAGGTTGTGATCATTTTTGACAATAATAGATTACATAAATTAAGCATATAATGACGTATGATCTTGTTTCAAATTAAATTTCATGTATGTATGAGATTCCTAAATATTAGAAATACTACACCCTCTATGATTAAATTTAGAAATCACTAAAGTTTATAAGGATTGTAGAAAAACTGAAAGAGGGGCTGAATCAATTATTATCTTTTTAAAAATTTATATCATTAAGAAACATAACCCCTAAAACTTGTTAGATTTATTTCCTTATCATCTTTTTGTAAACTCGCATGCATGGAAAAGTAATAAATTAATCAAAGCACACAATATTGAAAAGGTTTGACCTTAGTGTGATAACCTAAATCCTTTCCATAACAAATTCCTTCCATGGGACCATGGAAATTCACTATTATAAATATGTGAATACAAATTTTGATCCAACACTTGTGGGTATCCTTCTATCTCCTAATAGGTAAGATTATACTGACTCCCTTATGTTTATAAATATTTCTTATAAAACTTGACCCACCAAAAAATTAAATTTTTGAATTGTGCTCTAGGAAAGTTCATTTGAAAAGTCCATTTTATTCTTATGTATGCTATCTCCATTTAGTGTGATTGTGTCTTGTAATCTCTTTCTGATGCACATTTTCTAAAACTGAACCTAGAAAAAAATTCTATTCTATCTGATTTAACAAAACATGGAAGCTCAAAATCTTTCCCCATTGAAACACTATTTGTTGTAATCTATCTGGAACTAAACAAACCTCTATCTAATTCTTCTTATCAAAACATTTTGTCTGGAACTCTTCTTCAACATGAAACCCAACTTTTGATGGAAACTCACTCTGACACAAACTCTATATCACATTAACTTTTCACATGCATAAACAATGATAAGTATTATATACTTTTGAACTTCTATTTATGGGTGCTTACGAAAAATAAATGGTACGAAACCAATTTTGTTTTCCCACACACTGAAATTCATAAATCCAAATTTCACACTCATTTTAATTTTTCTAGGATGATACTCAACTCTTATATAACATTTTTGGATCTTATTTAATTCTCTATTATTTCCAACTTTCTTATAATTCTCTTAAACTTGATGTTTAATAAACTCTTCTAACTTTGTAACTTCAAAAAACATTAGAATTATAACTTAAAAAAAACTTTAACATTTTAACTTCATGAAACTCTTTTTTTATCAATATACAAACTTCAACATTATAAAATCATGAAACTTCAAATTTTTATCTTTTTACAAACTTCAAATTTGTAAATTCATGAAACCTACAACTTTGTAACTACTATAAAATAGAAACTTTGTACATCTGGAAAAAAATATCTATATGATAATATTGTTCATCCACATTCTCTATCTGATCATTCTATCCATCCTATCATACTTTTTATCTAATTATACTGGTCATCCTATAGAAAAAAGTTCATTGGATTAAAAAATTTCTTCTGATCTGCACTTTGTAAAACTTGAAATTCCAGAATTTCTTAAAACTCATTCTATATAATGTTTGTCTATAAATTTTCCATTTTATTCATTGTTCATATGATGATTAAGTACAAAATTTCTAACAAAAAATTATTCTAGAAACATAAATATTGGAAACTTTAGAAATTTTCACTTCTATTTTCTTCTCCTAACTTCAGCTCATATCATGACTCTTTCATGGTGTTTTAGAAACTTTAAATAACATCATAGAATCATATTAATTATGTATGAAATTTTCTTAATAATGTAAAATTTATAACATCCTAACTTTTTAGTTTCTTCATATCAAAAACTTTATAAACTCATGGAATTTATAAATTTCTTCATCTAATGATCTTCATCTTTATACAAACTCAGAAACCATCAAAACATACTTTCTAAAAAAATAGTCATATGAACCTTATCTTTGTATGTTTTCAAGGTCATGTTAATCCAATTAAACTTTTTAAATATCTTTACTTTAATAAATATTATATCTATTCTATCTGATTAGAAACATTAAAATTATAGTTCATATTACAAAAACATTATCTAGACTATCTATCTGAAAAACCGCATCCGAGACTCGGAGCCTAGAAAAATTAAACATCCACTTTTCAATAAAAGCTTGTATCATGATATTTTTTTCATGTACGGAACTTTAATATATATATGGAATCTTTAGACTCAATTTTCATAATGTCAAAAACATTCTAACTTCTTGACTTTCTTACTTTATTCTTCTTCGGTAACATTTCACAAAACTTTATGTCTGAACTTCCAACAACTTCATATGTATCAAAAAATATTATTTAAAAAAAGTTAGTTTTCAGAAAATGAAAAAAAAAATTATAAAAACAATATAAAGGATCTTTAATCCCCCTTTGTATTTTTTGACAACATTCATTAACATATTTTAACACTCATCATTTTTCATCACTCAAACTTTTTCACAACTCATTTTTGTAACAACTCTAATTTTTAAAACTTTTACCAAAACACATCATTTCTCAAAACAGTGTGTCCTAAAACCACACTAATAGATAAAGTAACATTTTTTAAGGAATTACATCACTCAGTGAAAAGAAATTTTTTGGTTATGTTAAGATAAACTCCCCCTCACTTTTATCTTTTCCACTTTTTTTACAAATTCTCAACTCACAGTTTTTACTCCCACATTTTTTTACTCCCCCATTTTATGAAAACCATATATTTATATTCATTATAGAAATGTAAAAACTTCTTAAAAAGTTAATACTTTCTCTCTCCCTTTGTCAAAATAATTTAAAACTTGGTGATGGACTTCCTTTAGAACTTTAAGAATTCATTGTTGGTGGTTGAACATGAATTTGCAGCCTCAAATCCATAAATATTTATTTCATCATAGATTTTGTAAAGATATCAACAATATTATACTTCATTGAAATATATTCCAATAAAACATATCCACCAAAATATTTTTATTTTATGAAGTGAAACTTAATATTAATGTGCTTTGATCTTGAGTGTTGGATAAAATTTTTAGAACAATCAATTGCACTATGATTTTCAAAAAGTATCTTCAATGGTCACTTTTAAATCTTAAAGTTTAACATTCATAAACAACATTTGAGTATAATCCTATGTAGTTATACTATATCCTAGTTTTATTATTCTCAAAGTTACTGAACTTTGTTTCTTAGTATTCCAACACACAAAACATTTTACCAGGTAAAATGTTTCTCTAGAAGTTTATTTTTTGTCATTTCAATCTCCATCCCAATTTGTATTTGTATAACCATGAAATTTTATATAACAACTTATTTTTGAATAATAGACCATGTAAATTTGTTCCTTTAATGTATCTTGGAATTATTTTTGCTTCCAACATATGTGATTCTTTATAATCACTCTAATATCTAGACCATATATTCACAACTTAAACAATATTAGGTCTTAACACAATAATGTAAATAAAACTTCCTATCAAATTCTAAAAAATTCTTATTGACACTTTTTTTAGTTTCATCTTTACTCAACTTTGTGCTCATTGAAATTGGATTAGAAACTTATTTATAATCTATGATTCCAAAATTTGGTACCAAACCTCTATCGTACTTTTCTTGAGATAGAAAAATGAATTCTTCCTTTTGTTGATTATTAAACTTAGGGAGAAATTTAACTCTCCAAACATTGAAATCTAAAAATTAATCTTTTCTCCTTCAGAAAATACCTTACAGTCATCACCTATATCCTCATAAAAAATTATATCATCTAACTAAATAATTACAATCAGGGTTCATGGATTCACTTATTTTATATACAAGTAGTTGTTAACTTTTACTTTATAAAAACTAAATTTTTGTAGAAAACTATCATGTTTTTATTTCTAGGATTATAGATCATTTTTAACCAATATAGGAATTTATTGAATTTAAAAACCTTCATTTAATCATTATCAAGTAGAAAACCAAAAGGTTTATCATTGTAAAATTCTTCCTTAATATCCCCATTTAATAAATTGGACTTTACATCTATTTGATAAAAATTATAACAAAAATGTACATCCACTAACCAGAACATTATGATGGTTTATAATATTGAAACTAGGGAAATGGTTTCTTTAAATTCCAAACATTTCACTTGTATATGAAATTTATAAACAAATATTTCTTTATTTCTTGAAACTTACCCATTTTTATTCAACTTGTTTCTATAAATCCATTTTGTTCTAATAATATTTTTATATACTGGATGTGAACCAAGTTCTCATGTTTCATTTTTCTCAATTTTAACAAACTCTTAATTCATTTCATTCACCCATTATTTGTATTTTCCAACTTTTGAAAATGACTATGGTTCAATTTGTGAAATGGGTAATGTATGATTTTATAACCACAAACTTCTTCTAGTTGGTATTGAAGATTTATAATTTCTAAGAATATTTTTAATTTCAACCTATTTTTGTAGGGAAGGAAAGTTTAAGGTTTCTCTTCCAGCTTCAATTTCCACGTCATACAATTCCGCTGAGTCTTGATATATCTTTTTTGGATCATTTTCACTTTCATTGGAAATCTATAGTTTTTCTTTGTTAACATTTTCAAGATCCTTTCTTAAGGAATTTGGATTTTCAATGAGTTTCACATTATAAGAATCCAAAAACTTTTTTAGATGTTTGTTCTGACATTTGTAACTTCTTCTATTGGGTGAATATCCTATGAAATTTCCTTCTTCAATTTTTTATCAATTTTATTAGGATTTGATTTTTTATTTTTATTAAATAGGGACTTCCAAAAACCATGAAATATTTCACTAAAGGTTTTTTTATGCCATATTTCATAGTAAGTCTTGTTTTATTTTTTAATAAACAAAATTTTCTTATTTACATGTACAATAATCTTAATGGATTCTCTCTAATATAACATTAAAATTTAATACTCTAACAACATGTTTATTATCATTTCCACCAAAGTTATATTTTTACATTCTACTATATTTTTTGAGGGGTGCATAGAGAACTATATTGATGTTTGATTCCATGATTCTTTAGATTAAATTAAAAAAAAATCATGTGAATTATATGCTATTATAAGTTCCCAAATTTTTTATATGAACACCAATTTCACTCTCAAAATCTCTTTTTAAAGATATGGACATTTTTACAACCTCTCATTTTTGTCTCATAAACATGTTGTGTATTATCCAAGTGAAATAAATTCAATTAAAGTGATAAATTAAAAATCTACTTCTATTGATTGATGTCTCATCAGTCTGCAAATATATGATTGAATAATCTCAAGAGGTATAATAGATTTAATTTATAATTTCTTGTGTCTTTTATTAATAATATTTCCTTTCTGAAAATTTATACAAACATCAGCTAATTTTCTTCCCAATGGTGGTAGATTTCATACAGTATTAACTTCATAAAATTTATTCATACTTTTCTTTCCAATATTTCCAAGTCTATGATTCCACAACTTGTTATCATCTTCAGCACTCAAGTAACATGAGTCACTAAGTTCCCTAAAATGAAAAATATTTTTGTTGGTTCTTTCTCCTCTTTTAACAAGTTTTCCATCTTCCACACTTCTGATGATGCAATAATATTCTATGAATATCACTTATTTTCTATAATCACGAATTTTTTTCATGCTAAGAAGTTTGTTCTTGATCCTTTTAATAAATATAACTTCTTAGATTTTATTTTTTGAGGCTCTATCTCAGTAGTTCCTTTCCCTCTAATTTTCAAGGAACTATCATTTCAAAAATTAATAGCTTACCCATAATTATCTTCATTATATTTCAAGGTTTTAATATATCACATCATGTATGCAGAACAACCACTATCAAGAATCCATGGTTTTTCATTATTTTTTTTTTTTTGATTTTAGAAATTTCTCAAAAAAAAATATCTTTCTTCAAATTTATTCTTTATAACCTCTTCTCCTTTTCTAGCATAGGAAATTTTCCCTAGAAGTGTAGTCATACATTCTTTAGCAAAGTGACTCGAATGATAATATCTTCCACAAACTTCTTCTATATAGTCAAACTGATTTTTCATTAAATATTTTCTGACATCTTGATATTTAAATTTACTTACTTCATGTGGCTTAGGGAAGTTACTCATTCTTCTTCCACCATTTATTCCTCTTTGTTTATACCTAATTCCTTGAATTGACATGTTATACCAATAGGTGTAGGATTTATTTCCATAAATTCTACAGCACTTGAAAAACCCATAAAATCTTCATTTTTTGTAGAAGTATGATTTTTCTCAATAAAAATTTGTTGAGATTCATAGCTTCTTTTTGTTCTTACTTTCTCTGGGATGGTCCATCTTCCCTATAAAGGGAATTTTCAGCTTTTATGGATGTGAACAGTTTCTCACAACCATTATCAACCCAGTTGTTTCTTAAAAAAAATTTACCATTGGAAATATTATAAAAATAAAATAAAATTTTACATTTAATAGGTGAACATTTCACCTCATTCTTGGAGTGATTTTTTCTAAAACTTCAGATGATTCATCATTTAATTGTAAACCCTTTATAAAATATTCATTCAACATTATTAAGGTAATTTCCCCCTCAATGAGGTTTGATTAAGTTTTGTCAACTTCATATTCCTTAGATGTCCACTTCTTATTGACGTCTTCAACCATATTTCAATATTCATTAATTCTCATTTTATATCTTAAGATTTCCTAGATGTAATATTCTTCTTACTTAAGTACATATTTTATTTCTTCAACAACTTTTCCACCTTATTTATTTATAATTTTTATTTATTTATTAGGAGTATGGTTTTTCTAAATATATTCTACAAGTTATAATCTAAGTTGATACTCTGTATAAGATTCTTTACCTCATTCTTCTTCACTATTTTAAAAATCATCTTTTTCCTCAACATTTTCAAAGAAGAATGTGATTATTTTTAAAATTATATCTTTTGATGAGTAAATCTCATCTAATTCATATTCAACTTTCTTACTCAGAATGCTTTATCTATTTCCAGTAAAAAATTATTTCCACTGGTGTACTTCCTTTCCTCCTTAGATGTTTTGTTCAACTTATTCCATTGAATATTTTCTTTAAGATGATTTTCAAATTCACAAACTTTATTCTTAGAGAAATTCATAGAAAAGTATCCATTCCCATCACACTCAAAAAAAATTATGTTAATTTTCCCCCATACTTTCCTCTTCCTCTTCAATAATTCTTGGAGATAATAGAAATGGTTTTTCATTCAACTCGTCATTATCTTTATCTTCAGAATCACAAGGATCAACATCTAAAGCAACTTGACTTTTCATATTTCTCTTTTCTTCTAAATCCATTTCTTCTTTGGTCTTCATTTTTAATGATATATCTTTTCTCATTTCATAACCAACAAAGAAAATTATTCAATTCATCATGTGATATATCTATTTTATCTTTTAAAGAATCTATCTTTTAGTCAAAGTTTTTTGAAAAGTTTCTCATGAGATTCTTAATAATTATATAATCTTATAAGACATCTCTGAAAACTCTAATGTTATAAACTACTTTGTTCACAATGGTGAAGTACTCATAAATAGTTTCTTCATATCTCATTCCTATGTCTTCAAAATTTATATTATAGATTTATATATTCACTTCCTTCACATTAGTATTTCCTTCAAAAATACTTTGAGATTGTTCAATGTTATCTTTACTATTTTTGAGACCCATCGCCTTCATGTAATAATTTTCTAATAGAGATATATGAATAGAATTTCTATCCTTTCCATCAACTTCAATATTTATCTTGTCAGAAAAACTCATGGGAGAATATTTATAAATGGGTTGAAACCCTATAGTTAATGCATCTACATCCTCCAATCCAAGAGAAAAAAGATAGGTTATCATTCTATTTTTTCATCCACGATATTTTTTTCCATAAAATATAGAAATCTCTCAGTTATTGATGGAATTGAGATTTCCCTTATAAGGATTTTATGGGGGAACCTCCTATAATACCACTTGAAATTCCTAAGGATCATAGAACAATTGAGAAGGGGGTTGAATATGTTTTTCTAATTTAAAAAATTTCAAGTATTAATAAACTTAACACCTTTAACTTATTAGAGTTATTTCATTATCACCTTTTAGTAAACTCGTGTATATGAAAAAGTATGAAATTAAGTAGAGCACACTTGATTTATAAGGTTTGGTCTCAGCGTGAGAACCTACATCCATACCATGTCTACTCTCATGGGTCCATAGAAATTCACTATTATAAATAAGTGAATACAACTTTTGATCCAACTCTCATAGGTCTCCATCAATCTCTTTATAGGTAAGATTATACTGACTCCCTTCACTTTAAAAATATTTCTTACAAAACTAGAGCCACCATAACAAATGTAACTTTGTGAATTCTTATCCCGTAAAGTTTTTCTAGAAATTATATCCAATTCTTCTATCTGAATTATCTACCTAGGGTGACTGTATCCTATAATCTACATCTAATGCATATTTTCTAAAACATTTCTGAAAAAAAACATTTGTTCTTTATGATTTAACAAAACTAAGTGTCTCACAAAGCTTCTACATGAGAACTTTTTCTATTGTACTATGTCTAGTAACTAAACTAACCTCTATCTGATTCTTTTGATCAAAAAACATTCTATACAAAACTCTTCTCTAACATAAAACTAAAATTTAGTAGGAAACTCACACTCACACAAACTTTCCAACAATTCAACTTTTATCACATGTGAACAGAGTTAAGTATGATATACATTTTCAATCCTATTTATAGGTTCTACTGAAAAATAAAAGCTGGGAAACCAATTTTTTCCCACTCACTAAAATTAATATATCAAAATTTCATGCTAATTTTTATTTTATATGGATTTTTCTCAACTCTTCTTGAATATTCATGAATCTTATTGAATTATCCTATATTTATAACTTTCATCAAATTTCCTTAAACTCAATATTTAAGAAACTCTTAAAACTTTATAACTTCATGAAACTTCAACATTGTAACTTGTAAAAACTTAAAATTTTTAACTTCATGAAACTTAAACTTTGTATCTATTTAAAAACTTCAACTTTGTAAATTCATGAAACTTTGACTTTGTATCTCTATAAAAAATTATTTTAAAACTTCATGAAACTTGTAACTTTGTAAATTCTATAAAATATAAACTTTTTACATCTGGAAAACATTCTCCATCTTATCATATTGTCCATGTACGTTATCTTTCAGATCAAATTGTCTCTTCGATCGTACTTCTCATCTTCTAGATAAAACTATGTCCGAATAAAAAATCTCATCTGATCTGTGCTTTTTAAAACATGAAATTATATAATTTCTTACAACTCATTATTTAAAAAAATTCTATAAAATTTCCATTTGATTCACTGTTAATTTGATGATGAAGTATAAACTTTACAACAAAAAGTTCTTTCAGAAACTTGAATATGGGAAACTCTATACATTTTCACTTTTATTTTATTCTACTAACTCTATCTCATAACATGACTTCTTCATGATGTTTTAGGAACATAAAATAATGGAATATAATTATATAACTTAAGTAAAAAAAATTCTTTAATAATATAAACATTTTAACTTTTGTAATTTTTACTTTCTTCATCTTAGTAACTTTATTAACTCTTATCCCTTCTAACTTTCTTCATCTGAAGATCTTAATATTTATAAAAACTCTTAAATCGAAAATCCAATCTTTATAAAAAAACATTCATATGAATAAACTGTATAGAAGGTTTTTTAGGTCATGTTAATCTGATGAAACTTTTTAAATCTCTTCACTTTCACAAACATTAGATCTAGTCCATCTGATCTAAAACATTGCAATTCCAGTTCCTCTTAAAATAAATCTATCTAAACTATTTGTTTGAAAAACTGCATCTGAAACTCAATTCCTAGAGAACTTCAACATCCACTTTTCAATAAAATCTTTTATCATGATATTTTTCATAATTTAAGTAAATTTGTGATCTATATATAATCTTCTGAACCATGGTTAAAAAGTTAATAACTTTATAAGTTCTTAACTTTCTCACTTCTTTCTTCTTTAGCAACTTTGTACAAAAATTTCTATCTAAACGTCCAACAATATCACCTATTTTACAATAAAAATATTTATAAAATTTTAGTTTTCAATAAATTTAAACATTTTTTAGAAAAACATCACAAATTATCTACAATCAACTTTAATAAAAATCTACATTCATAACTGTAATTGTCCCACCATATGATATATTTTTTCCGGATCGAATCCTAAACTAATTATCTACAGATTCTCTCATTTCGTTATAATTTTCAAGGAATATTTTCTCATAAAATATGTTTCCAAATTACACTATTTTTTCTATTAAATCAAATCTATCATATAGGAATCCAGGAAACTCGGATGTAGGTGTGATAATATTCCAGTCGAATTCAAGAAAATGAGATATAGCTTCTAACCAAGATATAAAGAGTGGTGGATGATTTATCAAGTTCTTAGATTGATATAAAGATATTTCACTTCTAGACACTTATTCCCCAACTTCTCCATATTTCTCTATATCATCACGGATTTCTTCTTCTTTTTAATCATTAGACACTTCCTTATTTTAAAAATTATCTTACATCATATCTAGGTGATTGGTTTGGTTGTCTTATTCCACATCATTTAGAATGGTTGTATATTATTAGAATGGACCTTATTTAATGACTCTTGTATGCCTTTATCATCATGCAATAATAGGATGAAACTAGGAATTATAAACATAAACCTACATGTATAAATCCACCAAGGAATTATCTAATCATTGGTCAAATAATATTATTTATTTCAAACAGTCCTAATCATCTTCCAATAGATAATCTAGAAACCATAAACTATCCTAGAATTACAAATTTCTATATCTATCAGGTCTCAAATTTAATTGTCTATGAATTTTTTCTTGAATTTATCTTAGGGTAACACAACCACTTATGATAACCATTCATTTTGGTGTTCTACTATATGAATCTCTTTGGTTGGTTTGAGTAACTTCACCATGGTAGTATATATAGGAAGACATGGTTTTCTACGTGAAAAAATGGTTTGTGATCATGATTATAATAGTGGAAACAATATTCACTATCAGTAATAATCATGTCGGGTTGACCATTGAAAACTTTTATAAAATTATATCATCGTATAAGGATATAATTATAATTTCAAAAGTTTATAAATAGCATATTAATCATCCAAAGAAGATCCATTGGGAGTGTCAAACTAGAAGTGCAGTTATGCCTATTTTTCATACACCATGTGATGATTGAGTTAATATCCTAGATACCCCTTTCAGTTTTATTACCCCTAAGTGAATTTATTCCAGATATTACATCTATATGTAGTATTTATATAGGGATGTAATTGATCAGAAAACCACACCAACTTTACCATACCAAAATTTTAGAATGTTTTCTTATGTTTAGACTTATCCCTAATATTTTCAATAATGTGTCTTAGTCAAAATTTTAATATTCCTAAATGTATATATAGATATTAATACATGTGATTTTGGTAGAATAAAGAGAATTTAAATCATCCAACGTAGATCCCTTAGGAGTGTCAAACTAGGTGTAAATTTATGATTCTTTTTCATGAACTGAGAGATGATTGAGTTAGTAATCAATATTAACATTTCAGGGTTATTATCCCTAGGTACATATGTGATAAAACTGGTATCCACTTATAGTATATATAAATTTATGCCATTTTTTAGAAAACTTCACTATCTTTACTTTACTAAAAGTTTAGAATGTTTTATCATGTTTACACTTATCCTTAATTGTTTCACTAATGTTTCGTAGTTAAAATTTTAATATTCAAAAAGGTATCTAATGATATTAATTATTGAGAGTTTGGTGAAGTAAATATAATCAAAACCAAACAAAGTTGAACCCCTCAAAGTGTCAACTTAGGTGTGAAATCAGGCCTCTTTTTCATGCATCGGGTGATGATTAAGTAAATACCTAGTACACCCCTTTTAGGGTTATTAACCCTAGGTGCATTTTTTATAGATCCTACATCCACTTTTTTATCTATATAAGGATGAAATTTATCAAATGACCTCACAATATTTGCTTTATGAATTTATTGATAGGCAATATTCACTATGGATAAAAATCATGTACGATTAAAATTGGAAGAAGTGTAAAGTTATTTCATGGTAATGAAGTTAGTAAATAAGTTATATTAATTATTAGTAACAAAGTTAGTAATTGTTAGCTAATTATTATTAATTAATTAATTTATTAATTAATTAATATATAGATAATATTTAATCATTAGTTAAAGATTACTTAAGGATTATTTAATCATTATTTAAGGATTAGTTACTCATTAGTTAATCGTTAGTTAATAGTTAGTAAATTATTATTTAATGATTTGTTAATAATTAGTTAATTAATAAAATCTTGACCATGGAGCAAAAAAATGGTGCCCGAGTCTGGTTGGTCACATGGCCTCAAGCATGCCTCCACATATGCTTTTGGCTGCTAACTAATAGTGATGGTATAAAGGTAGTATAGTGGGGAGACTATACCATATAGATCAGTAATAAATATAGAGGATAAAAAAATAAAAAAACAATAGTATAAGAATAGGATAAACAAATACATTAATAATACATTGATATCTCAAAATGTTATAGATAAACAACCATTCATAAACAAGCTATGACATGAATACAAGTTAGACATAGTACATCATTATAATACAATAAGCAGGTCTGTAGTGACAAGGAAATAAATAAAAGACTCCAACTCTGGGAGGCATTCCAAGTACATTATCATCTTCTATACCCAAACTCACATGTCCAATCTTAACCATAAAGAGAACAACACAAATTATTTCCTAGAGTCCTAACATAAAATCATGAGTTCTATCTAAGTACCAAATGGGGGCCTAAACAGGGTGTGAAATAAAATCAGTAAGCTTCCACCAAAGATTTCTAATGTGATGCAATATGTGAATATAAAATAAATTAGTGTGCAGATATATCAAAGTAAAATAGTGTAGTAAATAATAAATGTAAACAAGTCAGGCTTAGGCTCCTCAAGGATACCTGGGTGACTATACCTACTTTGGCCTAATCCATAATATATCTGAATAGAAGTCACTATGTATATGTCTACATTTGTATGTATATAGGTATGAATCTATATATATATATATAAATACTATATATTTAATAACATATATCTATATGTATCTCTATCCAGAACTTGAGGTATAACATGAGAATCCTCAAATAATCATAAGAGTCACACGTTTTAAATAAGGAACGTCGTGTCTGATGATATCAATGAGTGATAGGAGAGTTCATGTCCATATTTCATTAATGAATAATAATAATATGATAAGATGCTCACATTTATTAAGGGGAATAAACCCAAGAATCTAAATCAAGGGATATCGGAACCATGTCCTTCATCCTAATCAGGGATCTGAAATTTCATGCCCAACATCTTACATTAGGGGGCATTAAATTTCATGTCCAACAACCTGAGTGATTGGAAACACCATTTCCAATATCCTCAGTTAAGGGGTGTAAAACTCTATGTTCAGAAACCCTAACTGAGGTCCCACTATAATAATCTATTATAAGGTAATCTCACTTTACCTATGATCCCTTAACCTAATCATATCATAAATAGGAACCTGATATTTCTCAAGGCATGGTGTACCTTCATTAATATATTGAATTTCATATTATAACAAAATCCATGGAATAATACATTCTAAAATGTAAACCAAGTTCAAGGATTTAACACCAATATGTTATCAATTCAGTAATATAATTAAACCATTTCACTTGTAACAAACAAAAATGGATATGGGAGGCACCCATGTTGATCACAATCCAAATAAAATTTCATTATCAACCCAATTAAAAAAGATAAGGAGAATCATGTAATCATACATACCATATCACAATTCATCTCAATTAATAAAATTTACCGATTCATATTTTTCAAGTATAAAGTAAGAGCTCAAGGACCAAGAGGTTTATCTAAACCATTTTAATTTTTCATGGCATTTATAAACATTCAAGGAATTTAAATAGCATTACCAATTGGTGGTTTAATCACAAGTCAAGGAATGTACAAAAATCAGGTAATCTAACTCACCTCAAGAGGTAGTTTGGGTTTTGGTCATCGACCTCCAACCATGTGAACAGTCTAAAGAACATCCTAGTTATGGTCCAAGAATTTAATTTATTGCATTTACATTTTTATAGGAAATTAATGGGAAGTCCAAAGTGTGGCACAACATGAAAATTTATAAATGATGAAACTTTACGGGGGGTATATTGACCACCTACCACATGCTTAGGATGTCTCACTCACACAATATCAAGCCTTGATTCAAACCAAAATGATAGAAATTAGAAGAATAGACAAATTCTCTAAAAATAGGGTGAATTATCTCACATAAATATAGCATCAAATATGGAGATATGTATGAATAAAATAAGGAAGATGAAGGATAGACTAATAGAGGGCTAACTAACAAGATGAATGAAACTTGATTCCAAGTCCAGATGAGGGAAAACCATAGAATCCTAGAGGATTAAGGAATGGGGTGCATGAATAGGGGACCTCAAAGAAGCCCATACCTGATGTCTTGTGACATCTTCTAATCAAACCATATCCTACTCAAAACCATCATCGTGCCACATCACAAGCACTAACACATCCCTGATCTAACATCCAAGGATTATCATAAGCTACTCTAGTCTTAATTCCCACACTCATAATTATCCCAAGTCTGTATTCAAAATTTTACTTATCCCTTACTAATAAAATCATTCGTACATTATTTCATTGACCAAACAGCATATGATATCCAAACAACCATCCAACGATGGGTCTTAAAGGCCCATAACCCATCTCCAAAGAGATTCGGCCTCCAGAGACTGACGTCCCACTCCCACCTTAGGATCATACTTGTCACTTAATTAATGAAATGATTTTTTGATTACCAAAAACCATACACCATCTATCCTCAAACATAATAACTAGCATAGCTAAAATCCCACTCATTCTTGAGTGCTAAAGAAAACATCCCCCATTACCCATTCCCACATCCTGAGAATAGCTCACAAAGAAAATTCTAAAATTCAAAACACATCAAGGGTCACCACCCTAAAAATGGCCATTTGTGTACTACCAACCATCTGGATTATTTTAAGCATCTCATTAAGCACAAATCTCAAAGGTTCATTTCATAAAACCATAAAATATAGATAGGTTGGTAGCTCAGTGTATATTTGACGCTCTCTCACCATACTTAGAATGATGTAAAGATAAGAGACATGATTACCACTAAACTATGAGTATAATAGTATTCCATAGATAGTTTTGTATCTCTCTTATGATCTACACTCACTTTAAACAAGGTTAACCATTCCTTATCCAACCCATAACACCACATCTCCCAATGATGTGTTTCCAAGTCCATCCATGGGTTGACCATTTCACATTAGTCAATTATTCATAAGTTATCCCTAACTACTAGCACCTATTTTAAAATTTCCAAAGATTAAGTATCCATGAAAATAATCGTCACTTATTTAAAACCATCGTTCCTCGAATCACACCCAATTACAAACCATAATTTAATTTAAAATAGTTCTCACACATATCTAGTGTGAACTAAACTTTCCATATACAATAGTTTTACCTTTGTAAAACCCAATTCAAAACCTAACTCATGCTTCTACAGGTGGTTCTTAAATAGGTTCAAGCAGACCCTACTATCTATGATGTCATAATTACCGCATCTGGATCTCCCTTGGAACTCCTCTTCAAAATTGAGAAACTACTTATTCCATGATTTATCTTATGACCACTCGTGATAAGGATTCATTTTAGAAATTAAAATTTGACCAGTAAAACCACTGGAAAACTAAGCTATTCACCCAAACAGTATTTCCTAATGATCTAGTCTTGATACATAAGTATCCAAGATTATTTTCAAAAACAAAAGGCATTATGATTTCTATCTCCCAAAACCCAATAACCTACCATGAATCAATTTTCAAAATGATTATAGAACCAAGACAGTTGCCTTTAAGGAATTCATAAACCATGGGCCAACCTCTCTCTTAGGTTTCCCAAAAACAAATAGGATGCAGACCTACTATGGTCTGAACCACATGTAAGGTTCTCTAGGATAATTTGTTACAAGGAATCCAATGTGCCTATGAACTCTCTCTAAAGAGGTGAAATTGATGCATGAAGGAGGGTTGTGGACCTATAAGGCTCACAAAATCAACATTGGAGAATAAGAAACTAACACTCACTGGGTATTTTTATATAGAAATACCCCCTCAACGTTGACCTTACGAGACACCCACCAGCTCACCCAGGGTGTTGTTTAATTTTCTACGAGACCTACTCGAGACAACAACACCTGATTGGCACCTCACATATGAAACTTTACACAAGAATGTATAAATTATTTAAACTTTTAGGGTGCTACATATATAGGGATATCCCCTACTCACACAAGGAATCAGTCCTAAATAAATTTCACACTTGAAAATGTAACTAGGACACACCACCTAACCATTAGTTTCAATTCAACAAGAGAATAAGTCAAATGAGATCAATGGGCAATGCTCACATTCCCTTGTTAAGAATCTCTCAAGGAAAAGTAAATTTAACCCTTACATGAGGTTTATCTCAATAAATAGCTTGAAAAGGTTTCACTTAAGGTATTTAAATGATGATCATAATGATTACAACATTTAAAGAAGTTCTTATACCATGGATTTAAAGTACCAATTTTAAAGACGAACTGTTTTAATCACTTTATTTAGTTGACACCATGTACAATTAGGAAATTCATCTCATAATTTCCCTTTATCCAATTTATTTATCCATATTTTTATCACAACTGGGCTCAGTAAAGAAAATGTCAATTCCAAGATATAGAGTAAAGCACACTTTAGGTTGTAACTGGAATTTAAATTAATTTAAGCTCTATAATAAAAAAATCTCAAAAGCATACAATGATCTTTTATCAATTAAAGGGAATCAGTTTGGTAATATGCCACCATATTTTTATATGTAAACCCATATAATAAGTTGTGTAAACTTTAAATAACCCCCCCAATAGCATTACATACCCCCATGGGGTTAAGTACCAAGGAAAATAAAGAAATAAATGTGACCTACAAGGGTCCCATTAATCCATTTTGGGTTCATTTATATAGGAACCCATTCCCAATGTATGGGGTTATCAGTCTACAAATTAAAAATGGAATCCCATTTAAATGAATATCATAACAGCTATTTAAAAAATAAATTTAAACACACCCTTAGTGGTTTTATCTCAACATGCCCCAACTAACCTTCTTGGGTCCAGTTGTGCATTTAGAAATTCCGTCATATAGGTCATCATACCCAAGTAATAGAGGTACAAGCCTTTATATATATATATATATACACACCAAGGTTTAGTTAGATGTATTATCATTCCAAAATTATAAAGGTACATTCCTTTATAAGTTTCAGTAGGAATTCATGTAACTGCAACCAATATTTTATCTTCGGTTACAAAATATAGCAACTCTATTAAGATGGTTCAAATATATGGGTCACTATTTACAATTTATAAAGGCCCATACAAATTATAAATCCTATTTGGAACCCATTAAATCATAACCATTTATGTTTCAGACCATGAAACCAATGGAATATAAAAACCCAATTAAGGATAGAAAAAAATCAATTTCATGTTTATTAATATAGGTATATTCATTATAAAAATATTAAGCAATTTTTACATCAAAAAGGAAATAGTTTTAACTAAAATATTTTCTTAAAAGGTTTTTATTTAGAAAAATAATTTATAAATTTTAGAATTTTAATTATAAAAAATTAATTTAATTTTTGAAATATTAATAACAAAATTAACTTAGGGTGAAATTTTGATATTTTCTAGATAATATTTATTTTCCATGAATAGTAAAAAATATCGATTTTGGTAAAAAAAAGTCATATATTTTCGATAAATTAAGTGATTTAGAAGTAAAAAATGTAATTTTAATATTAATTAAATTTAAATATTTATTATTTAATTATATTCAATCAATTTTATATTTAATTTTATGATAAGATTGTTTTTGAGACTAAATATGGGTTTTCCTGAAAACTATTTTAAAGTGCATAATGTTTATCCATTTTAATTAATTAATATTATAATTAGCATGAAATATTTTAAATGAAATATATATCGATTATATATCAAGATATATTAATTTTTATTCATACAATGATTATTAATAGTCATATAGTTAATATAAAATCATCTTTTTCTTGAAAAATATACTTCTTGAAAACTCATTTTTCGTCGTGACTATTGGTTTCATCTTAAATTAAAATTTCCCAATTATGTGAATTTAATTTGGTAAAAAATATTAAATATTTGGAATCCTAAAAATTTATATTATCTAATAAGTTCAACTAATTTTTTTACCATAATTATTAGTGAAAACTATAAAAATCAATTATCATGGTTGAGGTAAAAATAGGTTTAATGGGGGTTAAACTAAAATGATAAGGGTTAAAATGACATAATAACTTGTATATAATCTATTAAATAGAAATATTTATACCTTATACTATCTAAGTCTCTATAATGGTCCATTTTGGAGACTATTTTCATGTGAAAAATAGGGGTACGCCTTTTTCTTTATAAAAATTACAAGTGTGCCACTCACCTCACTTATAAACAGCCACCCCATATCCTCTCTTATTCACAACTTAAAAACCATTTTTCTTAGAAAAAACTAAAAAAATATCTTCTTTAATTTTCTCCCCATTACCTATATCTCATATTTTGATAATAAGGCTATCCTAAGAAATAAATTGGTTCTTACCTAAGGAGGTTGTCTGAAGAAGAGGTATCGTGTTTAACCGTTTTTTTATTTTATTTATTCTTACACACCATAAAAATATTATTTAATTATTAGTATATAATAAAACAATTATATTTCTTATACATAGATGTTATTATGTTAATTACATAACCTAAATCCATTTCCTCTTCCATTAAATGGGATGACAAATCACCATTCATGTTTATGGAAGACTACCGCCTCACGAACCGATGTCACTCATTTTCCATCATCGCCTCCCATGGATTGTAATAATAATGTATTTAAATTATATATTACATTTATAATATATTTAAACTTCTGAATTTATGATATCATATATATCATCTGACATTACATTTATTTGGGGATACGATAATGTCGCTCATGTGCACAGTGGACTACCACTTCGCGAAGCGATGTGAATCGTTTTTCACTAACACTTTACATGGAAGTTAATAAGGATAACTTTAATAAATATATGTTATTTAAATTATATATTTATGATATTAATTAAATATTTATCATTATTAAAATATAATATGTCATTTTATTTATTACATTGAAAAATGATAGTGTTGTCCATTCGTACATGTGGACAACCGCCTCCACAAAGCGATGTGGATATTTTTTTCATCAATGAATCACATGGGTGATATATATAAGTATATTTATAGAAATAATATGGTATTTATGATATTTTTATCATAATATAAATATAAAATAATACATACCTTCTTTCCATAATGATCATGGAAAATGAAAACATTACTTATGCATACGTACAACCAACCGTCTCCATGATCGTAACATAGTTCATTTTTCATAAAAATATTTAATGTTTTTTTAAATATAATTTATGTATAAAAATGATAATTATTTCATTATTATTATTCTATAGATATTAAAAAATGATCTAATTGACCATAGTGAACCTGCCAAAGTCATTTTTGGAGATATAATCCAAATATCAACAAAACTTCTGATGTAAACTTAATTGATTAAGTAATTGTATATAACATGTTACTAAGTGAAATAAAAGGAATAATAATCTTGAAAATGTTTCTTAATAAATTAAATAATTTACAAAATCTTATTATTATATAAGATAAAAAATTAATATCAGGAATCAAACTCGAGGTAAGGGACTTCATCTCAATTTCCTTTCATTGAGGTATATTTCAATGTTATGCACCTATATTCTTTTATGAGATGTATATAAGGACTATTTTATATGTTATATCATGAATTTTTCTATTATTATTATATTTATTTATTTTTTTAATGTTATTCTTTCATGGGTCTTACGATTTAATTGTTTCCAAAGTAGTAAGGGACTTTTCATAAAAAACCTATTTAAAAGTTTTCCTTTAAACTCTCATTATCTACCATGTATATATTTTTAAAATTATTTTATGAATGTAATTATTTGAAAATGATATTTTTAAAAAGGAATTTTTTTTTTTATTTCAACTTTTTAAAAAAAACGGAATCTTTGTATGAAATATTGGGATTTCTTTATAAACAACAAAAGAAATGTTATATTTTAACATATATAGTGTCGAAGAATTTTAAAACTACTATAAACATTATATAAGTTTTGGATTCATTTATAATATTTCATGTTTAATTCAAAGAAAAAAACCCTTTTTCTATTTTTTTAGTATTTTTGTATTGAAAATGGGTTTTTAAAATAAATAGTCATTTTTATATCTACAATAGTTTTTTATATGGGATTAAAATAGTTTTTAAATGTTTTTAAGATGAAAATTAAATATTTCATGATTTATTATTATGATATGGTTCAAGGGAATTTTTCATAATGATGGGTTGTTCCATTATAAACTAATTATGGTTAGTTAAGTTATTAACCAAGGATGGTTGGTTTCATGATAAAATAAGGATGGGTGGTTATGTTATAAACCAAGGATGGCTGGTTCCATGATAAACCAAGGATGGGTGGGTCTGTGATATCCCTCTAATTCATTCGGTACTCCATAGATAGAATTTTTCCATATTATTTATTCCATTTGTAAGATTCATATGAATGATGACATATCAAGTTACCTATATTATTGATATGTTCTTGATACAGGTTTTAAATTATTTATTTTAGCAAAAATTGTGTTTTATTTCATGTTAAAATGATTTATTTTATTTCACTCAAAGAACTTTGAGATAAAGGTAATCATTTCATGGGTTTTCTTATTTTTGAATAGAATAATTAACTTCTTATTTTTATGTTCCTTACTGATATTTTTTCACTCATCCAATGTTTTAAATATTTTTCATAGGGTCTAAGGATAGGTAAGGGAAAGAATGAGGCCAAGTTGAAAGTTGTGAATATATATCCTGAAAAGAAATCAGGTTTTATCTAAAATGTTATATATTATGGGAAAAGTGGATAGTGATCAAAAGTTTCCACTTTTTATATATATGTTTTTGTAATTTATGAGTTATTACATAATTAATTAAAACTCTAAACATGAAAAGATCCTCAAATTTAAGAGAATAAACTCTTGACTTAAAATTAAATATTATGTAATGTTTAAGGTTTGGTCCTTATAGTTGGTGTAAAATATCGATTTAAATAACTTTAGAGTTTATGATAATTATAATATCATACCCTTTAATGATTTTACTTTATGGTTAATTTCAAATGATATAGAATTTAAATATTACCATGTTACATTATCTAAATTGTGTATGTTTAGAATGGTATTCCAATATGGAAACCGAGAAGCTATAATTGGTAGGCATCAAGAAAAAAAATATACATCCAAAATGGTATACCAATATGGTTGGAATTAGAAAAGAAAAGTTTTTTTCGGTGATAGATTAGTTGACACGGGCTATAAATGATGGTGGTATCCATTATAGAGGGGAACCCGGTCCACCATGATGAAACATGTCTATAGTGGAGAACTTTATGATACAACATAATTAAGAATTAAGTGGATCATCTGACTGTGTGGTAGAAGAAGGATGGATTAATTCCCTGGAGAAGATATTTCAAGTCATGGGATGTTCAAAACCTCACAAGGTAACTCTTTTTGTTTATCATTTTGAAGGTGAAGTTTATTAATGGTGTAATTTGGTTAAGAATAAGAAAGAAAAATATGATCTTGATTCCATGGAATGGGTAACATTTAAGGATCATTTCTTTGAGAAATATTTCGCAAAGGTTGTTCAAATACATATGTAAAATCAATTATTGGAATTAAGGAAAAAATATGAAGAATATGTGGCCACATATGAATCCAATTTTACAAGCCTATCTAGGTATATACTATATTTTATTCAGGACATTAATAGTAAAATTAGTAGATTTTACTCTTGTTCAAAACCATGTTTACAAAGATCCTTGGTATTGTTCGAATTTAAAAGTTATTAGAATTTTTTTCATTGTGATGATAAATTATAGATTGAGTTTTATGACACTTATCTTCCTCAAGATGACAAGAGTAAGAAAAGGTCTGGATAGAAGGCAATGGGGAAGAATCCATCAAAGAAATCTCGAAGTAAGAAATCTAAGTTTCCATATTATGATAAGTGCGATGAAAAACAATTTGGTGAATGTATTATAAAGTATGGGAAGCTATTTTTATGTGTTATGTTTGGAAATATGTTTCATGAATGTCAGGAAAATAAATAGAAAAATAATGAAAATTTGATGGTAAGATTCTTTAGTTTCAATGAGTTGGAGAATTATGCTAACTTGTTTCCATATATAGTTACTTAAGGGGTAAATAATCAATATGGAAATAAGACAGTCATGGGAAAATATTTTTCTACTACTGTAGTTGATTTTGATCTATCAAGTGAAGTGGTGACAGGTATGTTACTTTTTTATTCAAATTATCCAAATTCCCTTTTTGACTTTGGATCTTCAAATTATTTCACTTCTAAGAAATTTCAAGTAAAATGTTGATATCACCACATGAAAAGAAGATAGATCCTTTGGTGAAAAATTTGGTTGTAAATATTAAAGAAACTATTATTTATAGGAATATTCCTATTGTCTTTAGTGGGGTGGTCTTTCTTACAAATCTTGTGGAACTAACCATAGTAGAGTTTGATATAATTCTTGGTATGGATAGAATTTCAGTTTATCATGATAATATATATTTCAAAGCTAATAAATTTGTCTTCAATGATTTCATTCCTTTGATAAATTACCAAGAATCTAATAATTTGATTATATATGGTAGTAAAAGTTACCTAGATAATATTATTGAAAAGATATAAATTGTTCAAATTAGTTATGTGCTAGTAGTGAATGAATACATGGATGTATTTCCTGATGATTTTCTTGGTGTTATTCCTAATTTTGAGGTTGAGTGTGTAGTTGAAATGGTTTCTTATACCATGACTATTTATAACCCTCCTTATAAAATAGATCAAGTGGAAATTTTAGAATTGAAAATGTTATTACATTATTTTCTAGATAAATGTTTCATTCACACTAGCACTTCACCATGGGGTTATACTATTTTGTTTGTTAAAAATAAAAATGGCTCAATGAGACTTTACATTGACTATAGATCTTTTAATAACATAATTTTTAAGAACAAATATCATTTTCCTCACATCAATGATTTGTTTAATCAGCTTCATGGAGCATAGTATTTTTTGAAGGTTGATCTTAGGTTGGGGTACCATCAGTTGAAAGTGAAGGAATAAAATATTCTGAAGACTGTATCTAAGACTAGATATAGGTATTATGAGTTTGTGATTATTCCCTTTGGGTTATCAAATGAACCTTATATATTTACAGATTTTATGATTAGAGTTTCCCAAGAGTTATTGTATATGTTTTTGGCTATGTTTATTGATTAAATTTTGGAATAATCCAAAATTCAATAGGAATATGAAAGTCACCTAAGGATTGTATTGAAAACCTTAAAATAAAATAAAATAAATGTAAAATTTTGTGTAAATTTTAGTTTCAACAAATTTCCTTCATTGGACACATTATTTTTAAAGATATAATAACGTTTGACCCTATTAAAACAAAAGTTGTTGAAGAGTGTCCAAGACATACAAATATCAAATAGATTCATAGTTTTATTACTTTAGTAGGTTACTACTAGTGGTTTTTTCAAAACATTCCTCAGTTTTCTAGCCCATAAACTAAGTTAACTTGAAAATTAATTAAATTCAACTGCACAAAATAATGTGATGATTATTTTAGGAACTAAAAATAAGATTAGTGAATGCTCACTTTTTGTACCTACCTCCCAAAAATGGAGAATTTTTCATCTAAAATTATGATTCATTGAAGGGACTTTTTTGTGTCATAATGAATAATGATCAGGTAATTTTTTACACTTCACGTTAGTTGAAACCTCATGAGCTAAACTACCCTACATGTGATTTGGAATTACTTGTTGTGGTGTTTTATTAAAATATTTTATGGCATCATTTGTATGGAGTAAAGTGTGAAATATATACTGATCATTAAATTTTTAAGTATATATTCACTCAAAAATAATTGAACATGAGACAGAGAATATAACTAGAAATTATCAATTATTCTGATTTCATGATTCATTATCACCCTGCAAAAGAAAACAAAGTTACTGATGCTTTGAGTCAGAAAAATAATTATACATCAACCATGTTGTGTTTAGAACATGAACATTTGGTAAATGATTTGATGAATTTTAGCCTATAATTTATATATTTAGGTACATCCTCTATTTTTTTCAGGTTTCAGTGCATTTAACTTTGTCAGAAATAATTAAGCAAGATCCAAAGAAAAAATATGATTTGTAAGAAAAGGAATAAGCTATTAAGAATGGTAAGTTTCCTGACTTTAATATTGATGAAGAAGGTATTTTATGATTTGTAAAAATATTATGTGTGCCCTGTTATTCCCTGTTAAATAAATATGTTTTGATTGAATCTCATAGTTCTCCATTTTCCATTCATCTGGGTAGCACTAATATTTACAAAGACATTCAGGAGTATTATTGGTGGGATTCTATGAAAATATATATTGCTGAATTTACCATGAATTGTTTGAATTTTTAGTAGGATAAAATAGAACAAAAATTTCCTAAGGTAATGTTTCAACCTTTTCCAGTACTGAATTGTAAATGGGAAAATATATCAATGAATTTCATGGTGGAATTACCCAAGACTTCATGAGGTAATAATGTGATTTAGTTAATTGTTGAACAATTAACTAAATATACATGTTTACTTCACTTTTAAAATACTATGTATTTAAATCATATTTATATACTTTATCTAAAAGATATAGTATGGTTACATGGAGTTCCTCTATCTATTGTATCAAATTATGATCCTAGATTCACATCTATTTTTATAAAGGATGTTAGAAGTCATTGGGTATTGAATTAAATTTCAGTACAATTTTTCATCCTCAAACTGATGGTTAGACTGAGATAATGATTCAAGAAATGTAATATATTCTTTTTTTCTATTCAATGGAATACAAGGGAAGTTGGGATCCATATCTTTATTTTGTTTGGTTTTCCTGTAATAATATGTTTCATTCTTGTATACAGATGGCATCATTTGAGGCATTATATGAAAAGTGGTGTAGAACACCATCTTTGTCATATGAAGTAGGAGAAAGTAATTATATGGGACTAGAGTTATTAGAGTAAATTGATGAGAAGGTTCATTTTATTTAGTAATAATTGAGGATGGATCAACTCATACAAAAAGGTTATGTGGATGATAGAAGTAAATATCTTTATTTCGAGGTGGGTGATCTTGTCCTTCTCAAAGTATCTCTATGGAAAAGAATTATGAGTTTTCCTAAAAAGGGAAATATAAGTCCACAATTCATTAGGCCATGTGAAATATGAGAAAAAGTTGGATCAGTTTTCTACCAAGTTTCTTTTCCCCCGAGTTTTTCTCGGATACACAACGTTTTTCATGTCTCGATATTATGAAAATATGTTCCAGATTCATCTCATGTTTTGAGCCATCAATTAGTTAAATTTAAAGAGAAACTTTTTTATAAGTAACAACCAATTTATATTCTTGATCATAGAGAGAAATTATTTCTGAATAAGTTGATTCACTAGGTTATAGTTTTATGGAAAATCATGTAGCTGAAGAAGCAACATGAAAATCTAAAAATTCTAGGAGAGAAAGAGATCCCTACTTGTTTAATAAGTGAATAAAATTGTGAGGTTTCAATTTTTAATAGTGGGAAAGAATATAATAACCCAGGTAATGATAGTATAAATCAATTTAATATTTATTAATATAGTTATATCCATCATTAAAATATTAAGTAATTTTTAAATCAAAAATGAAATAGTTTTAATTAAACTCTTATAAGGTTTTTAGTTAAAAATTAATTTTGAAATTTTAAAATTTTAATTAAAAAAAATGAATTTTATTTTTTAAAATCATCAAAGAAAAATTAACATATTTTTAAATTTTTGGGATTTTCAAAAAATATTAATTTTTTAGTGAATAGTGAATATATCAATTTTTAAAAAATCATTTATTTTCACTAAATTGAGTAATTTAAATTTTATATTTTGTTTTTAATATTATTTTAAGTAACATAAGTATTATTTTTTATATTTAATCCATATAATTAATATTTAATTAACTTTATATTGTATTTTATTATAAGTTTATTTTTTGTTTTAAAAACCGGTTTTTCTAGAAAAACTATTTTAATGTGCATAATGTTTCTCCATTTTAAATAATTAAGATAATACCTAATGTGAAATGTTTTAAATAAAATTTAAATATTACATATAAATAAATATAAATTTTTATCCATATAATGATTATTATTAGTCATATAGTTAATATAAAATCATATTTTTTTGAAAAATACATTTCTTGAAAACCTCTTTTTTTGTCACATATGCGGGTTTAATTTTAAATTAAAATATTCCAATTAATTGAATTGAATTTGGTAGAATTTATTAAATATTTTTAATTATAATAATTTATATTATCTAATAATTTAAACTTAATTTTTTACCATAATAAATAGTGAAAATAGTAAAAATTAATTACTATGGTTATGATAGAAACAGGTTTACTGGGGGTTAAACTATAAAAATATGGTTTTAAATGACCTAAAAACTTTTATAAAATATATTTCATATCCAATGTTTGAACTTATAATTTCTAAGGATTAACAATGGTCCATTTTGGATCCTTTTGGAAAATGAAAAACATGGGTATTCCTTTTTCATTTCCAAAATTACAAGTGTTCCACTCACCTCACTTATAAAAGGACACTTCATATCCTCTCATATTCAAACATTAAAATCCATTTTTATAAACCAATACCTACACAAATATATTCCATAATTCCATCCCCATGGCCTATATCCCTTATTTTGATCAGAAATACATCCTAACAAGGCTTTTGGTTCTTACATAAGAGGTTGTTTGATGAAGAGGAATCGGGTTTGACCATGATTTTTTATTTAATTTATTATTCCACCTCCTTAAAATATTATTAAATAATTATCATATAATAACAAAATTTTATATCATTTATTGAGATTTTATTATATTAATTTAATGATCTAAATTCATCTCCTCTTTCATCAAATGGGATACAGAATCATCATTCGTGTGTACGGTAGACTACCACCTTGCGAATCGATGTCATTCATTTTTCATCATCACCCCTCACATCTTGTTATGATGATGGATTTAAAGTATAAATATAATATTTTAAAAATATTTATACTTATATAGTGATGATATCATATATAAATTCTTACTTTCTATTTCATTGGGGGTATGATAACATCACTCATGTGTACGGTGGACTACCGCTTCGCGGAGCGATGTGACTCATTTTTCACTAATACTTTAAATGGAAGGTAAAAAAATAAATATAATGAATATATATGACATAAATTAAATAACTATTATATTCAGGACATGTTAATCTTTCTTAAAAAATAATATATCATTTTCTTTTTTACAATGAAAAAATGATAATGTCATTTGTGCGTATATGTTGACTACCACCTCCACAAAGTGATGTGACTCCTTTTTCATCACTAAAATACAAAGATGATATTTATAAGTATATTTTAATAAAAAAATATGATATTTATTATATATTTTTAATTATGTAGAGATAAAAAATACATATCATCTTTCCATAATGAGAATTTAAAAATGGAAACGTTACTCAGACATATGAACGGCCTACCATATCCATGATCGTAATGTAGTTCATTATTTATAACCATTTTTCATGAATGTTTTTAAAAAAATTAATTGATGTTTAAAAATAATAATTATTTCAGGATTATTATTCTATTGATGTGGTAAAATGATCTCTTTTACCATAGTCAACCTACCGAAGTCAATTTTGGACATATAAGACAGATATCATCAAAACATCCAATATAAACATAATTGATTTAGTAATTTTATATAACATGGTAATAAGTGAAATAAAAGGAATAAAAAACATGAAACAGGTTCCTAAAAAGTAAATAATTGATATAATTTTATTATTTGTGAATATAAAGAACGAATGTGATGAATCAAGATTGACATAAGGGACTACATCTTAATTTCTTTTTATTGAAGCATAATTCGATGGTATTCCCCTATATTCTTTTATTAAGTGTATATTGTAACATCCCAAACTCAGATGCCACTCAATAGTGCCCCGATCCCAGTTAGCAACATGGCCTCAAACACATCTCCTCAAATGTCAGAGGCTTCCGACTAGTAGTGGGGGCCTGGGGGTGTGTCTGGGGATATACTAGACCCTTAATAACAGAGTGTAACATAGTGGAATATAAATAAAAAATCAGTAGCATAAGTAGTATAACTATCAGAAAAAAGATAAACAGTATGAATATATAACAATTCCTAAAAGTAATCACATATATTGTGATGATGATACATGTCCTATTTCTACAAATTTTCCAAAATAGGTACAAAAAATTATAATAAAATACATGTGCCAAAATACCAAAAAGGCAAAAAAAAATTATATCTTGAGACAACATCACAAGCCTCAACTTAGTCTCATGCTCCCCTATTATTAAGCATGGTACAAATTCAAGCATTGAACTAATAGTTCTTTCCCCTATCCCAACCTATATCTAAATAGTCTATCCAGGTGCCCAATTGTGGCCCGAACAAGGTATGAGAAACAATCCTAGTAGGCAACCACCCAAAGGTCCATAACAAGTTTGGGAAGTTCAATATAACAATATAAAGCAGAGTGCAAAGTATAACAAATAAATCATAAAAAAATTAAATATCCCATGGATTATAACCTATATAAAAAGTGATCATATATATCCCAAAAATGATCCCTGAAAAACATGGTTCATGCTCATATAATGAAGGAGCTACAAACAATGAATAAATAAATAACATGTCCTCTTCGAACATCCATACATATCCAATCAACCACGTCCTTATCATAATCTGAATTTCAAAACAATCACTACCTTCCTATAAAACCAAAAGTTTCATCACAATCACGGCCATGTTATATGATCATATTATAAGACCATAAAGGGTCAGATACAAGGTGTATAAGACCAATCCATACTCATCAAGTACCAGGATTATCTTGATGGAAACTTAGTTAGGCTTGAGATGGGGTCCAATGAGCATGTCTTCCAAACATGTCCATTGCAATCCCAAGACAAACCGGATCCAAGAGGTAGAAAGACCCAAGGCATCCCCTAGAATCAAGACCCAATGAGAAATCTCTATCCAAGGTTTCCACTACCACGTTCAATACCCATGGAAGAAATTTTTGTGGCATCTAATGGAATCATTCACCATTTGATCTATTTATCATTTCATATCAAATGATTTTACCCACTCATGTAATCATTCACAGCCAAATACAATCAATGAGTATAACTACTCATTTAACCATTTAAATTAAAAATTAATCAATGAGTATACCCACCCATTTAAAATGAACTATATAAACCATTTGATAAATTCAAAAAGTCATATCATTTTAATGCATGTAAAGGGAGGAAAACTATCTCATGATTAATCAATTTAGTTTAATTCAATTATTAATAGGATTTTTCTTAACTAGGAAATCACCAACTCATCCCATGGTTGGTTTAATAAGGGAAAAACAAAGGTCAATTCACATAGCACACCCCATGGGTGACCTTAATTTAAGAAAAAACCACCAATTCACCTCAACATATTCCATTTCATTTAATTCAATTAATCAATTCAATTCTGGGCTCATACAGGAAAGTCGGGTGGGTAGAAAAATGGAAACTAGCTAAATATAACACAAAACTAGATAGTAAAAGTATAGAACATCTACCATAGTTCAGTAGTAGAGTTTTCATCTAGTATCATCTCTTGATTCAACCCATATCATGAGGAAAACAAAGAACAGATGAAGAACCTGAAATTAGGGTATATTAAGTTGCACCTAAATAGTATAGATGGTGCCAAGAAGAATGAGTAATGAAACAAAATTAATTGATTACTCACTGATGCATATCCAAAGAGATGATCAGTGGAAGAAATGGAGCTCGTATATGGAAACGAGAGGAAATCCTACCTTTATGCTTCATTGGTGCTTCCTGTGCATAAGAGGAGAGGTGAGGGTTTTATCCAAAATAGAGGCCCATGTCTCTTATTTTTTCAAAAAAAATGCATAGTTATTTACATGATGTGTAAATACCTTACTTTTCATGTGATTCTCAGGGTCTCCTGCCGTAGAAAAAATTATTACACAACATGAAAGATCTTAGCCACACCATTACACATTGTTTAAGTGATACACATCATGTATCCCAGTTACATGGTGTGTAGTTGGCCAATAATCAATATACATCCGTCCAGTCTCTTCCTTCCCAAGATTCCCATGACCCTGATTAGGTTCTAAGAAAAAATAATATAAGAGTTAAAGTGGACATAAAAGAAATTATACCTCAAGAAAAACGTGGGATCTTACAGTCCTACCCCCTTAAGGCAATTCATTCTCAAATTTTTCTATCAAGGGTGGTGAAGATTCTTTTGAGAATAAATATATATAATGAGAATGTATGTTGGACTCCCGCTCCCAAGTCTATTATTATAAATGGTTGTGTGGTAATATCTCCCATACAAGAGAAACTGACATGCCTTAGAGAACCATCATGCTCCTATCAACGATATGAATCAGAAGCTCCTCAAAGGAAACATATACCTGTAACTTCACCTCCTCTGGCTTCATAATGTGAGATGAGTCTGAATGATAATGGTGCTACTGAGATATGTGGAAGATTCCATGCATGACTGAATACCTCTAAGGTAATAGAAACTAATAGGCTACTGGCCTGAAACTCTCCAAAATCTTGAATGACCCAACATATCATTGTGAATGCTTACCCTATCTCATGATCTATTTGTGTCCCAGCCTCGGTGACATACGTAAGAAGACTCGATCCCGGACCTTGAACTCTAGAGTTCGTCTGTTACAATCTTCATAAGATTTATATCAAGAATTTGAAGTACCCATCCTCTTTCTAATCAACTAGACCTACACATATTTCTCTTACATGAGACGTGATCCTAGTAAAGTTTCCTCACATGCCTCTAACCAGCACAGGGGTGATTGGCATGGCCTACAATAAAAAAAATCATATGGTTCCATCATTATAGTCACTTGATAGTTTTTATTGAAGGAAAACTAAACAAGGGGTATATGCCTATCCTAATGTAAGATCCCATACTTTTTTTAGGAATGAGTCATTTAAAATTTTGTGTGAATATGGGTAGTCTTTGTTTTAATTCAAAAAAATAATTTATCATCAATATTTTGATAAATTTGTTAAAATACTTAAATTTCAGTTAACAACTTGGAATATTCAATTGAATATTTTTGGACTTCAACACTGAGTTAGTGTGAGATATCGAGGCCCGCAAAGTCTTAGTGAATACTGAATAAAAATATTAAATATAATATATTAATCATATAATTTTTATTAAAAATAATTTAATAACTCCAAAATAGTGAATTATATGAGAAATCTGGGACCACCTTTTTTTCGGAACAGGTTTATTACCCTAGGCAGGGTATAACATTTGTATGCGTCAGAAGTTTGGACGCCTAGCTTGTGAAAATAACCTTTTTTATATTTAATTAATTTTTTAATCCATTTTTTTAATATTAAATAATTAATATTTATCGAACTGTAGGTTTTATGGGAAATATCATTACAATTTTGTGTCCAGAATTGGGTGTTTACCTTAGGAGGGGTATAACCTTTTTAGGTGTCAAATGTTTGGATGTATCGCTTGCGAAAATAACATTTTTATATTTAATTAATTTTTTTATTTTTTTTCTAAATATTAAATAATTAATATATCTCAAACAACACGTATTATGAGAAATATAAGACCACTACTGGGTCTGGAATGGAGGGTTTACCCTATTCATGGTATGACTTTTATACGCAATGGGTGTTTGATGTTATTTAATTTTTAAGATTAATTAATTGTCAAATTAACTAATATAATTAATTGATGAATTAAATAATAGGATTTGTGAGATTAATTAATTGTCAAATTAATTAATGAGGATTTTTGTGTTGACACAATTGAATTAATTAATTGGTATTGTTGTGTAAATTCAATTGAGATAATTAGATAATTAATTTTGGAATTAGTTACAAGATATTGAGATTATTGAATTGCAACAATTAATTGATGAATTAATTATGATATATTGAGATTTGAGAATTGAGATAATTAATTGTGGAATTAATTATTTCATTTTGAGTTCATGGATATTGATTAATTAATTGATGGATTAATTAATGGTATTGACTTGCTTAATTAATTGGGGAATTAATTAATGGTATTTATGTGATAAACTAATTATTGTTAAAACACTCTTTCAGTCATGACTCTTTCATATGGTGTCGGATTGACACGCTGTCAGTGGCAGCATAACCCAAAAATTAAGGCATTCATTTCAAGACCAATGTTTAATATTTAATTTAGGCTCATGGTACAGTTCCATGAAATTCCCAATATGATGATGGGTTGATGCATGAAATTAATATGAGATATTAATAAATAACTCATGAAATTAACAAATGTAACTAAATTAATTGATGAAAAGGTATTGTAAGTTGGATTTGGGGTGCTTCAAATGGCATAGGGAGGAATACCATTATTTATAAAACCTCTCCTCTCTCTTTTTCTCTCTCTCTCACTCTTTTATTGTATTCTTCTAAACTTCACTCATCAATATCTTATTTGATATTCATCGAATTGATGCATTGTCAATTCTGTTGAATTTTTCTTGATGGGTAGAAATTTATTTCTAATATTGTTTTTGAATAAGGAAATGTTTTATTTTCATGTGATCAAATTTTTGGCTGGTGTGTCGACGCTTATGATAATAAGGTCGTGAGGAGGTGTATTAAACCATACAGGGTGGTCAATCATTATCGCTGATATCGAAGGCCTAAAGGTAAGTGGACTAAAATTCAAATATCACCGTCTTTATTATAAATTATGTTTATGTGATTGTAGATTTTATGGGGTTCTTTTAGCAATTAGAATTAAAAATTGAATTAATTAATTTGGTTAATTAATTAATTTAGGAATTGGATATTTGAGCGAATAATGAAAATTATGGAATGTGGATAATTAATTGGTAAAATTAATTATCAGAGTATTGAATTGAGAAACTGGTAATAATTAATTATTTAATTAATTATATAATTATTGAGACCATTGAACATGATTAATTAATTATAGAATTAATTAATGTGAATGGTTAGAATTATGAAATTGTGATTTGGTATAATAAAATTTTGAATTAATTATAATGAGATAGATATTGTTGAAATATAATAATTAACTATATGGTGTTTGAATTAAGTGAGTTGGAATAATTAATTGGTGAATTTATTATGTGGTTATTTAATTAAGTGAGTTAGAATAAATAATTGTTGAATTAATTATGGGGTTATTTAATTAATTGAGTTGGAATAATTAATTCCAGAATTAATTGGTTTTATTAAATCAATTAAGATGGAATAATTAATTGTTTAATTAATTGATGAGATTAAGTTATATTAATTAATTTTGGAATTAGTTAATGAAAATTATTTGGATTAATTAATTAACTTGTATTGTTGAGATATTCAGTTGATAGAATTGGATAATTAATTGATGAATTAATTAAGAGATATTGAGATTTTAGAATTGATATAATTAAACGTGGAATTAATTATGAAATATTAAATTTCATATTGAGATAATTAATTGATGAATTAATTATGAGATGTTGAGTTTGGTAATTTGGATAATTAATTGATGAATTAATTATGAGTAAGAGATTAATTAATGGTTGGGTTAATTAAAGAGATTTATGTTCTTAATTAACTGGGGAATTAATAAAGGGGATTTATGTGAAGACTAATTATTGAATTATCAATTAGGGTGAGTCGATTAATTAATTGATAAATTAATGTGATATTAGGGTAAAAGTTTATTATTGATTAATCTAGCTTGATGTGATGATGTGCAATATGTGATAATGGGGTTAATAAATGATTAACCTTGATAAATGAGATACATTTGATATGTTTAAATGTAGAATTATGTATTATTAAATAATGAATGGTAACATGCTCATTTGGCCAACTATTAAGACTTGTAACATGGAAATTCATGGGTGTGTGATTTTGGAATAGTAACATGAAAATTCATGGGTGTGTGGGTATGGAATGGTGACATGGATATTCATGGGTGTGTGAGTATGGAATGGTAACATAAAAAATCATGGGTGAGTGAGTATGGAATGGTAACATAGACATTCAATCATGCATGAGTATGGAATGGTAACATGTAAATTCATGAGTGTGTGAGTGTGAAATAGTAACATGGACATTCATGGGTGCGTGAGTATGGAATAGTAACATGGACAATCATGGGTGCATGAGTACGGAATGGTAATATTGACATTCAAGTGTGTGTGTGAGTTACGGAATGGTAACATAATCATTCAAAAGGGTGGAAAATAAAAATGGCAACATGCTCGTTCAATTGTGGGGTTGACTAAAGAATATTATTTAATGTGATAAATTGTTTAATTATGAATTTTAATTACTTTTGTTATACAAATTCATACACTTTCTATTGATGGGATTTGTTTTAGATATCGTTGGTGTTGACCTACTAAGTTGCACTCACACCATATTTGGGCTACCTGATCGGTACCTGAATATAATTTTTTATTTTAGTATAGGTTAAGGGGAAATGCCCTAGATTAGATAGCTGATTGGGGATGGAGCATGGATGGGGGAACCAGATGTGGTTTGGGGCCTACTTTGGAGTCTTTGGTGTCTTTATTTTCCAAATTCTGCATTTTGACACTCACTTTGGCATGGAATGTTTCCCTTATAGTTGAGTATAGTATTTGTAGATTTTTTAACCTTGTGACATTAGTATTATTATGATTATATATTATTTCTCTATTTATTTATTTGCTTCTTCTCATGTTTTACTTGGATAAGAGAGGGTATAGTCTCCCCATGACTAACTTACCAGACCCTCACTTCTAGTCGGCATCCTATGGCATACGGGGAGGTGCACCTTAGGTCATGTGGTGAACCGGATTGGGGAATCATGGCATGGAACCCAGGCTGTAATGTTACAAAGTGGTATTAGAGGTCCGGTTTTATTTTCTTCTTCTTTTGTCTTACTATTTTGGAAAGGTAGACAGAAGACTAAAAAGTGTCAGGGATTGGTAATGAGCTAGCGCATGGGGGTAGTTACCTCATGTATAGGGAGAACTCAAGTACCTAGGGGGTTGTTGTTATTGTTGTTTTCTATTATATTTGAATATTATTTTACCTTGGGTGACACACTTGTTGTGTGATGTTATTATTATTATTTTTTTGATATTTGTTGAGATTAACTCTTTTCCTGATGTGGCATGAGGGTTGAGTTTTCATGCATCATTCTAGGCACTCAGGATTATTTTTTATATACATTATTGTAGGCACACACAGAAAAACGGGATTTGGGTAAGTTGTTGAACTTGAGTTGTTTTCCTTACTTGGGAAATTGAAATGAAAATGGCGAATTAATTAATGATAGAATTTTGAAATTTTGGTTTTCATGAACAATTAATTGTAGAATTGACATTAAGATATTGATATTATAAATTGAGGATAATTAATTTCAAAATTAATTATGTGATATTAATATTATTATTTGAGATAATTAATAGTGTAGTTAATTATTCGATGACAATATCTAGAAATAGATTAATTAATTATGTAATTAATTAATGAAACTAATGTATTAACTAAGTGATGAATTAATTATTGTGATTAAATAGATTATTTTTTTATTTTGTTAAATAAATAAATTCATTAGTTAAGAATTATTCTAAAATGATGCAATATGGGAATAAATGGGTGTCTAAATGATAAACTGTAATAATGACAATGTGTTTACCCTTGTTTACCGGGACCTAGGTGTAGGATGGTTAAGGGTAGTGATAGTGCCTCAGTTTTCACTGTGTAGAAGGAAAAAAGGTAGGAAACACTAGTAATGAAGGATTGGTGGTGGTATTCATCAACTACTTCTTAGTGTAATTTTAATTAGTGATGATCATTTCCCCTACCTTGACATCATCCTAGGTACACTAAGAAAGCTCTGTATTTATTCCAAGATAAATGAATGTGTTTTGGTTGGATATGGGTCTCCTTGGAGGTTGTTCTTATTAAGAGGTATATATGTGGAGCTTGATGGTGTGACGTACACCACCGACGATTTATATATGAGGTTCTTAGGATTGAATAGAGGTCAATAAAAACTATTGTTGTTGAGATACATAACATTAGGGGTTAATGAAGCTCCAAAGGTGGGTAGATTGTAAGAACCTAGATTCTTCTTAAAGGTGATTGGGAGTAAAGCTCAAGGATGAGCTATTATGAGGTGGGAAGATTATAAGATCCCATACTATTTCCAGGTATGACTCTTAAAATTTTTGGTGAAGATGGGTTGTCATTTTTTTAATTCAAAAAAAATAATTATCAACAAAATTTTGATAAATTTTTAAAGACCTTAAATTCCAGTTAATATCATGGAATATTCAATTGAATATTTTTGGATTTTGAAACTAAATTAGTGTGATATTTCGAGGCCCAAAAAGTCTCAGTGAAGACTGAATAAAAATATTAAATATAATATATTAAGTGAACATTTTTTATTTAAAATAATTGAATAACTCCAAAACAGTTCATCATATGAGAAATATGAGACCACTATTGTGTTTGGAACAGGTTTTTTACCCTAGGCGGGGTATAACATTTCTTTATGTCAGATGTTTGGACATCTCTCTCATGAAAATAACCTTTTTATATTTAATTATTCTTTTTATACATTTTTTTAATATTAAGTAATTAATATCTCTAAAATGGTGGGTCGTGTGGGAAATTTGAGACATCCATTGTGTCCGGAACAGGGTGTTTACTCTAGGCAGGGTATAGAATTTGTAAGCATTATACATTTGGACATATCGCTCATGAAAATAACATTTTTATATTTGATTAATTTTTTAATCCTTTTTATGAATATTAATTAATTAATATCTCTCAAATAGTTTATGATATCATAAATCTGAGACCACTATTGTGTCTGGAACAAGGGGTTTATCCTAGTTAGGGTGTGACTCTTATGTGCAATGGGAATTTTATATTATTTATTATTTAAGATTAATTAATTTTCAAATTAATTGAGATAATTAATTTATGAATTAAATAATAGGATTTATGAGATTAATTAAATTTAAAATTAATTAATGACGATTGTTGTGTTAACCCAATTAAATTAATTAATGGGGATTTTTGTGTAGAAGCAATTGATAAAGTTATATAATTAGTTGTGGATTTAGTTACAAGATATTGAGATTATTGAATTGTGATAATTAATTGATGAATTAATTTTTATATACTGAGATTCGAGATTTGGGATAATTAATTGCGGAATTATTGATGAAATATTGATATTTTGAATGAGATAATTCATTGCGGAATTAATTATGTTATTTTATGTTTGTGGATATTGATTAATTAATTTATGTATTAATTAATGGGATTGACTTACTTAATTAATTGGGTAATTAATTAAAGATATTTATGTGAAAAAATAATTGTTTTCAGAACATTGTTTCAGTCCTAACTCTTTCATATGGTCTCTTATTGACACGTCGTCAGCGGCAACATGACCTTAAAATTGAGATGGTATTTTCAAGACAAATGTTGAATATTTAATTCGGGCTCATCATACAGGTCCATGAACTTCCCAATATGATGATGGGTTGATACATGAAATTTATTTGAGAGATTAATAAATAACTAATGCAATTAACAAATGTAACTTAATTAATTGATGAAAATGTATTATAAATTGGATTTAAGCTTTTTTGTAAGGAATGAGGAGGAAACCCATTATTTCTGACACCTCTTTCATATCTTACTCTATCTCTCTCTCTCTCTTCTATATTATTCTTCTACACTTATCCTCTTAATATCTTATTAAATATTGATCGGATTGATGCATCATCGGTTCCGTTAAATTTTTCTCAATTAGTAGAAATTTATTCCTAATGTTGTTTTTGAAGAAGCCAATGTTTCATTGGCATGTGATCAAATTTCTAGTTAGTGCTTCGACACTTAAGATAATAATTTTGTGATGAGGTGTATTGAACCATACATGGAGGTTTATCATTACCACTCACATCTAAGACCTTGAGGTTGGTGGTAAAAAATTCAAATTCTGTAGTATTTATTATCAATTATGTGTATTTTATTGTAGATTATTTAGGGTTCCTTTAACAATTTGAATTCCAAATTTAATTAATTAATGTGGTCAATTAATTAATTTAGGAATTGGATATTTGAGTGAATAATGGAAATTATAGAATGTGGATAATTAATTGGTAAAATTAATTATGAAAGTATTCAATTAGAAAATTGGGAATAATTAATTGTTAAATTAATTATAGAATTGTTGATACCATTGAACATGATTAATTAATTATAGAATAAATTATTTTGAATAGTTAGAATTATGAAATTATGATTTGGTATAATTATATTATGAATTAATTATGGAGAGATAGAGATTGTTAAAATTTAATAATTGACCATGCGATTATTGAATTAAGATTGATGGAATAATTAATTAGTGAATTAATTATGCAGTTATTGAATTAAGTGAGTTTGAATAATTAACCGGTGACTTAATTATGGGGTTATTTAATTAAGTCAGTTGGAAAAATTAGTTCAGGAATTAATTAGTGTTATTAAATCTATTAAAATGGAATAATAAATTGTTTAATTAATTGAGGAAATTAAGTTATATTAATTAATTTTTGAATTAATTAATGTAAATTATTTAGATTAATTAATAAGTAAATTAATTAATATGGATTTTTGAGATATTGAATTAATAGAATTGGATAATTAATTGATGAATTAATTATGAGATATTGAGATTTGGGAATTGATATAATTAACTGTGGAATTCATTATGAAATATTAAATTTTAGATTGAGATAATTAATTTATGAATTAATTATGAGATGCTGAGTTTTTTAATTGAGATAATTAATTGATGAATTAATTATGTGTAAGAGATTAATTAACGTTTGGGTTAATTAAAGAGATTGATGTGATTAATTAATTGGGTAATTAATTAAGGGGTTTTATGTGAAGACTAATTGTTGAATTAGTAATAAGGGTGAGTGGATTAATTAATTAAAAATTTAATGTGATATTGGGGTAAAAGGTTTAATATTGATTAATCATGCTTGATGTGATGATGTTCTATATGTGATAATGAAGTTAATAATTAATTAACCTTGATAAATGAGACACATGTGATATTTGTAAATGGTCAATTATGTATTATTAAATGGTGAATAGTAACATGATCATTCGACTAACTATTAAGAATGGTAACATGTACATTCATGGGTGAGTGAGTATGGAATAGTAACATCGACATTCATGGGTGCGTGAGTATGGAATGGTAACATATACATTCATGGGTGCCTGAGTATAGAATGGTAACATGGAAATTCATGGGTGCGTGAGTATGTAATGGTAACATGGACATTCATGGGTGCCTGAGTATGGAATGGTAACATGTAAATTCATGAGTGCATGAGTATGGAGTGGTAACCAGGACATTCATGGGTGCGTGAGTACGGAATGGTAATATGGACATTCAAGTGTGTGTGAGAGTTATGGAATGGTAACATATTCATTCAAAGGGGTGGAAAATGAGAATGGTAACTTTCTCGTTCAATTGTAGAGATGAAGAAAGAACATTAATTAATGTGATAAACTATTTTATTATTTTTTGTAATTACTTTATTTATAAAACTGCATACACTTGTTATTGATTGGATTTGTTTTGAGATATTGTTGGCGGTGGCCTACTTAGTTGTACTCACATTCTATTAGGGCTACCTGATTGATACCTGGATAGAATTTTTTGTTGAAGGACAGGTTAAGGGAAAAGGGCCTAGATTAGATTTTCAATTGGGGATGGATCATGGATGGGGAAACAAGATGTGGTTCGGGACCCACTTGGGAGTCTTTGGTTCCTTTATTTTTCAGTTCTTCATTTTGACACTCCCTTTGGTATGGCATGTTTCCCTTTCAGTTAAGTACTGTATTTGTAGATTTTTTTACCTTGTGACATTTGTGTTGTTATGATTATATAAGCTTTCACTATTACTTTATTTACTTCTTCTAGTTTTTTACTCTAATAATAGAGGGTATAGTCTCCACATGAATGACTTAGTAGACCCTCACTACTAATACGCAGCCTCTAGAGTGTGGGGCGGAACGCCTGAGTTCATGTGGTGAACCGGATCAGGGAACCAATGTGTGGCACCCGGGTCAGGATGTTACACCCAAGATCCCCCAAAATATAAGATACATGCTTACAGAATGTCCTCAAACACCTGTATAGTATGCGCTAACTAGCCATCAGTCTAAGGGTGGTATTTTGTGCTCAGAAGCACCTATTTACCTGATTCCCTATGTAAACATTATCTTAAAGGAGATGTAAACTAGGAATCCCTATGTGAAATGATAGTGTATGGGAGCCCATGAAGTCTTACTATCTCATAGATATACAACCTCCCAAAATAATCTACACTGAATATCTCTTTTATCTGTAGGAAATGAGAAAACTTCATGAGTCTGTAAAAATAACCCAAACTACATAGATACCATAAGGTGACCTCAGAAAACTGGTATGGAAATCCATCGCAACATTATCCCATTTCAACTCAGGAATAGGTAACTACTATAAAATTATAGTTCTTCGCTAAATTTTTTCATTCACCTACACTCTAGAATAGGTAACTACTGTAGAAGTCCAGTTGTTTACTGAAGTTTCGCCTTCACCTACTGACATGTTTAATTCCTTATAAAAAAACCATCTACCTCATGATCCATCCCCATCCACCAATATTGGTGATCTAAATCATGATACATATTTGTTACGTCGGGAGGAACTTCCCAAACTGAGGCATGAAACCCACGCATCAGCTTCTCATGTATGTCCATTGGGACCCATATGCATCCATGGATATGAAGAACATCATCCTTGCCTATAGTCTAACATGGGGAAGGTCCCTCGCCTTCAATGCTCTCTCATAAGACTAGGCCCTCAAAATCTGATTGTTGTCTCATCCTCACTCTATCCATTAGGGTATAGGTCATAGATAAGGATAGAATAAAATTCTTCCACTAGATATCATGCACCTCTAATTGAATCTCATAGAGAAAATAAATAAGTTTTGACCCACTACTAGCCTACTAAACTAGTTATATTTGATTCCTCCTACTCAATAAATTGGCCAATATATTTCATTTTCTAGGAATGTAGGAAAGTTCAATGTCTAAAGACCGTAGGTACTCAACCCACCTTTACTGCCTCGGATCCAGATCACATTGTGTAAATTTATACTTGATAATTTTGTGTCCTGTGTACACTAAAAAATTCTCTCGCAATAAATAATTTCTCCAACCAAGAAAATCATAAATAACTACAGCTAAATCTAGATCATGTTTTGGGTAGTTCCTCTCATGTGTCACCAACTACCGAGACCCATATTCCATGACTTTATCACCCAACATCATCATTCCTCCAAGATCAATACCTGATGTGTTCCAATACACATTGTAGCTCTATCCCTTCTCTAGAAGTATCAAAACATATGCTGGATTCAATCCCCCTTTCATATCCTTAAATAATTTATCAAAATTATTTTTTCTATAAAAACTTCATACCCATCCTAGTCAAGCCCATGAGTGGTGCTTCTAGGAAATACAGGTCGTATATTAACTATATTTAATATTCATCCATCCCCAAGAAACTTTGTATCTTAAAGATGATATTGGGATGCTCCTAGAAAACTATAGCTCTCAATTTATTTGGGTCGACTGATACTCTTATATCTCAGATAATATGACCCAGGTAGTGAATCAGATCCACCAACAAGTGGCACTTTTTCAGCTTATTATATAACTGATTCAGTCTCAATGTATCCAAAATGATACAAATATGTTTGGGATGTTCATGTCAATTGTGATAATACACCAAGATATCATCCATGGAAACCAACACAATAGAATCCATATAAGGATGGAACACTCGGTTCATAAACACCATGAAAATTGTTGTAAATTTCATCAGGCCAAATGGAATAACCAGATACTAATATAGACCATAACTATTAAAAAAGGTTGTAATAGGTATGTTTTTAAATAGAACACGAATCTGGTGATATCTCGACCTCAAATAAATCTTTGACAACACCTGAGATCTTCAAATATGATCAAAAAGTTTATCTATCTAGGAAAATGGATACAGATTCTTAACTGTCAGTTAGTTCAATTTACGATAATCCACGTATAAGATAAGGGTATCATCCACCTTTTTCATATAAAGGATTAGTATACTCCTTGAAGAATTATTGGGTCAAATAAACCCCTTTGAATCCAAGTCCTTTTGCTTCCTCTTGATCTCCTGCAACTCCTTCATAGACATCCTGTAAGGAGGAATGTATACTGTATAATCTCTTGGAACTAGCTCGATGGAGAACTCTACCTCTCTCTTAGGAGGTAAAATATAAAATATTTCTAGGAATATATCCCTGAAATGATCAACCACTAGAGGAAAGTATTATTGATGTGCTCCCTGATCATCCAAATACAAACTAGCACTCCGGTCTATCATCCCATACAACCCATGATGTTGTGGTCTAGATCATCTCACCTAGACATCCCATTCACCCCTATGAATATAAACTCAACTCTCTGGTGATTTGAAATTTACCATCTGGTGATAGCAGTCAATATAGGCTCATTAATCCACTAGCCATTCTATCCTAAGTGTGATGTCAAACCTAGTCATCTCAAATAAAAAAAGATTATAGGTGAAGTGACACCCACCAATATCAAGGGTGAAATCCTGGGAATGATGTACATCCTCTGTTATGATCCCCAACGAAGTGTCTATCATTATAACTCCCTCAAAAAACTGAATAATTGGCCCAAGATTTTCCAAAATAGGAATGGATATGAAACTATGTGATGCACATGTGTTAGAAATAGCATATACAATAGTTGAGACTACTAATATCATACCTCTCACCATAGAAGGTCTATCACCCTACTCATCAGGGGTAGGCTACACAGAAGAGATCTGGCCTGAACCACATCCCTGTGACACAACCTCACTAAACAGAGTATGCCCAATCTGATGTCTCAGTGTAACTAGTGTCTGGCTGCCTCGGCCATTACCACCACCCCTTTATCTTGATCGACTAATACTACTTCATTTCTCTTCCTGATGTGGATATAAAAAAAGTTCTCTTGTACCTAGCATCAGAGTTGACCCCTTTCAACTCACTACTAGAGGGAAGGTACTACTGAAACGCTACACATAGCCCATCCTACTGCAAGATCATCACTCAACTAGTTCATAGTCACAATGATTCTTCATGTGTCCCTCTCTTCCACACTGATGATAGAAAAATGAGTTACCAGTACTCACATTCTAACTTGTACTCATCTCAGATGAAGTCTCAAAATGGAACTTTCTCCCTAAAGTTGTTGAACCAAGAGTTCTAGAGAATGCACTACTATGATCTATGCCCCCATCTTCCCTTGGGTTCCACTCTATAATAAGAACCTCATTTACAATTTCAATAATATATTTCAATATAAACACATTGACCTAAGATCAAATGGCATGTTGGATACCTTCTTTAAAGAATCTATCCCTTGACAACTCATCAGAAAGGTACATCAGTAAAACAAATGCTACAGCTCTGTAGAGCGTACTGAGTACTCCATAAATATCAAGTTTCCCTACTCCATATGCATAAACTCACTATACTTCTCTTCCCTCAGAGTCTCAAGGTATAATTATTCATATATCCTAGTTTTTAAATCAACCCAAACCATATCTTGCATCCTATTATCCAAGTTCTGAACATCCCACAATTTCTTTTCTACTCCTTGATAAATATAATTCCTAAGATCCACTCTCCTCTTAGGATGTGTGTCTAGATTATCAAAGATCAATAGCGTAGCCTCAATCCATAACTCCGTACCTTATGGTATTACTTCCCCTAAAAATATGAGAGTATGTTGTTTCTTGAACATGTGTTTTAGTTCATACATAGACAACACAGGTAACGCTTCTCCCTAAAAAGTTTGCACCAAGTGAAGAAAAACCCCTCTTGGAACTATGCCTCAACACCTGTGTCTGGAAAAATAGTTGGTTCCACAACTGGAAATAAAAGAGGATCCACCAACATCCCATTGCTTGTCAAATTTGGAACATGGTCTTTGACACCCTCCTGGCCTATGACTAGAGGTCATCATGGTGTCATTCCTCTATATTTTCAAACACACAACTCATAAAATAAAAATATCAAGTTTTAGATCTTAAAGAATAGGACACCTCAAAACCTTTCTATAAAAATTCATACAATATATCCTGCTCCTAAATCCAGGACTATAAAATAGAAATAGTTGAAAAATTCACTAGAGACATTGCCTCTTTCCTACACAAAAGTCAGTTTTAGGTAAAGTTCTCTATTTATCATTTCAATCTTCCATTTGAATTTCACATTAATTTCACATTTCATTTTAATTGGTTGAGCCAAATGGTGTATCACTTTTGATTCATAAGGGCTCATACTCCTCATTAATTGAAATATGGATTCCACCTAATTCACACCATAAAACATTCCAGTAAATGTGACTCATGGTCTATGACTCAATGTGCTATAATTGGATGTATAGGCTGTTTGTTGTATCCTAATTAGGGAAACATTTCTTAGGTTATGGTGGGAACTCTATATACTAACCAGGTTATCTAATCCACTTCACATAAATCTATGACAACAACAGGTATATCTATCATTGAACCTATCATGACATCGTGAAAACAATAAATGCATCCTATATGGCATGGAATTATGTTTGTAATGTGGTTTATAACAAGTTCCTAAAATGATGCATGACATGGAATTCCCTCATCTCATCAGGTTACAAAAAAATAGAATCCACAATATTATCAATATTCACATCACAATTTAAGTGCATCACCTGATGGTGGAATCAAATCAACTATAATAGTCAAAATCTAGAAAAAAAACCATTCGAGGCAATTTTTCTTTTTCTCATATGTGGGTTAGCTATGCACAAGAAGATCTCATTACCAAATTCGAATACCTTCTTATCCATATCTATTTTCACTAAATAATAACCCATAAAAATAAATACATTAATACCACATTGTAACATCCTAAACCTATATTACACTCAACAGTTCCCTAAGCCTAGTTGTCCACATAGACTCAAGGGAATCTCCATGAATGTTAGAGGCTAGTGACTAGCAGCGAGGCTTGGGTGTGTTCTTGGGGAAACTATTCCATTAATACCTAAGCGTGACATAGAGAAATAAAATAACAAATAAATAATAGAAGCAGTATAATAGTCAAACAAAATATAAACATAAGGAATAGATAACAATGCCAAAATGGAATCTCATATACAATGATGATGATACATGTCCTATTTATACAAAGTATCCGAAATAGGTACACAACATTACAATACAATACATGTGTCAAAATAACAAAAATACCAAAAATTGATATCTTCATATAGAATCATGAGCGTCAGCTCAATCCTATGCTCCCCTGCTCCTAAGCATGGTACAAATTCAAGCATTAAACTAAGGTTTCTTACCCCTATCAATACCTACATCCAAATAGTCTGTTTGGGTACCCAACGGTGACCCCAATAGGGTGTGAGATACAATCCTAGAATCTAACCACCCAAAGTTCTATAACATGTCCTAGAAGTGTAATATAACAAGATAAAGAAGAGTTTAAAGTATAACAAGTAATCCTTAATAAAATTAATGTTCACATGGCTTGTATGCTATAGAAAAAGTGAACATATATAGCCCAATAGGGCCCCATGAAAAACATGAGTCAAGCTCCTATAATGAGGAAGGTATAAAAATTGAATAAATAACTAACATGGACTTACCATACACCCATACATATCCTTTCAACCACATCCTTTTTGTAATCTGAATTTCAAAACTATCACGACCTTTCCGTAAAACCAGAAGTGTCATCATAACCATGTCCATGCCATATCATCAAATTATCTTACCACAAAGGACCAGATCCAAGGTGTAGAAGACCAGGAATCCTCATAGGTTCTTAGGATCATCTTGATGGAAACTTTGTTTGGTTTGATATGGGGTCTAAGGATCATGTCTACCGACCATATCCATTGTGATCCCCAGACAAATTGGATCCAAGGGGTAGCAAGGACCAAGTAATCTAACAAAATCAATACCCAAGGAGAAATATCTATACAATGAATCAATGATAGAGATAATATTTTCATTATGTTTTATGTTTTTTTTAATTATTTAACCCCCTTCAAATTAATAAATTTGATATTATCTTCATCATTTTAGTATTTTTAGTGGATTTTGTGCTTAATTGGGAAAATTATTTAATTCTATAAATTTAGCATTTTTGTGGATCTTCTTTATTTTGGGAATATATTTTACAATTTTGATCCAAATTGATCAATGAATTTTTTTAGGATTCATATGTTCATGGGTTACAAGTTTTTTTCTGGCCTACTATCCAATTCAAAATCCATTGGCCCAAAAAAATAAATCAAGAGGATAAATTTTTATGGATGATAAAATGGACCCCACCTTCATTAATAAGTCATATCTCGGCCTACATAGCTCAAAATTAATTTATTCCATCTGGAATAGAAATATAATTCAAAAACACATTTCAAAATTAAATTATATAAATAAATTCAGTAATTAATTCTTCCTTTGAATTTTTCCAAAATGAGGAAGTTGAAGAGTCGCATCGGGCAGAAAATGTACTCATTAGTAATTTGAGTATAACTTTTGGGAAACTTTTCCAAATCCACTGACATTTTTATGGAGCATGAAAAATAGATATCAAAACAAAATTTCTAAAGAAAAATTCCCTATATTCAACCATTTAATATGTGAAATAGACTCAAAATTTAGGTGGAATAATTCTGTAAGGAAATTTTCTACTCCACAATCCTATAAATAACAGTGTTCACTTCTTTTCAAGGTGGTTGAAGAATGTGAAAGAGGGGTTGTGTTAGAGGATTCTAATATTGAGGTGGTTCATATTTTATCTTTTTTTTAATTAGTTTCATTATGCTCTTTTCTTCCCCTTTTAATTCTATTGCCTTTCACATGGAGGGGTAATTCCTTTGAGTGATCGGGGAAGGGGGAGTTTCACTTTTGTAATGTTGGAATTTTGTGCATGAATGTAAAACCCTATTTTTCTTTTTAATTGTTTATATTTTCAGTGTTTCCAAATTCTCTTAATGTGACCTTGTTTTGGTTTTTGTGGTATTCATTATTAATATCTTTGGTTGAACACTTTTGATCTCCGTCCGCCTAGTGCAATTTATCTCGATCGAGTAGATGGTGTTAGGTTGTGAGTGTCCAGAAATCATTGGAATGTGTGTAGAACTAGTGAAATTTTTCAAGATTTATAAGGAGAAAAAATTAATAATCCGTAATTTCCTTGGTTTTTTAGGAATTGTTTATGAACTTCTATGCACATAGGAGTGAGTTCCATTTATTTCTTAAACTAAGGGTGATTGATAACTCAATCGAGGAGTCTTTCATTTATTATTCAATTAGAAGTGAGGGGGAATTATATTTATGACTATAATGACATTGAAAAAGGGTGATTTTACCCTAACCCCATCACTATCTTCATACCTTAGTTATTAAAATTAATTTCAATTGCTTGATTTCTTTTTAAAAAAATCAATTTCAAAAACAACTTCTTCTTCTTTCTCAAATTTAAGTGACAAACGTAATTGTTGGGCGTTACTCTCTAGAGAAAACCTAGGTTAAACACTATACTACATTTTAGCTTTGTAAAAATATTTTTTTTCACACCCCATGATAGGAATGTGTCAAAACTTAGCATCATTTCTGGGGAGGTAGTTTTACAATATCATTATAAATTTTTCAATCTTTTCAAAAAAAAATAAATTAAATTTATTTCCCATGAATTATCCCAAATTTTATTACTATGAATGGAATGAAAACTTACAAGTTCATAAATAAAAAAGAATAATTTGTTTTAGAGTACAAAAACTATCAAGTGGGGGAACTCAAAGAGGCTCTATAAGGAACAAAGGGTTAAATAAAAAGGGTAAAAGAATATGTCCATGCTACCCAAGAGAAATCAGATCCTGAGATACATGTTGGGGATTAAAAATATTTTAATGAATTATGGAGTGAGTGTGAAGAACATCTTGGTTTCCCAAAAGAATAATATATGGAACCATTAAAGGGAGAAACTGAAGATGTGGTGTAATTTGAATAACAAATAGAGGAACCTGAATACCTACTTCAATCTGCTACCACTCTAATCTAAGAGGAATTTCCCACCAAAGAATCAATAAAAATCGATCCACTTAAGGGAGATAATCTTTTTATAAACTATTTTCATTATAATTTCATAGAATATTAATTGACAACTACTGACCCTTGTTTTAAATTTTTAAATTTGTCCAACACTAGTATTTCCTTGGTGGATGAGGAAGAAAAAGAAGATGCACCTAATGAGGAACATATAAAGCTCCTTGAACCTGTTAAACATTTATTAGAGGGAGTACATGATAAGATTCAAGTGTCTTTTCCTGAGTAAAAATATAATCAAGATGATTACTTTAGAAGGGAATAATTTGTTATTTATTCTTCACGTCTTAATTTTTTCAATTAGAATAACACTATGACATTTCCTTTAATTATTCCATTGATGCATCATACCTTGAGAAATCACTTGAAAATGAAAAATAAGTTGTGCAATTGGGAAATGAGAAAGAGGACTCGTTATTTGTCCAACCCCTACCAAGAGGATTGTATATTATTTTCCTAGGGGTTTATTTGGTTAACTATATCCATGGTGTCCTCAAAAAAATGATGAATCAAATAATGTAAATAAGCAGCTTCATTGTTTCATCAAAAATAAACTCAACCCACCATCAGATTGGGGATAACCATCTGGAACTGCCCATATGGAGGCATTTAAAACCTAAGGCCCAATTGGGGGATTAAACCCAAATCTATTATTCTTTTTTATCCTTCCTTTTTTATCCTTATTTTCTATTTTCATTTATTTTAATAAATGTATTGTGTTTTCTTTTGTTATTTTTCTTGTAGGTTTTCAATGTGAATCACTTAAGATCTTAACTCAATGTTGCACTACTCTAATAATTTAGGTTGTACCTATCCTTTAAACTTTCTTTCTTGTTGTGATTCATATTAAAATCCAATTACATGTTAAATCAATTTGAATTCATTAGGGTCACTATATCATTTAAGTGTGGAGGAGGGAACCTTTGTAGCTAAATTTTTTGTTTTTTTCGAAAAAATGTGTTTTTCAATTTTTTTGTGTTTATTTTTTAATTTTTGTGTGTGTTTTGAAACTTTTGAGATGAAATGATTATCATTAAAATAATTAAATGCATGTAAATAAGTGAACCAGTTTATTCCATGAAATTGAGCTGAAATGAATACTGAAAATGAATTTGTTTCAAGTTCACTTATTTGGTAATTTCATGAAAGGTACTCTAATTTTTGAATCTCATGCCACATATCACTGTCTTTATCATTAAAATTACTTTACTATGTGGATTTTGAACCCTTTTTGGAATATTCTTTTCATTCACCTCACTTATTGAGAGAACCATACCATTATTTTTTAACCATAATTGTATTTATTCCTTTCAAAACTGAAGGTTTTGGGTACTTTTGTTTTAAATGATTGAGGAATTTCTTTGGTTTTTAAGCCCTATTTTAAAAATAATAAATTTAATTATGTCCTACCTTGCACATTTAATCCTTATATACCTTAGAAGCCATGAATATCCTGTTAGGTTATCCACATTTCAATAAAATTTTCCCTATTCAACCTACTCTTGAATTGAAATTGCATGATCTAATTGAACATAGGTGTGGGGGGTAAGCTTTCTCGTATTGTACTACCTCATTTGGTGAAAACTTGGGTGGAAAATAAAATGTTTAAGAGATATGTGTTCTAATAAAAATAATTTTGTTAAAATATGGTCCTTTTCTAGAGGTTTCATGATATGATAAGTTGTTCCTTTTCTACATCTTCTAATTGAGGAAAAAAGTTATGCCTTTTTTGAAGCTTTCAAGAAAAATCATTTTTGAGAAGATTATAATTTTTTCTACTGAAATTATGAATTGTATAATCAATCCTTTATTTTTCATGATGATGGAGCTGATTTTCTACTATGGTGAGTGAGGATGATACCATACTTGAGTGAAAATTAGAATCTTACAATTTTGATTCAAAAAGAGCCAAGCCTTCCTCATTTCTTCTTATAATTTTTCACAAAAAATCCTACCAACCGAAAGCCACAGAACAAACCTGTAAGTTCCTCTTGATAAATTCATGTCCCTGACTCACATCGGGTGGAGAAGTAGAAATTTTTTAAACCTATGGTAACCCTTATATTCGTTTGGTTTAGAAAAACTTTGTTGAAAATTTATATTTGTGAGATGAGAGAAACTTTAGGTAAGGTAGGTGTTTTGTGTGCATGGGAGGAGAAATGAAGAGGAAAAATATTTAACGATCTCAATGGAGAACTTGGAATAAGGTTTTTTTATTAGGCATGATATCTTTTGTGTATTGGTATGGATTGGTGGATCTTATTGGCATGTGTTTTGAATTTTCTTTGATTTTATTTTGATGTTGACTTGCCCGGTGGTCCAAGTGCTAAGTGTCGTGGAATCGATAGAGATGATATTTTCATTATTTTTCATGTGTTTTTTAGTCATTTAACCCCTTATAATTAATCAATTTGATCTTATTTTCATCATTTTAGTATTTTTAAGGGATTTTGGGCTTAATTGGGAAAATTTTTTAATTCTGGAAATTTAGAAGTTTTGTGGATCTTCTTTATTTATGGAATATCTTTTAAAATTTTGATCAAAATTGAGTGATTACTTTTTTTATGATTCATATGTTAATAGGCTTAAAGTTTTGTTTCTGCCCCAATATTTAATTCTAAATTCAATAGTCCAGAAAAAATCAATCAAGAGGATAACTTTTTATAGCTGACAGAATGGACCCCACCTTCATTAATGAGGCATATCTCAGCCTACATAGCTCTAACTAAAGTGATTCTAGATGTAATAAAAATAGGAATCCACTCCAAATTTACACATTAAATTTAATGAAGAAATTAGGTCATTAAGTCTTCCATTTAATGCATTCAAAAGAAGGAAGTTGAAGAGTCACCTCGGGCATAAAATGTCTGCATTAGTAATTTAGTATAACTTTTGGGAAATTTGTCCAAATCCCCTAATATTTTGAGGGAGAATGAACAAGTGATACTGAAACAAAATTTATTAATATAACTTCCTAATATTTTACAATTTAATATGAGAAATAGAGTCAAACCTTTGGTATAATAATTCTGAAGGTAAATTTTCTACTCTAGATGCCTATAAATAAGAGTGTTCACTTCCATTCAAGGGGGTTGAAGAAGGTTAAAGAGGAGCTATGCTGGATGATTGGAATCTTGATGTGCTTTATATTTTATATATTTTTTTAATTAGTTTCATTATGCTCTTTTCTTCCCCTTTAAAATAAATTACCCTTCATATGGAGGGGTAAAGCCTTTCAGTGATTGGGGAAGAGAGAGTTTCACTTTTGTAATGTCAAAGTTTGGTGCTTCATTGTAAAACCCTATTTTTATTTTAAATGATTTATATTTTTAGTGTTTCCCAATTATCTTAATGTGATCATTTTTTGGGTGTTTTGTATTCATTATTAATATATTTGGTTGAATACTTTTGATCTCCCTCCTCTTAGTGCAATTTGTCTTGATCGAGAAGATTTTGTTAGGTGGGGAGTGTCCATGATCATTGGAACAAGTGTGCAACTAGTGAAATTTTTCTATATTTATAAGGAGAAAAAAATTTATCTTGAGACTTGCCTTAGTTTTTTATGAATTTTTTATGAACTTCCATGCACATAGGAGTGAGTTTCATTTCTTTCTTCAACCAAGGGTGATTGATAACTTGATCAAGGAATATTTCATTTATCATTCTATAGAAAGAGTGGGGGGAATGATCTTTATGAATATGATGAAATTACAAAAGTGTTATCCTACCCTAGACCCATCACTCTCTTCATCCATTAGTTTTCAAATTTAATTCCAATTTCTTGTTTTCTTTTTGAAATAAATCAATTTCCAAAAAAAACTTCTTCTTCTTTCTAAAATTTAAGTGACAAATGTAATTTTTGTTCATTACTCTCTAGAGAAAACCTAGTTTAACCACTATAATGCATTTTCACTTAGGAAAAATATTTTTTTCCACACCCCATGAAAGGCACTTGTCACTCCACTTCCGCGTTTAAGACTCATTGGAGAAACTTCCATGGCGTCTAATGGAATAATTCACCATTCAATCCATTTATCATTTCATACTATATGAGATTACCCACTCATGTAACCATTCACAACCAAATATAATCAACTAGTATACCCACTCATTTAACCAATTACATTAAAATTTAGTCAATTATTATACCCACTAATTTAAATAGAACCATATAAACCATTTGATCAATTGAAAAAGGCATATAATGTTAACACATGGAAAGGGAGTCAAACCATATCCTAATTAATAAATTCAGTTCAATTAAATTATTAACATGATTCTTCATAATAAGGAAAGAACCAAATCACCCCATAGGTGGTTTAATAAGGGCACAAACAAGTTCAATTCAAATCGAACACCCAATAGGTGTCCTTGGTTTGGGAAACAACCACCAACACACCTCAAAGTAACTAAAGGTAATCCCTAACATATTCCATTTCATTTAATTTAATTAATAATTTCACTTCTGGGGATGCACTAAAAAGTCTGATGGGTTCCACAACAGAAACTCACTTAATATAGCACCATACCAAATGGAAAAAGTATAGAGCACCTACCACAAGTCGATTATAGAGTTTTAATTCAGCATAATCTATAATTTGATTCAAATCAAGAGTAAAGTGAATAATGTATGAAGAACCTAAAATTGGGACATATTATCTTGCACCTAAATAGTGCAGATGATGCCAATAATAACTAGTAATGGAAAAAAATGAATTGAGTACTCACCGGTGTAGATCCAACAAGACAATTGGAAAAAGAAATGGAACCCAAATATGGAAATGGGAGAAAAGACTAACTTTAGGCATCCTTGGTGATTCCTTCTTGTGAGGGGAGAGGAGAGGATTCTGTCCAAAATAGAGGCCCCTACCACTTTTTTTAAAATTCTCTGGTATTTACACGATGTGTAAATACATTACACATCAGATGAATCATAGGGTATCCCTCCATGGAAAAACCCCTTACATGACATGAAAGATCTTATCAATTACATTATATGTTGGGTTAGTGATATAAATTGTGTATCCCAATCACATGGCATGTATTTTTCCAATAGCCAATATATATCCCTTAAGCCACTTCCTTCCCAAGAACTACCCAACTGTCCCATGGCCCAGCTTAGGGTATAATCCGAAAATAATAAAATAGTTAAACCAGACATAAAAGAATATGTACCTCAATAAAAACCTAGTATATTACACATATACATCCCCTTTGACATTTTATATCATGAATTTATCTATTCTTGTTATATTTTAATCTTTTTATAATTTTATTCTTTCATGGGGCTTATGATTCTAATGTTTCCAAAGTGGCAAGGGGATTTTCTTTAAAAATATATTTTCTAAAATTTTTCCTTCAAAATCACTTTCTATTTTATGTCCATGTTTTTATAATGATATATTAATTTAATTATATGGACATGAGAGTTTCATAAAGGTTGTTTTCTTATTCTTTCAAATATTTTCAAAAAAAGTAATCTTTCAACAAAATGTTTGAATTTCTCAACAAATAATGAAAGGAATGTTTAATTTTAAAGTATATGGAGACAATTAATTTTTTTTTTCACCATAAAAATTATTTTAAGTTTGGATCCATTTACAATAGTTCATGTTTTCTTCAAAGAAAAAACCCCTCTTTCCCTTTTTCTGAGTATTTTGGTATTAAAAATGGTTTTTCAAAATAAATCGGTGTTTTGATATCCGAATGATTTTTTTTAAGGGGTTAAAAGATTTTTAAAGGGTTTTATGATGAAAATTAAATATTTCATGATTTATTATTATGTTATGGTTATTTTAAATTGTTTATAATGACAGGTGGTTCCATTATAAACTAAGGGTGGTTGGTTATATTATTAACCAAGGATGGTTGGTTTCATGATAAACCAAGGATGGGTGGTTCCATTGTAGCACCCCAAACATTTTATGGTATGTTTCTGTAAAATACATTTTATTCATCACTGTGTTCCTTTGAAACAACACTAGGTTATTTAGGAGATAGTCAAAACCTAGCCATTAAATATAAATTTTCCACTTCTATGGTTTGAATTTTGAAAAATGGTCATCTAGAGTTGTGATCAGTAATTCATTTGGAGTCTGATAGAGCAAAATTTATTTTTGGTGAATAATAACATACCCTTATGAATAGTATTATGAATAGTAATATGACCCTTATGAATAGTAAATAATATTATTATTTTATTTTCTTAAGGTTATATGATAATGGGATCTTAATTAATTTTTCAATGCCACATAAAACTAATTGCACTTCAAGATTGTTATTTTTCGAATGTACTATGACCTTATTTAAAAATTAAATTAATAATATTTAGAAAATTATTTTTGAAAAATGGATTTCACTTTTGAATTCTACACTAAGAAAAATGGTTAGGGTAAATTTTTTGGGATTTTTCTGAAATTCTAGAATTTTTTATGAATAATGAAATGCGATAAAATACTGTATATACAAATTATCAGTAAAATACACTATTTATGATATCATAAGTGATGCAAGGACACATGGTTCGAAATCACATGCACTTATTACTATTAGGGGTCACATGAAACAACAATATTGGTTGTATTGATGGAAATAATAAAATAATTAAATTAAATATTCAAAATTTACCCCTATCCTCCACGATAACCCCCCCCCCCCACCACCACCACCACCACTCCCTCTTCTATTAACTCTTATAAGCCTTGAATCTCCTCAAAGATCTTCCCAATTACCCTTACCTAGTCTCTCCCCACGTCCAAGAAGCTTTTGGTCTTCCCAAAATACTAGAGCCCCTTGCCTTAAGGAGTTTCTCAAGGAGGTTATTTTAAGAGGTAAAGCACCCATCTTTTTCATTTGTTTTCATTTCAATTTATCCTCTTTTTCTATCCTCTCCTCACCTCCTATGTCCAAATGATCATGATAACTATAGTAAAATCTATATACTGGATTTATATCATGTGAATGGAATAACCACCATAAATATTCTTACTCCTTCACTTTTATTTTATAAATGAAATCAACGTCCACGAGATTCCGATTTATAAACTTCGTGGACAAAGAAGTTTCGTTTTTCAATTTCTTCTTAATTACTGTTCATGAAACCATATTCACGGTTGAAACAGACTATAATATATATGTTATAACCTAATTAATATTCATGAACCAGAATATGTACATATAATTAAGTTATATGACAAAACTAGTTCATAATATTCCAAATACCGCCAAATAATCGAAGTGGTGGTCATCTAATGATTCATCCTCGTTACATGTAACCAAATGATATAAATGAACATTATCAATTATATATGCTCATTAATAATATATATTTATAATCCTAGAGATTTATAACCATTCCACATAAACTTCATTACTTAAAAACAAGTGAACTGAATATGAAAATAAAGGAAACGAACACTCTGGAACGACAAAATTCAATACAATAACTTATCAATAAAGACATAAATGAACTAACCAGAATTATGGTAAAATAAATAAATGTCTAATATGTTCTGAAATAATTTATTAAAAAGTTCAATTTCATATTCCAGGAGCTTAAGTACAAGAGCGGAACACGTTTGGAGTTAAGGTAAGGGGTCCTCTCTCTCACTTTTATTCAAGAATCCACCCTATCTTTTGTTCTTTTGTTTTTAATTTATAATGATGGGGAATGTTTTATCCACTCCACCGTACTGACCTTTTGACATATAAATAATGGTATACTCTTTTACCTCTCATTAATACCTTGTAATAACACTCGTTACCGTGCCAAAATGTTTGTAAGGGTTTTCTCATCTCACTTTCATTTCTGTGAGATTTTCATTGTTCACCACTAATTTCTTGTATGTGGTATATGTGTGCTGCAATTTGATATATAATAACATTATTATCTTTATATTCATTTTATTCAATGATTCACTCGATGTTCATTAAGTTCTGGTCATTTGATTCGACTGATTACATTGTGATAAGGGACTTTGTCTCAACTACCTTTTCGTTGTGACTAACTTTGTATTGTGCACCTAATAATCCTTATGTGGTGTACCTACTACCAATTTGAGATCACTTTTCATTTGAAATTTTATTTATATTAAATATACATTAACTCATATCATGGATTTTTTTTTTCTAAACCGTATACCATTTTACATACGGTGTTTTTTTGGAATGTTATTATGGAAATATTGATGAATCTATATACTCTACTCTATAGGGATATTTAAAATGCATATTGATCTTGTTTTGAATCAAGGTATAAATATTTATTTGATATGAAATGGTGGGTGGGGCCTGCTATAGCCCCTCGATGCATCGATAGGTCTCATGAGACAAAACAGTTGGCGACAAACCCTTCGAGTTTGTTTCCAAAAATCAGACGGGTTTCTACCCACAGAACTAAACCATTTTTACAGTATTATGGTTTCATGTGCCAGAAACATGACGTCTAGTTAATAAGAATTCTCTTTATTCATTACCAGTTATTATCATTATCCATGATATTTTCACTATGAGAAAAATCTATGGATGCAGTTTCATTTTTAGTTATTAATGGAATTAGTTATTCATTTATTCACTATGCCATATTGATTATATCCGAATATTTGTGATTCACTTATTATTGTGCTCATGCTTCTACTATTTTTAACCCTTACTGAGTGTCTGATCTCACCCCTTTCATTATCTACCTTTGACAAGTGATGAAGATAATGTCTTCTTTTGAGTTCCTGTGGATGCAGATTTTAGTTTTTGTTATGTATTGTATTTTGAAACCTTTTCCAATGTAATTTGAGTTACATCTATGTATCTAGTTTCTTCAAGACTAAAACACTAATCATTCCTTCTGGATTTTCATTCCTTCTAACCATTCCAATATCACAAGTAATGCACCAGCTCTAGCCTAGAGTGGTCGGGGTGTTACAGTTGGTATCAAAGGAAGTTTAGTAGAAAACTTTGAAACTAGAGTAGGAAATGTATAGTAGGGAACAAATCCCTAAGGTAGTATCTGAGGATTAAAATACAATAAAATCCTGGTATTTTGGTAAGGAATAGATTATGTGGATATTTTAAGCAATACATCCTTTTCTGGATATGATCAGGTAAAGGCGGCTCTGGCACAGATGTATCTAGGGGTAAAACCCGAAAACACTACTTTGAGCTAGAATCAAACAGGAACTGGTGCACGAAAATGGGCCTTTCTACACTCTTGGTTATGAAACTCCCAGGGGGTATGCTTAGGATAATTCATGTTTTCTTTACAAGACATTATGAAGGAGTTAATGTAAATTTTTCCTTAGAGGAACCAGGTTCATGCATAGAATTTCAATCTATGTTGAGTATTTTTTTTATTTGAGATTCATAAACTAATATAGTGTATCCCATTATTTAGAAATGGCATCTAATTGAAGAATGGGAATCAATACTCATGAGAAATGTAGGGATCTCCCTACTAATCAAGTCAACAAAGTCAAAGTTGGAGCAGATCAGATCATGACCATATTGGGACAACTTACTCAAGTTGTAACGAATAACCATTAAACACCTATGTTGGATCGTTTCATGCGGCATAATCCCCCATCTTTCAGTGGGACTACTAATCTATTGGTTTCTGAGCAATGGATCAATTCCCTTGAAAAGATATTCACGGTGTTAAGATGCAATGAAAATGAAAAGGTAGTACTGGCAGTATATTGTCTCAAGGGTGACGTTGGTCAATAGTGGTCCTTTATTCAAAATACCACGGAGGAAGAAGAGATAGAGGATATGGAATGGAGGAATTTTAAGGAAATATTATACGAAAAATATTCGCCTCGTGAGAAATGAACTGAAATGAAGAGGAAATTCCTTGGCTTGAAACAAAGGGAAGAAGACAGTGTTGCAGAGTATGAGGCTACCTTCACAAGGCACACCAGGTATGTTGGGGATTACGTTCGTGACTCAGTGGAAAATATTGATCATTTCTTTTAAGGTCTTAAGCCAAGTCTTTGAAGGGCACTGGCTTCTCAATAATTTTCATCATATGATGAAATTTTATCAAGTGACATCAAAACAGAGAAGTAATTTGATAGATCAAATTTTTTCAAAGGAAACCAAGATAATAAGTGGAATTCTGATAACAAAGGAAAAGGAGAATCACCAAAGAAGAGAAAGGGAATTAATATTTTCCCATTATGAGAGAACTGTGGAACGAATCATCCTGGGAAATGATTGAAAGGCAAGGGATTCTGCTATAACTGGGGAGAAAAGGGTCATCGATCTGATGAATGCAAGGGGAAGAAACAATTCAATGATGTTCAATGCTACAATTACAGAGATATGGGACACTGTTCAAATGATTTTCCTAAGAGCCAAGGAAGCATGCCTTAGAAAAATCGAAGAGAGCAGGGGAGAGCCTATGCGATTACAACCGCGGAGGTTGAAGTTCCTAGTGACGTGGTGGCAGGTACTTTAATTGTTTCCTCGAACTTATCCGATGAATTATTTGATTTTGGATCATCACATTCATTTATATCCTCTCAGTTTTCCAAGAAAATTAGATATGTCCAATTTTATTTAAGAAAGGAGTTGTCAGTCAAAACTCCCATGGGATGTATCATTGCAACAAAGGCATGTCGACTAGTCCCCCTCCAAAGACCAAAACGTGATTTAGTTTCTAGCCTTATCATCATACCCATGACTGAATTTGATATAATTCTCGTTATGTATTGGCTATCAAATTATGATACGAGGATTTATTGCAAGAAAAAGTAAGTTACAATTTTTGGAAATGGTGTAGAATCCCTTGTCTTTAGGGCAGAAACTTCGCCACCTGATTCTTATCTAGAACCACCCCAAGTAGCTCTATTAAATTCAATAATTGGGGAGGAAGATAAACCAATATCTATGGGAGAGTAAATAAATCTTCAAATTTAAGATTTCCACATAGTGAATGAGTACATTGATGTATTTCGAGAGGATTTACCTGGACATCCTCTAGAGCGGGAAGTTGAGTTCTTTATTGATTTAATTCATGATGCAAGACCTATATCAAAGACTCCCTATAGAATGGCCACTATGGAATTAGTAGAGATAAAGAAACAACTAGAGGATTTGAGTGAAAATGGATTTATTCAACCTAGTGTTTCTCCATGGGGAGCCCCTGTTCTCTTTGTCAAAAAGAAAGATGGATCCATGAGGCTTTGCATTGATTACAGTGAAATCAATGCTATTACAATAAAGAATAAGTATCCTATACCCCGGATTGATGATTTATTTGACCAACTTTATAGAGCTCAATACTTTTCAAATATTGACCTTCGATCTAGATATCATCAACTACGTGTGAGGAAGGAAGATATTCCGAAGACAGCATTTCGAACCAGGTATGGGCATTAGGATTTTATAGTGATGCCTTTTGGACTGACAAATGCACCCTCTGTTTTTAGGGATTTAATGAATATATTTTCCAAGGAATTTCTTGATAACTTTTTTGTGGTATTCCTTGATGATATCCTGGAATAATCAAAAAGCTATGAAGACCATGAGGATCATTTGCAAACTATTCTAAAAACTCTTAGAAGAAATCAATTATATGGGAAGTTTAGCAAATGCAAATTCTGGCTTCAGTCAGTTCCTTTTCTAGGCCATATTGTCTATAAGGATGGAATCCTAGTTGATCCTGCAATGACAAAGGCAATCCAAGAATGTCCCACTCCAACAAACATAACTGAGGTACGCGGTTTTATAGTCTTAGTAGGTTATTATCGGCGTTTCATGCAGAATTTTGACCGACTAGATAACCCGCTAACGAAGCTCACACGTAAAGGGGTTAAATTTTTTTGGAAAAAATATTATGAAGAATGTTTTGAAGAACTGAAGAGAATATTAGTCAATGATCCTATATTGACTCTACGATCGGGGAATGATGGGTTTGTTATTTATAGTGATGCTTCAAAGAAAGGACTTGGTTGTGTCCTTATGCAAAATGATAGGGTTATTGCTTATGCATCACAACAGCTAAAAGTACATGAGAAAAAATATCCTACTCATTATCTCGAGTTAGCTGTTGTAATCTTTGTTTTGAAGATATAGATACATTATCTCTATGGTGAAAAATGTGATATTTATACTGATCACAAGAGTTTGAAGTATATTTTCTCAAAGAAAGAACTCAACATGAGGAAAATGAGATGGCTTGAACTACTCAAGGATTATGATTGCACGATACACTATCACCTGGGGAAGGCAAATAAGGTGGCATATGCTTTGAGCAGAAAGGATCATGGAGTTTTTAACAATATGAGAGTTGAAAGGGATCATATTTTCATGGATCTAGTAAAGATGGATATGGGAATAACCATGGAAGGTGAAACATCAATGCTTTTTCAAATGGTTTCCAAACCATCTTTACTAGAAATGATAAAAAGTTCTCAAGCTAATGATGAGGAATTTCAAAAAAATATTAAAGCTGTGAATGATGGGAGATTGAGTGACTTCGTATATGAAGATAGAATTTTGAAATTTTGGAAGAGACTTTGTGTTCCCAATATACCTGATCTAAAAATGGAATTTTTGGATGATTCTCATAGTTCCAATTTATCTATACACCCTAGTAGCACTAAGATGTATAGATATTTGAAGGAACATTTTTGGTGGGACAACATGAAGACAGAGATTTCTGATTTTGTGTCAAGATGTATGGTTTGTCAACAAGTGAAAGTTAGAAGGCAACATCCTGGAGGATTATGGAAACCTCTTCCCATACCTGAGTGGAAATGGGATAATATCATGATGGAATTTGCCATGGGACTATCAAAGACTCCTAGAAGGAACTATGCAATATGGGTCATTGTTGATCGCCTTACCAAGTCATCACATTTTCTTGCTATAAGATAAGATCTACCACTTGAACATCTAGCAATACTATATATTAATAAATTTGTGATACTTCATGGAGTACCCCTATCGATTGTTTCTGATCATGATCCACATTTTACATCAAGAGTCTGAAAAATTCTTCAGAAGGCCCTAGATACTGATATTCTTTTGAGCACTGCCTACCACCCACAAACTGATGGACAATCAGAACGGACTATTCAAACATTGGAAGACATGTTGAGGTCTTGTTCACTTGATTTTCAAGGCATGTGGGATCAGTATTTACCTATCGTAGAGTTTTCCTACAACAATATATTCCATTCAAGTATACATATGGCACCCTATAAAGCATTATATGGGAGGCGATGTCATACACCAACTTGCTGGGATGATTTTGGTGAAAGAAAGCTCATGGGCCCAAAACTTATTGAAGAAACAATGGAAAATGTGAAGATTATCCAGAACCATATCAAAATAGCTCAGAGTAGGCAAAAAAGCTATACAGATAACCAAAGGAAGGATTTGGAGTTTCAAGAAGGTGATCATGCTTTCTTAAAGGTATCTCCATGGAAGGGTATTATATGATTCGGTAAGAAGGGAAAATTAAGTCCCAGGTATATTGAACCTTTTGAAATTCTGGACCGAATTTGAGCCGTAGCTTACCTTTTGGCAATGCCACCAAGTCTCTCCAAGGTTCACAATGTGTTCCACATGTCAATGTTAAGAAAGTACATGCCAAACCCAACACATGTACTCACTTATAAAGAAGTGGAACTTGAGCCCGATCTATCTTACTATGAAGAGCCTATAAAGATTCTTGATACTAGAGAACAAGTATTGAGAAATCGAACGACTCGACTGGTAAAGGTTCTATGGAGGAACCATAAGATGGAGGAAGCAACATGGAAACTAGAGGATTTCATAAAGAAGAACCACCCACATCTTTTTGGTGGGCTATATACATAGAATTTCGAGGACAAAATTTCCGAAGGAGGGAATAATGTAGAACCCCAAACATTTTATGGTATGTTTCTGTAAAACACATTCTATTCATCACTATGTTCCTTTGAAACAACATTAGCTTATTTAGTAGATAGTCAAAACCTAGCCATTAAATATAAATTTTCCACTTCTATGTTTTGAATTTCAAAAAATGGTCATCTAGAGTTGTGATCAGTAATTCATTTGGAGTCTGATAGAACAAAATTTATTTTTGGTGAATAGTAACATAACCTTATGAATAGTAATATGAATAGTAATATGACCCTTATGAATAGTAAATAATATTATTTTTTTATTTTCTTAAGGAAATATGATAATGAGATCTTAATTAATTTTTCAATGTCACATAAAACTAATTGCACTTCAAGATTGTTATTTTTTGAATTAACTATGACCTTATTTAAAAATTAAATTAATAGTATTTAGAAAATTATTTTTGAAAAATGGATTCCACTTTTCAATTCTATATGTCGAAAAATGGTTAGGGTAAATTTTTGGGATTTTTCTAAAATTCTAGAACTTTTTATGAATAGTGAAATACGATAAAATACCGTATATACAAATTATGAGTAAAATACACTATTTATGACATCATAAGTGATACAAGGCCACTTGGTTCGAACTCACATGAACTTATTACTATTAGGGGTCACAGGAAACAACACTATTGGTTTTATTGATGGAAATAAAAAAAATAATGAAATTAAATATTCAAAATTTACCCCTCTCCTCCACTATAAAACCCCTCTCCCCAATCCCTCTTCTCTTCACTCCTATAAGCCTTGAAGCTCCTCAAAGTTATGCCCAATTACCATTACCTAGTCTCTACCCACTTACAAGAAGATTTTGGTCTTCCCAAAAGACCAAAACCCCTTCCATTAAGGAGTTTCTCAAGGAGGATATTTCAAGAGTTAAAGCACCCTTCTTTTTCATTTGGTTTCATTTCAATTTATCTTCTTTTTCTATCCTCTCCTCACCTAATTTGTCCAAATGATCATGATAACTCTAGTAACATCTATATACTAGATTTATATCATGTGAATGGAAGAACGACCATAAATATTCTTACTCCCTCCCTTTTATTTTATAAACAAAATCGACATCCACGAGATTCTGATTTATAAACTTCGTGGACGACGAAGTTTCGTTCAAAAATTTCTTCTTAATTACTGGTCATGAAACCATATTCATGGTTGAACCAGACAATAATATATATATTATAACCTAATTAATATTCAGGAACCAGAATATGTACATATAATTAAGTTATATGACAAAAATAGTTCATAATATTCCAAATACCGCCAAATAATCGAAGTGGTGGTCATCTAATGATTCATCCTCATTCCATGTAACCGAATGATATAAATGAAAATTATCAATTATCTATGCTCATTAATAATATATATTTCTAATCCGAGATATTTATAACCATTCCACATAAACTTCATTACTTAAAAACAAGTGAACCGAATATGAAAATAAAGGAAACGAACACTAAAGAACGACGAAATTCAAAACAATAACTTATCAATAAAGACATAAATGAACTAACTAGAATTATGGTAAACTAAATACATTTTTAATAGGTTCTGAAATAATTTATTAACGAGTACAATTTCATATTCCAGGAGCTTAAGTAAAATATCGGAACATGTTTGGAGTTAAGGTAAGGGGTCCTCTCTCTCACTTGTATTCAAGAATCCACCCTATCTTGTATGCTTTTGTTTTTAATTTATAATGATAGGGAATGTTTTATACACTCCCAAATACTTCCCTTTTGACATATAAATAATGGGATACCCTTTTAACTCTCATTAAGACCTTGCAATAACACTCATTACCGTGCCAAAATGTTTGTAAGGGGTTTCTCATCTCACTTTCATTTCTGTGATATTTTCATTGTTCACCACTTATTTCTTATATGTGGTATATGTTTGCTTCCATTTGATATATAATAAAATTATTCTATTTATATTCATGTTATTCAATGATTCACTCGATGTTCATTATGTTCTGGTCATTTGATTCGACTGATTACATTGTGGTAAGGGACTTTGTCTCAACTACCTTTTCGTTGTGACTAACGTTGTATTGTGCACCTAATAATCCTTATGTGGTGTACCTAATGCCCATTTGAGATCACTTTTCAATTGAAATTATATTTATATTAAATATACATTAACTCATATCCTGGATATTTTTTTTGTCTAAACTGTATACCATTTTACATATGGTGTTTTTTTGGAAAGTTATTATGGAAATATTGATGAATCTGTATACTCTAATATATACGGATATTTAAAAGGCATGTTGATATTGTTTTGAATCATTTTATAAAGAATGCTTGAAAATGAAGTGGTGGGTGGGGCCCGCTATAGCCCTTCGATGCATTGGAAGGTCTCATGAGACAAAACAGTTGGCGATAAACCCTTCGAGTTTGTTTCCAAAAATCAGATGGGTTTCTACCCACATAACTAAACTGTTTTTACGGTATTATGGTTTCATGTGCCAAATAAAAGATGTATAGTTAATAATCATTCTATTTATTCATTACCAGTTATTATCATTATCCATGAGATTTTCACTATGAAAAAATCTATGGATGTCGTTTCATTTTTAGTTATTAATGGCATTAGTTATTCATTTATTCACTATGCCATATTGATTATATCAGAATATTTGTGATTCACTTATTATTGTACTCATGATTCCACTATTTTTAACCCTTATTGAGCATTTGATCTCACCCCTTTCATTATCTCCCTTTGACAGGTGATGAAGAGAAGGTATTCTTTTTAGTTCCTGTGGATGCAGATTTTAGTTTTTGTTATGAATTGTATTTTGTAACCTTTTCCAATGTAATTTGAGTTACATCTATGTATCTAGTTTCTTCAGGACTACTGAACTGATCAGTCCTTTGAGATTTTCATTCCTTCTAACCATGCCAATATCACAAGTAATGCACCAGCTCCAGCCTAGAGGGTTCAGGGTGTTACATCCATGATAATCTAAGGATGGTTGGTTCCATAATAAACCAAGGATGTGTGGGTTTATGATATCCCACTAATGCATTATGTACTCTAGAGATAGAAGTTGACTATATCAGTTATTCCATTTGTAAGAGTTATATGAATGGTGATATCCTAAGTTACTTTCATGATTTTTATGTTTTTGAAATGGGTTTTAAATTATTTATTTAAGAAAAAAAATTGTGTGATTTTATGTGAAAATGATTTATTGCATTTCACTCAAATTAATTTGAGATAAAGGTAAACATTTTAGGGTTTTCATGTTTTTCAATGAAATAATGAACTTATTAATTTTATGTCCCTTACTGTGCTTTTTTTCATCATCCCAAATGTTTTAAAAATAATAATATGGTTTGAGGATGGGTAAGGGAAAATAAAAGGTCAAGTTGGAAGTCAGGAATATTTTTCATGAAAATAAATCACGTTTTATTTCAAATATTTTTTATTATTGGAAAAATGGATAATGATCATACGTTTTTACTTTGTATATATATGTTTTTTTAATTTATGGTTTATAACTGAATTTTCTAAAAATATAAACTTGAAAAGGTATTCAAATGTAATATAATGAATTATTAACTTGAAAATCAATATTATATAATGTTTAAGGCAGGGTCTATATATGTTCTATGGCTCAAACATGTTATAATTGGTTAATTAAGGTTCATACATTAAGATATATGGGGAAAAATAATTTAGGTTGATAAATACACTTCAATAACCAATCATATATCATAACTATAACAATTCATGCAACCATAGATCAAATAATATAGGTAAGAAAGGAAAAAATCACCCAAGCATGTTATATAAGAAAGAATGCTATAAAATCACCTAAGCATGTATATGAATAATCATGATGACAAATCACACAAGCATGGTATATAGAAAAACATATAACATAATCACAGAAGCATGGTTTATAATTAATAATGATAAATAATCACATAAGTGTGGTGTACAAATAAGAATGCTGAATAATTACATTAAGAGCATCAAACTGATGTCAAGAAGTAAAAAAATTAACTCTATATGGAATATAATATTAATGGAATGTGAATATCTATGTGCCTATAATAATTAATGTAACAACGCCTCCTTATCATACTGGTCCAAGGAAAAATATCCATAAATCATTAAGTAGTAGAAAATTACAATAATCACTCAATGTGAAATATCAATCAACTGTAATAAGAAACAATACAAATTGTATTCTTATCCCTCATAACTTGATCTTTCCCCCATGTTTGTATTAGCTAGACCCAAACACAAGATATTTATCAAGTGTCAATACATTCCTAGTATCTTTTCTACCATCCCCAAATAGTATAACAAAAGGAAAAGAAAGCTCTAATACCAATTTTTAATGTCTTTATTCAATATCCACTGAAATGGTTCCCCAATATGGTTGGTCACATGGCCTCAAGCCCGCCTCCCCATGCGCCAAAGGTTGTCGAATAAAAGTGAGGGTATAAATTTGGTACAATAGGGAGACTATACCCTCTAGATTAATAAGGAATACAAGAGAAGTATAAATAAATAAATGGAAGTGGAATAATAATGATAAAATGATAAATCAATAATTAAATGAGATCCTTTCAAGTGTTAAATAAACATCCATGCATTAATAAGATATGACATGAATACAAGGAAAACATAATAAGACATTATAATACAATAAATAGTTTCATAATAACAAGGAAATAAATAAAAGACTCAAAATCCAAAAGGCATCTCAATTACATGCTCAATAACTACACCTGAACTCCCATGTCTAATTATAGCCATAAAGAGAACAGTACATAGCACAATCTAGAGTCATAACTTGTAATCATGAGGTTTTTCTAGGTACTAAACGGTAGCCCGAACAGGGTGTGAGGAAAACTCACTAGGCCGCCACCAACAACATCTAATATGATCCAGTCCATGAATATAAAATAAAGTAATTTGTAGGTATATCAAAGTAAAACATTATAGTAAATGACAAATGTAAAAAAGTCAGGCTTAGGATCCTCAAGGATACCTGGCCGACTATACCTGTTTGGGCCTAAGTCGGAATATCTCTGAATAGAAGTCACCATGTATATAAGTACATATAAATATAAATATATATATGTGTGTGTGTGTGTGTGTGTGTATGTCTGTGTATATGTCTATATGTATAATATAAACATAATAAAATATATAGATATAGATGTAGCAGGTACTGTAGCAGGTACTGTAGCAGGTACTGTAGTGGGAACTGTGCAGTACTGTAGCGGGAACTATAGCAGGCATTGTTTGGCACTGTAACAGCCGGCAATATGCCCCCGTTTGGGCCTTCGGGCCACCGATTTGGTCCCTGAGTCCTATAAGGCCTTTGGGCCACCTCAAGGCCTTCGGGCCACCTTTGTGCAGATGCAAACCAGAAAACCTACAAGGAACAAGTTCTACAAGGAGGATGAGCAAGGAGATTTCACCATAGAAAAATCTAAACAGATTACAAGAATGATAGGGTATGGCACCTGCCATCGGTAAAAGCCTGTGCATGCATGGGAATGCCTAGCCGAACAGCCATGCGAAGTTGGAGAGCTGATTTCACGATGAAGATGCTGGGGAGGAGTAGTTCTAAGTAGTTAGTTTGAGTTGTATATAATGTTTGAAGCCTATGGAAAATGAATTCCTCTAAGGCCTATGGTCCATGTAATACTTACACCTACGGGCCTTGTAAGGGTTCCACCTCACCCATTGAAAGGTGGATTATCAAAATCAATAAAAAAATGAAGGCCTCCGGGCCATTGGAGGAGGAGGGAGTGGCGTAACCTGGGAATCCATGCATAATCATAAGAGTCACATGCTCTAAATAAGGGATGTCCTACATGATGATCTCAAGGAGTGATAAGGGGTGCCATTACCATCATTCACAAATGAATAATAATAATATAATAATGGGATCACATTTTAATAATGGTCATAAACCCAGGAATCTAAATCAAGGTATATGGATACCATGTTATTCATCCTAATCTTATATGTGAAATGTCATGTCCAATATCTTATATAATGGGGTGTGAAACATCATGTCACACAATCTAGGTGATGTGAAATAGCATGTCTAACATCATCATCTAAGAGGGTGTGAAACATCATGTACAATAACTTTAACTAAGGTCCCTCTATAATAATCTAGTATAAGGTAATCTCACTTTCCTTATGTTCCCTTAACCTAGGTGTTCTGTAAAGAGAAACCTGGTATCGCTCAAGGTGTGGTGTACCTTCATTAATATATTAAATTTAATACTATAACAACATCCATGAAATAATACATGCTAAAATGTAAACCAATTCTAAGGAGTTCGCACAAGACATTATCAATTCCACTATACAATTAAACCACTTGATTTATAACATACCAAAAGGGCCATGGAAGGCACCCATGCTAATCATAATTTAAGGTACATTTCATTATCAACCTAATTATAAATGATAATGAGGTCCATGTAATCATACATACCATAATAAAATTCATCTCAATTGATATAATAGACTGATTCATATTCTTTAAACATAAAGTGACTATTCAAGGACCAATGGGTTTATCTAAACCATTTTTATTAATTATAGAATTTATGTGTGTTAAAGTAGTTAAATAACACACCCAATGGGTGGTTTAATCACTATGCAAGGATGGTACAAAAATAATGTAATAAAACTCACCTCAAGTGGTCGATTGGGTTGAGTTCATTGACCTCCTGCCATGTATAGGGTCTAAGGAACATCTCGGTTTTTCTCCAAGAATTTAATTTAAGGAATTTTATGTTTTTAAGGGAAATACTTGGGAAGTCTAGTCTATGGAATAATGGTTCATTTTATAAATGGAGCAACTTTAATGGGAAATAATAATACCACTTACCACATTCTTAGGATGCTTCACTTATCCAATATTGAGCCTTGATTTGAGCCGGAAGGGGGGAAATCATAAGGATAGACAAACACTCAGAAAATATGGTGAATTATCTCACATGAAGATAACAATTAAGATTGAAATATAGTGTAACAACCATGACCCCAGTAGCCCAGAGTCAGTTCCTTACTTTATTACATTGGTATAAGATACAAGTGATCGCATACCAAAGAAAAAAATCTATTAGTATTGTTAGAATAGATTCAAATTTTAAATTCAAGTTACATTTTAAAACATAAAATACACAAATAATTTCATTGATTCTATCATTATTCTCTATTTTTTTACCCTATATATCAGTCATAATATACTTTTTGGAATCCTATGGAAAAATGAAACATATGAAAGGGGTGATCTCAGATGCTCAGTAAGGGTATACATAGAGAAGAATCTATCATAAACAATCCCAAATGGTTATGTCAAGGTAATTAACAAAAACACATGTCATTTAATCAATAAACATATCATAATATGGAAGGAATGGAAGATGATAAAATAATTCCATCTAAATAATCACATGAGAATGAAACTTGACCAATTATATTGTGCTAGTTGAATAATCACATGTGATATCAATAACTAATCTCATAATGATAGAATGCATAATTTAGGACATCAAAAACATACCATCAAGGATTCAACTAAGACACCATACATAATCAGGTAAGACATTACCAAAACCAAAACCGGTTTATCTCATGAGACATACCAATGTATAGATAGGATATAATAGGCCCTACTGGACACTTACTAATTCCAATAAATTCCTCTTATGAAAGGGATAAAACATAATCTATATATATATTCATATTAAAAACTCTAATACGAAATATGAATACTTTAACTATAAACTATGAATACTATAAAAATAGAACATCCACAGTTAAACTGAATCATAAATCATTCAATGAAATATGGTAAATGATATCATAATTGATCAACCTCAGTCAATAATAATATGAAACCAAGTATGTCGACATAGATTAAAATACTATAATAAAATTGTTAAAAACTTCTTGACATTAATACCCTCTTTACTTTTAAATAATTTATTTAAAATCCAAGAATTCATAAAAAATTACTTATTTGTAAATAACCTTGTAAATATGTAAAATAAGCTTCAAAAGATTAAGGTGTAATGATGTTGGAAAATATTTTACATGCCTCATAAGTTAGAAAAACATTCCTTCCATATTGTTGTTGAAAAATTCATAAATTAGCTTGTTTGGAAAACAAAAAAATAATCCTTACAACATGTTTTATGAAATTTTAGACATGGGTAAAAAGAAATTACACATTCCAAAGATAATAGTAAAAACATTATTGAAAACATTTTTAGAAAACATGGACATGGAAGAAAAATGTTCTATATTTTGAGATTTAAACTTAAACAATCTCGAATAATAATGAGATTGTGAAATAACTCTTACCACTTTATAATCAGTAGAATCGTATGTACCACGAAATAAAGAAAATTATATGGATATGAAAAATACCATAATCATCATAATAATTCATAAAATAAATTCATGGGAATTATACACACCACACATAAGTAATAATTAGTTTCTAAGGTATGTGCTTCATATAAATAAAAGTGATACAAAAATCCCTTACCTTAGGTCTGATTTCCTCCGTGTGAGTCCAAAAGTCCTATATAGTGGTTTTAGACATATTATTAACTTATAATAAAATCATAATAACATTTATAATATAATATATGATCCTGTTATAATATTTTATTACTATTTTATTACTAATATTTTATTTATTTTACTATTTTGTGTGTTAATTGCCATGTTTTCTCATGTATGTTTTGTCTTGAAAGTCTTGGTTCACCTGTATATGATATATATCAAATATCTAACGAATAATATTGATGTCATAAATATAATATGTAATCATTAAATTAATATTTATAATTATTATTGAATCGTTAACATGGAAAATGAATCACATCACGTCCTGGAGACGATAGGTCGTATGTATGCACGAGCGGCAGTACCATTCCCTTAATGGTAAAAGACTAATGAATTGGAGGGTATATTAATTTTTTATAGATCAAATATCATGTCATAATTATCATATATATCCATTATTTCTATAATTATATCAATCTAAGTAAATTGTTGATGAAAAACATATTAAACCATGGCATGGATACGGTAAGTCATATGTATGCACGCGTGGTGTTTCAGTTTTTCATTGGATGGATAAACAATCAAATATAGTTTTAATAGAATCATAATAACATATAAATATATAAATGATACTATATTTATTACATTATTATGTAAACAACACATTAAGAATAAGTATAATAAGAAATGAACTTGAATGAGTTGGTAAAACAATTACCTCTTCTTTGGTGGACTTCCTTTAGATCACTTCATAAATGATATAGAGTTGGACTTTTTGGAATAACAATACCTCAAGAACTTATATAAGGATTTTATGAAGAAAAAATTCACGTTTTTGTCAAGATATAAGGCTCAAAGTGGTGTTATAATGTGAGGTAGGATGTTCCCTTTTATAATTGAGGTGACGGACACTTTTGTAAACTCTCAAAATATTAAATTAATATAAATTAAATTTAAATTAAAAACAGATAAAAAGTGAGTTATTTATAAAATAAGATGATTATGGGTATAAATAATCTCAACCAATAATTTTTAGAAAAGTTTAGGTCTCAGTATTTCCTTTATTTGTATACTTTAACCCTTATTTAAACCCTTTAACTCTTACTATGACAACATGTGTTTTTACTCCTTAAAGGTTAATATTGTTACTGTAAAATTCCAAAATAACATTAAATGAATAATGAAACAAATTTTTAACATTATACCAATAATTTTTTATAATTTTATATTTTTATGAATTTTATACCATTTAATAAAATATTATTTATTTTAAATTATCATTAGTGTCAATTTTGACACTATTCATTACTTGACTTTCTAAAAATATCATAAGAATGTGATAACTTAGAAAAAAACATTTAATAAATCCATAATATTTATTTGGAATCAATAAAATTATTTTATGACATTAATTATATTAAATAATATTTATTTTAATACTTTTAATTTCATTTATTTGATATTTCTATTAATTAAACAATTACTTCATCATCATTGTGTAAGACTTTAAGGTAATTTATTATTTTATAGAAAATTTAAAAAAAAACCTGATGAATCTAAACATTTTATATTTAAAATAACTATATATATTCGAATATATCTTCTTAATAACCACATATTAAAAATGTAATACTTATTAAAAACATGAATGTATCATATTAGACTTTCCTTCAAGTAAAATACTATAAAAGGAACAAAGTCATACAAGTGGCTCCAATAGTCTATAAAATATGAAAATGATGATTTTGGGTGATAATAACTCATCAAATAAAATTATTATAGGTGTTCGGGTAATTTTATAAGACTTAAAATATTATTTTTACCCTTAATTACCCGATTTACCCTTAACCGTGTTAATTAAAAAAATACTTAAGTTACCATTCATATTGTCCAAAAATAAAAGGGGCCTATTTACTAAATTTAGACCTTATGATTCCAAATTTTAAATCCATTTTTCAAAATTCAACATAAATAATTGTATAAAATTATTTTAAAATTAATCTCATTTACGGAATGAGAAAATGGGTTTTTAAAGTAAAAAACATTCAAATGATTGAAATGATTTTATATCCAAATTAAATGTGAAATTGATTCTAAATACCTAAATTATATTAAATGATAATTAATTGATCAAATTATACTTTGAAACCAATAAAAAATATAACTTAACATCATAAATTGTTTAGAAAAAAATTATTTTCAATTAAATTGCAATATTTTCTTCACTTTTCATCAAAACATGAAACTTGTTAGAAGAATACCAAATATTCAACAAAAGTAAATTTTTTATATTGAAAATTTAAATAATAAGTTTATTTTTTCAAATATAATTTAAAAAAGTTTCAAAAACTTCATTTAAAACAAGTGTGTCATCAAAAGGTGGAAAACCTGCCTTTAGAAAAATATAGTATTTTATGCTTAAAATTAGTTTTATTCTTATATTAATTCTATAAAAATTATTATATTAACTCTTAAAACTTTTTTTTGAATATATAAAATATATATTTCAGTAATATATTTCACTAATAGTGATTAATTTAATTTATTATGATAAAATACAATTGTGGGCATAAAAATAGTTTTTTAATAAAAACACATCCTTTATATTCAATTGGTTTTTTGTTTTCATTTACAATGAATTCATTTTATAAACATGTGTAAACTATATTTTCATACTTTATTTAATCCTATTTACAATCTCCAACTAACCATCTAGTGTTAAAATAATAATATTTAATATTGATCGTGGTTCATTGAAGTTTGGTGTTGCATGATATGTATACTATCAAAGAAATTTAATTTATTTAAGAGATATACCATAAAATAATAAGGTGCTACATTATACCCTCCTTCAATAAATTACATCCTCAAAATTTTAAATTTAACTTTAAAAATAAATGTTTGAAACTTGAAAATCTCTTTTTAGGAAACCCACATCATAAATAGGGTTAATAAAACATACCCTTAATAAGAGGGAAAGGGAAATGTGAATGCCACCAAAAAATAAGGGATTTGAATAGAATAAAATTAGTGGGAAGTGAAAATGAGGAAATGTAAGAGAAATAAAAATGTCAAGTTCTAATGGAGAGTGTTAGAGAACATGATTATCAGAAAAGTTTAAAATTGCAAAATCGTAAATCTTTGATGGGTTAAAGAGGTCATTGATTTCTCAATAAGAAAATTAAATATATAGCGTTTTCATTCCAAATTCATTATCTATATTTGAGTAATTATTTTACTATCCAAATAATCATTTTATAAAATAATCTTACTTAATTTAATTCCATGATCTTTTCCTTTAGTTGTGCTTCGATCTATTTTTCACTTCATATCTCACACTAGGGAATGGATATTCAAGTGTAATTTTTCATACCTGAAGCACTTAAATGACTCATAAGATAAACTAATAATTCCATAGGCTTCTTAAATGTTTAATAAATCCAAAATGGTTATAATAGGTTATTTAATAAGATAATTCATACTTTAACCACAAGAAATAATATTAGAATTTCAACTTAATCCATTCCCAAGGTAGTTACCATATGACTCATTCAAAATACTTTTGTCCAAAACATGTCTTTCCTCATTAAATGACCAAAAATTTAGAAACAAGGTCACTAAAGTTCTAAAATCCACTTAACATTAGATTATCCAAACATAATGTATCTCTTAATCCCACATACCAAATATATTAATACCCCGGTCATCTTAAAAACATTAATGAAAACTTTAATGCTTCCAAATCCTCAAAGAAGAATTAACACATTACAATCCTTATATATCTCATGATTCTTATAACCAGAGCACCATTGATGAAATAATTCTTGAATCCAAATACACAATAACTTTGATCATTCTATTTCATTCTTAAACCATTAATTGTGATTAATCATCTTATTCTTTAATACCACATTCCTTTCATTTTTATTTTCTAGTCTCTTCATCATAGGTAGTATAACCATTATTTTTATAACCTTATTGATTCTAACCATTGACCAAAACCCAAAGAACAATGTGAGCAACACTAATCATAGTGATATAATCTTGAATAATCATTTATAGGATGTATAAATCATGACACCTTCTACCCAATCTATGAGTCCAAATGTTTAACCTAGGTTATCCATGGTATTACCAAATATATAGGAAGATATCTTATAAATAGAATAATATTAAAAGTCATTTATAGGGTTTATTTTCTAACCCAGTATTTTCTAAATATAGTTCCCAAGGTTTCTACTAAACTTCCTCTAATACCAACTATAATGACCCTGACCCCAGTATCTCAGCGCTTGTGCCTTACTTATTACATTAGCATAACATGTGAGTGATCACATCCCAAAGGATTGAATATTTTAGTAGTCTTTTTAAACTAGATACATATTTAAAATTCACATTTCATTTTAAAACATAAAATACACAAATAATTTCATTGATTCTTCCATTATTCCCCCTTTGTGAAACCTTGTATATCAATCATAATATACTTCTTCAAATTCTGGGAAAAATAAAACATATGGAAGGGGTGAGATCATATGCTCAGTAAGGTTATACATATAGTGAAAGATATCATAAACAAGCATAAATTATTATGTAAAAGTAATTAACTAAAACACATTCCTTCTAATCAATAACCAAAGAATAATATGGAAATAATGGAAGATGATCAAATAATTCCATATAAATAATCACATGAGAATGAAACTTAACCATGTATATTTGTCTAGTCGAATAATCACATGGAACATCCATAACTAATCTAATAATGATGGAATTCAAAATATATGACATCAAAAACATATCGTTAAGGTTTCAGCCAATACACCATACATAATTGGGTAATACATTAGCCAAAACCCAAAATAGTTTGTCTCATGATACCTACCAAAGCATCGAGGGGCTATAGTGGGCTCCGCCCAACACTTACTAAGTCCAATTCATTCCTCTTATGAAATTGGTGAAACATAATAAACATAAACATTCCTATTAAAAACAATCATATGAAATTTGAATACTTTAACTACAAACTATGAATGGTATCAAAATATAATATCCACAGTAAAACTAAATTATAAATCATTCAATGAAATATGGTAAATGATATCATAATAGATCAAATCCAATCAATCATAAGATCCAAAAAAGTATGTTGACATAGATGAAAATAATCTAATAAAATCATTAAAAACTTTTTGAGATAAATAACCTCTTTACTTTGAAATTATTAATTTAAAATCCATGAATTTATAAAATAAAGAATTTTATTTGAAAATAACCTTGTAAACTTATAAAACAAGCTTCAAAATAATAAGGCATCATGATGGAGAAAAATGATTCTAATGTCGCATAAGTTAAAAAACATTTTAACTATATTTTTGTTGAAATACTCATAAATTACCTCATTTGGAAAATAAAAAATCCTTATAAACTGCTTTATAAAATTTTGGACATGGATAAAAAGACTTTAAAATTTTTAATCATAATATTAAAAACCTTTTTTAAAATATTTTTATAAAACATGGATATGGAAAAAAAATGTTCCCTAGTAAATATTTAAGCTTAAACAATCTCGAATAATAAGGATATTGTGAAATAACCCTTACTACTTTATAATCAGTAGAATCATATGCCCTATGAAAGAAACAAAATTACATGGATTTTAAAATACCATAATATTTCTAATAATACTCATAAAAGGAATTCATGGGCAGTATATACACCACAAAAAAGGAAAAAGTAGTGTAAAAGGCATGTCTCCCACAAATATAATAGTGAGATAAAAATATCTTACCTTAGGTCTGATTTCAACTGTACATGTCCAAAAATCCTATATAGTGGTTTTGAAACATATTATTAAATTATACCATAATCATAATTTTCACGACCCCCTCCCCACAAAGTTTACACCTACTGAGCCGGCAATGTGAGAAGAGATATAATGACCCCCGAGTCCCGCCTCCAGTAGGCCATGGGTTGGCGAATAGCACCGAGGGTATAATAAACACACAAATGGGAGGCATTACCCTCTAAGAGAACACATGCAGAAGAGAGAGATAGAATAGACTCCAATAAACTCCAACTCAGAACTGAAATATAAAAGAAATACAAGTACATATATGAAATTTCATGCAAAATTACTACAACTGAAAGGGGAAACTAAAAGTACCTAAAAGGAAGTAAAACGACAGCGACCACAATCCCGAACAGTTCCTCCTCCAACCACAAGCTAGTAGTAACCAGCTTGATCTCCAACCTGCTCCAAGTGACCTGAAAAAACAGTTTATATATACATAGGGTGAGTATAACAGTATACTCTGTAGGATCCTCCCCAAGCCTCTCGTGCAAAAGTAAAGAAAGCATGCTAAAGCCCAGTGAACAACAAGTGAAACTAACTCGTCACCTAAACAGGTATACTAAGTTCCCAACCTCACCATGGATACTCCCACCAAGTAACGCATACAAGAATATATCATATAGTATAGAATATCAAGGGTACCTTACTACTACTTCCCCACTAGTTTTCCTCTTTTCCCCAATGACATACGTCTTGTGCTTCTCTCTCCAAAGGCTTGCCCGCAGACACCTGGGCTAAGCTCCACAATCTGTACCTCGTGCACCACAAAGGCTTGCCCGCAGACACCTGGGCGAAGCACCACACCATCCTCACAACCAACAGTAACCAAGTAAGTTTTGGGAGCCACCACAGCCCGCATAACATGTATCATACATCGGGTATTATACCTCAAGCCATTATAGCCTATACACCGAGTAGGGATCCTCAATCCATGACAGCCTATACACATTACACCTATAGTAGTCCATATGATACTATATCCAGAATATATGTGTGTGAAATAACCACAAGCCATTACAGCCCTCTACACACATATATGGTGAAACTAACAGTTGTGCCTGTTGGCACATGTATCTACCAAGAGAAGAGAGTGGGGCCAAAAGGGGGTAGTTAGCCATTCGACCTCCCATCAGAATGTTGGGGAAAACACCCCCCTAGGGCTCAGAATCCCTGGGGTGTCATTTTCCCTTACCAACAGGGTGGAGTAGCGTATAGAAACACAAAAAGTACAGAATATATATATAACTCACATCCACACTATGGGCATTACCTAGTCTTAGATACAACTGCAGCTAACGTCTCTCAGACTCCAGGCTGCTACTTCTAAGACTAGGTATCCTATAAGAACAAAAACATTTGAAGAGATTTATTAGATTACCCCATTCTCATTTTATCAGTTCCATTGTACATTAATTAATTATTTAAACATTAATTAACCATGAACAATTCCACATTAAACTGAATTTTCATCACATTCAAAAAAAACAACTGCTCCTTTTAAAATTCACATCACCTTTAAATTCCAGTATCTCCATCCCCATGGATTTTCACCATTTAATCAAACATTCATTACAGAATTACTTTTTAGTATTCCCAGGCATTCTAGAAAAACATCATATGCTTCAAAACACAAAGGAGGCTCAACAGGGTGAGTAGATATACTACCCGTTGAGTCTTTTCTGCCTATAGAAATAGCATAGACCCATTCTCCCTCGAGAGGCTAAACACGGAAAGCACGTGGCATACCCCGCGTGTCTTCTCCTCCTTCGGAAGAAGGGTAGCAAGACCATCTACCTTGAGCAATGGGGGAAAGTAAAGAAGATAAACATTCAAATAATCCACAAGCATCCAGCAACCACATTCATCCCATTCCATTACCCCTAGTGTCCTCCCCGACACCCATATGCATAAACTGATGCATCTCGCCACTTTATGAGTCATCTGTTGCCACAAACACAAGGCCTCCATGCCTCCACATATCACAACAGCCATCCAGGCTCACATCACAGCACAAGCAGCTGGAAAACAACAATCACAACCATGGGCTCTTGACCCTTTAACAAACAAGAGGGTAACTCAGAACCCTTTTATAAATTCCCACACAATCTGTTCTTTAATCCATATTGAATTAGTAGATTTTTTATTCATAGGTTCCAATTACGGGAAAACAAATCAGTAAGCTATCACAAAGATTTAACATGCTTACTATGCCAATTTGATTATCATCAAATTAAAACAACTACATCAACGGCAACAACCAGATTCATTCACATGCCTCCTTATCTTTAGCCAATTAATTATCAATCAATTTTTCCTTTATGTTCATTGTCAATTTCCATCAAGAATAAACAACTAATCAAATAAATGAAAGATATCACTCTATCTAGCAAAACATGAGGCAAACCGTTATCACGGTATAAATCAACAACATGCGATCAACCAATTCTTTTAATCTGGTTCAAGTGTTTCATTAGGTCAATTTCATTATGATCCAAAGGACTAAATCATTCTATTTCTATGATTTCACATATACAATTAGATAAACCATGAATCCCCTACTTGGAAGAGTTCTTGATGTCCTTTATCCACACAACGGGTCAAAATCCTCCTCTCATGACAACTGCATCCACCAAAGGATGCCACGGTATGACAGTACCAACCAACCCCAAGAAAAACCCATTAGAATCTTGGAAATTACATGGTATAATATCGAAGGTAGAAACAAGAGAATATGATCCCCAAAAGAATGACGATAAAACATACTTTATTGGGAATATTGACCGACACAGCTCGGTTGCATCCAAAACAGAGCAGAACCAATCCTATGAGTAAAGATTGATTGTGCAACTCCTACGGGAATTACTGAAAGGTTCTAGCGTCTCTTAGCTGAGAACAAAGGGAAATTACAAGGGAGAATGATATCTCGTCCCTTTTTGAATATTTAATGGGGTGACGGTTTAAGATCTGGTTAATTCTCCATTAAAAACGGATCGCATTAACCCATGCGGTTTGACCAAGTAAATATATCCCGACCTTTGGAATAATTAATATAGGATTTATGGCATTTGAATCGGCCTTAAGAGTCCTTAAAACAAGGCTTTAAATGTATTTTACGTCAAAGGAAACGTCAAATGGGGCAAAATTGTAGGAATTTGGAAACACTGTTCACATACTCAAAATTTGGCAAAGGAAAGAAAAGGTCACCATTAGACCTCGCCGTTCTGGAAACACTATTCAAGCCTACCGATAGAAGGTCACCGTTAGAAGATTACCATTATGGAAACATTGTTCAAGCCTACCGATAGAAGGTCACTGTTAGAAGGCTACCATTCTGGAAACAATGTTCAAGCCTACCGATAGAAGGTCACCGTTAGAAGGTTACCATTCTGGAAACACTGTTCAAGCCTACCGATAGAAGGTCACCGTTAGAAGGTTACCGTTCTGGAATCACTGTTCAAGCCTACCGATAGAAGGTCACCGTTAGAAGGTTACCTTTCTGGAAACACTGTTCAAGCCTACCGATAGAAGGTCGCCGTTAGAAGGTAAACGTTCTGGAAACACTGTTCAAGCCTACCGATAGAAGGTCACCGTTAGAAGGTTACCGTTCTGGAAACACTGTTCACCGAACCTCACCGATAGAAACACTGTTCACCGAACCTCACCGATAGAAACACTGTTCACTAAACCTCACCGATAGAAACACTGTTCACCTACCAATACTATTCATCAAACTGGAAACACTGTTCACAGAACTGGAAATTTGGAAAAGTGTTGGGGATAAGTCACCTTAACCTCCCGAAACACCTCCAACATCACATTTTCACAAAGTAATGGACCGAAGAGGTCTGGGACATTACATTAGATACCTCTCAAAACATTCTCATCCTCGAGAATTAAAACTCAACCCAGAAGAAAAGAGGGGTCCGAACAACCACCCCATAAGATACCTCTCCGGGGAAAACCATCATGAGTTGTTCGAAAGCTGGAACAAAACTACGACATCCGAGAGTATGGGAACAAACAATCCATATCCAAACAATTCAAAAATAACATCACATGAAAAGTACATAAATAAAACATGAAAGGTCTAACCACAAAGGAAACATCATTACATGAAAGGAGTTAAACATTAAACAACTCTGGGTACTGAGCATGTATCTATGACTCACGCTCCCATGTACTCTCCTCCATGCCACCATGTCGCCACAAGACACGAACTAAAAGGATAGAACACCCACGCAACACCTTCTCCTTACGGTCTTGGATCTCCACATGTCGCTCCTTGAAGGTTGCATCATCATCAATATCGATCTCTCCCCAATCGATAACATGAGATTCATCATGAAGATAACGACAGAGCTGTGATACATGGAAAACATCATGTGTCTGACTCATCTGAGGGGGAAGTGCTACTCGATACGCCACAGCTCCAACACGAGCTAACACCTCGAAATTCCCAACAAACTGAGGATAAATCTTACTTCCACGACCAAAACTTCGCTGCCCACGACGGGGAGTCACCTTCAGAAACACATGATCCCCAACATTAAACTCTAGGGGTCTCTTTCTTTGATCAGCATATGATTTATGACGATCTTGTGCTGTATTCATCCTCTCACGAATCACCTGAACCATCTCTGTTGTATTCTGCACTAGTTCTGGTCCGAGAATTGCTGACTCTCCAACCCCAGTCCAGCACAATGGAGAACGGCATGGTCGGCCATACAAGGCTTCAAACGGCGCCATACCGATGGTAGAGTGAAAACTATTAATGTAAGAGAACGCTACCAAGGGTAAGTTCTTTATCCATGAACCTCCAAAATCAAGAACACAAGAGCGCAACATGTCTTCAAGAGTCTGGATGGTTCGCTCTGTCTGACCATCCATTTGAGGATGAAAAGTAGTGTTAAGGCACAGTTGAGAGCCAAAAGCATGCTGCAGACCTCTCCACACCCTGGAGGTAAAATGAGGATCTCGATCAGAAATGATCGTCCTAGGTACTCCATGAAGTCTCACCACCTCCTCTAGATACTGCCTCGACAAAACTTCCACTGAGATTGAATCCTTGATCGCTATGAATTAGGTCGATTTTGTTAAACGATCCACTACCACCCATATAGCATCATGTCCTCTCGGAGCTCGAGGTAAACCTGTAACAAAGTCCATTGAGATGTCCTCACACTTCCACTGAGGAATCTCTAATTACTGGAGAAGACCACCAGGAACACTGTGTTTAGCCTTCACCTTCTGGCAGACTAAACATCGAGACACACACTCTGCAACCACACGCTTCAGCCCAGGCCACCAAAACTGACTCTTCAAGGATCGGTACATCTTTGTCACACCAGGATGTACTTACAAGGGTGAACTATAGAACTGTCGGAGAACCGTCTCCCGCATCACCAAGGGAACAAAAATCCTTCCATGATACAATACTCGGTGTTGTTCATCCTCTGACCAACCATCAGGGGCCTCACCACAAACAACTCTGTCTCTCCAAACTTCCACCTCTAGATCACCCAAATGAGACTCTTCCACCTTCTGCATCGGGGATGACGGCACCGTCATCTGGAAAAGACAACCTCTACCCCCAACTTCTCCCATATCAAGGTGAAAAGCTAACAGTTCCTCCATTACTCTCCAGGAATCACCAGATTCACGCACAACATCATTACGTGACTTTCGGCTCAGTGCATCAGCTACAACATTCCCTTTTCCAGGTGTATACGATATTTCAAAGTCATATTCCTGCAAGAACTCCATCCACCGACGTTGTCGCAAGTTCAAGTCATGTTGGGAGAAAACATACCTCAAACTCTTATGATCGTTGAAAACCACAAAGTGCTCACCAATGAGGTAATGTCTCCAAAACTTCAGATCAAACACCACGGCTGCCAACTCAAGATCATGGGTGGCATAGTTGCATTCATGGGGATGCAACTGCCAAGACCCATAAGAAACAACTGACCTCTAATGCATGAGAAGACAGCCTAGCCCCAGATGTGAATCATCACATAAAACATCAAACTGGACTCCCTTCACTATAAGACAAAGGACTGGAGCACTTACCAACTTCTCCTTTAGATACTCGAAAGCTGCCTGACACTGATCAGTCCATATGAACGCTTGATCCTTCCTGGTAAAATCTGTCAGAGGAGTCGCAACTCGGGATAAATTGGCTATAAACCACCTATAATTGCCTGCGAGACCGAGGAAACTTCGCACCTCTGACACGGTCTTGGGGGCTGCCCAAGACACCACTGCTTCTATCTTCGACGGATCTACAGCTACTCCCTGTTGGGACACAACATGCCCCAAGAAACGAACTTATCGAGCCCAAAACTCACACTTAGACAACTTCCCAAACAACTGATGTTGGCGAAGAACTCCCAAAACGGCTCATAGATGCTTTGCAAGATCTTCTTCAGATGTGGAGTCCACAAGGATGTCGTTGATGAAAACCACAACAAACTTGTCCAGGAATTCACGGAACACAGCATTCATCAACCCCATGAAAACAGCTAGAGCATTCATCATGCCGAATGGCATTACAACAAACTCATAATGCCCATGATGACAACAGAAAGCAGTCTTTGGGATATCCTCATCCTTTACACGCATCTTATGATATCCGGACTGCAAGTCGATCTTTAAGAACCAACTTGAACCCTTCAGTTGATCGAATAGGTCATCAATCCGCGGAAGAGGATAGAGGTTCTTTATTTTCACTTTTTTTAATCGATGATAATCGACACACAACCGCAAATTGCCGTCATCCTTTTTCACAAACAAAACTGGCGCTCCCCACGATGACACATTTGGCCGAACAAAACCGCACTGCAACAAACTATCAAGCTAAATATGTAGCTCTCATAACTCAGAAGGGGCCATCCTATACGGAGACATAGATATAGGAGACGCTCCTGGCTGTAGCTCGATCCCAAACTCGATCTCTCATCGAGGGGGTAAGGATACAATCTCTTCTGGAAAGACGTCAGGGTACTCCTCTATGACCCTATGAAACGCCAACTACTGAACCTCTGAAGAACTCAGCATCATCCCAACCATCATGGATGATAAGGATGGAACTCATCTATGACTCATCTAAAGATCTCGCTCACCAAAAAACACCACTTTCTCTCCATCTGCATCAAAGAAAATGACCTTCTTCCTGTAGCAATCCACAATAGCCTGTACCGAATACAACCAATCCATGCCTATTATGACATCATATGGTTGTATTCGTAAACATAGGAAATATCCCTAAGAGCGGTGTTGCCCCAACACTAGCTCACAGTCTCTACATACTTCAAACAAGTCGGCTCGACCTCCAACTAGCATAGTCAATGCCAAGGGCACTAGAAGCCTCTCTACCTCAAGTCCCAAAGCATGGATAAGGGTAGGTGATATGAAGGAGTGTGTTGCTCCTGAATCAAACAAGGCATACACCAAGGTAGAAAACAAGAAAAGGGTACCTTGAACGACATCTGGCTCGCCTGGGGACGGAAATGCTAGAGAATGAAGCTGACCACGACCTCCTCCACAGCATCTCTGACCCTGATGACGACCACCACCACGGTCGTGCTCTGCTCTCTGAGGACGGGGAGCGTCGTGGGGTTGTCCTCTGCCTGCTCCATGTACCCTCTAGTGATCGCAGGTGCAACCTGTTTTTGTTGCCTCGACTGGAACTGCCTCAACGGAGGAACCTGGAGCGGAGCGCCCGGTGCACGATGACTGCTCTGAAAAGTCAGGAACTCCCGCTGCTGATGACTACGACCACCACAAGAAAAACAAGCGTCATATCCCTTGGCATAGGCCTGAGAGTTACTGTCTCTAGAGAAACGAGATGGGAAGGGCTGGGACCTACCCCCAGGTGAACGGAAACTCTTCTGCCCTGAAAACCGGGATCCCCGGACCACAGCTTTGCTTCGTGAGGAATCATGATGATTCCCCTCTCGTGATGATCCGGTCCTAGCCAAAGTCCTCTCAATAACCTTTCCCCTCGCCAGCACCTCAAGATATGTCTTTAGCATAAATGGGGTGACCTGGAACTAGATCTCTGGACGCAAAGCCTCCTCGATATGCCTCGCCCTGGCCTCCTCATCTTGTAACAGGTCTGAATCATATCATAGAAGGTTCCTGAAACGGATTCCAAACTCTAAAACACTGGAGCTCCCCTGTATAAGGGTAAGAAGCCCCTGGTGACTGGACGCCTTCGCAATCGAAGAAAGAAACTCAACTCTAAACCTGTCGTGAAACTCCTCCCATGATATCGATGACTCTTCACGATCCCTGAGGAACAAGAACCACCACTACCTCACTGATCCACGCAACATCGTCACAACCAAGGACACCCAGTGTTCCTTCCGAGCATGAATCAAACTGAATCCTATCTCGACCTCCTCTAACCAGTCTTATGTGACTGCATCTGAAACGGAGCCCTCGTAATTCTGTAGAATCTAGCGCTGAAACTCTCAGAGTGTCTTCCTCCAAGTGTCATCGTCGTCAACCTCCACCCGGCGGCGATCTGCTGGAACAGCCTGCTGGGCATCTTCTGCGCAAACCTGATGAGGACGTCGACCTGGATCCATACCTATAAAATAACTACTATTATAGCTCCTAAGACTGTAATATGGAAGACTCAACATTAATTAATTAATTGTTTTGTTTTATTAATTTTTAGGTTACCTATCCCAAGGTCTACCCATTCAAACACAGGCGCAAAGAATAATGATGCATGATCCTTTCCTAGGTCTCTACCCTGCAACCAGTATCACTTTGTTTAGTAGCCATCGTAAACTTAAAGGTCCATGCAACAGATCATAGGGGTCTCTAAATGCCTATGTCTCTATCGGTCTCCAGTGCTTACCCCACTTGCTAAACATGAATGACACTGTTGCCCTACCATCCCATGCATCCTCACCTGTGCCTAACTCCAAACTCCATCCTATCCCTCAACCAGACCTCTGATACCACTCTGTCACGACCCCCTCCCCACAAAGTGTACCCCTCATGGGCCGGTAATGTGAGAAGAGAGAAAATGACCCCCGAGTCCCGCCTCCAGTAGGCCTCAGGTTGGCGACTAGCAGCGAGGGTATAATAAACACACAAATTAGAGGTATTACCCTCAAAGAGAACACATGCAGAAGAGAGAGATAGAATAGACTCCAATCGACTCTAACTCAGAACTGAAATATAAAAGAAATCCAAGTACATATATGAAATGTCATGAAAAAGTACTACAACTGAAAGGGGAAACTAAAAGTACCCAAAAGAAAGTAAAATGGCAGTGACCACAAGCCCGAACAGCTCCTCCTCCAACCACAAGCTAGTAGTAACCAGCTTGATCTCCAACCTACTCCAATTGACCTGAAAAAACAGTTTATATATACATAGGGTGAGTATAACAATATACTCAGTAGGATCCTCCCCAAGCCTCTCGTGCAAAAGTAATGAAATCATGCTAAAGCCCAATGAACAACAAGTGAAACTAACTCGTCACCTAAACAGGTATACTAAGTTCCCAACCTCACCATGGCTACTCTCACCAAGTAACACATACAAGAATATAGCATATAGTATAGAATATCAAGGGTACCCCGCTACTAATTCCCCACTGGTTTGCCGCTTTTCCCCAACAACATACGTCCTGTGCTTCTCTCTCCAAAGGCTTGCCCGCAGACACCTGGGCTAAGCTCCAAAATTTGCACCTCATGCACCACAAAGGGTTTCCCGCAGACACATGGGCGAAGCACCACACCATCCTCACAACCAACAGTAACCAGGTATATTCCGGGAGCCACCATATCCCGTATAACGTGTATCATACATCGGGTATTATACCTCAAGCCATTATAGCCCATACACCGAGTAGGGATCCTCAAGCCATGACAGCCTATACACATTACACCTATAGTAGTCCATAGGATACTATATCCAGAATATATGTGTGTGAAATAACCACAAGCCATTATAGACCTCTACACACATATATGGGGAAACTAACAGTTGTGCCTGTTGGCACATGTATCTACCAGGAGAAGAGAGTGGGGCCAAAAGGGGGTAGTCATCCATTCGACCTCCTATCAGAATTTTGGGGAAAACACCCCCACAGGGCTCAGAATCCCTGGGGTGTCATTTTCCCTTACCGACAGGGTGGAGTAGCGTATAGAAACACAAAAAGTACAGAATATATATATAACTCACATCCACACTATGGGCATTACCTAGTCTTAGATACAACTGCAACTAACGTCTCTCAGACTCCAGGATGCTACTTCTAAGACTAGGTATCCTATAAGCACACAAACATTTGAAGAGCTTTATTAGATTACTCCATTCTCATTTTATCAGTTCCAGTGTACATTAATTAATTATTTAAAAATTAATTAACCATGAACAATTCCACATTAAACTGAATTGGCATCACATTCAAAAAAAACAACTGCTCCTTTTAAAATTCACAACACCTTTAAATTCCACTATCTCCATCCCCGTGGATTTTCACCATTTAATCAAACATTCATTACAGAATTACTTTTCAATATTCCCAGGCATTCTAGAAAAACATCTTATGCTTCTAAACACAAATGAGGCTCAACACGTTGAGTAGATATACTACCCGTCGAGTCTTTGCCGCCTATAGAAAGAGCATAGACCCATTCTCCCTCGAGAGGATAAACACGGAAAGCATGTGGCATACCCTGTGCGTCTTCACCTCCTTCAGAAGAAGGGTAGCAAGACCAGCTTCCTTGAGCAGTGGGGGAAATCAAAGCAGATAAACATTCAAAGAATCCACAAGCATCCAGTAACGACATCCATCCCATTACATTACCCCTGGTGTCCTCCCCGACACCCATATGCATAAACCGATGCATCTCGCCACTTTAGGCGTCATCTGTTGCCACAACCACAAGGCCTCCATGCCTCCACATATCACAACATCCATCCAGGCTCACATCACAGCACAAGCAGCTGGAAAATAACAATCACAACCATGGGCTCTTGACCCTTTAACAAACAAGAGGGTAACTCAGAACCCTTTTAGAAATTCCCACACAATCTGTTCTTTAATCCATATTGAATTAGAAGATTTGTTATTCGTAGGTTCCAATTACGGGAAAACTAATCAGTAAGCTATTACAAAGATTTAACATGCTTACTATGCCAATTCGATTATCATCAAATTAGGACAACTACATCAACGGCAACAACCAGATTCATTCACATGCCTCTTTATCTTTAGCCAATTAATTAACAATTAATTCTGCCTTTACATTCATTATCAATTTCCATCAATAATGAAAAACTAATCAAAGAAATCATAAATATCACTCTATCTAGCAAAACATGAGGCAAACTGTTATCACGGTATAAAGCAACAACATGCGATCAACCAATTCTTTTAATCTGGTTCAATTATTTAATTAGGTAAATTTCATTGTGATCCAAAGGACTAAATCATGCTAATTATACGATTGCACATATACAATTATAGAAACCATGAATCCCTTACCTGGAAGAGTTCTTGACGTCCTTTATCCACACAACGGGTCAAAATTCTCCTCTCACGACAACTGCATCCACCAGAGAATGCCACGGTACGACAGTACCAACCAACCCCAAGAAAACCCCATTAGAATCTTGGAAATTACATGGTATAATATCAAAGGGAGAAACAAGAGAAGATGATCCCCAAAAGAATGATGATAAAACATACCTTATTGGGAAGATTGACCGACACAGCTCGATTGCATCCAAAATAGAGAAGAACCAATCCTAGGAGTAAAGATTGATTGTGCAACTCCTACAGGAATGATTGAAAGGTTCTAGAGTCTATTAGCTTAGAACAAAGGGAAAGAACAAGGGAGAATGATATCTCGTCCCTTTTTGAAGATTTAATGGGGAGACGGTTTAAGATCCGGTTAATTCTCAATTAAAAACAGATCGCATTAACCCACGTTGTTTGACCAAGTAAATACATCCCGGCTTTAGGAATAATTAATATAGGATTTATGGCATTTGAATCGGTCTTAAGAGTCCTTAAAACAAGGATTTAAATGTATTTTACGTTAAAGGAAATGTCAAATGGGGCAAAACTGTAGGAATCTGGAAACACTGTTCACATACTCAAAATTTGGTAAAGGAAAGAAAAGGTCATCATTAGACCTCACCGTTCTGGAAACACTGTTCAAGCCTACCGATAGAAGGTCACCGTTAGAAGGTTATCGTTATGGAAACATTGTTCAAGCCTACCGATAAAAGGTCACTGTTAGAAGGTTACCGTTCTGGAAACACTTTTCACGTCTACCGATAGAAGGTCACCGTTAGAAGGTTACCATTCTAGAAACACTGTTCCAGCCTACCGATAGAAGGTCGTCGTTAGAAGGTTACTGTTCTGGAAACACTATTGAAGCCTACCGATAGAAGGTCACCATTAGATGGTTACCATTCTGGAAACACTGTTCAAGCCTACCGATAGAAGGTCACCGTTAGATGGTTACCGTTCTGGAAACACTATTCAAGCCTACTGATAGAAGGTCACCGTTAGAAGGTTACCGTTCTGGAAACACTATTCAAGCCTACCGATAGAAGGTCGCCGTTAGAAGGTTATCATTCTGGAAACATTGTTCACTGAACCTCACCGATAGAAACACTGTTCACTGAACCTCACCGATAGAAACACTGTTCACCTACCGATATTGTTCATAAAACTGGAAACACTGTTCACAGAACTGGAAATTTGGCAAAGTGTTGGGGATAAGTCACCTTGACCTCTCGGAATACCCACAACACCACATTTTCACAAAGTAATGGACCGAAGAGGTCCGAGCCATTAAAATAATAATATTTATAATATCATATATCATCCCCTTATAATATTTTACCACTCGTTTATTAAAAATATTTTATTCATTTTACTATTTCGGGAGATAATTGTTAGGTTCTCTCATGCTTGTTTTGTCTTGAAAGTATCAATTGTATTGAATATGATATATATAAAATATCTAAAGAATAATATTAATGTAATAAGTATAATATTTAATCATTAAATACATATTTATGATCATTCTTTAATTGTTAACATGGAAAATGAATCACATTGGGTCATGGAGACAATAGGCCATACATACGCATGAGTGACGGTATCATTCCTTTAATGGTGAAAGCGTAAGGAATTGGGTGGTATATTAATTTTTCCAAAATCAATATAATTTCATAATTATACTATATATAAATTATTTCCATCATTACACCCATCCAAGTAAAGTGATTATTAAAAACAGATTACACCATGGTGAGGAGATGATAAGTCGTACGTACGTACGAGCGGTGTTTTCATTTTTCATATGATGGATAAAACATGGAATATGGTTTTAACATAATCATAATAACATATTATTATATATATTATACTATATTTATTTCTTTTTTATAGAAACATAACATGGAGAGGAAGTAGAAGAAAAAATTAACTTGAATGAGTTGGTAAAACAATTACATTTTCTTCAATGGACTTCCTTTAGATCACTTCTTAAGAGATCTAGAGTTGGTATTTTTGTAAGACTAGAACCTAAATAACTTGTATAATAATGTTATTATGAAAAATGGGTATGTTTTTATTGATATATAAGTCTTAAAGTGGTGAGATGAAGTGATGGAGGAGATTCCCTTTTATAATTGAGGTGAGGGGCACTTTTGTAAACTCTCAAAATATTAAATTAAAGTAAATTTATCTTCAATTTAAAATGGATTCAAAGTGATTTATTTGTAATATAATATAATTATTGGTCTAAATAATATCAAAAAATAAATTTTAGACAATTTTAGGTCTCATTATTACCCTTATTTGTTGGTTTTAACTTTTATTTAAACCCTTAAACTCTTACTATGACAACATGTGTTTTTACTCTTTGAAGGTTGATATAGTTACTATAAAATACAAAAACAACCTTAATGAGTCCGGGATGAGATTTTCAACTTTATCTTAATAATTTTTTATAATTTTTTATTTTCATGAATTATATATCATTTAATAAAATATTATTTATTTTAAAATATCATTAGTGTCAATTTTGACACTATTAATTACTTTACTTTTTAAAAATATCATAAAATGATAACTTAAAAAAACTTTAATACAACCATAATATGTATTTTTAATATATAAAATTCTTTTATTACATTAATTATATTATATTATATTTATTTTAATATTATTAATATCATTTATTTGATATTTCTACTAATTAAAAACTTACTTCTTCATCATTTTGTAAGTCATTAAGGTAATTATTTATTTTTTAAAAATCAGAAAAAAAAAATACATGATGAATATAAACATTTTATATTTAAAATTATTATTTATAGTTGAATATATATTCCTAATAACCACTTATAAAAAATGTAATACTTATTAAAAACATGAGTGTGACATATTGGACTTTCCTTAAAATAAAATACTATAAAAGGCATAAAGTCATCCAAGTGGTTCCAAGAGGCCATAAAATCATTCTAAGGAATATTTTGGTCAAAAATAACTTATAAAATAAAATTATGAAACAATTTAGGGAACTTTTATAAAATTATAATATTATTTTTACCCTTAATTACCTGATTTACCCTTAACCGTGGTAATTTTAAAAAAAATGAAGGTTACTATTCATATAGTCCAAAAATAAAAAGGAACTATTTAATAAATTTGGAAATTATTATTTCAAATATGGAATCCATTTTTCAAAATTCAAAACACATAATTGGATAAAATTAATCGAAAATTAATCTCATTGATGGAATGAGAAAACGGGTTTTTAAAGTAAAAATGTTCAAAAGATTGAAATGTTTCTATATCCAAATTCAATGTGAAATCAATTATTGAGACCTAAATTATATTAACTGATAAAAAATTGATCTAATTATACTTTAAAACCAATCAATAATATAACTTAACATCATAAATTATTCATACAAAAAAGTTGTTTTCATTTAAAATGCAATATTTTTTTCACTATTCATAAAAAAAAATTAAACTTGTTAGAAAAATACCAAAAAATACAACCAAGGTAAATTTTGATATTTAAAATTAAAATAAGAAGTTTATTTTTTCAAATATAATTTTTAAAAGTGTCAAAAACTTTATTTAAAACAAGTGTGTCATCAAAAGGCGACAAAACTGCCTTTAGAAAAATATAGTTTTTAATCCTTAAAATTGGTTTTATTATTTTCTAAATTCAATAAAACTTGTTCAATTAATTTAAAAACATTTTTTTGAATGTATAACATATATATTTCATTAATATCTTTCATTAATAGTGATTAATTTAATTTATTACGATAAAATACAATTTTGGGATTAAAATTGTTTTTTAATAAAAACAAATACTTTATATTAAATTGGTTTTTATTTTTATTTATAATTAATTAATTATATAAACAATTTTAAACTATATTTTTATAATTTATTTAATCCTATTCACAATCTTCAACCTACCAGCTATTGTTAAAATAATAATATCTAATACTATATTGTAATTTTTTTAATTTTCATGTTGTGTGAGATGTATACTATCAAAGAAATTGAATTTATTTAAGAAGAGACATATCCTAAAATTGTGAGGTGTTACAGATAGACAAAAAAAATAAGGAAGAAGAATTATATTCAAACTAAGGTCTAACCAACGAGTTGAATGAGACTTGATTCTGAGTCTGAAAAATGGGTAAACATGGAAGGCTAGATAAGGATGGAGAGGGGTGCATATATGAGATACTTCTCAACATATTGAAGGGGGGCCTCTGAGCGGCGGCGGCTTCCCCATCTCGCGCACCTAGGGTTTCTCCGTCAGATCTCCCCCTCCCCTCCTCCGGCGTGGATCAGCTTCGTCGGCTACTGTCTCGCCTCGTGTCGATGTTGGCTGGTGTTGGATCTAGATGGCCCTGCTTCGGTTTTGGCTCGTCGGCGTCTTCTTCACACCTTGTAGCCTCAGGTTCCTACCTTGATTCCAGTATGTTCGTAGACCGTTCTGGTGCCTCGGGATCTCAGAACGTCTGCGGCGTGCGATGGACATGGTGTTCCGGGCTTCGGGGTTTTGGATCGGAGTCGACTTCGCTCCTCCTAGATTCGTGTTCTTTTCTCGGATTTGGGTGCTCCGAGTTGCAGGAGGCTTTCTTGGAGTTTGCAGAGGGGTGCCTACGGCCTCGGGATCCCTCTGTGGCGTCGGCATCCTGTCTTCGATTCAAATGTTCTCACCGTCGGCTGCGAGGGTTGTTGTGGTCCGTTGCGGCTTCTTTTCGTGGCGGCTTCGGTGCTCGCAGCGTCTTCCATGGAGGCCTCCCGGTGTAGGGCCTATTGCCTGGATTCACTCAGGATCCTCGTCGGTGTGCGACCTGGTGTGTCCGAGGTCAGATCCAGGGTTTCGGAGGAGGGGGGCTTTGTATTCTGGCATGCTTGTTTTGGTTTCGTTTGTTGATTTGGCTTGGTTTATTCCTATTGATTCTGGGTTTGAGTTTGTTTTGATGTTGGATGTGTTGTTGGTGAAAGGAGGTGAGAATCTGTGGAGCAGGTTTGAGTTTGTTTTGATGATGGATGTACTGTTGGTGAATGGAGGTGTGAATCTGTGGAGCAGGTTGCGGCGTCAGCATGGCTGGACTACCTTGATCTGGATGCTTTGTTTCCATTAGTGGATGTGTTCTTGGACCATCTCACGTCGCTGGTTGGTTTGGGTGGACTCTTACCGGAGTTTGCCGCTGGGTTGGTGGATTTGGAGACGGTGTCGATGGTCGCACCGTTGGCGTTCAAGGAGTCCATTTCTGAGGTTTTTTCATGCTTTTCTAATGTTTTGCACCCTGGTCTATGGTTTGAATGTTTGAGTGGATTAAGTCTGTAAGTTTTTTACCGATGTTTGAAGGTCGTATGTCATGAAGTCATGCATGGTTTCCCACTTTTCCCTTAAAAGTGTTTGATGGTTTCTCACTTTTGGATAATAAAAAAAATTAATTTTCAGTCAGGGGTGCATATATAGGGAACCTCCTGGGTGAAATGAAGGGAAAAAATGTGTAAACCTCCTTTTAAAGTTGCATAGGAAAAATGGTCATATTCCCCTTTTTAATAGGCACAAGGTTAGCTTGTCTGGTATTTCTAACTATGTGCTAACCACGTAGCTCACACTACCTAACAGCCACACCCCTCATGGTTCATGCACATGGTTAGAAAAACAATGTGCAAATTGTTCCCCTAGCACTACCTCACCTTAACACACCGCGTGAGATAGGCACACAGTTAAACCAAACATTTTCATGTCATGTGCTCACCACTTCAATAAACTGCAAAGGTATAGCATAATCATGTGGCCTTAGGTAAATGTTTTTTTAAAACCATATGACACCCTTAAAGGTTCACATAGTTTCCCTTAGAGGGACGCAAGGTTTATAAAAAACCATGTGCCCTTGTCTGCTTCTCTCAAAAATGAGTTTCTGGAGCCCTTCGCTTTTGAAGTTCATCAGAACTTCTGAGACACCTCTTGCGCATTAAGTCTCATCCAAAAAAAACTTTTAAGTGTTCCAACTCTCATAATTTCATTCTGATGGTCGATTTAAAGTTTTTCACATCCAACAAATGAAAAACTCAAATTCTTTTTAAAAATTTCAACTCGTCCAAAACACCGGATGTTACATAATCATTATTTAAAGATTATGTAATCATTAGTTAATTATCAGTTCATAAATAGTTAATTAATATTTAATCATAGAATATCCTAGAGGTTTAAATAAAAGGAAACAACACACACCCCTAGGCCTTCAAGGATAGGTCATACCCCACCTCTAAGGGTCAACCCACTTCATAGAAATCCCATTATTGGTTAATGAATATTTAATCATTATTTAATTAATAGTTAATTAGTATTTAATTGGTAGATATTAGTTAATTAGTAGTTAATTATTTATTAATTGTAGGTTATTTATTAGTTAATAATTAGTTAATTAATATTTACTCGTTATTTGAAGAATATTAATTAATATTTAATTATTATTTAATTAATATTTAATAATTATTTAATAAAAAGTTAGTAAGTGTTTGATTAATGGTTAATTATTTGTTAATTATTAGTTAATTATTAATTAGTCCTAAGTTAATCCAAAGTTAATCATTAGTGAATCATTATTTAATCATTAGTTAACTAATATTTAATCATCAATTAATGAATATTAATTAGTTGTTAATAAGTAGTTAGTTATTAGTTATTTATTAGTTATTTGTTAATTAATTTTTCGTTAATCATTATTTCATTAATATTTTATTAATATTTTATTAATATTTCATCATTAGTTAATGAATATTAGTTAATAGTTATTTAATAGTGAATAAGTAGTTAATTGTTAGTTAATTAGTTTCATGTTATTAGTTACATATAGATTAATTATTAGTTAATTATTTGTTTATTATTAGTAATTATTTATTAATAAGTTATTTATTTAGTTAAAATTTAATTATTTACTTATTTATTAGTTAATAATTATTAGTTACTTAATTATATATTAGTAAATAATATTTTTTTACTACTTATTATAAGCAAATATATGGTATTAAATAATAATCAATTCATTATAATTTTTATAATACTAAATATGACTAATTATCAATTAATTACTAAACAACTATCATTAAATAATAATTAATTGCTCACTAATATTAACTATTATTTTAAAATTGCATCTAATTAACTGAAAAACTAAGTAAATATTATAATTAAAATATACTAAAAACTAAAAAACTAAATAAATAAAAAACCATTAGAATTAATTAGAAAAAAATAACTTTTAAATGAAGGTTCAAAAATTATGTACTCCTTTAAGGTACCAAAAGAGTCACATTTTGTGACCCCCTCCATCAACAAAAATTTACTCCTTTGTCCTTCCTTTAGTAAGCCATGGGTTAGTGACTAGAACTAAGAGTATAAAAGTATCACATTTGGAAGGAATTTCCCTCAATAGATATAGTAGGATCGAGTGATGGGATATCATCCACCAAGAAACTCTATGAATTCATATAAATAATGGAAAAAAATCATCCTACAATGGATGTTCAAAGTAAAAAAATACAAAGAGTCTCCAAATGAATACCCAAAAGAAAAATCATAAAGTAGCAACACAGTAATAACTCCAACATATGGGTTAGTAATGTCCAGCTCAGTCCTTAAAGTCCCCATGGAAACCTAAAAAATAATTTTTATATATGTGGGTTGAGAATAACTTGTATACTCGGTATGTTTATACCTAAAATCTCTTGTTCACATGTGAAAAAGAGCATACTACTACACCTATGATAAAATAATGGAACGAACAACACCTAAGCAAGTCAACTAACCATTCTCATCCTCACCGAGGTACACTATCCAAATAATTCATCAGAGTATAGTAACATAGTATGAATAGTATTGATAAAACATGGTACCCTACACCACTTTTCCACTAATTTACTGCTCTCTCGCCCCAATATCATATGTCCTAGTGGTGAGCTCCTGTAATGGGCCATTTAGTAAAATAATTTTTGAACCAAAGTAAAATTTAATAGTAGTGGGAATCGGTTTTCTATCATATAAGACATTGTTATGGGTGTGCTTCATTTTTTGAGTTCAATGGTTGAAAACAATATCGAATTAAACTGATTTTTATTTTCACTATTAAAAACTAGTGGTCAAATTAGATTGGTTTTTAAAATTCAAAAAAAAAGATAGTGGCCTAAACTTGGATCATCCCCTTACGTCACTTGTAAAATCATAATTCCATATCAAGTATGTCTTATTATCTATCTAACCTGATGAAAACTCATGTAGATTAACTTCTCTTAGAATTTTCAACTTTCCAACGAGCCTGTACCCGAGTGGTAAGGGCTCCTGTTTGGCATCCAAGAGACTCGGGTTCAAAACTGGGCGGAGGCGAATTTCCGGGGGGTACTGTAGCAGTATTGTAGCAGTATTGTAGCAGTTACTGTTCGGTACTATTGCAGTCGGAACTATTCACCCGATTTGGGCCTTCGGGCCACCGGTTTGGGCCTACGGGTCTCCAGGGCCTTCGGGTCATGAAAGGCCTTCGGGCCACAGGGCCTTCGGGTCACGTAGACCATGGAGTGCCCAATTCACACAGAACATGCCCTAGAAGAGGATCAGAGCAACAGGAGTAGCAACCACCAGATGCAGAGCTAATCGGATTGGAAGAATGAGAGGGTATGACAGCCGCCATCGGGACCAGGCACCGTGCAGCTTTGTATGGGGAAATGCTAGCCAATTAGCAATGCAAGGTGGGGAGCTAAGGAGATCAATGATTCAAGATGCTGGGGAGGGGCAGTTTTAGTGGGATGGGCCTACGGGTCATGTAATGGGCATGGTATGCCTCTGGGCCTTCGGGTCATGTATTGCGGGTCATGCCGGGCCTTGTTCCTTGGGCCTACGGGTCATGTACAGGTTCCCCTTCAACCCTTAAAAGGGGGATTATCTATAATAAAAATAAAAAAGAAGGCCTTCGGGCCATTCGGGCCTTAGAATTTTCAACTTTATTGGGGAGTACTATAAACAACATAATTTCAAATCTCACCTGGCCTAGTGATTGGATATCTTTGATCACCCTCTTTTTCACCCACGTATCTCTATTGTGTGTGGTAGAGTGAGTCTAAGTGGTCTATGTGTTTATACTATATATATAACGAAGAAGAATTTTAAAGTGCATAAGAATAATGAAATATCCTAAAACCTAATACATTTAAATAAATCCAAAGAGATCAATAGAAGAGAAAATCTATTAAAACACTGAATTTGTGTATAGGAGTAAGGGGTATCCTTGACTCAACCACTAATTAATTAGTGTGTCATCTCCATAGAATTACAATAATAAAAGGAAATTAAAAAATATACATCAAAAACATCCCTGGTTTGATGACCATGGAAAATCACACCCTCTCTGGTGAATAATTCATATTTTATAGAGAAATTATCCATGTTCTACAATATTTCATCATCATCCACGTTATTAGCATGAGCTTCCATTCCAATAAACCTAGAAAGTTTAGATTTTTCCTCAAATTATGAACTCAATTCCATTTCTTCATACTATCTCCACATTCATAGATCGATGGTTAAGATTTCTCTAAATTAGAATACTCAAATATTTTCTAATGAAATATTATTCCCCCATGATCAAACTCTATACTCCTTCATGGAGGATCAAAGAGAAATTATTCACTTCTATATAGCTTTACTAGAAATAAAATTATTATTGGGGGGAAATGATGTATGTTCTGGGATAGGGATTCATATTTTTAGGTGGAATTGGAATGGTTCTAAACATCAACGTAATTGGGACACAAAAATATCATATGTGGGCATAAACTTGGTCCATAACTTTCATGGGTGTTAACTTTTGGTCCCTTCCCACTCATCGGGTTCGTCTTTATCCAAGAATAGATTGTCTGCTAATTATAATATTCTTGGACGTAGCTCATCATCTTAAACTCTTAATTGGCCTCAACTTCAAATAGCAGCAACATAATTTCTCTAAACTCAACCTCAGTTTATCTTGGCCTCAAGTTATTCTTCTTCAACTAGGTCAAGATCTAGTTTTTTTTAATTTTTTCATCAGAGGAATATTTAACTCACGTTATTCGCATGTCAACCAAAATATTATGGGAACCTAAAATCAAACACTTAGAATATTTCATTCAATGGATTCATGTTCGGTGTGTTGTGATAAAATTGGGTCCCCTCCTTTATCATCTTATAAAAAAATCCATCTAGAAAATAAAAACATCCAAAATTAATTATTTGAATTTTCATCCAGATCCCCACTTCATTTTAGTTGGATTATAATCTTCCTTCATGCTCATACATACTTGAATTAAGTGGACCTTGATGGTTTAGTTTTATCTCAATTAGAATTTCATCATGGTTATTCGGTTATTCACCCATGATTGGGTATTCTTTTCCAGGATTGGTTTTGAGTGGGTCTATTTTCCCCTATCCTGATCTTGATATAACCTCTTGACCTTGGTTCTCATTCTCCATGATCTCAGATCTCAATTCTTGTAGGGTTTAGACTTGTAACATCATTATTCATACCAATCTACTAGCATTGATTGATAGCTAAGATCAAGTCAACAGGTTGGAGTGGTTAGGATCTTTATCCTTGACTATCTTGGTTGTCTTATACATATTGTTTTATCCATCCAATTCAACATCATTAACTCAAATATAGAATATTTTCTGGAAATAAAACTCAAAAAGGTTCAATTTTTCTTCTTTGGTCATAACTACTAAGCACATCACAGTGGACCTCCCTTCAGGCACAGCTCACATCGACTCAGCTGGATCTAGGAGTCATCATCGAAAAGCTTGGATTTGGCATGGAGAGATTTAGTTTCTTCAGTTGGCCTAAATATGATGTCGTATGGCTATTTTTATTCAATTGACACTAGAAACTTTAACTGGTGTAGCAATGTTACTTTTAGTTCTCCATCCCTTGATTTTAATCTTCAATGGTGCAGGGTCAGTTTTACTTCATCATTTTCCCCTATTCGAACTTTTTATCCAGTTCAATCCCAGTCATCGATGTAGTAATATCATACAATGGTGCATTATTAGTGAGCATGGGTCTTCATCAAGATTCCATAGGTGGATGTCAATATTGAGCTTCATTGGTGAACACCAAACAGCATGGCTTCGGTTGACAGGTTCGACCATCTGGGGAGGTACGTTGATGTGGTTGATTGGTGGTGTGATCAACCATGGATTTCATGTGATCGCTTTGGATGATATACTATAAATAGGGTAACATTCAGTCAATGGATGCATCAGTTTTGATTTCTATATTTTTAATATTATCACTCATGCTCACGATAGCTTGAAGTGAAGTGGTGTGGTTGATTGAAGGCATAACATATTAAATAGTTCTATATTTGTAGTGATAACTTGGATCAACCATGTGAAGGGGGTGACATCCATGACCACTTCAAGAGTTTCCCTTGTAGTATATTGTTAGGGGAAACTCATTTTAGTTTGGGTACTTTGCTAAATTTTCAATAAAATGGCACAGTCGCTTGATTCAGAAAGTTTGAACTTACATATAACACACATTTTTTAGTGTAGGATTTTTCTTATTAAAAATTAAATAATAAAATTAAAAATAAAATTCCCAAAAAAAATAATTAATAAAAATCATCAATTTATTTATCAATTAAATCTATAATTCACAATATCAACAAAATTTAACTAATCATCTAAGTTTAAATCAATTAGGGAGTTAATTATTAATGAAAATTAGATAAAAGTTTTGAAGATATCATCTCAAATCACTCTCCCAAACATAAAAAATTGCACTCCCCATAAATTTTATCAATGAGTTTCATTTATTAAAAAGAAAAAAGTGGTTCCTACCTAAATCTAATTACTCCATCCATAGAAGAATAAATTCCCAGTTTCATATGATGTTTGAATTAACATGCCTCTTCTATGATTTCAATTTATTTAATTGCTTCAATTAAATAAAAGTTCCAAGTACATGAGTGGGTAAAATTAAATTTAAATGGAATCAAAGTTTCAACAAATGGAACTTCCAATTATCCCTTTCTCCTAAGTTTCTTAAATGAGAGTTTAATTTTCCACTTCATTAATATAGCTCAAATGAATTTGTTATAATTAATTTTTTACCTTATTCATTTAGTTTCAATGTTCCCCTCACTTGAATGAATTAATTTTTTATTATTAGGTACTTATTAATTATTTTTTAAAGTTTTTCTCAGCCATGTATGTGCAATGAACTATGAAAAAACACTTATTGAAATATATAGAGAGGTATTTAACACACACACCTGATACCAAATGTCTTAGAGATTCACCATGGTATCCCAATCAACCATTTTAATCCAAGTATAATAAAATTCTATAAATTTATATATATTTGTATTCATAAGGTTTTTTTTCATAGGGGTAAATTTTCCTCAGATTAAGTTCAAAAAATCCAATGATTACAAGTTATAATTCTGATTCGGAAAAAATTTGTTCAGTCTGTAACACCTTGATATTTTGTGACATTTTTTTTAAATGAATTTAATATTTTGGATATTTTTTGTTATATGAAACACCAATTTTATATTATTTTACACAAAAAATGAGTTTCTTTTAAATCAGGCATGATATGTGACACTAAGCTTCAATTAACCATGAAATAATATTATTTTAAATATGGATGTAATAACCTAGCCATTAAATATGAGGGTATTAATATAATTAACTACTTTATGAAATATTCATATAAATTTATGAATCAATATAAATTTTTTTATAAATTTTTTATAAATAATCAATCAATTTGTAGTAAGGTAATTATATTAATCAAAAATGTGTTTTCTTTAAAAATTATTTTTATGAGAAAATATTATAATTAATTTATAAATATACTATAAAATTCATTTGATAAAATTAACATAATTTTTTAAATAATCATATAGGAATTAATTTATCACGAAATTTTAGGATTTTCTTGAAAAATATTGATTTTTCAGTAAATAGTGAAAATTAATGAATTTTGTAAAACTATCACTTTTTTCAATAAATTAAGTAATTTAAATGATCCATTATGTTTTAAAGTAAAATAATTATTATTTAGTGATATTTAATCCACTTCATTAATTTTTAAAAAAATTTATATTGTATTTTTGTATAAGTTTATTTTTGGGTTTAAAAAAAGATTTTTTTGAAAACTGTTTTAAGCGCTTAATATTTCTCTGTTTTAATAAATTAAAATAATATCTAATGGGGAATATTTAAAATGAAATGTATATATTATATATAAATAAATTTTAATTTATATTCCTAAAATTATTATTATTCGACATAGAGTTAATATAAAATCATCTGGTGCTTGAAAAAAATACACTTCTCAAAAAATCACTTTTTCATAAAATCTACGGGTTTTGTTTTAAATTTAATTCTTAAAAATTTTAGAAAATTTATTTGAAATAATAAATTTTATTTTTTAAATCACAATAAAAAAAATTATCTTACATTTAATTTTAGAGAATTTTTTGATGAATAGTGAAAAATGTTGAATTTTAATTGAAAACGTCCATTTCATTTAAATTATTTATAAAGTTAAATTATGATTTAAATTGATTTTAAAGTATTATTAGTTAAGTTATATATCTATTAATCCAATTTATGTCATTAGAATCAATTCCATATTGAAATTCGATATAAAGACTTTTTAAATTTTTGAACATTTCCTCTTTAAAAACACTAATGGAAAATAGGTTTATCCCCATGCATCTATACCCATAGTCTAGAGAAACTATGGGTATAGATATTATATCCAAATATATACCCATGTTTTGAAAAAAAATTGGTATAGGTTGATCTATACCAATGTTTTTTTAAAAACCTTGGTATATCTCCTTAAAAAATCGGGCGACCCACAAGCTCCCCCTCCCTTTCTCATTTGAAGACCTAATTACCTCCACTCCTATGAGACTTGGAGACCCCCTCCCCTCCTCCAAAGAAATTTCCCCCATCATCCAGGTGTTCTTACTCCATTTTTTGTTTTTTTTTTTTTGCGATATTTTATAGTTAATATTTCCTTCCCTCCTCTTCTTTCTTCTCCCCTGACGTAAGAGATGGTCAGTTGTCTTCCCCAGAATTCTCCCCTAATTCAAGGATTTTTTTATTCTTATATTCTTCAATATCATATTAGTGAGTTACAAATACATCTTCTATTTTTTTTCTATTACCTTTATTTTTATCTATTCATGTGATTCTACTAGGTCGTTTTGGCGTCACTTCTATCATAGTGTTTTTTAGTTTATAATCTAATAGAGAACAAATATGGTCTATTAAATTTCTAAAAGTACTGTTTTAATTATAATTTATTTATTTTTAAAAATATCCTTGGGATTATTATGAATTTAACTTAAATTTGAGATTCTTTTGGTGGAATATTTTAGGTATTTAGATATTTTTAGTGTTAGGAATCATATTTAAGTTGACTACATGGGTTAATATTGGTTTTTATTATCCTAGAATTAGGGGATTTAATTATTGAAATTTAGTTTTTTATATCTTTAACCATGGTTAAACTATTTATTGGATTGTTTTAACCCAAAAAAGAAATAATTGTATGTTCATATACATTATTATACTATTATAAGTAAATCTGGAATATATTTTTTATCTATGAAGTTTTGTTTTTCAGGAATTCACAATTGTATTTATATAAATTTTCAAGAATGTCTATTAGAATTCATTATTTTTATTTGGATGTGAATTAATGATATTTTAGAATTCATTATTTTTATTTCGATGTGAATGAATGATAAAATAATTTTTTGAATAATTAAATATTTAAATTTAAAATGTTTAATAATTTTAAACCTTTATTATGTGAAAATATTTATAAAATCCTTTAATAAATGTCATGAAATAATTATATAAGTTGTAATTGAAAGCTTGTTGGATCATATTAATTTTATGAAACAAGGTTTCCATTGATAAATTCTTACATGAGAATTTAGTTCTTTAATAAAACTTAAATGGTAAGAACCTTAGTTCCACCTATTTTGAATAAATGTTGAGTATAACTTAGTTATTTTTTTAGAATACTTCCTTAGTTAATTTATTATATATTTATTAGTTATCCATTTATTTTCAATACACATTAAATGAATTAAAAATCATCTAACCACACTTTACCTCAATTAAGAGGTTTTATCTGTGGTGAAGTAATGGATGGGTTTCATAAAGTGGGATGGAATGGATTAATTATTTAGTCTTGATGGATCTTCCCAAAATTAAATACTTCTTAAATTTAAATATAACATCATGTAAAATATATTTTCCATGTGTTTGAATAATAAAATTAATTCTAACCTTAAATAAAATACTTTCATGATTAATTTAATCCTAAATTATTTTTTTCAAATGATAAGGCCTCTATGGATAAGGAAAACATATTTTTCTGATATTATTAATTAGTTTTTATTTATTCTAATATATCCACATTATTTAGATTTCTATGAGTATGCCTTTGTTTTTGCTTATGATATACTTTTTTCTTTGTTTGGAGGCATATAAGTATTCTATAATGGTCACTTGCAATATTCATTATATTCAATTTGGTTTCCTATTAGTGTTTTTTAATTTCCTCAACACTATAATTTTAATTTTTCTTTTAATTTGGATATAAATGTAATTATGGTTTACATTATTGATTGGAACATAATTTTTTTCCTGTAATATAATGGATAAAAGTTGTATGTATCATACCGATCAGATTTAAATCGATTTTCAAAATAATTTGGAAATTTTTTACATTTTTCATTTAACAATCCTTAATATGGAGGTCATATATAGTTTCCATGTTATAATTTTGTTGGAAGACCATGGTTAAGTTGGGAATAAGTTACCTACCATATAAAAAATCTGGATTTCAAACTTACTATTATTTTTTGTAGCATGGTGGAGATATGAGACAATATTCTGATGTTCATGAATGGAAAGAAAGAAGTGGTATATAGATTTTGATATTTTATTAGTTTCCATTTGTGAATCATCATGATAGAGATAGTATACCAGTGAAACAAGGCAATTATATCAATAAAAATGAGGAAAATAATAAATATGATGATGTTGAGAGAGTGAAAAAAATTAATGGATGGTTTCAGGACTCTTGTATATCAGGAATGTACTAAAATAAAAAAATTGAAAATTTTAATGTAGTTATATCATGGAAAAAACATGTATGGAATTTATAATACCACCTTTTATTATATTATTACCTTTTTGAAGTGTTTACTCTTTTATGGTGCATATATTCCCTTAAATTAATATAAGTCATGGAATTTAATTAATCAAGTCGGATTTTATACTAATAAAATTCATGCTTGTCTGAAATATTGCAGTTTATATTGGGAGGAAATAGTTGACCTTAATGACTATAAAAAATGTGGTAGATCTTTATGGAAGTAAAATGCAGATGAAACACCATCTTCTATGTCACAAAAATTCATGTGGCACTTTCCATTGATTCCTAATCTTCACAAATATATTTATGCATGTAAAAATCTCATCCAATGTGTGATGGAATGATGTTGAGATAATTAAAGTAAATTATGAGTTATTTAATCCTATATATGGATTTTCATAGAAGTAAATTGATGCACAACATCCCAATTTTTTAGTTGAGGTGCGTAATGTTTGGTCAAATGCTTACTAATCACAACACATGGCAAGATTTTATTAATTTTTATAATATTCCTCTCTAAATGTGTATGAAAAAATCTATAAATTTCTTTAATATACTAATATATTTACTTTATTATCTAAGAAATGATATAGACTTCTACTTTCAACCTTTAATAAGATATTTGAAACACCTTTGGGAAATGGGTGTGTGTGCATTTGATGCTTCTTCAAAAAATATATTTCCAATGTGTGTTTCCCTTCTATGGACTATAACTGATTTCACTAATTATGAATTTATTTCTGGTTAGAGTATGAAGGGAAAACTATAATATCCTATTTTTATGAATAATACATGATCAATAAGGGTTAAATATCATCGTATTTTCAGTTTCATGGGGAATCGAAAATTCTTTCCAATGGATCATCAATACAAAAAGAATCATCAGAGGTTTGGTAATATTATATACATTGAATAGCCACCTCAATATACATCAAGAACTGATGTTCTTAATGAATTGAAATATTTTAGTTTTTCATTAGGGAAAGGTTAGATGAAAACTAAAAAGAGGAATAATTACGGCACTGAATCCACTTATAATTGGAAAAGGAGAAATATCTTTTTTAAGTTCCCATATTGGTCTATCAATTTGTTACATTGTTAATTAGATGTAAAGAACATTGAGAAAAATATATGTGAAATGTTTCTTTTAATTCTTCTAAATATCAACGGGAAGACCAAAGATGACTTCCAATCTTTCCATGACATGTTGGATAAGGGTATTTAACCATAATTGCATCATGTGTGTATCTATGAAAAAAATGGAAAGTTACTTATACTTATTATAGGATGACACCTTTAGGGAAAAATAAATTTCTGGAAGTATTGGATAATATCAAGGTTCTTAATGGCTATTCCAGCAACATATCTAAATGATTCAATAGAAGGGAGTTGAAACTAAAATCCCTAAAAACTCATGATTATCACATCCTTCTTCATGAATTGATTATAATAATAATCCAAAATTTTCAATCCAATAATGTAAGGGTGATAGTGATTATCTTATTCCATTTTTAAAGGCCTTTTTCATAAAAGTTTATCTAAGTCTTTCTTGATAAAAATGAAGCAATAGGTGCCATTACTTTTGTGTGAATTGTAAAAAAAATACTACATCATTTTTCACTTTCATTTTTCATTTAACAGTTCATCTTCGAACTGAAACACTTATTGGGAGACTCATGGATTTTTGGTGGATGTATCCTACTGAAATAAATATGTGCATAGTTAAATCTTTTTTCTATAAAAATAAACATCTTGAAGGTTCCATATTGAGATATTATCTACTTAAAGAATGTATGGATTTTTGTTCAATGTATTAGTTTGATGTGAGCACAATACATAACTGGACAATGAGAAATGAAGATGATCTATATGGGTAAATTGAGCCCTCATTTCAATCTCTTCCCAAATAAGAGGAATTCTTGGGTAATATACATTGGCTAGATTGTACCTTGAAGGGTGGGATATGGCACATTACATAGTCTTGTTTAACAATGGTTTGTTCGATGACTATATCAAGTAAGTAATATCAATATTTATATGTTATCTCATACTATTTCATTTCACATATACCTTAAACTTTTATTATCATTTTATATAGGTAACATAAAAAAATTATAAGTAGAGTTCATCGATCTTTTCCTTGGAAAAGGTGAGTGGATTTCCATAGAAAAATGTTTCCTACTTGGTTTAAATCAAAGGTATGACCATTAATTTAATTTAATTAAAATATAGATATTCATTTCATTGTATTTTTCATATATATATCATGTATTTAGTTTACATATTGACTCTGTTTATCAATAATTAAGATTGTTGGATTTTGGTTCTAATTATTTGGTTCTTGAATGAAAATATTTAATAATCAATGGGTTTAAATTTGTTACAACTGGTCAAATGGTGAAAATGAGAACATCGCATGATTTTGTTATGTTAACTGCTAAAACATATTGTTATTCTAGTGCCTCAGATGGTAGACCTCGAAATGAAAATGTGTCTTATTATAGACCTTTTGAGAAAAAAAATGTTATTGGATTACTACTCTCATGGCTGAGTCACTATGATGAAATGTAAATAGTTTGATTCAATGACATGACATGGTACATTTATTAATGACTGTGGGTTCATAATTATTAACATAAGTTGATTCTTGGCTACCGATGAACTATACATTTTGGAATCAATGGAAAAACAAGTGTTTTATGTGAATAATTATCTGAGACATGATTACAATGTCATTAATGAATAAATCCCAAGACATATTTTTCATGGTGGTGGGGAAATAATTGAAACCATTAATTACCCCATTGGTGTTGACAAAAATATTGTATTTGATGACTCAAATTGTACCATTGTGTGAGTTGATGTTGAACCTGAAGTAATTTTGGGTAATATAGATAATCAACCATATATGTTTGTGGTTAATTCAATTTACCTTGACATGGGAATTTCAGGCTAGTACTACTATAATTACTTTAATTTAGTTTAATTTTGGAATGATATATTTGTTTTAGTATTGTTTGTATTCATTTAATTTAATTAGATTTATTTCAATTCATAAACCTAGGTTTAAAATGGGTTTTTAAGAAATTTATAACTTGGTTAAAAATTATTATTTCTAAAACATTTTATGAAATTTTTTATAACTACTTTGACTTCTAAGTTGTATGCAAAAATTTTAAAAATTTCTTCTAAAAAAATGTACATTTCATTCTTATGAATATTATGAAAATTATTCAAGAATTTGGAAGAAATATATTATTTGATAATGATCAACGGATGTGCGAGCACGGGTTGCCTCCTCTGGTTCCCTTAGTGGGTATAATTATTGTAATATTTTTATTTTAAATTACATATAATTTCATGTTATTATACTTCATAAAAAAAAATTAGGTATGTCTAATTTAATCAAAGTTGACTCCTGCTCAGTCTACTAGTTTGGGTCTGAGCGGGGGTGCTTTTAGAGCTAGACAGAGCGCCCATTGAAATCATTCCCACCATAACCCACTAGAGGACACCTTATCTACCACACCTTTCCATCCTCCACTTGAGCCTATAGGGATGTTCTCATCCATGCCTCCATCATCATCTCATTTGGCCTCTTCTTCCCATACAACGTTGCCTTCAGGGTTGTTCCCACCTTTATCATATCCATATACTTTTATGTATCCCTAACCCTAATACATGTATCCTACCTTGTCTACACCACCACCATTTCCTACTATCCATTTAGAATATGATGATCTTATTACTTTATCTTCCACTCCAGTGCATACAGATCACACAGAGAATGTATTGGAATAAGAATATCCTATAGAGGCTACTGATTCAGGACAACCCATAGATCTATCAGAGCCTGTATCAAGTTTTTTTATTATAAGTGTGTTAAATTATATCACATCATTTTTGTATTGTTTTATTCTTACTTAATTCTTCTTTTTTCCCTTTGATCTTTTTCAGTGGGATCTTCTAGTAGGATAAGTGGATTCACCCATATGCAAGAATCCTAGAATCACAAAATGAAAATAGTGGTGGATTAAAATGAAGACAATCAGATGATAGGTAAAAATTCCAGGCGGTGTATAAGTTTCATGGGAACTTTAGCCAAGTACAACTATATCATTCTCGTGCAACCAGTCTCTTGGAGACATATTGGTAATGATATCAATGAGAAACCATGGCTGGAGATGAAGTGCCCAGCACAGTGTGAATCACTGAGAGGGGGAGGGGGTGAATCAGTGATCCCTTAAAACTTTTTACTAATTGATTCTTTATCAATTAAACCTCTATGGCTTTTTAAGGCCTCGATCCACTCTTCGTGTATCTCTCATCCTTTCCTCGAGTGATGTAGTAAACGTAAAGGCACAGGACACAAGGATTTACAAGGTTCGGCACCAAAGGCCTAAGTCCTTGCCATGTTGGTTATACACCCCAACATGGTTTCTCCATTATAACTTGTTAGAATTACAATGGTCGATACAGAGTCCCACTGTATCTCTCCTGAGTCCCACAGGAGGGTCTTTATACTGCGTCCCACAGTGTTACCAGAGTCCCACTGGCCTGCTCTAGAATCCCACTGAAGACTTCTTCCACCCTAAGTCTCACAGGGGGCTTCTCCTGGCTCCTCGAGTCACACAAGTAGCTCTTCTTCTCTTTAGCTCTTCAAGTATCCTCAGAAGCCTGGGATAAAGGCTGCTGGCCTTGCTCTATACCTCTACTCACTTGTGATGAACATGTCTTCTCGTCTTGCTCAGGATTTATCTCCTTTCTCTTAGGATGACATGGCCTCTCTCTTCAAGAATCTTCAACAGCCTCTAAAAAGGTCTGTTGGTCTTGGTCAAAACTTCTGATCACTTCTGTTGATCAGGGTCTTCTCAATTACTGAAAACTCAGGCAGCTGATGTCTTTAACTTCAGTCTGGATTCAGTCTCACTTCACATCAACTTCATGCACTGAGTGCATGGAATCTTTGCCTCTTCATGCACTGACAGCATGGCTTCTCAATAATCTTCAAGAACTTCCGGTCTTGGTCAACTCAGATGCACACAACCAGATTTGAGCTTGTTCACGTGTGCACGTGCATGCATGCAAGCATGCACTCCCCTTCTTCTTCTTGGTGTGATAAACCCTCAAAGGGTGTATTCTCCTTTTGGCACACACACACCTTCTCAAATTCTTTCACACTCTTTGTTCTTTTTGTTTACACACTTAATGTGTGTTCTTATCTAGTGTGAGTATCCTTCTTCTTCTTCTTCTTAGTGTGTACACTTAACTTTGCACACACACTAAGGTTCGTCCTTCACTTTTTTAGCACAGACAACTTGTTCTTCGTTTTGCACACACTTGGTCTTGGCCTACTTCACTTACTAAGCACACACACTTCCTTGTTCTTTTAATCTTCTTCAAAGTGTGCACTTCACTTATGCACACACTTGGTTCTCCATTTTGCACACACAAGGGATACGGCCTCCTCTTTAATTTGCAAAAAAAAGTTGTGGTGGACTTCTTGTTTTGCACACACCCAAGGCTACGGCCTTCACTTGTTTTCACTTAGTACACACACTGCCAAGTGTGTTCTTCCATTTGCATGCACACCAAAACTAAGGTCTCGGCCTTCTCTTGCTCACACCCGAACACCAACCCAAAGAGGCACGCAAGTGGTGCGGCCTTCTCCTCACTTTGAACACCACGTTGGGTGTGGGTGTCACTGGTCGCGCAAGTGCACAAGTCCACAAGGGCGCGCAAGTGTGCACTGGCCGCGGGGCACGCAAGTGAAACACCCGCATGCACTTCCTCCTGCCACGCAGGTACAAGGGCAGTGAGGGTGCCAACCTCGAGCGCGCAAGTAGATGCGGCTGGGGTTCTTCATGTCGCGCAAGGGAGGCGCGCAGGGGACTCCTTCGGGACCTCGGGTGGCCCCGAGTTCTTCAGCCGCGCAAGTGTGCGTGGGGCTTCTACTTCGTGAGGCACAAAGGCACTCACGGGTCTTCCAAGTTTTTCAGCAAAACAAATTCAGAGTCTCGGGTGCTCCTTTTATAGGAAGAGGGATTCCAAATCTTCCGCGTGAGATATCTCTCAAATTCCCGAAATTCTCAGGTTTTAAAGATTTTCTAAATCTTGATATTTCCTCTATTTAAACGCGGGTTCTTTCTCTTTCTTTTTCTCCTCCACGTGCATGCGACTTAGAACTCATGCATGGCCTTCGTCTAAGGGCGATCCATGCAAAATATAAACCTCATAGCCTCAGCAACGTTGTTTGCCTCGGCCACGTCCGAATTTCCTCACTACTATGCATGCATGCATCTTTATTGCATGGATGAGTTCGTTAGGGCCAGACGAACTCAATGAACACCTTATCTCGATCTATGGTGCCCGGGAGCTCGACTTCAGTGCTCGGAGGGCCACTGGTTCAGGCGGCGTCACGGGAGGTGCCTCGGTCTAGCTCGAGGTAGAGGATAACTTGCGGGTCGTTGGATCGGGCGATTGAAAGACATCAGACGGCCGCGATCAGAAGATCTCGTGCGAGATGCGATGAGCAGTCCAGATCGAGCGCGCGATGAGTCGGACGGCCAGGATCAGATCTTGGGCGAAATTTTCCGTCCCACATCGAAACGGACTCCGGTTTTCAAGTGGTTTATCAAACCCGTGCTCTCCGCTACTCCTCAGTTGAACTTCTCCCCTCTCGGTGTCGCCCCGCACCGAGTTCTTCTTGCGGACGTGCTTTCTGCCCACCTCTGCTCCCTGCAGGCGCGCCACTGGCACCCACTATGCGCTCGGGCGCCCATGCTACGCAGGCCTGATCCCCTGCGTGGCCCCGGCTTACACACGGCCGCGGCCTCTCGGGCTGGCCCCATGGGATCCCCCTTGGGCGTGGCGACCTCAACTCCCACATGTGCCTTGGGGTTGAACCCTTAAGGCTGGCCCTTGGTGGCTTCTTTTTGCCTGAGTATGGAACAAGTCCTTTGTTTAAAAACAAAGTGTCCAAGTTCAAATGCAAAATGCCACATCTTCCTCTAATCCATTCTCCCTTCTTCATTTCTTCTCTTCTCTTCTTCTTAAGAATTCCTCCATTCCTCTTAAACATTTAATCTTCACTTAGGAGTGAAATTCCCGAAGGTTCATCTTCAACCGAACTCTTGAATCAAACATATTCATCAAAGTTATTTATTAATCTAATCAGATATCAAGTTGGATCTTCTTCATATTCACATGCACCAAGTGATAGTGCATGGACTTCTTTAGCTCACTTCATCCACTTAGAAGTTGTGGATGGCTCTCTTCATCTCCTCATGCATTGTCAGTACAATGCATGGTCTTCAAACAATGTTGTGACATTGTATCTACTTGATACAAGTTCTTGGAACTTAAAGAGCAGCTCAACAATTGTCTGATGTAATGATGATGCTCCATCATCATCCATTCTTCAAGTGGTGTAACTTAGTATCATCTTGATACAAGTATTGAAACATTAAGAACAGTTCTACAATCGTCTGATATTCATGGGGAATGTTTCAACCATAATCTCCTATTCCACTTAGTGAATCTCCTAAGTGACATGCCTCTAAGTACCATGTCCATTCTCCTTCATCACCATCACCATCACATCCTTTGTCATTCAAATCTTGACATTCCTTGACATCCATTTATTCCATGACAACATCATGCCTCATTGAAAACAAATTCAACACAGTGCACTTCAATCTCCCCCTTTGTATTTGTTGTCAATACACTATTCCTGCACATATGAATGTGTCAATATGTGTGCCAATATTTTCTCCCCCTTATTGGAAATCAAATGCAAAGGTGTGGTGTGGTTATCTTTCAAAAATCTCTTCCTCCCTTTGAAAAGTATTTTCTTGAAAAACACTGAGAGAGGGATGATGTCACATGTTCTCTTTAGTAAAGAACCTTTAGTAAATCAACTCTAAGTCTACTTGGGCTAACCCGGTGTAGAAAACAAGAGTGATGTAACCAAGGTACTCAATGCTGTCCAACATTCATTATACATGTGAGATCATGCTTCAAGGGGCTTGAAATTTTTCAAATATAACAATGAATTGCTAAATCCTGCACATACTTCACCAAACACATTAGAAACTTCAGTGCAAAGATAAAGCTCCCCCTTTCAACCATTTGCCTTCAATCAATACTCCCCCTTAATTGTCATGATGAATACAATTAAGAAACAAGGGATGAAAGTATGATTGGAATACCTTCAGCTTTTTTCAAGATGGTATTAAATCTTAGAATACCATCTTCTCCAGATTGGCTCCCCCTCAAGGGGTGCACTCCATTCTTTCCAAACCATCCTCCAGTTGAGAATGATCATCATCTTCAATTCCCTACAATTTCAGCACATGTAAATACAAGTGATTAGGGAATAAGATCGAACCTCCTTGGTTCATCAATGTGAACAACAAGGTTGAGAAGATTCTCTCAACCGAGATGTCCCATTTTCACCATTCTTCACACTTCCACATTTGATCTTCAATGATGTTTGTGTCGGTGTGGATCTCAACACCTCTTTAACTTCTTTGTGTGTGACTCCTCTATTTCTAGGTGCCTTCTGAGCACTAGAGTCTCCTGGTGCAATCTTCATTCTTTTGAAGAATCCCTTCTGAGCTGGAATGAATATCATGCATTTATCACTAGTATGTCCAGCTTGATTGAACCTTACACACAGAACTTGATCTTCATGTGAAATATTTTTCTTTCCTTTTTCCTTAGCTATTGCTAGTGCTTTATCTTCAGCTCTCTGCAGCTCTCTGCCAAGTTGCAACTGATTAGGCCATATGACTAACAAGTCATTTAGAAGTGAGGCCTCAGTTTTGGAAATTCCACATGGTTCTTTTGATGCTATTAAGCTACCTTTCTTAGGCAACTTATTTTCAATCAATCCCTTCTGCTTCTTCTAGATTGATTGTCTTTTTGAGTCCAGTCTGCTTCTATTCAGTTCCATGGCTTGTTCACAAAGATCCATAGTATGCCCTTTCTTTCCACAGTAGAAGCATTTCTTCTTGGTGGTCCTTCTGGATGCATAACCCTTCTTGGATTTAGACTCCAAGGTCTTATCTTCCTTTTTCATAATCTTCTTGGGAGCATCTTCCACTTTATTATGCTTGCTTCCCAAGTATTCTTTCTGAGCCAGGTTCTGTGATCTTTTCTTCTTTTTAGCTCTGGATACAGTTGGAGATTGACATGTATCTTTTTGACCACTTTTGCAATCATCCCAGATGTTGTCAAGTAATCCAAATCTATTTGCAGTAAACAGATGTCTCTGGACCTGTGGATGCTGCTTCTTTTCTTCTGGCTTGCTCCCCATTGGCATGGGATTCCTTTGCGCTTTGACATTCAGTGGATTGTACCAACAATCCTTTGCACAGTGCCCATACTTATTACAACACCAACACTGACCCACAAATCTTGACCTCTTCAGTCCTTCTGATTGTTGGGTACTTTTCTTGACTTGTTGTGTTGTTTCAGGAGAGCATTCTTTCTTCACTGTCTTCATCCATACTTGTTTGGATTCATTCTTCCATCCTTCACTTTTAGTAGAAACACTTTTTGAAGCATGAGTACAAGATGGTATGGATGGTACCTTCTTTTTAGAAGATGCTTACATTTCATTAGAGGATGTCTTTCTTTTAGAATCATCCTTCTCAAAGCACACTTGTGTAGCAACATTTCTACTTTCAGGTGACTGGGAGGATTCAGCTTTGGGTGATTGCAGATTTTTCAATATCACCTCTAGTTCTAAGCATTTCATGTTAAGGGAGTTCTTATCATCCTCAACAGTTCTTAGCCTTCCTTCCCAATTTTCTTTCAGCTGTTCTAACTGGTCTTCATGCACCTTCTTCATTTCTTGTAATGAATTGTCAAGCTCCTTCACCCTGTTTACTTTGCCTTCAAGTTGAGCATCTATGACATTCATTGAAACTTTGTGCAACTTCTCCAGTGCATGGAAAACTTCTTTGACCATTATGTTAAAGAATTCTTTCTCAGAAAAGCTTCTTTGAAATTCTTTAGCAGTATCTTTATATCTTTCATTGCAAAGGAATATTGTTTCATCTTTGGATTTCACCAGCTTTCTGAGAGTGTTGGTTATGCCAACCCTTTTTTCCAACTGATCTTCCATTGAATTGGATTCTTCTTCTAGCTGTAATTTTTCTTCTTGAAGATCAAGGATGCCTGTAGCTATACACATTGCCACTTCCTTGGGGACTGTCTTCTGAAGATATTTGATTGCATTTAGAAGATCATTGTTTCTTCCATCTTCATCACAGCTAGAGCAGGCTTCATCAGAATAATGATAAAAGGAATTGTCATCTGATGTGACATTCACATTTCTTTCCTTAGAAGGAGTTTCTCTGATTGCAGCAACCTTCTTCTTCATCTTCTTTGCCTGTTTCTTCATTCTGTTTTTCATAGTCTTGGAAGATATCTCCATTTGAGGCTGTTCTTTCATTTCCTCAAATCTGCACTCCATATAGACTCCCTTGGATCTTTTAGAGGCAACCTCCCTCTGATACCAATTGAAGTGCCCAGATCAGTGTGAATCACTGAGAGGGGGAGGGGGTGAATTAGTGATCCCTTAAAACTTTTTACCAATTGATTCTTTATCAATTACACCTCTATGGCTTGTTAAGGCCTCGATCCACTCTTCTTGTATCTCTCAGCCTTTCCTCGAGTGATGCAGTAAACGTAAAGGCACAGGACACAAGGATTTACAAGGTTCGGCACCAAAGGCCTACGTCCTTGCCATGTTGGTTATACACCCCAACATGGTTTCTCCATTATAACTTGTTATAATTACAATGGTCGATACAGAGTCCCACTGTATCTCTCCTGATTCCCACAGGAGAGTCTTTATACTGCGTCCCACAGTGTTACCAGAGTCCCACTAGCCTACTCCAGAATCCCACTGAAGACTTCTTCCACCCTGAGTCTCGCAGGGGGCTTCTCCTGGCTCCTCGAGTCACACGAGTAGCTCTTCTTCTCTTTATCTCTTCAAGTATCCTCAGTAGCCTGGGATAAAGGCTGTGGCCTTGCTCTGTACCTCTACTCACTTGTGATGAATAGGTCTTCTCATCTTGCTCAGGATTTATCTCCTTTCTCTTAGGATGACCTGGCCTCTCTCTTCAAGAATCTTCAACAGCCTCTAAAAAGGTCTGTTGGTCTTGCTCAAAACTTCTGATCACTTCTGTTGATCAGGGTCTTCTCAATTACTAAAAACTCAGGCAGCTGGTGTCTTTAACTTCAGTCTGGCTTCAGTCTCACTTTACATCAACTTCATGCACTGAGTGCATGGCATCTTTGCCTCTTCATGCACAGACAGCATGGCTTCTCAATAATCTTCAAGAACTTCCGGTCTTGGTCAACTCAGATGCACACAACCAGATTTGAGCTTGTTCACATGTGCACGTGCATGCATGAAAGCATTCACTCCCCTTCTTCTTCTTGGATTTATAAACCCTCAAAGGGTGTATTCTCCTTTTGGCACACACACACCATCTCAAATTCTTTCACACTCTTTGTTCTTTTTGTTTACACACTTAATGTGTGTTCTTATTTAGTGTGATTATCCTTCTTCTTCTTCTTCTTAGTGTGTACACTTCACTTTGCACACACACTAAGGTTCGGCCTTCACTTGTTTAGCACACACAACTTGTTCTTCGTTTTGCACACACTTGGGCTTGGCCTACTTCACTTACTAACCACACACACTTCCTTGTTCTTTTAATCTTCTTCAAAGTGTGCACTTCACTTATGCACACACTTGGTTCTCCATTTTGCACACAAAAGGGCTACGGCCTCCTCTTTAATTTTCACACAAAATTTGTGGTGGCCTTCTTGTTTTTCACACACCCAAGGCTACGGACTTCACTTGTTTTCACTTAGTACACACACTGCCAAGTGTGTTCTTCCATTTGCATGCACACCAAAACTAAGGTCTCGGCCTTCTCTTGCTCACACCCGAACACCAACCCAAAGAGGCGCGCAAGTGGTGTGGCCTTCTCCTCACTTTAAACACCACGTTGGGTGTGGGTGTCACTGGCCGCGCAAGTGCACAAGGACACAAGGGTGCGCAAGTGTGCACTGGTCACGGGGCACGCAAGTGCAACACCCGCATGCACTTCCTCCTTCCATGCAGGTACACGGGAAGTGAGGGTGACAACCTCGAGCGCACAAGGAGATGCGGCTGGGGTCCTTCCTGTCATGCAAGGGAGGCACACAGGGGACTCCTTCGGGACCTCGGGTGGCCCCGAGTTCTTCAGCCGCGCAAGTGTGCGCGGGGATTCTACTTCGCGAGGCACAAAGGCACTCACGGGTCTTCCATGTTTTTCAGCAAAACAAATTCAGAGCCTTGGGTTCTCCTTTTATAGGCAGATGGATGCCAAATATTCCGCGTGAGATATCTCTCGAATTCCCGAAATTCTCGGGTTTTCAAGATTTTCTAAATCATGATATTTCCTCTTTTTCGACGCGGGTTCTTTCTCTTTGTTTTTCTCCTCCACGTGCATGCGACTTAGAATGCATGCACGACCTTTGTCTAAGGGCGATCCATGAAAAATATAAACCTCATATCCTCGGAAACGTTGTTTGCCTCGGCCATGTCCGAATTTCCTCACAACTGTGCATGCATGCATCTTTCTTGCATGGATGAGTTCGTTAGGGCCAGACGAACTCAATGAACACCTTATCTTGATCTATGGTGGTCAGGAGCATGACTTCAGTGCTCGGAGGGCCACTGGTTCAGGCGGCGGCGCAGGAGGTGCATAGGCCGAGCTCGAGGTAGAGGATAACTTGCGGGCCGTTGGATCGGGCGATTGAAAGACATCGGACGGCCACGATCAGAAGATCTCGCGCGAGATGCGATGAGCAGTCCAGATCGAGTGCGCGATGAGTCGGACGGCCAGAATCATATCCTGGGTGAAATTTTCCGTCCCACATCGAAACGGCCTCCGGTTTTCAAGTGTTTTATCAAACCCGTGCTCTCCGCTACTCCTCGGTTGAACTTCTCCCGTCTCGGTGTCGCCCCGCACCGAGTTCTTCTTGCGGACGCGCTTTGCGCCCACCTCTGCCCCCTGCGGGTGCACCACTGGTGCCCACTATGCACTCGGGTGCCCATGTTGCGCAGGCCTGATCCCCTGCGTGGCCCCGGCTTACACACAGCTGCGGCCTCTCGGGCTGTCCCCATGGGATCCCCCTTGGGCATGGCGACCCCAAGTCCCACATGTGCCTTGGGGTTGAACCCTTAAGGCTGGCCCTTGGTGGATTCTTTTTGCCTGAGTATGCAACAAGTCCTTTGTTTTAAAACAAAGTGTCCAAGTTCAAATGAAAAATGCCACATCTTCCTCTAATCCATTCTCCCTTCTTCATTTCTTCTCTTCTCTTCTTCTTAAGAATTCCTCCATTCCTCTTAAACATTTAATCTTCACTTAGGAGTGAAATTCCCGAAGTTTCATCTTCAACCGAACTCTTGAATCAAACATATTCATCAAAGTTATTTATTAATCTAATCGGAGATCAAGTTGGATCTTCTTCATATTCACATGCACCAAGTGATAGTGCATGGACTTCTTTAGCTCACTTCATCCACTTAGAAGTTGTGGATGACTCTCTTCATCTCCTCATGCATTGTCAGTATAATGCATGGTCTTCAAACAATGTTGTGACATTGTATCTACTTGATACAAGTTCTTGGAACTTAAAGAGCAGCTCAACAATCGTCTGATGTAATTATGATGCTCCATCATCATCCATTCTTCAAGTGGTGTAACTTAGTATCATCTTGATACAAGTATTGAAACATTAAGAACAGTTCTACAATTGTCTCATATTCATGGAGAATGTTTCAACCATAATCTCCTATGCCACTTAGTGAATCTCCTAAGTGACATGCCTCTAAGTACCATGGTCATTCTCCTTCATCACCATCACCATCACATCCTTTGTCATTCACATCTTGAAATTCCTTGACATCCATTCATTCCATGACAACATCATGCCTCATTGACAACAAATGCAACACAGTGCACTTCAGGAGATATGGGTGAAATAAAATTTAAAATTTATATATATATTATTTTTTATTTATATGAATTAATATGTTCATTTCAATGTCAGCTTAAATTTCCCAATAGTGAAGCTACTAAGGCTACAAGGTTCATAGATATTGGGGATTTCTGGTATCTTAGGGTGTTTTGGTGATCAAATAATCACAAGTTATATATTGGTTTTAAGAGTATAATCGTTTATTATTTAAAGGTTGTACCAATATTCCCCAGCATTCAAACAACACAATATCAAGAAATGACTGCATATTGGAAGATTTCTGAGTTTAAGGTATTCCTGTTCTTTAATGGCTTTCATAGAAAATTTAATTCTTATTACTTGTATTGAATTTTTTTTCTTAGGATGTGTTGGGAAAGAATAAAAAAACAATGATTCAATGATGTATTTTCACACTTTTGGAAGCACTAACTGCCAAATCATGAGAATTACTAGGTATTTTAATATGAATAGAAATAATATCTAGATTTTTATTGTTACTTAGTTAGATTTCAATGCATAAATTTAAGTTTCATTGGTATTAATATCATTAATATAAGTCTATAAATACCCATTTCTAATGGACAATTGGCTTATTGGTATAATGTCCTAATGGCCTAATGGCCTAAGGGCTAATTGGATAATTGGACTAATACCCTAATGGCCTATTAGCCAATTTTACTAATAGACTAATGTCCTAAAGTCCAATTAGTCAAATGGACTAATGGCTGATTATCCTAATGGCATAATGTCCAATTGTCCAATTGTCCTAATGTCCTAATGACCAATTGGAATAATGGAAAAATGGTCAATTGTCCAATTGTACAATTGGTAAATTGGCCTAATGCCCTAATGGTAAATTATTCAATTGTTCTAATGGCCTAATTACCTAATAGCCAATTTTCCAATTGGACTAATGGATAATTCTTCAATTGGTCTAATGGTATAATAGCCTAATTGTAAAATTGGCCTAATGGCCTAATGGAAAATTGGACTAATAGCCTAATATCCAATTGGTCTAATGGTTTAATGACCAATTGCCCTAATGGCCTAATTCACCTAATGGTCTAATGGCCAATTGTACTAATGGCCAATTATTCTAAGGGCCTAATTGACCTAATTGTTTAATGGCCAATTGGACTAATGGCCTAATTGGAAAATTAGACTAATGGCCTAATGTCCTAATGGAAAATTGGCTTAATATCCTAATGTCCAATTGCCCAATTGGTTAATGTCCTAATGGACTCATGACTAATTGGTCTGATTGGTCTAATTAATTTAATTGGTCTAAATATCCTAATTGGACAAAACTCCAAATGGACTAATGGCCAAATGGAAAAATGGCCTAATAGACTGATGGACAATTGGCATAATGGGTTAATGGCCTAATTTTTTAATGGCCCAATTGGCCAATTGGTCAAATGGCCTAATGGACTAATGGCCTAATGTCGCAATGTCTAATTGGCCTAATGGCCTAATTGGAAAATTGGATTAATGGAATAATCTCCCAATAGTCCAATTGTCCTAATGGACTAATGGCTAATTGGCCTAATTGGCTAATTGTCCTAATGTCCTAGAAGCCTAATGGCCTATTGGACAATTGTCCTATTAGCCTAATGGCTTAATGTACTAATGGAATAATGGCTTAATGGCCTAATGACTAATTAGAATAATGGTATAATGTCCTATTATCCTAATGTAAAAATGACCAATTGGATTTATGGCCTAATTGGTTTATTATCCTAAGGTCCTAATGGCCAAGTGGCTTAATGGAATATTGGCCTAATCGCATAATTGTCCATTTACACAAATGTTCTAATGGCCTAATGGAACATTGTCCAACTGGCCAATTGGTATTGTCCTAATAGTGTAATATCCTAATGGTGTAATGGCCTAATGGCCTAATGGACTAATGACCTCATTGGCCTAAATGGCCTCATTGGTCCGAATGGCCTAAATGGAATAAATGGCATAATTTTACTAAATGTTCTAATTCACCTTTTTCTATTAAATGGACTAATTGGCCTAAATTGACCTAAATAGACATAAATGGCCTAATTGGTCTAAATGGTCTAATTGACCTAATTGACCTAAATTAGCTTAAATTGGCCTAATTTGTCTAATTGGCCTAAATTGACCTAAATGACCTAATTTCCCTAAATGGATTAATCGGCCTAAATGGTCCAAATGGCCTAATTGGCCTAAATGGCCTAATTATCCTATACATCCTAAATGGAATAATTGTACTAATTTTCATAAATGGAATAATTGGACTATATAGCCTAATTGACCTAAATGGCCTAATTGACCTAATTGGATTAACTGGACTAATTTTCTTAAATGGACTAATTGGATAAAAGGCCAAATGACCAAACAAAAAATATCCAAATGGTACATTTACCAAACAGTATAACCTAAAAATGAACCTACTGAGCAAATAATCAAGATTAAAAAGTGAACGAATAACCAAATAATGTAACATAGATAAAATTGGACCTATATAAACATACATGAGGAACCCACATCATACCCATGTTTTGTATACTAATTAGTATGTATTGTTTATGTTATTTCACTATTATTAAATTTCTTATTAAATGTATATTTAGATGCTTCTTCATTTTATGAATTTCTTTAACAAAAATAATTTTAATTCATTTTAGGTTTATGACTTTCAAATTATTTAATAATGTAGTATTATACTAATCAATGTCATTTTCTAAAAGTGGAATTGGGCATCAAAGGTTGTGTGCCTCGAGAAAATTTATCTTGATCAAGAAGGAAGAAAAAGGATGGAAAGGTAGTAAATACACAAACACAATAAAATATTATAAGTGTTTTTATTAGTATTTCAAATATTTATAAATAATTTATAATTAAATATCTCATTTATATTTTCAACAGTGTGTCTTGGAGGCCCTTGATGAGAAAGAAGATGAAACATTTGGTCCAAATGATCGTTTGAGTCAGGTATTAGGTGAGGAGCACAGGGGAGTGTTTTTTGTCGACCTGGGAAAAATATCATCCCCAATAGGTATTGGCCCTCATCAGGAACCTCTAGAACCTCTCAATCCACTGAGCTGCAAAACACTTGTGTAGAAGTAGATGAGAAAAAAATAGCTTTACATAAGCATGGAAGAAGTGAATTGATCATCGAACACTTTTTGAAAGTTGTGTTAGTTATAAGTCCATCACTTCCATTAGAGGATACTACTAATTTTGATTCATGTATAGAATCAATGAACTCTTTATATGATGAACCAAGTGATTTCAATGAGGTTCTTAGGGGTGTTCAAGCTAATGGTTGTGGTGGTAGTGGTGGTGATGATGGTGATGATTGTTTCGGCGCTCCAAATGATGTTGTTATTGTTGAGGATGTTACTGATGGTGATGAGGATGAGGATACTAGTGATGGGGGAGATAATGATCCCCTCCATTTTTTGGTTAGTAGTAAAGAGACATGTGGATGTTTTTTAATGAGTTTAATTGATTGGTCATATGGATTTATATGTATTTTATAGTATTGTAAATGGTTTGAAAATTATTACAAGAAGTTGATTGGATGTTAAATATACAATATATATATTGAATTGAATGTATACTATGGTTTTTATTTTATTAAAGGTTTGGGATGGGATGGAAGGGTCGGTTCTGCCAAATGGGGACAGATGCTATACCCATGGTTCACTAAACCATGGGTATATTATTTCTATTAGAAAAACCTATACCCATGGTTCTCCTAACCATGGAAATAGATATATACCCATGGTTTAACCAAAACTGTTGGTTTGATAAAATATTCTAGTTTATACCCATGGTTTCTATAGAAGCTATGGGTATATATCTATACTAATGAATCTATCATCCATAGCTCATAAAACCATGGGTATAGGATATACTCATGGTTTTATAGGTTATACCCACAGTTCTTAACCATGGGTATATTCTATGTTTCTAGAAGTGAAACCCGTTATCTCATCGCATCTAGATATATTTTGATCGTATCCCTTCTATGATAGAGAATAATCCATTTTTGAGTCTTTTGGTAGGATGAAAATGTGGGTACACATTTTTCTTTTCAAAAAATTTCAAGTATGCCACTCACCTCATTAATAAAATTCCACACCTTATCCTCTTCTATTCTCACCTTCAAAGCCTTTTGGTTTGGCAAATAATTTTCCAAATTACCTTCCAAATTTTATCCTATCATCATATAAACCTTATTTTTTATATAAATACAACCTATTAATTATTTTTGTGAAAACCTAAGGAGGATACTCGAAGAAGAGGTAGTGTTCATCAACAAGCGTTTTTATTTTATTTCTTCCTTCAACTCCTTCAATTATTATTATACCCTGCTAATAAAATAACCACAGTATATTCCATACACTAAGATATTTTTATATTAAGTTAATTACCTACAACCATCTTCACTTCCATCAAATAGGTTATGAAACCATTATTCGTGTGTACGATAGACTACCACATCGTGAACCAATGTCATTATTTTTTATATTACCACCTATAACGATTATAAATAATGATGGATTTATTTTTTATATATTCTATATATGATATTATTATTATTTTTGAAATATTAAATCACACATACCTTCATGATTTCTATTTTTTGTGAATATGATAACGTCACTCATGTGTACGACGAACAACTGCCTCGTGAAGAGATATAATTCGTTCATGCTTTACATAGAAGGTAATAAGGATGGTTTTAATGTAAATATGTGGTGTATATGAAATAAAAATGATTATATAATGATAATATATAATTTTTATTTCTTTATATCAATATGTAGTGAAAATGGAAACAACATTCATGTATATATATAACCTACCATCTCCATAAACGATGTATTTCATTTTCTATCTCAATATTTTATAGATTACTATTAATATATATATATATATATATATATAATAAATATATATATTATATTTATATCATTTTTAAAATTATAGATATGATATAACCATGATCAAATTAAAATGACCAGAAAACAAATCAAATCATATACGAAAAACAAATCAGTTATTACCTGAAACATGTTTTTAAAAAGGAATTGTTAATAAACGGGTAATAAAAGGTCATAAGTAAATCATATATGATATGATATATATAATTGTGGTTATTTAATAGTTTTATAATAAACTAATATTTATTATATAGGATATTTGAACATGTATAAAGGAATTTGAGACTTAAGGTAAGGGATTTTTAGTCTCTCTTTTATTTCTGGAAGACGTGTGAAAATTCACCACTCATTTATTTTATACGGTGTATATACTTCCCATTTGAAATATTATATCATTATTATCCTTATTTTAAATATATTTAAAGTTTAATTTAATGTTATTTCTTATTGTTTCTTATTATTCAAAAGATTTATAAAGCGATAAGGGATTTTTGTCTTACTTTTACTTCTATGAGACACAAGCTATATTCACCAGTTATTTATTTTATGTGGTTCATATACTATACATGAATGTAGTTTATAATGATTTTAATTACAATTATGAGTATTAACATATAATTTTTAATATACCTATTTCATGGAGTTTATAGTTTCAAAGTTACCAAAGTGGTAAGGGACTTTTGTCTCAATTTGACTACTGTGAACATATGTTATGTTATGAACCTATATTATTTTATAAGGTGTATATGTAGGACCTTTTTAATTAATATAATGAATTTATATATTTAAATTATATTATAAGTTTCATTTAATTCTATTATTTCATGGTTCTTACAATTCAAATATACCAAAGTGGTAATAATTTTATGTTACAATCTCATCATTTAACCAGATTGTTTATGATTATGTTTCTCATGATAAAATATTATTATCCATCTCTAAATAAACTTATGAGTTTCCTTATCCTATTTTTATTTCATGTGAATATATTTTTTTCATTCATTTTCATATCTCTATTAACCCAATATTTCAAAATAATTTTTTTTAAAAAAATTTCTTTATTTCTCATTTCATTCGAAAACCCTTTTTATTCCAAAAACATTTTTTCTAAAAGTGTTTTCAAAAATGTTTTTAATATTTTTAATCAAATGATTTTGTAAATAAATTTTTACCCATTTTTAAATTTTTTTTACAAAAAATGTTTTTAAAGTGATCGTCATTTCATTTTCAAAATAATTCATATTTGGCTCTTATTAAAAATGTGAAAAGAATATTTTTTAGTGTCTATAGTATGAAAAAAACTTCTCATAATCATGACCATTATTTTCTTTTAATCTTAATTTATATCTTTTCAGGTTTATTTTCAAAGAAAATTATTTTCAAGATGTTTTATATTTTAAAATGTGTTTTTCGAAGAATAAATGATATTTTCCTCAAGAAATGTTTTAAATGGTTTTTAAAGATTAATTTTTATGTTTTCAAGATTATTTTTAAATAAATATATTTTCAAAATGTTTGTGGTTTTAAAAAGTGTTTTTAAAATTAAAAATGTTATTTTTACTCAAAGAAATGTTCCGAGAGAAATTTCAAAATTAGTTTCCATCTAAGAAGACATATTTTTATGTTACTTATGCTTTAGTGAGGTTTTGATCCAAGGATACCATTCTTTTTCTTTCTATGAATGGTTTATGATTATGATGACAAAATGTTTATGAAACCCATTTCTCTTCTATAGGTTATGAAATGATTAAATTCTTATTAATCCCACTTCTTTTCATGGTTTATACTATGATTAAATGATGAAAAGATTTTTAAACTTGTCGCTTTTCCATAGGTTAAGATATGATGAAATGTTCATGAAACCCATTTTCATTTCATGGGTTAGGATATGATAAATGTTTTATGATCTTGTGGCACACATATATATTATGTTCATTATGTAACGGGTGGGATGTATATCTCCCTTAAATATATTAGGTAATAATAAATGTTCTATGAGCTCAGAGGGTACATGTGTGGTTAGCCCCATACCAAAAAGGTGGGTACACAGGTGGTTATCCTAAGCCCAAAAAATAGGGTACATGAGTTTTTAGCCCAATCCTGAAGCATGTACATGGGTGGTTAGCCCAAGACTAACATATTATGAATGTCTTGGTTGGTATCCTTGACATAATATTTTCTATGATTATGTATATGACACAAATCTATGTCTTGTGACAATATTGTGATATCATGGCTCATGTTCTTTGATTCTATTATGATTCATGTCTTATGAACTACCAATATTTATGTCATGACTCAATAAAATGATATTTTATATATAGGTTGTGGTTTTCAAATGTTATTCTCATGTTATCATACCCATATTCTCATGTTATGCTAACTTATATCTCTTGTTTACCTTTACTGATCATTTAATCTCACCCCTTCTTATATTTTTTCCCCCAAGTTATGAATAAATGTTTTAATTAGGGTATGCCTATGAATAGTAATTAATATTAAGATCTTTATTTGGGATATTTAATATCTTTTAGGGATTAATAATATTGTGTTCCAAGTTTCTAAATACATTAAACTGTTATGGTCCTCAGTCATCTGTTTGTGTTATATAGTTAATATTAATTTAAAGAGTTGTAATATATATGTATGAGAAGCCTAAGTTCCTATATTTGGTATCAAAGGATAGGTTTAGTTACCCTTTTGAAATTAGGATGAGAAAAATTTAGTGATTCCCCTAGATATTTTTCGAAGGATATGTCTAGGTATGTATCTAAGGATAAGTGTAACGACTAGTCAAATTATAGGAAAATGTCCTGGAATTTTGGTAAAGGATGGAGAAAGTGGTTTATAATAAATTATATCCCTATCTTGATATAATAAGTTGAAGTGTCTTTGGAACAAAGGTATTTAGGGTTAACAACTCTGAAAAGGGTGCATTGAGCTGGACTCAATCATTACCTAGTGCATGACAATAGTCCTTATTATACACCTAGTTTAACAATCCTAGGGGATATTCTTTGCCAATTCACAAAATCTTTACAAACCATCATGAAGTGTTTAAATATATGGTGAATATCAATAAACTAGGTTAAGCCTAAGGTTTCATAGATTGAAAATAAGGTTTCATGATTTAGACATCCTATAAGTGATTTTTCATGATTATGTGGTTTCACACTATGAGTATTGTTACTCACACTATGATTTTTGGTTTTAGTCAACAATGGGAACTAGAAGAAACTGGGTTAACATTGAATGTGACTGAAAATTTTCTGATGAGTAGCTAAATGGGATTATGACTAGAGTAAAGGATTTTGTGATTATGCCTAATAATTTTTCATGTAACATGATTAAAAACATACACCTTAACCAACTCTAAAACTCACCAAATAAGATAGGGATAAAGATCTCCAAGAGTTAGGGCATTGGGGACCATAGAGGAAAGAAAGTTCATTCTCTTATATGTTGATAAAGTGGGAAGAATCACTCAAGGGAATGTCTCATAGGTATGAAAAGATGTTTTTGGTGTGGAAAATAAGGACACAAAATAAGTAATTGAAAATAAAAAAAATGAGAATTTTGGTTAATGCAATAGAAGAAAATAATGGTCTCCTTAAGGTATCATCGACTGTTGAATGTTTTAAATATATAAGTATAGAAATTATGCAAATTTATTTCCTAAGTGGAAAATCATGAAGGGAGTTATCAAGGTTGTACAAGTAATGGTTTTTTTGTTGATGATGAAGAGACTACAAATGAAATATTAATGGAAGGGGTATTAATGAATAAGATGATGAAGCCTAGTTAATGGTGGGATAATTGAAGTATTTTTTTATTAGAATTCAAGAATTATGTTATATGAGTCATGAAATATATAAGGATTATTCAATATAAGTTTTTCATTAAGAATTGAAAAAAAAATGTTGAATGGTGATGATGACATAGAAAAGTGATTTAATGGCATTGTGATATTTTTATTAAGTTAAGATAACCCTAAATATTTTCATGATGTTGAGATAATGATGTCGTGATAATTAGATAATTGATACGAATAAAGTAAATTGGATAGTATTGATGACCTTGGAACAGATTAATGATTTGTGAACAAATTTTTTTATGTTATAATTAATAGAACTTATTTCATTTTTAGATTTAATTAATATATCCAATAATCTATGTTGTATTTAAGTAATAAGGAATCATTTATGTTTTCAATAAGGATTTATGGTAATTTGGGTCATTACCGTGTTTCAATTGAATATATGATAAAGGTATCCACATGTTTGGTATGTGAAAATCAAGAGCCACTTTAAGATATATGGGGGATTAATGTTAAGTTTATTTTTATATATTTAGTGACATTATTTATAAATTTTGAATTTTGGAAGGTTTATATGGTGAAACATTTATGGAATGTTTTAGGTTGAATTTTGGATGGGGTTTTAGAGATTAATTTATTATTTCACCATAAAAAGATTTATTCATAACTTGTGATAACCATTCTATTTTTGATTATAACAAGAGATATAAGGAATGAAATATTATTATTTTATATATTTTATTTAGTGCTTTAGGAATGAAACATTCATCTATTAGTGTAAGATATGAAGTGTAAATTGATCACAGCAACCAAAGGATGAGATTGTACTTATGAAATGGAATGAAATCAGGTTAGTATATATTCTCATGAAAATTACCCAATGTTTGGAAAAAGGATCTTGAAATAAAATATTGTATTGTAATCATCATTTTTATGATATTAAGGACCTTTCACACCTATTTTGTTTATGGTTTTTTAGTCATTAACCTTATCTAGATTACCAACTTTCTTATGATCAATGATCTCTATCGCTCACTTTAATTATTCACTCTTTTCTTCCATGTCCATATTTTCAACTCCCACTTATGTTATCCTATGTTGAAACCTAGTTAAGAGTTACTTTAGGTAACCATTATGTTTCCAAATTTTCATTTTTAAAGGAAGTTTTATTATTCATTTATACTATGTCGGATTCGATGAAGTAATCTTAAAATGTTAAACCTTTGAGGATTGAGATGAATTTCGAGGGTGAAATTCATTTTAAAGGGGGTAGAATATAACACCCTGATATTTTGCTCAAAAATCAAATTAATTTAATCCTTTTAATATTTTTCATTATATTAAACACAAATTTTATCTTTCATTACATGAAACAATGAGTTTCTTTCAAATCATGCATGACAAAAGACACTGAGATTTAGTAAACCATGAAATAATATTATTTTAAATATTTTTCTTATAACCTAGTTGATAAATAGGTGTTTATTAATAGTATTAATTAATTTATAAAATATAAATAGAAATTTATTACTCAATATAAATTTATTTATAAATTCTTAGTAAATAATCAATCAATTTTTAGTAAAGTAATTATATTCATCAAAAAGGTGTTTTCTTCGAAAAAGATTTTTATTTCTTTGTATGATAAAATATTATAATTAATTTATTGAAATTTTTTAAAATTTATTTGATAAAATTAACTTAATTTTTCAAATAATCATATAAAAATTAAATTATGGTGAAATTTTTTGATTTTTCAGAAAATATTTATTTTTCATTGAATAGTGAAAAATACCGATTTTTTATAAAACAATCACTTATTTCCAATAAATTTACTAATTTAAATGACCCATTATGTTTTAAAGAAACATAATTATTATTTATTTATTTATATTAAATCCAATTAATTACTTTTGAATCAACATTATATAGTATTTTAGTATAATTTTATTTTTGGGTTTAAAAAAGGGTTTTGTTTTATGAAAACTGTTTTAAAGTGCTCAATGTTTATCCGTTTTAATTAATTAAAATAATACATAATAAGAAATGTTTTAAATTATATTTATATATTATATATAAATAAATTTTAATTTATATTCATACAATTATTATTATTATGCATATATTTAATGTAAAATCATCTTGTACTTGAAAAAAATAAAATTCTCAAAAACCTGCTTTTTTGTCATGTCTACGGGTTTTGTTTTAAAATTAATTTTTACCAATTTCAGGAAATTTATTTAATAAAATAAATTTGATTTTTGAAATAATAATTTCTAAATTATCTTAGGGTGATTTTTTGATAATTTTCTGAAAAGTTTAATTTTCTCATGAATAGTGAAGAATACTGAATTTTAAATGAATATTGATTTTCATTTAAATTATTTATAAAAGTTAAGTTACATTTTAAATTTATTTTAAAGTATAATTAGTTCAATTATATATCTATTAGTATAATTTTTTTCATTTTAATAAATTCCATATTGAAATTCGATATGAATACTTTGTAAACTTTTAAACATTTTCTCTTTTGAAAACCCGCTTTCTCATCATGTCGGTGGGATTAATTTTAAATTAAATTATTCCACTTATTTGAATTAAATTTGGAAAAATTAAATCCATATTATGAATAAGAATAATTTATATTGAATAATAATTTAAAATTAATTTTTTATCAAAATTAATAGCAAAAATAGTAAAAAATAGTTTCTGCTGTTAATGTAAAAATGGGTTTACCAGGGGTTAAACTAAAAAGATAAGGGTAAAAAAAGACATAAAACTTATCCAACACGCATTTTATGGCCAAATTTTTACCTTATAAATCCTAGGTTATATAATACTCCATTTTTTATCCTTGTGGCATGATTATAATGTGGGTACCCCATTTTATTTTCAAACAATTACAAGTGTTCCACACAACACATATATAAAAGGCCACTCTTTATCCTCTGATCTTTGCACCTTAAAACCTTTTTAGTTCTAGTAATACCTGACCAAATAAATTCCAAAATTCACTCATATCATCTTATAATACTAATTTTTTACATAAATTCAACATAGGAATGCTTTTGGGCGAACCCTAAGGAGGATACCGAAGAAGAGGTAACGTTCATCAACTATTGTTTTTGTTTTATTTCTTCCTCCACCTCCTTAAACTATTATTATACCATAATTATATAATAAAATAAGTAAATTACATATAATTAGGTTTTTTATGTTAATTTAATGACCTAAAACCATCTCCACTTCCATAAAATGTGTTACAAAATTATCGTTCCTACGTACGGCGGACTACTGTATCGCGAACTGATGTAATTAATTTTTCCATTACCACCTCTCGTAGTTGGAAATAATGATATATTTATTTTTTATATATTATATTTATGATATTATTATTATTATTTAATTATTATATCACACTTACCTTCATGATTTCTATTTTGTGGGAATACGATAACGTCGCCCATGTGTATGGTAGACTACTGCCTCGCAGAGCGATGTGATTCATTCACAATTTACATGGAAGGTAATAAGGATGTTTTTAATGAAAATATTTGATATATATTACATAAAAATTATTATTTAATTACATTATATCATTTACCTTTCTCTATTTCAATATGTAAATAAAATGGTAACAGCGTTCAAGCGTACGTATGGCATACCATCTCTATGAACGGTGTATTTCATTTTCTATATCTATCTTTAATTGATTACTATAAATACATATATACTGAATATATATGATATTTATATCATTTTTAATAATATTTAGATGATTTAACCCTGATAAAATTAATATTACCAAAAAACAAATCAAAACATATACGAAAAACAAAGCAGTTATTACCCGAAACATGATTTTAACAAGGAATTGTTAATAAAAGGGTAATAAAATGTCATAAGTAAATCATATATGATATTATATATATAATTATGGTTATTTAATATATTTATAATAAAATTATATTTATTATACAGGATATTAGAACATGTATTTAGGAATTCAGGACTTAAGATAATGGTTTCTAGTCTCTCTTTTATTTATGAGATACATATAAAAATTCACCACTCTTTTATTTAATGTGGTGTATATACTATCCATTTGAGAATTTATATAATTAATATCCCTATTTTAATGATATTTAAAGTTTTATTATATGTTATTCCTTATCGGGTCTTATGATTCAAAATATTACTAAAGGGTAAGGGATTTCTATCTCTCTTTTTTACTTCTGTGTGACACAAGCTATATTCATCACCTATTTATTTTATATTGTTTATATACTACCCATGAATGTATTTTATGATGATTCCATGTAAAATTATGGGGATTTAAATATCCATTTTATAATACCTATTTCATGCATTTATAGTTCCAATGTTACCAAAGTGATAATGGATTTTTATCTCAATTTGGCTACTTTGAGACATATGTTATGTTATGCACCTATATTCTTTTATGAGGTTTATATACAGCCCATTTTAAATTTTATATCATGAATTTATTTATTCTCATGATATTATAAGTTTCATTAAACTCTATTCTTTCATGGGTCTTACAATTCAAAGATATAAAAGTGTTAATGATTTTATATTATAATCTTATCGTTTATCGATATTGGTTATGATTATGTTTTCGATGATAAAATATTATAATAAATCTATCAAGAAACTCAATAATTTTATTATCCTATGGTTATGTCATGAGAATATATTTTTTCCTTTTATTTTATTATCACTATGAACCCAAGAGTTCAAAATAATGTTTTAAGAGAATTGTCTTTATTTATCTTTTCAGTCAAAAACACTTTTAATTCCAAAACCATATTTTATAAAAAAAACTCAAAAAATTTAACATTTTTTCTCAAATTATTTATCAAACAAATTGTTTCCTAAGTTTAAATTTCAAAAAAATGAAAGGAATATTCATTTCATTTTCTAAAAAAATTCAGTTAGGCTCTTATCGAAAATGTGAAAAGAATCTTTATTTTAACGTATATGGCATGAACCAAACTTTTTTCATCATGATCAAGATTCCACTATAATTTTTCAAGGTTATTATCAAAGAAAATTATTTTCAAGTTGTTTTATGTTTTAGAAAGTTTTTTTCAAAACTGAAGGGATATTTTGTTCAAGATATGTTTTAAATTATTTTTAAAGCTTACTTTAGAATTTTTTAATATTATTTTAAAATAAATGGATTTTAAAAATGTTTTATGTTTTAAAATGTGGTTTTCAAAGAGGTAAGGTTATTTTTTCCCAAATAAATTTCTAAGTGAATTTTAAAATAATTTTCCATCTAAGATGACATCCTTTGATTTTACTTATGCTTTACCGGGGTAATAATCCAAGGATACTATTCTTATTATTTCTATGAATGATTTATGTTTATAAGGAAAAGATGTTTATAAAACCTGATTCTCTTCCATGGGTTATTCCATGATTAAATGATTGTTAATATCTCTTATTTTCACAAGTTATTATATGATGAAAAGCTAAAATTATTATGAGGATTGTCTCATTTCCATAGGTTAAGATATGATGAAATATTTATAAACCCCATTATAATTTCACGGGTTATGATATGATGAATGTTTTATGATCTTTTGGAAAAATGTGCATGATTTTCATTATGTGATGGGCGGGACCTATATATCCTACTAATGAATTGGGTAATGTTAAATATTCTATGATCTTAGAGGGTACATGGTTGGTTATCCCAAGATTGAAAAGTAGGGTATACTTGTGGTTTCCCCAAGCCTAAAAAATAGGGTACACAGGTGGTTAACCCAAGCCCAAAGCAGGTACATGGGTGGTTAGCCCAATCTTAACATGTAATGAATGTCTTGGTGGGTATACTTGATATAAGATATTTTATGATAATTTATATGCCACAAATATATGTCTTATGCCAATGTCATGCTCTCATGACTCATTTTCTTTGATTCTCTTATGATTCATGTCTAATGATCTTCCAATATTTATGCCATGACTCAAGATTATGATCTTTAATGTGCAAGTTATGGTTTTCAAAATTTATTCTCATGTTATCATACTCATATAATCATGTTATTCTTACTTATATCCATTTTTTAGCCTTAATGAGCATCTAATCTCACCCTTTCTTATATTTATTTTCCCCAAGTTTTGAAGAAAGGTTTTAAGTGGGGTATTTCTTTGAATATTAATTAATGGGAATATTTTTATGGGGGGAATTTAAGGTATTTTAGGAATTAAGAATATTTTTTCCATGTTTCCAAAGGAACTAAACTATTATGGACCATGGGCATGTGTTTGTGTAATGTAATAAATATTCATATAAAAAGATATAATATGTATGTATTAGATTCCTTGGTCTATATACACTAATTATCCCTTTATTAGTTCTAAGACTAGATATCTATAAAGGCAGTAAAAAATTCACTCATCATTCATCTAATTTTTACTATTTTATAACCAATGAAATTATTAAATCTAGTATGAAAATTAAACTAGTTAGGGAATCATTTAACTCAATGAAAATTTGAAAAAAATCATAACAAAAACTATAAAAACTATCTATGTATAGAATTTATAAGCATACCAATTTTTTTCCTTTTTTTATTTTTTTTATATGTTTTATTTTATTTTATTTATTTTATGAAATACTAAATATAAAATGTAAAAGTGTTGTTTACATCATAAACTATTTTTTATACTCTCCCCAACACTTGGTTTTTACACACTTCTATTAAATTTATAGCGTCCATTTTATTAAAGAATATTAGTTTAAAATAAAATCATATAAACTAGTGTGAAGGAAAGAAAAAAACTCATGGCACTTTATTTAATGGCAGTAGGGAGTATTTTAGACTCCTCTATTAGATTTATCCAAAAATCCACATGGAAATGCATCACTTTATATGAATTTACTTTGAAGTGGTTTTATGACTTAGCACCCTTGATCTCAACTACACCAAATGGTAAAGTGTTATTTACTATGTATGGTCCAGTCTATTTGGAATAAATTTTACCCGACATGAGTTTCATGCTTGAGTATAATAAAAACACTTTATACCCAATTTTAAAATCTATGTTCTAGATAAGTCTTTCATGGAAATATCTATATTTCCCCTTGTACATTCATAAATATATTCTTCTATTATCAGATCCTAAATCTCTATCATCTATAGCTATCTCTATTTTCTATATTTTCTAAACTCCATGATTATTGTCTTAGCATCCCAGTGGGATTTCTATTGCAACTCAATAGGTTGGTGAAAGTGTTTTCTATAAACTATTTTGTAAATATATATGCCTGAGGAGTTTTGTAGGTTGTCTTGTATGCCCACAGTGCATCCTCAATATTTATACTCATGTCCTTCTAGTTGGGTTGCACTATCTTCTCTAGAATCTTTTTTATCACTATTTTTGAAACTTTGGTCATCCCATTGGTATATGGGTGGGAGGAAGTGGATTTTTGTGTTGTAATGCATATTTATTCATCAAAGCTTCTATTCTATTATTGTGTAAGTGTGTTTCTTGATCACTTATTATTTCTCAAGGAACTCTAAACATATAAAATTATTTTATTTTATAAATTCAATTAAAATTTTAGGATCAAAAATTTGGGTGGATTTTTCTTCAATACACTTATAAATGTAATCTACTATTAATAGGATTTGGGAAAATCCAAATGACATGATAAATGGGCCCATGAAATCTAATCCCCATACATAAAATATTTCATATAAAATCAAAGTTTTTGGGGTTATTTCATTTATTTTAGAAATTCAACTAGTAAACTTGTTGTTTAGACATTTTTTTAAAAAAATATGAATCTTCAAAAATTGGGGGGAAAATAATACTTCTTTTAAAAATATTCTTGGAGTTATTTTAGGTCTAAAAAATACTCGACAAGTAAGTGTGTGGTAAAATGTTAGAAAATACTTAACATATTCTTTAGGGATAAACCTCTTTATTACTTTATCACTACAGAGCTTTCATAAATATAGATCTTCCCAAAAATATAATTTTGAATCAAATTTTAATTTTAGTGCTTTTTGTTTGGAAAATAAATGAGGTATTTTTTATGTGACCATAAAATTCACTAAATCAGTATATCATGGCACTTGAGTGGCTTCATACAACTATTCTCTAGTAAATAAGTCAACTGTGTTTTTTTAGATGGTGGTTCTACCTCAATTATGTGGGGTAGTCAATACAAGTGGTTTGTAAACAAATTATCAGGGCCTTTTTTGTCCTTATTCTCTAATTTGAATTATTGTAGTAGAAACATCCATCTCACTAGCCTCAACTTTTCATTATCCTTTTTGATCAAGTAACCAAGTATTGAATGGTTAGAATAGATAGTTACTTTACTCCATAAAAATAAGATCAAAATTTTTCTAAGGAAACAATAAAAGACAAAAAACTACTTCTTGGTTGTTGTATAATTAATTTTAGTTATTTCTAGGGTCTGTGAAGTATAGAATATCACTTTTTAGTGTCCATCAAAAATCTGGGAAATTACGGCTCCTACAACTCATTAGAAGTATCACAAAGTATCTCAAAGGGGTGTTCCTAGTTTATTGGGAAGATTATGAGGGTAGTGGTTAAGATCTATTTTAAATTATCAAAATATATCTTGTATGAATCATCACAAAGAAACTCAACTTATTTATTTAGTAGGTTAGTCAAGGGAAATGTAGTTGTTCTAAATTCCTTAATAAACCTTCTATAAAATACATCATACCCTAAAAATTATAAATATATCACACATTGTTGAGGTAATGGAGTGTAGAAATAAAATCAATTTTGACCTTGTCCACCTCAATTCTATCTTTATAAATTAAATGGCCCAAAACATATCCTTTTTGTACTATAAAATGGCACTTCTTGAAAATTAAAAAACATTTTTTTATCAATGCATCTTTTAAAAAAATTATAAACTCTTAAAATAACTTTGAAAACAACTTTCATAGACAATAAAGTCATCACGGAATACCTCTAATAAGATCTCGATCTGGTCTAAGAAAATACTTACCATGCAATGCTGAAAGTTACCTGGGGAATTGAAAATACCTAAAGGCATCCTTTGTTAGGAAAACACACTGAATAGACATGTGAATTTGTTCTTATCTTTTTCATTTTGAGAAATTGAAACCTAAACCTAGCCATAAAATCCATCAAGAATGAAATATTAACCCTTCCCTTGTGACCTTTTTAATATTTTTTCTAAAAATGATATGGGGAATTGGTCTTTGTGGGTCATATGGATCAACCTACTGTAGTCAATGAAAACTCTCCAACTATTCTATATTCTTGTAGGAACTAGTTCATTGTTTTCATTTTTGTATCTGTTTTTCTTCAAGAAAATTTTAATTTGACTCACCCAATAAGAGTTCAATATGGGGTATATTATATTATCTTCAAATAGTCTTTATAATTATTTTTTTCACTACATCCAAAAGATATGGTTGTGAATTATTTGGGGTTTTCTCATCATTTTGGACTCACTTTAAATTAAAATTCAATACATACAGGTGGTAGGGATAATCCCTAGAATGTCCCCTAATGTTAATCCTGATGATTTAGAATTTTTTATCAAAATTTATAGAAGTTTATAATCTATATTGGGTTTTAAATTATTTGAAATGATTACTATAAGTTTTTTATTTTCTTTTAAAAATGAATATTTCAAGTTTGATGGTAGTTGTTTATTTTCTATTTTAGGGGGTTTTCAATTTATGTTTCTATTTTAGTGTTCTCCAAGTTGGTATCCTACACATGAAGAGAAAAAGTAATTGTATCATACTTTAGTAACTCATCAAAATAATTTTCAACAAATCCTTTAAATTATTCATCACTCAAAACTATTTCTAGATTAATCTCAGTTTTAAAAACAAAATATTTAAGAAGGTCAGGTTTCTCCAAAGCTTATCTTATTCTAATTATGTCATCAAACATTTCAATTTCATTATTATAATAATAATGTAATTAAAAATGTTTTAATGTAACAACATTTTTCTCCTCTTGTGGGTATTTCATTGAGTCGAGGATGTTGAAATCCACTATTTCCATGCCAAAAGTAATATAAAGAGTTCATTAATTGAAATTAACTATTTTTTTAGTAGTATTTATGAATGTCCTACCTAGAATGATGGGAGAGTGATATTTACCTTTTCCTTATTCTACATTGAGAATGTAAAAGTTGGAAGATAATGGAAATATGTGTACACTTACCAATACATCTTCAAGAACACCTATTGTGTAAGAAATGGCTCGATTGGAAAGATGTACAACTACTCAGGTGGGTTTTAGTTCTCCCATTTGTAGAGAAGAATAAATGGAATTAGGAATTACATTTATTAATCCTCCTAAATCACATAGTTCATTGGAAAAAATAAGTGCTCCTACAGTTTAGGGGATAGTTCAATTAATTAGATCTTGACATTTCTTAAGAATTTGTGGGGTAATAAGGGAAGAAACACTTTTACCTAATATCACCTCTTCATTTCCTTGTAATATTCTTCTCTCGGTGTACATGTATTTGATTAATTTTCCATACTTATGAATTTGGTGGTTGGATTCTAGAAAAAGGTATATTGATCTCCACATTCTTGAATATTTCCAAAGTCTAATATTTTATTTTTTCCTCACTAGGTCTCTTGGGTGGTCTATTCCTTATAGTAAAGGGTGGTTGGAGCTAATTCGAATCCTATATTTTCATTTCCCTTTTTTCTTTCTTCGTGGATAGTGTTTACACTAGTGATATAGCTTCTTTTTCCTGGGAAGATTCATTAGGTATTATAGGTTTTCCACTTCTAGATTCCTCTTGAGATATTTATTCTTCATTACTTACCAGACCCTTGCCACGCCTTAAGTAATAGAACTAACATTTCACTTACGGTTAGGAATGGATTGAGAAAAAATATTACTTGAGCCTTGATTTTTTAAGTCATTAATCAGAGTTATAATCTAGTCGTACAATCCTTTTAGATCCTTTGATATCAACCCATGGGTGTTTAGAGTATTTTGTTGAGTGGATTTAGATGGAACAATTTGTTTCAATAACTCTTTAATAGTGGGATCTTTATTCTTATCTCATTTGTATCTTATAGATAGCTGAGATATTCCTATTTGGAAAGTTGGAGGTTTGAAGGATGGTTGAAAATCATACTGTAATGGTTTTTTTTATTATTATTGGTTTCTAGATCTGAAATAAGTGTTATAAAATTCTCTAAATCCTTGGTTGTTTGAAATTTTCTTCTAGAACTACCTCAAGTACATAGCATAAAAAATCTTTATCCTTGGACTTTAGGGAATCCATCAGTGAATTGTTTCTGAGAATAGAAAATTTAGTAGACCATTGACAGTGTAAAAGATGATGTTTCATGCTCTTTTTTCATAGCTAGTTGTATCTCAATATAGGTTAGTTATTCAATTTTATTTTCATGTAAAGGGGATTTAACACTTTTACCTAGTGTACTCCTCTTGTTGTGGATCTTGTACTGAATTGTTAATAATTTTAGGATATTTGATCAATCATCTCTATAACTTCATCAGGGGACTTATCTATTAATTCTCTTCTAGAAGAATCATATAGAATATTTTAGTCATTGTTAGTCATCCCTTGGTAAATAATACCAATAAATAGTTATCTTTAAAAGGATGATGTGGGTAAGAGTTTTTAAAACTCTTTAATATCTCAAAAAAACTCATATATAGTTTTTACACTTGCCTTCTTGATCCCATATATATTATTTTATATCTGAGTTCTCCTTGAGGCAGGGAAGTACTTCTGGAGGAACGCCTTCCACAATCCATAACAAGTGGTAACTTTTCCAAGATAGAGGTTATAGATACATTCCTTGGATTCCCATTAAAGTGATAATGATAATACCTTCTAACTCACTTGATCTTTAGATATTCCACTCATATTGAAATTAATATAAATATTAGAAAATTCTCTTAGATTTCAGTTTGGGGCATATCCTTATAGTCCATAAAATTTTGGTAGGAGTTGGATCACACCAGTTCTTAGTTCAAATTCTTGTTGATTATTTGGTGGTTGAATTTTATTATCATTGTTTAAATTGGGTGTATATAGTTCTCTAAAAATTAAATTCAATTATTCTAAAAAAACCAATTTTTCACTCCTTAAATTTACTCTAGTAGAAGAAGAGGTTGAGTATGTGAAACTTTTCAATAGCACTATAGAAAATTACCTTTCCTATTATTATATTATTTTTAAAGTTCTTAGTTTGGATAGAATAACTCGATCAAACTCTGGATCAAAACTAATGAGGTGAGATTAGCTAAATCTATTTATTTTTTGAAATTATTTTAAAAATAGAGTTAAAACACAAATATTGTCCTCTCCATAAATGGTTCTAGGTTTTATGAGTACCTTTTATGGGGAACTTAGAAAAAAAATAAACCTAAGTAAAATTTATTAGTAGTGAGACTCGGGTTTTCTATCAGAGAGGACAGTGTCATGGGAGTGTTACTCTTTTATTTTGGGGGTTCAATGTGTGATAATAGTATAGAATTAAACTGATTTTGATTTTAATTATTAAAAAATAGTAGTCAAATTAGATAGGTTGTTTAATTCATATTTGTAGATATTGGACTAACCTTGGATCATCCCCTTAACTATCCTATAAAATAATAATTCCATATTAAGCCTCTCTTATTCTCTCTTTAACCCAGTGAAGCCTTTCTTAGATTACTCTCTCTTGGAAGTATCAACTTGAGTGGGTGAGTAGAATGCCCACTACAAACCTAACTCTCACCAAACCTACTAATTTTATATCACCAATCAACCTTCTCTTCACCCAGTTCTTGCTATTGTGTGTAGTAGAGTGAGTCCAAGTGGCCTATGTGAGTCGTCTAGAGATATAAGGAATATAAATTTTAATTTTAATAATCATAGTTAACTCTTATAAAACCTAACACATTAAAATAAATCTAGAGAGTTCAATAGAAGATAAAATTTATTAGAACATTGAATTTATGTACAGTTGGTAAGGGATATCTCCTCAAGACAACCACCAATGGCTTAGTGTGCTATCACTAGAGAATTATAGCAAGAAAATTAAAGAAACTGAGAATATTCAGCAACAGTATCACTGGTTCAACGATCATGGAAAAACACACCCTCTCTAGTAAACAATTCATCTTTTATAGAGAAATTATCTAAGTTATACAATCTTCCATCTTTAGCCACATGATTAGAACAAGCTTCTATTCCAATGAACACAGTAAGTTTGAATTATTCCAAAAATTATGAGCCTAATTCTATTTCTTCAAATTATCATCACATACACTACTTGACGGTCAATATTTATCCAAATTGACATACTCAAATCTTTTCTATTAAAACATTTTTCCCCCATGATTTAACTCTTTACTCCTTCACAAAGAATCGAAGCGAAATTATTCATTTCTTTTCAGCTTCACTGGATGTCAAATTATGCTTGGGGGAAGGATGTGATGTACATGTTAGGAAAAGGATTCATATTTTTAAGTGGAATTGGAATGGTTCTAGAAATCATCATAATTGGGTTTATTAATATCATATGTAGTTCTGAACATGGGCTTGGATAATTTTTGGGTGTTAAATTTTGGTCTCTCCCTACACATCAGGTTCATCTTTATCCAAGCTTAGATTTTCCACAAGTTTGAATATGCTCAGATGCGGCTCATCATCTTCAACTCTTACTTGGCCTCACTTCAAATAGCTTCAAAAAAATCTCCAAACTTAGCTTCAGTGTATCTTGGCCTCAAGTGATTCTTCTTCAACTTCGCCATGCTCTAGTTTTTTGTTTTCATAATTTCTTCAATAGAGGTATCTACAACTCAATTTCTTCTCTTGTAAAACAAAATTTTATTAGAACCTAAAATCAAGCATTTAGTGTGCACCTCTCAATGAATTATTAGCTGGTGTGTTGGGATGGAACTACGGTCCCACCTTTATTATCTTTAAAAAATATCCATCTAGAAAATACAAATATCTAGAATTGATTCTTTAAATTTAAATCCATAGTCCAACTTCTTCTTAATCAAACTCTAATCATACTCTGTGCTTGGACATACTTGGATTCAGTAGATCTTGTAGTTTTGGTTTTATATCAATCATAATTTCATAATGGTTATTTATTTCTTCGCCCAATCTCAGGTCTTATTTTCCAAGATAGGTTTTGAATGGGTCCAGTTTCCCCTATCCTGATCTTGACATAACCTATCGACCTTGGTGATCATTCTTGATGAGCTCAGATGACACTTGTAGTGGGGTTTGGTCTAGTATCATCTTTCTTCAGACCTAGCTTGTGGTGTTGATTGACGGTGAGACACAAGTTGACAAGTTGGTGTGGTTAAGATCTCCATCCTCGACCAGCTTGGTTGTCTTTTACAAGTTAGTTCAACTATCCAGTTTGGAATCTTTGACTCAAATCATACATCTCCACTGGTAAGTGGGTTCAACAGGGGTCGAGTCATCTTCTATGATAATTTTTCTGATATAATGGGAAAAAATAAAATGTCCTAAAATTGGTAGATAGGGAAACTATTTCCCAATCTACCAATAAAATTGGGGACATTTGGGTAGAAGGCGGGTGTTGTTTGAAAAAGTACCCACTTTAAAAAAATTATGAAGAAGGTGGTATCCAAGATAATGCCTTTTTAAAGGGTTGAGTGTCAATCCCCCTTTATTGAGAAAAAAGAAAAAAACCCTCTCACACAATGCCTTCTTCATAAGATTTTTAAAGAGTGAACTGTTTCAAATAGCGCCTTCCATTCTCTTTTTTAAAATTGTTTTTTTTTGATTTTATATATATATATATATATAATAAAATTATTATTATCAAATAAAAAATTAATTGATAAAATAATTAAAAGTTTCTTTTTATTGTCAAATAAATTAAAATCATATTATTATTAAATATTATTATTATTAAATAATAATTATGCATATATAATAATTTCAACTTAATTATTATTTATAATTAATAATATTATTAATTATATAATTATTTAGAATTATTAAAAACATAGATAATTAGATTATATATAACATTTAAAATAATTATTTACTTACTTATTTATTGTTAAAATATTAATTATATTACTATTATAATTATTATAACTGATTAATAGTTTTATTATAAATTGTTAATAATAACATTATTATTAAAAATTATATTTTCTATATTAAAATTTTAATTAACATTTTTTTAAATTGTATAATTAACTAATTTATGAGTTACATTAAAAACTATATTATTTAAGTCATTATTCATAATTATTGTTGTAATTATTGAAAATATTTTAAAATAAAAATATTATTTATTGAAAATTTAATTCATAATATTTAACAATAATAATATAATTAATATTTATTGTTTATTGTTTTTTTACATTTATTTTATTTTAAATTTATTTTTATTTGTACATTTGATGTTTTAAATTTCATTTAGATTTTATTTATACTATATTTTATGCACATAAATGTTTTAAATGGTAAATGTTATGTTTTTAAGAAATAAAGTTTTTGTCATGTAAATTATTTTTGGTTTGTTATATTTATTAAAAAGAAATTATTTTCAACAATTTTTTATATGTCTAATCTATGTTTTAAGTTTCATTTAGATTTTACTTATAATTTATATTTTATAGGTTTCCGAAGTCACCTACATCAAACGTAATAATGTTTCAAGTAGGTGACTTTAAAAGCCTATAAATTACAAATTATATATTCCATATAAATGAAATTTGAAACATTTAATATACATATAAAAAATAATTGAAAATAAAAATTATTTCATAAAAAAATGATGAAAAATAATATCAATGGCACAAAATATTGTTGTTTCAAAAAGTAACATTTGTACTAATAAAATTTTTTTACAGAAATTTTTTTTTTTTGTAAATTAAAATTTTAGTGTATTAATTTTTTTCAATTCTTTTATTTTCAATTAATTTTTTATTTTCACATTCAGTGTTTTAAATTTCATATATATTTTATTTATTCCATATTTTATACACATAAATTTTTTGAAGTGTGGATGTTTGTATTTAATAAATAAAATTTGTTTCATGTAATTTTTTTTTGGTTTGTTATATTTGTTAAATCCTTTTTATTTTAAACTACTTATTATATGTTTAACCCATGTTTTAAGTTTCATTTAGATTGTTCTTATAGTTTATATTTTATAGGCTTCCAAATTCACCTACTTGAAATGTAATAATTTTTTAAGTATGTGACTTTCAAAGCCTGTATATTATAAAGTACCAATAAAATATAAATGAATCTTGGAACATTGACTAAAAATATAAAAATTAGATGAAAATAAAAATTAATTTCACAAAAAATATTGATGAAAAATAATTTTAATGGCACAAAGTATTGTTATTTCAAAACATAACATTTGAACTTAAAAAAATTACAGAACACTTTTTTGTGTAAATTAATTTTTTTTTTGTTATTATTATTTTTTAGATTCCTTTTATTTTCAAACAGTTTTTATTTGTATAGATAATTATTTAAATTTCATTTAGATGTTATTTATACTATATTTTATGCGCATAAATTTTTTTAAGTGAAAATGTTATTTTTTTAAATCAATAATGTTTGTGTTATGTAAATTATTTTTTATTTTTTTATATTTATGAAATTATTTTTTATTTTCAATTATTTTTTATATGTTTTGTCAAGATGAAAAAATTCATTTAAATTTTATTTATAATTTTTAATATATAGGCCTTCAAAGTCACCTGCTTGAAAAATAATAATGTTTCAAGTTGGTGACTTTGAAACCCTATGAATTACAAAGTACAAATACAATCTAAATAAAATTTTGAAAACTGAAAAAACATATAAAAAATAATTGAAAATAAAAATAATTTCATAAAAAATTAATGAATACTAATTTTAATGTTGCAAAACATTGTTCTTTCAAAACATAACATTTGTACTTGTAAAAAAAATTTACAAACAACATTTTTTCAGAAAATTATTTTTATTTTTATTTTCTTTTGTAATTTATTTTAATTTCAATTATTTTTTATTTTTACAATAAATGTATTAAATTTCATTTAGGTGTTTCTTATACAATATTTTATGGACATAAATTTTTTAAAGTGTAATTTTTTTCAATCAATAAATTTTTTGTCACATAAATTAATTTTGGTTTATTATATTTATGAAATTGTTTTTATTTTCAACTATTTTTTATATGTTTAGTCTATGTTTTATGTTTTATTTAAATTATAATTATAGTTTATATTTTATTATCTTCCATATTTACCTACTCGAAAGATAATAAGTTTTTTGTATTTCAAGTGAGCGAATTTGAAAGCTTATAAAATATTATTATCATTACTTCAATAAAATATAATTATTATAATTTTATTAATAATGTCATGAATTTATTTTAAGGACTTTATTATAAAGATCATATTATCGTGGATTCATTATAATGAATTTTTTATAATGACGTCTTTATCATTGATTTCTTATTATCATGACTTTATTATCATGTTTTTATTATTTGTGGTTAACTTTCTGGATGTGGATAGTTATTATTTAATAAAAAAATATTTAAAAATATTATTATTTTAATTTAGTTGAAAGTTAAAAAATATTAATTATTTTATTAACTAAAAAATAAATTTTATTCTTAATAATATTATTATTTGTATTTTTATGTTTAAATTATTTTATAAAATAAGAATGGTATTTAATACTATTACATACGTCATCAACATTATTATTATTTGTAAATCTAATAATCAAAAAAAACTTTAGATGACATGGAAAATTATTTCTTAATAATAATTATGAATAACTATATTAGTAATTATTGCAAATAATTTTAAAATATCAAATTAATTATATTAGTAAATATATTTTTTATATTTAGTATTAGAAATTATTTAATATTTGTAACCCCCCCCCCCCTCTGACTGTTTCTAAGTATTATAAATTATTGATAATTATTTTTTCCATTTTTAGTTATATTATTAATTATAACATATAAGAACATTTTTTTATTTTTAATTATAATTTTAATAATATTTAAGACATTATTAGTATTAATTACTATGTATTTATTACTTTATATTTATTACCATATTAAATAATTATTATTTATTAAAAATATGTTTTCATTAATCATTTTTTATCATTAATATTAAATGATGGGAAATTGGTGTATGAATCCCACATCAAAAATTTGGATAGTTTTTCAAGGATCACGACCTTATAAAAGTTTAGGTTTGGTGGAATATGTAATAATTTTTTAATACTTTTTTTAAAGTAATACCAAATATAAAAACAATTAAATATTTTTTAATTATATATATATATAAAAACAAAAAAAACAAAAATATATAAATTTAAAATTTTAAAAAAAATCATACATGGGTAGGCGCTAAATGAGTCAGCGTCTTCTTCATAAATATTATAAATAAGGCACTAATTCATTCAGTACCTTCTTCACAAAAATTATAAAGAATGCATTAAATGAGTCTGCCCCTTATTCATAAAAATTGTAAAGAAGACGTTGAATGAGTTGGTGTCTTCTTCATAAATGTTGTAAAGAAGGCATTATCTTAGACACTACCCACCCTTTTATTCTAGGAATCCCAAAAACATCCCTAGACCAAGAAATAGTTTTCCAATTTAGGTATTTTGGGAAATAGTTTTTTTTTTGTTGTATGTAGAAATTTTCTTGTCTTCTCCATTCAAAACAACCAAGCACAGCTCGATGGTCCTCTGTTTAAGTGTAGCTCACATCAACTCGGCTGTATCATGGAGAATTCCTCAGTAATCTTGGATTTGGAATGATGATATTTGGTTACTTAAATCAGTTAGAACATGGTGGAATAGGATTATTTTCATTCAATCGATGCTTGCGGCATAAATTGGTGAGGCATCACGACTTCGAGTGCATCATCCCTCAATTTTAATCTTCAAGGGTGAAAGGTCAGTTTTTCTTTGGAATTTTCCTTAATTAAAGCTTTGTATATAGTTCAATTCTGGTTATCGACATTCCAGGATTCTATAATTGGTCATTATCGATAATCATAAGTCTTCATCAAGCTTCCATAATCAGAATGCAATTTCAGGTTTCATCAGTGAGTTGTGAGTGGTATGGCTTCTATTGATAGGGTTGAATGACTAGGGAGGTGCGGTGATGTGGTTGATTAATGGTGCAGTCCACAATGGAGTTCATGTGGTCACTCGAGATGATCAACCATAAAAAGGGGAATATACAGTCAATGGATGATTCAATGTCGATTCAAACCTTTGTTGCAATTTCACTCATGCTCACGGTAGCTTCAAGTGTAGTGGTGTACTCGATTTAAGGAATGGTCACCTAGAAAGTGCTAAATTTACTGTGCACACTGGGATCAGCCATACGGAGTGGGTGGCATCCATGATCACTTCAGGAGTTTTACTTGAAGTCGATTGGCAAGGGAAACACATGATAACTTCAGTAATTTTCCAAATTTCAAATGAAATGGCATTGTCACTTGTGTTGGAAAATTAGGAACTGCATATAACACACACATATTTTAGTTCAGTATTTTTATGATTTAAAGTTAAATAATAAAATTCAAAAATAAATCCCATAAATTAAATTATCAATTTATTAATTTATCAATTAAATCCAAAATTCAAAATATCAATAAAAATTCAATTAATCGCTTGGGAATTAATAAATTAGGGAGTTAATTATCAATGAAAAATGAATAAATTTTTTAAAGATTTCATCTCACATAACTTGGCACTCCCATATCTCCTATGTAGTAATCCTCCCGAAGACACCTGGGAAACTGCATCACAGCAAGCACCACAAGTTCAATAGGATATCACATCCCACCTGAAGACACCTAGTAAACCACTTGTATTAAGAATTATATGTGAAACTATTCATCTCATCCATGCCCTCTCATAACCACTTCCATATATCCAAGGTAGTAAGGTATTGTAAACATGAAGGAAATTAACCATGTGACCTCCTCCTATCCTGAATTCCCCCCACTGTGAACCACCTCATCATCCTCATCAACTAAACCATAATTGAACTATGTCTATAAGACATCACATCCCTTGTGTTATAACTTCACCTAGAAGAAAGAGTGAGGAAGATGGGGTAGTCACCCATATATCCTTGCCATCTTGTATGTTGGGGAAAACACCCCCCCCCCCCAACAATTGGGTGTCGACACATATTGGTCGACATGGGTGGAGTGTGTATAAAAAACACATTGAAAATAATATATATATATATATATATATATATTATTCACACACAAAAGCCTAACATATGGGTTCATAATAAGAGCACCAACACTACTCACAATATAACCACATGCCTCACAACCTCCACCGCTTTTATTATCAACTCTAAATGCATAACACCAAACAAACAAGCCACAAACCACAATCCATATTCCACCTTTCCTTTTCAAGTTAATTCATTTACATATTTCTTGATTTCCAACTATCTTCATTTATCAAACCCATTCATTTTAAGGTTTAACAACAACCGATTCAACCACACTTCCCATCTTAATTAATGAAGTAATTATTCATTCCAACTCATTCCAATTTAGTTTTTTCATTAGCATTTCATTCCATCACTACCAGGAAACTAGCACAACACAACATAACAAAAACAACCCATCTTCCTCATGTCAACAAGCCCCTCATCTCAATCACCACACATCACCACCACCACACAACAAAACCACCATACATCACAACCACCGCACATCACATTTTAGTTTTAATAAAGGAATTTCAACATATTTACTTTTTTATTTTCAAGCGTATTCTCACACAAACTGAGATTCCATTGGAAACTAGTTTATTAGTCGAATATAAATTATTATCCTTTTTCAAATGTGGTGAGTCAAATAAAAAAGGTCAAAATGGTTCTAAAATTAAATATCCAAAACAATATATCAGATCCCAACATAATTCAAATCCAAAAGAATAGAAAACATGCTCGACCATATATTAAAATCATAAGAATAAGTAAAACTCAAGATATTTCTTCCACATCACTTCAATTTTAGTTAAAGAAACTAATTATCTTTATTAAGTTGGTTTATACTATCTATACAATGAAAAAAACATATTATTCCCACATGTAAATATAAAGGAGGAAAGATAAAGGATCCCCTAACTTGATTCAAGCTTCAGACAAAAAAGCATGAAACCAAGGACCAAACACCACCTATCTGGAGGGAATCACCACTGGATTTCCATGTACATAAAGACACCATTAAAAATTCCAAAATAAAGGAGAAGTTCTCCATAAAAAACTCTTGGGTAGGAAAGAAAGAGAAGGGGAAGAAATAGAAGAGGTAGAGTTAACTTGATCCAAAGAAACCAAATCAAATGATCTAAGTGATCCACAGGGTTCAAATATTCAAGAGAGGTGAATAGAGAATGGAAAAATGAGAAGGGGTTTTCCAAGAGTCAAGGGAAGGATTGTAAATCAAATAAAGGGGGTATCTAACCTAATATTTATAAGAAAATCCCACTAGGCTCCACCACAGTGTGGTGAACAACAAAAAATCTTTTGGTGGGTTTGGTCAATGCAATATCTAAATCCCCAGTGTGTGATCATATTTTCATGCTCATTTTAAAAAATATATTAGATTTCAACCATGGTCTTGACCACAGTGTGGTCCAATCCATAGTTTTTCTTCCATATTTTCCACGGCTAGCCAAAATGGTCTAGCGCCCAAGACATGGGTATTTCACCCTCACCATGCCCAAGGTTGTGTCATGGTGATCTTATCTTCCCTTTTTTAGATAGGTGCTTCATCAAAGTGCCACACCCGGATCCATGCCTTCCCTAGGTGTTTATGAGCTAACCATGGTGCATAGGCAGACCACCAAATCAACACACTCAATACCACAACTTCCATGGGGCATGGTGGTGCATCCTATTTCACACAGGGGAAACCCTAATCCAAAACACCCTTTACTATGGCTTTCCAAGTAGTTTCACAAGTCGTGGTGTCCCTTAAAAGGAAAAAATACCACCTCTAACCTCCATATCACCAAAAAACTCCCCCAAAACACCTCCAAGATTTGAAAAAACACAAAAGAAATTATAATAAGGTTCGGGAAATTACATCGTGGGGAAGGGAGCAAAAAACTGGGAGAATTTTAGAGAGAGAGGGTGAAAAATTGGGAGAGGTTTAAAGAGAGGGAGGGTTATCCATGAGAAAGGAGGGTGTATTTTAAATGGGTAGTGAGAAAGGTTTCACTAGTACAAAACGTGTTTCTAATAGTGTTAAAAATGATATTTGTCAACATTTAAAATCTAAGCGATATTAAAATCCCTCACCTTTTTTAGGGCTTTGTATTTGGCACTAATAAAGGGTATCATTTATCAACACTAGATGAAGCACTGATAAAGGGTACCTTTATCTATGCTAGATGAAGTGCTGGTAAAGGGTATCATTCATCGGTGCTAGATGAAGCACTGATAAAGGGTAACTTTATCAGTGCTAGATGAAGCATTGATAAAGATTCCCTTTATCAATGCTTGATGAAGAACTAATAAATGGTAGTATTTATTAGTTCTAGATAAAGTTATGATAAAAGGACCCTTTATTGGCACTTCATATAGAGCTGATAAAGGCCATTTCAACTTCTACACAGCTACATCCCTACTACAGCCATGCAACAACTTTGTAAAATCAAACCCCATTATAATACATAAAAAGGAATAGAAATATATAGTAAACCGTATTAGAATACAAATAACACATTGCACTATAATTTCAATTAAAAATTTACAAACAAAATATTTAAAATAAGGTCATATATACAATTAACTAAAAAAATTACACCACATATAAAAAATCAAAACAAGTAGACGCTTTGCAATGATCAACCTCTGTATAAAATTATATCCCTACAATAAAACAAATATTTATTTTACTAACATTAAATAAAAAACAAATTATAATTTTAATATTATATAGTCCGTATATAATAAATTATATTATTAATTATTGTATATATTAATGATATTATCAATTAATCGTGTGTCAGATTGACGTAAGGTCGATTACTACACATCAAAAATATATTGTGGATCATTTTCTTAAATATTGAAAACAATCCAATATTTTTTTCTTAGTTTTGGCTATGTAAGGCAGATTTTAAATGAAAATGAAACTTCTATATTGAAAACATGCACATCGAATCATATCGACCACACCATATGCTAGATTGAAGTGTGGTCAATTCCTACACATCATAAATGAATTATGGATCTCTATCCTAAAGTTTAAAAATAATTTGAGCTCTTTTTCTCAATTTTGGCTCTGTAAAGTGCGTTTTAAACTAAAATAACACTTTTATATTGAAAACACGAAATTCAAGTCATACCAACCACATCGAGTGTCTTATTGATGTGAGGTCAATTCCTATATATTAGAAATAAATTTTGGATTATTTTAATAAATTTTGAAAGTAATCTGATCTTGTTTTATTGGTTTTGGCTATGTGATGTGCATTATAAACTAAAATTAAACTCATTAAAAACATGTACTTTGAGTTATAATGACCACATCATCTATCAAATTGACATTCCGTCAATTCCTACATGTCACAAATGAATTATTAATCATTTTCCTAAAATTTCATAATAATCTAATATCATTTTCTTAGTTTTGAGCATGTGATGCACATTTTAAACTAAAATGACACTTTTATATTAAAAACGCATACTTAGAGTCATATCGTCCACATTGGGTGTCATATTGACATGTGGTAAATTTATACACATCATAAATATATTATGGATCATTTTCCTAAAATTTGAAAACAATATGATCTTTTTTTCTTGGTTTTGGATACATGATACATGTTTTAAACTAAAATGAAACTTTTATATTGAAATCATGCACTTTGAGTTATACCAACCACATCATCTATAATATTGACATGAGGTCAATTCCTACATGTCAAAAATGATTTATGTATCATATTCCAAAATTTTAAAAACAATATGATCTTTTTTGATCAGTTTCAGCTATGTGATGTGTGTTTTAAACTAAAATGACACTTATATTGAAAACATGCATATTGATTCATACTGACCAAATCGTGTGTCGGATTGATGTGAGGTCAACTCCAATACATCATAAATATATTATAAATAGTTTTATTAAATTTTAAAAATATTATGAGCTTCTTTCCTTAGTTTTTTATATGTGATGCACATTTTAAACTAAAATGACACTTCTATATTGAAAATATGCACTTTGAGTCATACCGACCATATTGTGTGTCATGTTGATATACAGAAGATTACTATATGTCACAAATAAAGTATAGATCTATATCATAAATTTTGAAAATAATATGGGATAATTTTATTATTTTTGGCAATGTGAGGTATGTTTTAAACTGAAATGACACTTTTATATTGAAAATAAGCACTTTGAGTCATACCGACCACATCGTGTGTCTTATTGATGTTTGGTAAATTCCTATATGTCATAAATTAATTATGGATCATTGTCTAAAATTTTTAAAATAATATGAGCTTGTTTACTCAGATTTGGCTATGGTATGCATGTTTTAAACTAAAATGACACTTATATTAAAAATATGAACTTTGAGTCATACCGACCACATCATCTACCAGGTTAAAGTTCAATCAATTATTACATGTAAAAAACGAATTATGGATCCTTTTCATAAATTTTCAAAATGATCTTAGCTCATTTTATCATTTTTTATTATGTAATGCATGTTTTAAACTAGAATGACACTTTTATATTTAAAACATGTGCTTAGAGTCATACCAACAACATCGGGTGTCGTATTGACATGTAGTTAATTCTTATACATCAAAAAAATATATTATGGATAATTTTCATAAAATTTGAAAAAAAAAATATGAGCTGATTTACTTTGTTTTGACTGTTTGATATGTGCTTTAAACTAAAATGACACTTTTATATTGAAAACACATACTTTGAGTCATACCAACCACATAATTTGTTGGATTTATGTGCAATCAATTATTACATATCAAAAATGAATTATGGATTGTATTTATAAATTTTTAAAACAAAATGATCTTCTTTGTTTAGTTTTAAGCATGTGATGTGGGTTTTAAAATAAAATGACACTTTTATATTGAAAACACACACTTAATGTCATATTTACCACATTGGGTGTTGGATTGACATGCAATCAATTCCAACATGTCACAAATGAATTATAGATCATTTTCCTAAACTTTGAAAACAATATGAGTTTTTTTACTTATTTTTGGTTATGTGAAATGTGTTTTAAACTAAAATGGAACTTTTATATTTAAAATGAACACTTAAAGTCAAACCAAACACATAGGGCCTTAGATTGATGTAAATTCAATTCCTACACATCAAAAATGACTTATAGATCATTTTACTAAAGTGTAAAAACAATATTAATTTTTTTTCTTGGTTTTGATCATGTGATGTGTGTTTTTAACTAATATATAAATTTAAGAAAATAACTATCATATAAAAATGATAAAAAAATTAACTAAAAATTAGATAAAATGATGAGAAAATTAACTAAATAAGTAGTAGGAAGTCACCTATTCCTGATGTCTATATACATTCTGACACCATGTATTCTATACATTATTTTCTAAAAAAATTATTTCATCCATTATACTTCTCCTAGAGAAACATATAAAAAATAATATATAATAATTTTGATACTAATTATTCACATACATATTGTATCCCTAAGTTTATATCCCATAATAGATTACAAAAATTTTAGATAATCACCTAAATTTGGTATCTAAAAACATTATGACACCATGTATTATTCTCACTTATCTCTAAACGAATTTACTTCTTCTTTTGAGTGTGTATATTTTTGAAAATCTTGGTAGTACTATGAAAATATATACAAACAAACAATTAAGAAATATGTTTAATGAAATTATAATTACCTTAATAAATTACCTATTTGAGGATGGCATTATTTTAATGGTATATCATATATTTCATAAATTTTCAAACATAATATCCACAATAGTTGTTGTTATCTTGCTTTCAACACTATAAAAACATTGAAAAAAATATGTAAATTGTTTTTGAAATATGTTTTTATAGTTAAATATTTTTATATATAGATTAATATTTATTTATTTAAAGTAATCTATAGGATTATTATTTTCCGTCATTGACCTCATACCATGATTTATCCTATATTTAAAAATCACCGTATCATAAAAAAATTCTTGTTAAAACACAAACTAAAACATTTAATTTTATCTTTGTCTATAAAATATTGATTGCAGTGCATTAAAAATTCACAATACACATCATATGTGGTTAGTTTTATGGAAATAAATGCATTTGATCTAAATAAATAAATATTTTGGGTATCCAAAATTATTTTGATCGGCATCCAATGCTTCTTAAAAAAACAAATAAGTAATAAAAAAATAAAAATATATTTATATTATTTGACTAAAAAGTTTTACCCCTGCATTTTAGGCATAAAAAAGAGTCTATCGTCTGTTATTTTCTTCTCAAACACCTTGTTTAGCTCATATTTTTTCTTATTAATTTCTTTCAACTCCAAAGAAATTTCATTTTTAGAAATTATACAGGGATTAATGAATCCAGACTATGATTCCCAGGGTTTTCCCTTTATATAGTAGTAATATAAACACCTATAGAAAATACGAATAGTTATTAACTTTATTGTATATATTAGATCATTTTTTGGAAAAATGTATTATGAAAATGTACCTTATTTTTGTATTCACAAATGAGACTCCAAACCATTAAAACTTAAGAATCACAATTATACTCTTGAGACCAACCACATTTGTAATAACAGTTCTAAATATTTCTTCTTTGTATTGAATTTAGGACACAACTCCATCTTTGAATGTGCTTTCTATGTGAAGTTGTAGTGATAATATATGTTGTTGTGGAACTGGTGGGGAGAGGATACTTATAAAATGTATTTTTGTTTTCTTGGTCTATTCGCTAGATTGTCTTAATCCAACCTTCCATTTCCCCATAGTTTTATCCATCTGTAGTATTCTACCTCACTTCAAAAAAATCATCAATTTTAACAAGTTTTAATTTGAAAAAAAAATTGTTAAGTATATACCTCATGTATTTTTATAAGATTAAACGGCCATGCTACAAAATTTCCAATAACATCATTGGTCATTGTAATATCTAGATCATCAAGTGGAATAGGAAACTCAGTGCTCGGCTCTTGATATACTTAAATCCCCACTCTCATGTGATCTTTTGGGAGTTCTTTTTTTATGTATAATGTCTCCTGATATATTATACATCATACCCCACACAATAAGGCAGTTTGTGGGTGTTGATAGATTGAAATCACATACAACTTTACCCAGAAGAATTTTATAAATATAAATTTACTAGAAGTTATTAATTCAAATTTAAGAGAAAGAGTAATGAAAAATTTTATTACCATCGGTAAGGTATGTAGTTGAGGGAATGATTGGCCTCAAAGCTAGTGGGTTCATTTTGTTGTTCATGTTCTGGTATTTATTCTACTTTCAGTTCACTTTGATCTTTTCACATATATTGGTCTTCCAAACTATACTGGAGAATAATATCTTACAAAGCATCTATTTACACTTATTATACTTTTATAATTTGATATGTATCTTCTTGCAGTTTTATCTTCTCAAAATATTTTTGAGGAGACACTCCAAAATATACACCTCTAACATGACCATATTGTTTTGACCACTTCAAAACTACCAAAATTAGTTTTTCTTCGAGTACGATTATTTTCGATTCTTATATCTAAACCATGTAAAAAAATATTAAAATAAATATATATTTTTATATAATACTGTTATAAAGCATAACGAATTACTATTATGTCATGATTATAAATGTTTCACATACTTCTTTTTTGTTTTCATCAACTATTTTACTCTCCTTATTTATGCATACCTCCATCTATAGCACATAACGGGGGATAGAAGTGGATTTGGATATTGATTCATCAATCTGAATATAAATAAAGGAATATATATTGTTTCCTATCACATGAATCTTTTATCATTGATTTAAAATACATTCCAATTTCTTCTATAGTAAATTGTACCACATCCTTACTTCACGATAAGGGAACATTGGTTTTGATGCACATTGTTTATTTTCATCAAAACTTTTATATTTTATAAATTAACAATTTTGAATAAAATTAGATAAAACAAATAATGTAAAATAGTACATTATCATCTACAATGAAACTAAAATGATTTCTCATTATGAAAACTATGGAAATAATTACATGTTTTGGACTTTATAATGTGTTCATAAGTAATTGGTGGGTAAGAATTTACTTTCCCCCGGCATTCCTAAGATGAAACTTGATAAGAAGAGTCTAAAAGCCTCTATGGGATTTTAAAATATCTATTAATAGATATTTATTATGGAAATCATCTAAAATAAACAAAATTTTCAAGGAATAATGATAATTGAACCAATATTTCATTTTATAATTTTTTGATAAAATATAGGAAGTTTATTGTAACATTACCTTAATATATAGCCGACCAGCCCTGCGAAGGTGGAGTACCGATATCATGACATATGTTGGGGAGGAGCAGTTCCAAGTTTTCTTATCTAGGTGATTCCCTCTAAAACCTACGGGTCATGTAATTTTCTCAAATCCTTCAAGCATCGTAAGGGTTCCACCTCACCCCTTGAAGGTTGTATTATCAAAATAATAAACAAATGAAGGCCTTCGGGCCATTCCGACCGACCGAACATTACCTTAAAATATTCCCAAAGGGTTTCTTTCATTATAAGATGGACATTATTCAATGAATATATATAAATTGAAAAATTCATTCTCATTTTTACCTCAATATAACTAATGAACATTGACTTTTTGGGGTTAATAATTTTTTCATGTTGATTCCATCCAACCATAAATTTTATACCATTTCTTCTTGTCTTGATAATTTTACTCAACATAGTGATGTTATGTCATTATTTCTTTCATCAACATGTTTTTGAGCCCCTAATTATTATGTAGTTTCAGAATCAACTATCTATTCTTCCTTGATATTGGTAACATCATCATGTACAAAACTCATTGTTTTCATGAGTAGTCAAAAATTTAATTTAGATTATGTTAATACTGTAGATAACATGTAATTATATGAGAGAAATCATGGTATATTAAAAAAACTTTAACCTACTCATTGAACTCTCATTATTTTATTTAAATTATAAAGGTATTTGGATCCTCTATCAATAATCCAAATCCCCTCTTTTTGGTCCCCTATAATGTACAAGACATTGTCTACATTGTGAATACTATGAAATGATTGTGATCTCTCAATTGAAGGTTCATCCTTGATTGAATTATCATCTAACCCTACAGTTATTTTATTCACCCATAGGAAAATTGATCAATTCTTATTTTTGATATCTAATAAATAAAATACCTTAACTAATTGTGATTCCATTATAAATGGATCATCCTTTTCACCTTCCACACTAGAATTCACCTTCATAAATACCATTACATCAACTTTCATTACACTCCTATTGTCAACCAGTTTTAAATGAAAAATAGGAACTTGAAATTTTGTATAATACAACTCCTATATATGTTCAATGATTTTGAAATATGACATATTTTCATAAATTGGATTTCTATTATTTGAACCAGATATGGGCTTCGCTTCTGTCATAAGTGTAACTCCACTATTTTTCATTGTATTATGGTCATCATGTTCTTTTTATGGAATGTACAACCATTAATTATAAAACCAATATCGGACATAACATTTTCATTTGGTCCCCTGGATAGAAATCAAAGTCATTCAAAGATTGAATTTTTATTTTTAGATAATTCCTTATAAATATGATATTTGTACCATATTATAAACTATTGATTATGTTTATTTGATATTAAACCTTCATCTATTGATGGATTAAAATTTCTAAGAATTTATTTTTTGGATTAAATGTATGTTTCAATATCTTAGCTATTATGTAAAATGTAAAGGTGAACTTTCTCTCACTCTGTGATTATAATTGTAACAACATATCCTGTAATGACCCCAACACCAACATCCCGGAGCTAGTTCCTACGTTATTACACTGTAATAGATATAAGGAATCAAATATTGAAGGATCATTCAGTTTAGTAGTTTTATAGTACTAGATACATACATTATACCTATTTTACATTAGGAGTAAAAAATAAAACATAATATATAACAATGGAAAATGAACTGAATCGTTAAAAACTAATTCAAATATTTCTTCTTTATATCCTAGGAAAGGGAAAAAAATAAGGGTGAGATCAAATGATTAGTAAAGGTTAAGTATAGTGGAATATTTCATGAAATGTTAAAGAATAATAAATATGTAAAGGTAAATAACTAAACACACATTCCATTTAAATTACGTGACTGCATAATAGATAAGACATAATCAATATGGCAAGGTAATTAATTGAAAACTCATGTCATTTAATGAATAAACTAAGAATAAAATGAATCTAGAGATAATATCATTATGAAAATATAATGGATAATAACAAATAATTTTTTAATGAAGACAATTATTAATTATTGGATGCTATGTCACAGTCACATGATACTTCTACAGTCAAGACCCTTCACAGGAGAGTTTAAACTATAGTTAGAAACCCGTTTAATTTGGCCAGCTAATTTGTCTCATAATACCTATAGATGCATCAAGGGGATATATAATTCAGGACCCAACCATCACTATAGGTCCAAATCATTCCTTATATATCAAATAATAAATTTAATTCATTAATTAATATTCCTTATCATCAAATATTCATATAGAGTAAAGGATATGGATTTTTCAAAATTAACCCAATTAATCAAATAACTTTGAAAGTAAAAACCATATGTAATGATGGGATATGATTTAGGAAATAATATTATCTATCATGAAATAATATAAATATTTAAGATAAATTTAATTTATAATAAAATTTATTTCAATAAAGTGATTTTTTTAAGAGAAAGTTAACAATCCCAAAAAAAAGTGATATTGTTCGATAACTTTTACCACTTTCTAATTTTCAATTATAATCCTCGTGGATGAAATAATTCAAATTTAAACATAAAATACCATAAATTATGAATAAATAATGATATTACATTTCAATGGGGAAGTATATACAACACATAAAAGTGAATTGGTGAATAATAATAAATAAGCCTCAATGGAATGTAAATTGAGATGAAATCCATTGCCTCACGCTTCCTTTTGGTTGAACATGGTTTAACCTCTTATATAGTAGTTTTATAAATTTCACTAACTTACACCAGAATCATATTAATGTTTATAATATCATATATGATCCCTTTATAACATATTATCACCCGTTTTTCAATAATCTTTCATTCTTTTTATTGTTTTGGGTGATAATTGTCTTATTTTCTTATACATGTTTTGTCATTAAAGATCTAGCTCTTGTACACATTAAATAGTTTAATCATATAAATAATAATAATAATGACATAATTATCATATTTTTATATCAATTTTCTTTTAAAATCAATCATTAAATATTTTTATGAAAAATTAAGTAAGTTGTGATCATAGAGATGGTAGGTCGTACGTATGCATGAGTAATGTTTCTATTTTACAATGATCGTTATGGAAAGAAGGTAAGTAATATATAATATTTATATAATGATAATAATATCATATATACCATATTATATACTTATATATATCATCCATTTAATGTGTTGATGAAAATAGAGTTGCATTGCTTCATGAAGGTGGTAGTCCACATGTACACGAATGATGTTATCATTTTTAAGTGAGTGAAAATGTAAGTAATAAAATGATACATATTATCTTTAAATAATGATAAATATGTCATGAATATAATATTTATGATATTTATATAAGATATAATTATTAACTTTATAATTATAACCTTCCATGATAAGAATTAGTGAAAGATAAATCGCATCGCTTGGTGAGGCGGTAGTTCACCGTACACACGAGTGACGTTATTGTATCTTCTACGGAATGGAAGTTAAAAAGTAATTATATGATATAATTACTCCATAGAAATAAATATGTTATAAATATAATATATATAATTTAAATATATCATCATACCCAACCATGAAATGTGTTAATTGTAGAACGAATGACATCGGTTCGCGAGGCGGTAGTCCTCCATGCACACGAACAATGATTTTGTAAACCATTTTATGGAAGTGGAGATGGTTTTAGGTCATAAAATTATTATACAAAAATATAATTATATGTAAGAAACTTATTTTATTATATAAAAAGGTTTAATAAGAATCTAAGGAGGTGGATAAGGAAATAAAATGAAGACGCTCGTTAAAGAAAATTACATATTCTTTGGGTATCCTACTTAGGTTTACACTAAATCATTCCTATGATGAATTTCCTACAAAAATAAGGCTTATAAGAATATGGTAGGGAAGTTTTTAAATGATTTGGGTAGGTATTGGACAAACCAATTAGGTTTGAATTTGTGAAGAATAGATGATAGGGGGTGGCCTTTTATAAGTGGGGGAGAGGACATACTTGGTATTTTTTTTAAAGAATTGAGTGCTCTCACATTTTTCATATGTAAAAAAGGTCAAGAATAGTCCATTATATAACCTTATAGGTTTAATGATGTAAATATGGATATAAAATATTTTTCAAAAAAGTTTATGGGTCATTTTTACCCATATCTGTTTAGTTTAACCCCTAGTAAACACATTTTTACCTTAACTGCGGCAATTAATTTTAACTACATTCACTATTAAAATTAGTAAAAAATTAAGTAAAATTATTATAAATTATAAATTATTTTTGATTCCAAATATGGAATCCATTTTTAAAATTTTAATTCATGTATTTTTAAAATTTTTATTTAAAATTAATCTCATGGATGCGATGAAAAAGCGGGTTTTTAAAGAGAAAAAGTCCAAAATTTTGCAAAAAAAAATATATCAAAATTCAATATGAAAATTATTCCAATGAAATTAATTGGATTAATTGTTATAAAATTAAACTAAATTTACTTTAAAACCAATTAAAAATAAAATTTAACATTATAAATTATTTAAATGAAAGGTTCATTTTCAGTTAAAAATTAGTATTTTTCTCTATTCCTCAAAAAACAAAAGTTTTCATAGAAATACCAAAAATTCACCATAATATATTTTTTATATTATTATTTCAAAAATGAAGTTTATTTTTTCAAATAATTTTTCTATAATTTTTAAGAATTACTTTTAAATTAAGTGCACAAAGCATGATGAAACTGTGTTTTGTTTAAACCTAGTTTTATGTGTATTGCAAGCTATTGATAGAATTAAATTTATTATAAAATAAATATATTGTAAATTATTATGGTGTTAAATAATCCCCACATTAAATAAATTTTTTCCTCATAATTTAAACTTTATCTCATAAATAAATGATTTTACATTTGGAAATACCATTGTTGGAAAAAAAACATCATAAAAGGGTTAATAAAATATCATCTTAATAAGATAGAAAGGGAAGTACAAAGTTTATATGGAATAATCATATAACTAGTTTTCCAAGTAAGATAACATTAATGAGAAAAGAAAACTTGGACATAGAATAGAAAAATAACACCAAAATGCTAATGTAGAGTGATAGAGATCATTGATCACAAGAAAGTGGGTGATCCAGAGAAGGTTAATGACCACAAAACATTAAACCAAAGAGGTGTGAAAAGGGTCATTGATATCATAAAAAATGATGATAACATGTCAACATTCTTGTTTCAAGACCCTATTCCTATATTTTAGGAATTATTTCACTCTATAATAATATAAGGAAATATATTTATTCAGTATATTTTTATTTTATAGGAAAAATTACATCCTTTGGTTGTGATTTGATCAATTTTAACTTCATATCTTACTCTAAGAAATAAATATACAAAAACAATTATTCATAAATCACTAAAAATCACTTTTAATAGATCATAATATCCATAATAGATTGATAATTCATTCCTTCAATATCTAGTTATCATTATGGAAAATGTTTAGCATAGGTTATCTAATATATATAAATATCTATATGGAGTAGTAATACATTAATCTCTAAAACATCATCCAAAGTTAAACATAAACCATTTCATAAATGGTTAACTTTATAGCCCTTCCAAAAGATCCATAACTTTAGAAAGGAGGTCACTAAATTTCCAAAATGAACTTATCATTAATCTCTCAAACAACATGAAGTATCTCTTAATTGTATCATACTAAACATGTGAACACCTTCATCATTTATTATCTCTAAACATGGTAATAACTTGAATTACCAAGAAAACTTATTGAAAACATACATGATTTATTATTACTTATGTAAAGAATAGATTATTGGATATATTCCTTGAATCCAAAAATGTTGCAAACTCCATTAATGATAGCATAAACCGCTTTTTCAACAAATAATTAATTAGTTACATGGTAGTCAATACTATCAAATTTAATTTATCCATATCAATCATTACTTCATCCCAACATAATTATATCAGTATCAATGATGTATTAAAGGTTTTATTTCCTTCAATCATGTGTTTTCCATAGAGTTAAACTTTCCACTGAATCAATTTTATTGTTCATTGGTACCATTCAACATATTCTTTCAAATCCTTAATGAAAAAGTAATGAATTAAAATCCTTATATATTTTATAATTCTTATAACTAGTACATCATAGATAAAATACTCAAATTACATAATTCCTAAATCCAAACACAAGAACATTAATCATTCCACTTTGGTTGTATCAATAGCATAAGCCTAACCAGGATTCCTTAGATTCTTATGAGGTACATTCTCTTGACACTTGGGGAATTCATTTTCATAGTTTCTCATCTTCTTACAGTGAAATCATTACACATTGGAAATTTATTTCTTATCTTTGTAATCACAGGAATGGTGTAATTTCTCTCCACACTTGCAGAAAACTTATATTCCCTTCATGTAAGTACCAGGGTGTTTATTTCCACAATTATCACATATAGTAAAATCCTCCATTCCCTTCTTCCCTTAATCTATTTTTTGTTCTCTCGTCCTCTTTTTCTCTTACTTACATTAGAATCCATAATAGTTGGAGAATTATTTCTTTTTCTTGATATAATATAAAACTATTTCATCATATGGAGAAAAATTTTGAGAGAGAAGAACCATTTAGAGACTTAGATTAATATCTTCAAATAAATGGTAAATCTTGCACTCCTTATTGTGTATTTAATCTATAGAATACCAAGCTAACCTTTTAAAGGTATCTACAAACTCTACAAGAATTTCTTCTTCATTTTAATTTAAGCTAAGTAACTTTCTCTTCATATTAGTTTTTTTATCATGAGGTAAATATTTATCAAATAATTTCTCCTTAAAATATTTCCATTCCATGAGTTTTATTTCTTCTTCCTCCTTAGTATTTTGGATCGAATCCCATAATTAATCAGCATTGTCTTTGAGACAATACAATGTAAGTGTAACCTTTTCTTTTCACCACATCTCAAGGCCATAAATATCATTTCCAGATACTTAATCCATTGTTTTGATACCATTGGATTATTAGTCCCACTGAATAATGGGGGAATCTATCAAAAAAATCAATCCAACATAGAATAATCTTGCCATGGAATGGGTTTTTTCATCCAAGAAAGGTTATTTTTTATAACATGATTAAGCTTACCTAATATCCCCATAATTTTCCCAATTCCAATAATGGTTAAATTGGATTCCTCAAGAGGGAAATCTCTACATTGTCCATTAGTATTAATACCCTTATTCCTTCTAGGCACCATTTCTAAATAATGGAATATACTAGATTACCTCATAAAATTATGAATTTTAAATAATAATTTATAATTTCAAATATGGATTAATATTTCGCATAAATTAAAATTTATGCATTGTTAACCTTATAATTGTAAACTTGGTTTCTTCCAGGATATCTTTATTTTTAGATCCTTCATAATGGTTTGTAAATAAAATGTGGATTAGCCTAAGAATATCCCCTGGGGGTGTAAAACTAAGTTCCCATTAAGGATTTTTTATGTGCACCAAGTGATGATTGGGTCCATCCTAATACACCCTTTTCAGAGGTATTACCCATAGGTACCTTTGTTCCAGAACCACGTCAAATTTTAGTATCCAGATAGGGATGAATTTCTAGGAAAACCATATAATATTTAACTTAGAAAAACATTAGTATGTTCTTATATACTTATCCTCAAATTCTATCCTAGGTTTATAATCCCTAATCTATGTTTTTCTAAATCAAGTTCCCATGGTTTCTAGTAAAATTTATCTGATACCAACTTTAACGACCCTAACATCAGTAGCTCGAAGACGGTACCTATTTTATTATATTGTAATATAAACATCGAATAAAATACATACATGATACCCATTTTCCATTTGGAGTACAAAATAAAACATAATATATTAAAAAAAATGAATGTAGTGAATCCTGGAAAAACACATTTAAGGATTTATTCTTCATATCTTGTGGAAAGGAAAAAAAATAAGGGTGATATAAAATCCTCAGTAAGGGTTAAGTAGAGTAGAATATTTCCTTAAAAATTAAATAATAATCAATATATAAAGGTAAATAACTGAACCCATATTCAATTTAAATAACTTGAATGCATTAATAGATAAGGAATAATCATCATTTCAAGATAATTAACTGAAAACAAATTACATTTAATCAATAAACTGAAAATGAAATGCATCCATGGATAATATCATTTCAAAAATAACATGGATAATAAAAAATTAAATGAAGGAAATTCTTAATTATTGGATTTCATGTCTTGGGAACATGATACATCTGCTACTAATTCCTTTCACAATATAGTTTAAACTTTAGATAGAAACCTATTTAATTTAGCCAGCTGATTTGTCTCATGAGAACTACCGATGTATCTAGGGTCTATATAATGTCAGTTCCCACAAATCACTGTAGGTCCAAATCATTTCTCATATATCTACTAATAAATTTAATTCATTAATCAATATTTATTATCCTCAAATATCCATATTGATTAAAGGATATGAATTTATCAATTTTTCCCCAGTTAATCAAATAACTTTCAAATTAAACACCATATATAAAAAAGGTATAAAGTTTAGGGAATAAAAATATTCATAATGAAAGAATATGGATATTTAATAGAAATTTAATTTCAAATAAAAATTATTACAAGAAAGTTATTGTTTCAAGAGAATTTTAACAATTGCAAAAGAAAGTGATATTGTTAAATAACTTTCACCACTAGGTAATTTTCAATTCAAATCCCCTTAGATAAAATAATTAAAATTGAAACTTAAAATACCATCATGTATGAATTAATTATTATGTTAAATGTCAAAGGGTTATTATATTCACCACATAAAAGTGAATTGGTGCATAATAACAAATAAGTCTCAATGGAATGCAAATTGAGACAAAATCTCTTACCTCATGCTTAATTTTAGTTGAACATGGTTTAACCTTCATTATAGTGGTTTTCAAAATGTCATTAACTTACATAATAATCATATTAATATTTTAAATATTATATATCATCATTTTATAACATATTATCACCCTTTCATTAATAATATTTCATTCTTTTTAATGTTTTAGGTGATAATTGTCTTGTTTTCTTATGCGTGTTTTTTCATTAAAGATCCAATTCTTGTACACATTACATATTTTAATCATCTATAGAGTAATATTTAGTAAATAATTATCATATTTTTATACCAATTTTACTTTTAAAATCAATCATGAAATATGGTTATGAAAAATTAAGTATGTTATGATCATGGAGATGGTAGGTCATACGTACGCATGAGTAAAGTTTCCATTTTCCAATGATCATTAGGAAAGAAGGTAAGTAATATATAATATTTTTATAATTATAATAATATAATATATATCATATTAAATACTTATATATATCATTCACGTTGTGTGGTGATGAAAATATAGTCACATCACTTCATGAAGGCGGTACTCCGCACGTACATGAAGGATGTTATCATCTTTAAGTGAGTAAAAAGGTAAGAAAGAAATATATATATATATATATATATATTATATTTATATAATGATAAATATGTCATTAATATCATAATTATTTCATTAATATCACATATAATCATTAATTTTATCCTTATAGCCTTCTATGTGAAGTGTTAGCGAAAGATGAATCACGTCGCTTCGCAAGGTGGTAGTTCGTTGTACACACGAGCGGCGTTATTGTATCTCCTATGGAATGGAAGGAAAAAAATAAATATATAATATAATAAATCCAAACATATAAATATGTTATAAATATAATATATAAACTTTATATATATCATCATACCCAATCGTGAAAGGTGGTAATGGAATAATGAATGGCATTTGTTCGTGAGGCAGTAGTTCAACGTACATACAAATGATGATTTTGTAACCTGTTTGATGGAAGTTGATATGATTTTAGGTCATTCCATTATTATAAAAACATAATAGTTTATTTAATATACTTATTTTATTATATAATAATGGTTCAATAATAATTTAAGTAGGTAGATAAGGAAATAAAATAAAGATGCTCATTGAAGAACATTACCTCTTCTTTGGGTATCCTCCTTAGGTTTGTAATAAATCATTCATGGGATGGATTTCCCTCCAAAATAAGGCTTATAAGATGATTGGAAGTAAGTTTTAAAGTTATTTGGTCTATTATTGGTCAAACCAAATAGGTTTGAGGGTGTGAATAATAGATGAGAGTGGGTGTCCATTTATAAGTGGAGGACAGGTCATGCTTGGTATTTTTTAAAAGAATTGAGTGTACCCATGTTTTTAATATGTCATAAGGATGAAAAATGGTCCATTATCTAAACTTATAGGTGAAATTGAATAAATTTTTCCATCCAATTATTTTTATACAAGTTTATAGGTCATTTTAACCCTTATCTTTTTAGTTTAACCCTATAGTAAACTCATTTTTACCTTAACTACATTAATTAATTTTTACAGCATTCACTATTCATTTTCGTCAAAAATTAAGTTAATCTTGTTATACATTATAAATTATAATTATTATAAATATGAAATCCATTTTTTCAAATTCAATTCACAAAATTGGAAAAATTTAATTTAAAATTAATCTTGCCGATGCAACGAAGAAGAGGGTTTTTAAAGAGAAAAAGTCCAAAGGTTTACAAAGTTTTTATATCAAAATTCAATATAAAAATTATTCCAATTACCTAAATTTAATTAATTTATATAAAATTGAACTAATTTTAATTTAAAACCAATTAAAAATATAATTGTACACTATATATTATTTAAATGAAAAAGGTCTTTTTTAGTTAAAATTTAGCTTATTTCACTATTCATCAAAAAATAAAACCTTGCAGAAAAATACCAAAAATCAACCCTAAGATAATTTTTATATGATTATTTCAAAAATAAATTTTATTTTTTAAAATAAATTTTCTAAAATAGTTAAAAACTAATTTTAAATTAAGTGTGCAAAGTGTGACTAAACTGTGTTTTGTTTAAACTCAACATTGCTTGTATTATAATCTATTGATAAAATTTAATTTATTATAAAATAAATATATTATAAATTTTTGGGTTTTCACATACCTTAAATAAATAAATTTTACCATAAAGAATCCACTAGGATGAGACTTTGGGAGACCAATGCTATCAATATCTGATAGGTAATTAATACATAATTCAACAGCTTCTTCAACAATACATCGTTCTATAATACAAAATTCTGGAAAATTTAGATTCTTGATGTACCCTTTCAAAATCTTAATATACCATTCAATGGTTCGCATCCATCCGTAATGGATAGGGCCACATATTTAAACCTCTCTAATCAAGTGAACTATCAGGTGAACCATTATATCAAAGAATAGTGGTGGGAAAAACATCTCTATTCCACATAATATGACTACAAACTCCTTATTCATTATTGAAAACTTCACCGGGTATATAAATTTACTATATATATGTCTTTGAAAAATAAGTAGATTATGGTTAATGTATGTCCTTAATTTTTTGGTGGAATACAACTTAAAGCGAAGGACATCAAGTTTTACATCAAAACATGATAGTCATTTAAATTTAGTCCTTATAAATTAAAATTAGACATTGACATGACATTCTTGATATTTGATGAATACCCCTATAGAAATTTTATACCATTTATTAAAATTAAAAATTTCAATTTTTCTTATCTAGATCTAGAGTAAGTTTCTGTAGGAATAAAAGTTCGACATTTACCCTTCATCGATGATAACTTTTCCCTTATCACCATATCAATAAAATACAACCTATCCTTGATTTATTTTTTGTTTTCCTAGGAACATTTAGTAATATTTCAATTACACTATAAAATAAATTTATTTCTACATGAATGACATCAAGAAAATTTATAACATACAAATAATTTTAGTACGGTAATTTAATGAAAATTTATCTCTTTTTCCAACAAAATTTTATAAGGTTTTTTAAAAATGGTTTACCTAAAAAATTGATATCTTTTACTTTATTGAATAGTTGATCACCAATTAGTGGAGGTGGTTTTGTACCTTAATCGGTATTCCCACTGAATGTTGTCATCCGAGATTGGTATTTATGTTGTCGAGGTAAAAATTTACAATCTCCTAAAAACACGGTATCTTAGTAATGTTTCAACCTAATTGAGTGTGTGAATTCTTCACAAATGAGACACCCCAACATTCCTTTAATGTTATATCTTGAAAAAATTTCATAAGCAGGAAAGACATTTATCATCCCATACAACTTGGCCTTCAATGTGAATTCCTCACTTCTATGAACATCATACAATGTAAAACCAACATCCCACATAAATTTTAGATCTTTGATCAATGGATCCAAATAGAAATCAATATAATTATCTGGTTATTTTGGTCCAGATATAAGTAGATAAACCATAATTTATTTATGCTTTATACATAACCATGGAGTCAAGTAATAATTTACCAATATAATTGGACATGTGCTATGATTATTACTCTTTACATCAAAATGATTCATTCTATATATATAACACAAAATGAAGTTTCTCAGTTAATTTCCAAGTTCAAGATGGTTATAATAAATTTTCTCCCACTGAGGATAGTCTGATGGATAACGTAGTTTCTGATATTTAATTCTTGTATTTGTGTGCCATGTCAATTGTCTCATGGTTTACTGACATCCATATAGTCTTCTAAACTATATAATGATATGAAAGTACCATAAAACTTTTGAAGGACTTGATTCATCTTTCTTATATTCATTCATGCCACACTTAAGGCATTTTATGAGTGATTCATGGTCCTTGCGAAATAATATGCAATAATTTGTGAAAACATGTATTTTTTTAGAGATAATTCCCATTAAATGTATAATTTTTTTAGTTTTATATGTTTGGAAAGTAATTTCATTTTCTTATGTTATAATATCATTCAGATGAACAAGTAATTCTGTAAAGGTGATGTCACTCCATCTACTACCAGCTTTCAAATTATATAGCTTCAATACAGCTGACAGTGTTGTGTGTTTAGTATAACCGGTATACAATGGTCTCTTAGAACAACTATTTAACTTCTCAAAAAACTTTGGAAAATCATGAAGGTCATATTCAATTTCAATTTTTTTTCTTCTATACAATATCCATTATCATTTACACTAGTATTCAAATCAAATGATGCATAAACCACAGTATCATTCAAATTGGTGTGCACATTCAGTTATTCCCCGAGTATAGTCTAATATTTATAGCTCTGATATATTTTATAACAAATCAAATGATCTACCAACTCTTCTAGACTAATTTTCTTGAATAACAACAATGTAAACATGGAAAAACGATTTGATAAAGTTAATATACATTCTCTATTGAAAACTTGATGAACTCTTTAACTCTATATCTATACTCTTTTATCATACAATTAGTGTCAATCCATTTTCAATTAATATTCATTCTATTAGGTTTATAAAATTTTAATTTTTTAAAAAATAAATAAATATACATAAGATGTATAAAATCACAATAAAAAGTTATAGATAATTATAATAATAGGAACAAATATTTTAAGGTTATCAGTTATGATTTATGACAAGTTATATTTTACACAAGGGTGACATGAAAAGAAAAAATTGGGGGTAAACATGTGTTTGTTGGTCCAGGTTATCAATTTTATATTGTGTGGGAAAAAAATGTGGTAATAAATATATTGGTAAACAAAATCAATTTATTATTATGTGGTAGTAATCCCTTGAAAATTTTTGTTCTTTCTTGTCATTTAATTATTACCTGGCTTTCTAAATTTGTGTAAAAATATCTTTCCTCAGAACATACAAGGTAATGTAATCACTAGATTTTGAAATAGGGTCAAGGATCTTGGAATTTCATGAAATGAATGGATGAAATTTTTATTGATGACGGGAGTGAAGTTAGATTTCATGTAAATCTCTTTTTCTGTAGATTATTCTGGATTATGTATTATAGAAATACCAACAAATATATTTGTATTATAACCCACTAATGAACCCCTATTTCAAAATAGTAGATTTTTCAATATTAGGTATATTACAAATATCCTACAATATCCAAATCCTCTATTCATTTTCTTTAAAAACACCACAAATATTTTCCATTAATAAACATTCCAAAAAAATTGGTTAGCATAGATTTCACATCATTGAGATCCAAAACATTTTGATTCCACCTATAACAATGACACGGATCCCTATAAGATATCTCCCACATCTAGTAGTTAAAACATTCATAGGTATATTGAAAAGAGTATTATCATTCTTAATAAAATTCATACCACATGCCTTGTTAGGAGAGATTATAATAAACTTTAAAAAAAATCTTCCACTATCTTCTAATCTATATGTGTCTGAGATAAATGTGTTTTAAATTAGAACTTTTCATGGGTGACACTCAAACCATTCCTAATGATACACATAGATCAAAATAAAAATAATATTGTGTGCATGGATTAATCAAAATAAATAATTTAAATTAACCATGCATTTTTTCCAGTTGATCATGCATCTATTGTAAATGCCCAGTTGATGCTCGTACTTCATAATTATAACTTTAAACTTTCCTGAGACACTTTACACACTAAAAAAACACCTATTATATGTGTGAGTTGGCATATAAAAACGTGTTTTAATGAGTTTTTCTAATTATATCACTTGTTTCTTTATAAAACGTCTTAAATTTTCTAGAAATTCAACAACTAAATATTCCTTTTTAATAATTGACAATAAAAACAATAAAACCCATACCCAATATGCCCATTTAAGCGTATTACACATGGTCCAAACCTGAATTGTATGTTTTAAATCCACATGACACTTGAACCAATCTATACCCCTCAAACATCATGTAAATAATTTCATATAATCAATACCATAATAAATTCAATAACTCAAAGCTTCATTATACCTAATAGAAATCATTACCAAAACCAAACACTTTCATAATGAATGAAATCATAAACAAAACTATTTTCATATAACCAAAAAAATCACAACCCAATTATATTAACCCAAAATAAAATGAGTTTAAATTTATAATATCATAAAATTATTTTTTAAAAATATATACTCACCCAAACAATAAAGTACACCTAAAATGGATCAAGAACAATCACATTTGTTTCTTAAAATATAATGAAACTCATTTATTTCCAAGAAACCTTTGAAATAAAAGAAATAAAGAAACTTTCACCTTAAAAATCTTTAAAAACCTTTTTATTCTAAATAAAACTTCCCAAACAAGAAATCTAGCCATAAATTTAATTTATAAACACTTAACAACTCATTCAAATACACCATTAGATAAACATTTATGCATATATAAAATAATAATCAGTTTAATATACACAAATGAGACTTTATTCAATTATAATTACTTTTCCTTACTTTTAAAAACCAATTTATAATTTAACTCAAGCAACAACCAACTTAAACTATTTATTTAAAACATTTTATTGCATAATAAGAATCATTTAATAAATAATTAAAGTATTTTTTACACTAAAAGTAACATTTTTTAAAATCACAATACAAGGAAATCATAAAATTTATATATATACCTGAAAACTATAAATATAAATTAATCAAACACTTACAAAAATTTAAAATTAAAAAAACATGAGAATCACTGAAACATTTTAGTTAAAATAGGTTCAAAATGCATTAATAGAACAATTATGAAGTAATTCACATACATAAATAACACTTTAGAATATACCCAAAAACCTTTTCCTTAGATTTTCCAGGATATATTTCCTAATTATAAATCCTCTATTATCAAACACATCCCTAAATAAAACCACCACTCATACAAACTCCAACTAATTCAAACTAAATACCACTCAAATTTTTTAGAATTACATCATAAATAACCTTACCAAATTATTGGAATTAAAAAATTCATCATTATAATAAATTAAATTAAAAAAATGATTTTTCATTCCAATACCTATTTTTTAAAGCTAAAAACATTTATTAAAAATGAATAATTTCAATCTATAGATCCCTAAAAACCAAATTAAATGAAATCAAATCAAATAAATTCCAATAATTTTTTTTTAAATGATACAAGTTATTATCTAGTTAAAGATACTTTAAATAAAAGTATATAAGATACCATGAAACCAATAAAAGTAGTGAGAACCCAGAACTATTAATTACCTATAACAAACCCATTAAAACTAATTACATCAAATATAACTATAAATGATATACACAAACTATAAAATGAAGTATCAAAACCTCGCTAATTAGGCTTCCACTATGGCTAAAATTTTAAACAAACTTATGTTGTTGTCCAATGATATTTAAATTGATATATGTCATGTTATAAATATGAATGGAAAACATCCAATGAATTCAGAGCATATAATGACCTTTCTGGAATATCATAAAGTAATAATAATGAAATAATTTTCAATTTATTATATTTAAAACCACATGTTTCCAAAATCACTTTTATATATACCAATTTAACCCAACCTTATCACATTTAAAAATAATAAAACACTAGAACTTATTTTTTTTTGTTTCCCAAAAAGGAAAAAATATTGAAATATGATACACTAATGGTCACTAAAAATAGAATACACAATGTAATGACATGTTTTAAAAAGATATTTTGGTTTTAATACATGGGATTGGGAAGGATAATTGGAAAAAAATGGGAAGAATTGTTTGATTTTAATAAATGGGAGTAGGAGGAATACTTGGAACTTGGAGCTGATTATCATCTGTGCATCATAAAAACTCGGTATACTTACCCTATGTAGTCACCACCATACATGATAAGTGAACATGGTTTTTACGGTGCACATCTAGGAGATCCATACAATTAGAGTGATAAATAATAATGAATGAGTGAAAATGAACATGAAGGTGAGAGAGAGGGTGAACCAACAATGGCTCAAAGTAAGAGAGATTTGGTGGAGAATAAGAGAGGTAGATCGAGGAAAAATAAGATTTCTTGTGAATGTGTTGTTCAAACCATTTGGGAGAATGAAAAAAAAACAAAGATATTTGAGGGGGAGAAACATATCATAAATGATCACTTGTCTTGATTTTAATATATCATTATAATTTCAAGGGAAAAAATAAGACAAACTTTAAACTAATACAAATATATTAATACAAATTTTAAAATTGTAAAAATATTTAAAATAAAAAATAAAAAACACCATAAAAATATTAATTTTTTATCTTTGACAATGGTAGTTAAATGAAACCACTCATAAACGGTGGGGTGGTTGCAGTGTGGGAAGGAGAGTGTGATGATGATTCTGGTCGATTGGGTATTTGGCCCTAGAATCACATTGAAAGTCAGGTTGAGACTTTGGTGGGTATCTTGAAAGGATATTGCGGTGCCTTTAAGAGTGAAGGTGTTAGGTTCAGGTAAATGAATAATGTGTCAGCGGTGGAAGTAGATCATCTTTGAAGGGGTCAGTAAATGGATGTTTGATCGGTTGTTTTTCATGTGATGAGATAGGGTGGGATAGGAATCGGATCAGGTGATTGGTTTGGAATGTGATGGGAAAGTTCAAGGATCACAATTAAATAAGAGTGGAAATAATCACATACCTTAGCTTTGGAGATGATCGATTCATTGAGAAGATCGATGAAGAGCGTCAGTGGTGATTCAGTTTCATGAGAGCATAAACAATATGAGCGAGGAGAACTCTATTAGGATTCTATTTAAAATATCGGAAAGTTTTTTATTAGTGCTTTCAAAAAAATTCTGATGAATAGTAGTTTTATCAGTGCTAAAATGTTAAGAACTCATAAAACATATATTTATCAGTGCTAATATTCTAGAGCTGATAAAGATATGTTTTATCAGTACTAAAAAAGTGCTGAAAAAGACCTTATATTAATAATATAATAAATATAATTAAGAAGCATCCCTATGAAGGTATCCTTGGAGGGCTCAGGTCTGGCTAGTGAACATGATCTGAGACTAGAGGATCCCATCCCTCAGGATGATTCTCGATTGGATTCCTATACAGGGAGGCATCCCAAAACATGGAAGCGGAGTCATCATCTGAAAAGTATAGGTGGTGGTTGTTCCCATAGATGATAAATTGCTTTGAATTTTTGGAAGTGGTTACCACTGGACCTCAAATCTCATTCTCTATTGTATTTTTCTATTATTTTATTTTTAATAAATTTTGAGACTATGGTATAAAACTCATGGTTCACTCTATTTTGGTATATTTATATAACTATATATTTATTTATTAATATATAAATATATATAATTATAAATATAATATATTTATTTATTTATTTATTATAATTTTATAATTATTTATTTATTTATTTAATAATATAATTAAAAAATTTAAATGTATATAATTATAAATATATATATATTTATATATATAAATGTATATAATTATAAATAAATTACAATAATTGTAAATATGTATTTATAAATATAATTATAAATATAAATATATTTATATCATTATACATATTTACATTATTATATATATATGTATATAATAAATATATAAAAATATGAATATAAATATATTAAATATATTCATTATTTAAATATATTTATTATAATTTTATAATTATTTAAATATATAATTAATTGTTTATAATAATATCAATAATTTTAAAAAAATATTTATTTATTCATAATTATAAATATATAATTTGATAAATATAGTAAATATACATTTATAAATATATTTATCAATAAATATATTTATCTCATTATATATATTTATATATTTACATATTTATATATTTAGGTGATTGGGGTACAATTACAATGAAACACACACACGCCCCCAAGGTCTAATCTAGTCCATAGCCCCCCCTGAGGATATTCCATATTGTAGACCCTATTCTTATTTAAATTATATATTATTATATTTATTATATTCCCACAGGTCACCCCTACTACTGCCAGAAGTACCAGTCAACTTCTACATCCCCGCCATCGGGTGGGGCATCTTCATCACCTGACCTCGCAACATGGCCCCCATTCAATCACCGCAATAGAGCCTTGAACACCTCATACTTCATCACCTCCATCACCGGCCCCACTATTTGGGCCGCATCCTCATCGTGCAAGCAAGTCTTCCTCTTCATCAGTCATTTGTCACAAGATCCCATGTTGCAACCTCCATGACACCCCCCTCTCCTATTAGCCACTGAGTCAGGCTCACAGATCACAGCTTCCTTCATTGGAGACCACCTTCTTGTCACTTCCCCTCCTCAAGAAACCCATTTATAGGGAAGGAACTAGCAACACACTACCCACACAAAGTGCGGGCCCTCAAACGAATCTCGCAAGAGTGGTCCAATGTCACTGCCATCATCATTCGACACTGGACAACATCAACGTGCCTGATTTAATTGGGGGATGAGATGAACTACGGGTGGGTTTTGAAACCCATCTTCCCAAATCCAATGGGTATTTCCAAATTTTAGATAAGATATTTTTTAAATTGAGATATCTTTTATCCTATCACATAGATAAGGCCGCATGTTTTTCTCGTGGGGAGATATATCATTCATATCTATTTAGATGAGATGAGTGTTTGATTCATAACATGGTATATACATGGTTAATTAGAAATTTAGGATATAATAATTTATATCTTATCTGTATTTGAAAAAGGAAATAGTGAAGGCTTTAAAAGGGGAAGTAGCTAGTGGTGAATGGATAGAGAGAGCTGCTCAAGATTTAGTCCACTGAGATCAAGAGAAAAGGGGTTTCCTCATTTATGGTAGCCCATGTGTATCATCATCAATGGATAAGGAGGCATCGATGGTGGATATATGATGGTATGTGATATCGTGTTTTCGATAGCATGCGCAGTGCATCAAAATTGAGCAGGTGAATAGCATAAATGATGTGTTCAATGATCGGGGCCATGTATTAAGAGTCTTCACGATTGCATTGATCAAGTGGCATGTCTTGGTTTATTATTTATGGAACATCATGATGGAAATATCATGAGAGATAAATATTTTGGGTGTCGCGGGATAGTTTGAGGATGATGCATGTTTGGATTTAATCCCCAAGGTAGTGTTGTTTCATCAGCAGAAGGGTGATGTTTTGTCATAAATGGATATTTCGAGCATGGAATTAGAGAGATGATTTTTAGAGAGAATATTGATGCATATTGGGGTGTTGTTTTCACAAAGGTTTTTCTATACCCTCATTTGTAATTCATGTTTAGGAATTACTTGTATTTTTTACTCTCTGATTCATAATGGATATTTTGGAATTGCCAAGTGGTTTTTTAATCCTCTACATCAGAGGGTTTTCCATGTTAAAAATTATATGTGTTGATTTATTTATTCTACTTTATATCAATTTCATTATTTAATCAGATTTCTCATAAATTGTCTCACAAGTGATTTTTGTCTCGAGATCAAGAATATCCCCCAACAAGTGGTATCAGAGGTGATGGTTCAGTCTTGCAATTTTACGTGATAATTATGGAAGTTTCTAAGAGGATTGATGATGTGTGTGTGAGGTATAATAATATTTTTAAGCTAAAGTAGTTTTAGAGAGGTGTTTTAGGTATTACACCTAATTATTTTCTTCAAAATATGCAACTGGTAAAGAAATAATTAACATTGAAGATCAAGGTGATGTGCTAGATTCTTGGGATTTTGAGGAGGGGAAGAAATTTTTTCTTATAGTTTCTCCAGATTATGTAGAGATTGCAATTATGGGGGAGATAGATATTATTGGTTTCAATCTTTTTTGATAGGACAATGAAGATTCAGATATGGTGAAGACATTAATGTTTGGATTTGTTTTGTAGGGGGAGCAGTTAGGTTTCTATTAGAGTTTCAAAAGGGTGTCATAATTTTTCTGAAAAAGATGATGGCTTTTGCAATGCCAATAGGTTTCCAGTCTAACTAAGTCTATCGGATGGTATCTCTATTGTCATGCTAAAGGGGGAGATTTATAGGATTCATCCTATGGGTGCTTCCAAATTTGAGATAAGATAGTTTCTGAATTTGAGAAATATTTTATCCTATCACACAAATAATAAGGCTGCATGTGTTTCTCATGGGGAGATATATCTTTCGTATCTATTTATATGAGATGAATGTTTTATTCATAACATGGAATATACATGGTGATTTATAAATTTAATATATAATAATTTATATCTTATCTGTATTTGAAAAAGGAAATAGTGAAGGCTTTAAAAGGGGGAGTAGCTGGTGGTGAACGGATAGAGAGATCTGCTCAAGATGTAGTCAACTGAGATATAGAGAAAAGGGGTTTTCTCATTTGTGGTATCCCATGTGGGTTTTCATCAATGGATAATTAGGCATCAATGGTGGATCAACGATGGGATGGGATATAACATTTGCGATATCATGTGCAGCGCATCGAAATTGAGCAGGTGCATAGAAAAAGTGATGTGATCAATGATTGGGGACATGTATCAAGAGTCTTATTGATTGCAGTGATCAAGAGGCATGTCTTAGTTGATAATTTATGGTACATAATTATTGAAATATCATGAGAGAAAAATCATTTGGGTGTCACAAGATACTATGAGGCTAATTCATGTTCATATTTGATCCCTGAGGTAGTGATATTTCGTCGACAGAAGGGTGAAATTTTTCCATAAATGTATCTTTCAAGCATGGAATTGGAGAGATGATTTTTAGAGATAATGCGGAGGCATATTAGGGTGTGGTTTTCACACAGGTTTTTCTATAATCTCATTTTTAATTCAATTTTAGGCATTACTTTTATTTTTTACTTTGATTCATAATGGATATTTCAAAATTTCCCCATTGTTTTTTAATCCTCTACATCGAAGGGTTTTTATATGTTAAAAGAAATACATGTCGATTTATTTATTCTTATTTATATCAATTCCATTGTTTAATCGTATTTCTCACAAATTGTTTTACAAGTGATTTTTATCCTAAAATCAATAATATCCCCCAACAAGTGGTATCAGAGGTGATGGTCTGGGATTTTAATTTGACATGATAATTATGGAAGATTATAAGAGGATTGATGATGTGTGTGTGAGGTAGAATAATATTTGGAAGCTAAAGTAGGTTGAGAGAGGATTTTTAGGTCTTACACCTAATTCCTTTATTCAAAATGTGCAGTTGGTAAAGAAAAAATTAAAATTGAAGATCGAGGTGATGTGAAAGATTTTTGGGATTCTGAGGAGGGGAAGCAATTTGTTCTTATAGATTCTCTTGATTATGTGGTTATCACAATTATGAGGGATACAGATACTATTGGTTTCGATCTTCTTTGATAGGATATTGCATATTCAGAAATAGAGAAAACTTTAGCATTTGGATTTCTTTTTCAGGGGGATCAGTCAGGTTTCTATCATAGTTTTAAAAGGGTGTCGTAATTTTTTCTACAAAGGATGATGGTTTTTGCTATACCAATAGATTTTTAGTCTAACTTAGTATGTTGGATGGTATCTCTATTGATGGGCTAAAGGGGTAGATTGATAGGATTTAGCTAGTGGGTGTTTCCAAAATTTAGATAAGATAGTTTTTGAATTTGAGATATCTTTTATCCCATCACACAGACAACGCTACATTTTTTGCTCATGGGGAGATATATCTTTCAAATATATTTAGATGAGATGAGTGTTTGATTAATAACATGGTATATAAATGGTTATTCGGAAATTTAATATATAATAATTTATATCTTATATGTATTTGAAAAAGGAAATAGTGAAGACTTTAATAGGGGAAGTAGTTGGTGGTGAATGGATAGAGAGAGTTTCCCAAGATGTAGTCCAATGAGATTAAGAGGAAAGGGGTTGTATCATTTTTTATCCTATGTGGATCATCATCAATGGATAATGAGGCATCAATGGTGGATCTAGGATGGGATGGTATATCACATTTGTGATATCATGTGAAGCGCATTGAAATTGAGTAGGTGTATAGCAGAAGTGATGTGATCAATGATTAGGTCCATGTATCGAGAGTATTCTTGATTGAAGTGATTAATCGGTGTGTCTTAGTTGATGATTGATGGTACACAATGATGTAAATATCATGAGAGAGAAATCCTTTGGGTGTCGCAAGATAGTGTGATGTTGATTCATGTTGGGATTTGATCCCTGAGGTAGTGGTGTCTCTTCAATAGAAGGGTGATGTTATGTCAAAAATGGATCTTTCACTCATGGTTTTGGAGAGATTATTTTCATATAGAATGCAGAGGAATATAAGTGTGTGGTTTTCAAATAGGTTTTTCTATGCTCTCATTTGTAATTCAAGTTCATGCGTTACTTTTATTTTTTACTCTCTGATTCATAATGGACATTTCAAAATTGACTTGTGGTTTTTTAATCCTATGCATCAGAGGGTTTTTTCATGTTAAAAATCGTATGTGTTGATTTATTTATTCTGATTTATATCGATTCTGTTGTTTAATCGGATTTCTCAAAAATTGTTTTGCAACAGTTTTTTGTTTTAAGATCAAGAATATCCCCCAACAAGTGGTATCAGAGGTGATGGTTCAGGCTTACAATTTGACATGATAATTATGAAAGTTTCTAAGAGAATAGATGATGTGTGTGTGAGGTAGAATAATATTTAGAAGATAAAGTAGGTTGAGAGAGGTAATTTAGGTCTTACACCTAATTCTTTTCTTCAGAATGTGCAACTGGTAAAGAAAGAATTAAAATTGAAGATCGAGGTGATGTGCTAGCTACTTGGGATTTTGAGGAGGGGGGAGGAATTTTTTCTTGTAGTTTCTCTAGATTATGTGGAGATCACAATTATGGGGGAGCCAGATATTGTTGGTTTCAGTCCTTTTTGATAGGATAATACAGATTTAGATATGGAATAGACTTGATTGTTTGGATTTCTTTTGTAGGGGAATCAGTCATGTTTCTATCCGAGTTTCAAAAGGGTGTCATAATATTTTCTACAAAGGATGTTGGTTTTTTCAATGACAAAAGGTTTTCAGTCTAACTGAGTATGTTGGATGGTATCTCTGTTAATGTGCTAAAGGGGGATATTGATAGGATTTAGCCTATGGGTGTTTCCAAATTTGAGATAAGATAGTTTTTAAATTTGAGATATATTTTATCCAATCACACTAATAAGGTTTCATGTGTTGCTCATAGGGATATATATATATTTTGTATCTATTTAGATGAGATAAGTGTTTGATTCATAATATAGAAGATACATAGTGATTTGTAAATTTAAGATATAATAATTTATATCTTATTTTTATTTGAAAAAGGAAATAGTGAAGGCTTTAAAAGGAGATGTAGATGGTGGCAAATAGATAGAGAGAGAGATGCTCAAGATGTAGTCCGTAGAGATCAAGAGGAAAGGGGTTATTGTGTTTGTCGTAGCTCATGTGGGTCTACATCAACGATGAACGAGGCATCGATGGTTTATCTATGATGGGATGGGATATCACATTTGTGGTATGATGTGCAGCACATCAAAATTGAGCAGGTTCATAGCAGAAGCGATGTGATCAATGATCAGGGCCATGTATCAAGAGTCTTCTTGATTACAGTGATCAAGCGGCGTATCCTGATTGATTATCAGCGGTACATCATGACGGCGAGATCATGAGAGAGAAATCATTTGGGTATCGCAAGACAGTGCGTGGTTGATGCATGTTCAGATTTGATCCCCGAGGTAGTGGTGTTTTGTCAATAGAAGGGTGACATTTAATCACAGATGGATCTTTCAACCATGGCATTGGTGAGATGACCTTTAGAGATAAGGTAGAGATGTATCGATGTGTGGTTTTCACACAGGTTTTTCTACGCTCTCATTTGTAATTCAAGTTCGGACATTACTTGGATTTTGTACTATCTGGTTCATAGTGGATGTTTCAGAATTGCCCTGTGGTTTTTTAATCCTCTACATCATAGTGGTTTTCCACGTCAAAAATATTGTGTTCTAGTTTATTTATTCTGATTTATATCACTTCAACTATTTAATCAGATTTCTCACAAATTACTTCGCAAGCGATTTTTGGGGAGTCTCCCCCAACAGGATTACCACTAACCCAACACTCATTTTCAAATGAGTTATTGGGTAATGAGGTATAGGTGGGAACCACACCACGTCTATCCTAGGCCCAACCCACCACCTATGCGTCGCTCGCTCCCGGCTAAATTTGAGTGTGTCAAGATTTGAACCTATGCCGGTTCCGTTGTCGGGGAGTGTCCGCATGACACGGTACCACTTAACTAACCCTCAGTTGACTATAATAATATATATTTATTTAATAAATAAATAGAAACATAAATATAAATACTGTAAATATATTCATTGTTTAAATATATTTATTATAATTTTTTAACTATATAAATGATTTTTTATAAAAAAAATATATATTTATTTATTTATAACTATAAATATATACTTTTATAAATACAGTAAATATAAATTTATAAATATATTTATTTATAAATATTTATTTACAAATATATTTTTAATATTATTAAAGAATATATAATGTTAAATTCATGAATGTTAAAAATGAGTGAAATTGAATAATTAAAAATGAGTAGGCTTTAAAAATATTAAAAATATGGATAAGTTTTATTGATTATAAAAATTATTAAAAAAATAAAATATGGAGATATATTTAAATAAATATGAATACATATTAAAAATATTAAAACATGGTAAATAAATATGTGTAAATAAATGTTAGAAAATGATTAAATTCCAAAAAAATATTAATAAATATTAAAAATATATAAATAAAATTCACTGATTCAAAAGATAATATATTAAATTTATTATGTTACTAAATTAAATTCTAAAACGAATATTAAAATTTGAATAAATTACATAAATATTATGTGTGTGTTTTTCTATATAAGGTTGCATTAATTACATAAATGTGAGTGTGAACTTAATGTGTGCATGTGTTTACAACACAATTTTGATAAATTTTATATTTAACAATGACATTATATAATATGAAATGTCTATAAATGAAATAAATATTAAGAATAATGAATAAATTTAAAAAATGAATAAGTGTTCTTAATTATATAGATTATTAAAAAACTAAAACTGAATATTTATAAATACACTTGTTTAAACTAAAATGAATATGTATTAATTTTATAAATTAAAATCATTTTAGAAACATTAAATGTTAATGAATAAATTTGTATAAATAAATAGTTAAAATGGATAAAATTACAAACACATTAAACAATGAAAAAATGAAAATGAATAAATTACAAAAAATATTAAAAAAATTATTAATGAAATATTTATTAATAAAAATGAAGAAATTTAATATATATATATATATATATAGTTATAAATATTATATTAATTATTTAATTTAAAACTAAAAAATTTAAAAAATATTAATAATTTTTTCATTAATAATTTTTTTTAAATCAGTATATTAATTTTTAATATTTGTGTAGTATATTAATTTTTTTAATAGTGAATAAATTTAATATATGTATATATTGTAATAAATACCAGGAAGATTTAGGTACCAGTGTACTCAGCCCTAAAATTTATTAATTAAAATGAAATGAAAAGACCGAAACTAGCCAACGTGGGGCACAAAAGGCACCACCAAACCAAGAAAATATAAAAAAAAACCACCAAAAATCACAACATTATGACTCAAAGATCCAGACCTCATGGCCCATGGACCCACAGAAAAAAAAAATAGAAAGGCCTGAAAGCCCACATAATTAAGGCCCAGAAATACTCGGACTATCTAATGCATCCATGATATCGGCTGACGACTACCAAACACAAATACATCGTGAACCCAACTGTAATGATGAGGTTGGCTGAAAAAACTCCACTCAAGTTCATCATCTTGGATGAAGCTCAACATTCTCCGGAGGATGCCTTCGTTCCCTTCAGTGTCATTACTCATGCAACCGTGGTTGTCCCTGATGCTTGTTGCCATAGTTGTCAATCAGCACGTCATTAGTGGGAGTTACTCACCATCGACATCTCATACCATCGACACCCCATGGTACCCAAAGATTTCGCACCCAATGACATCCCATACCACCACCAGTTTTCCCGCAACTGCCAACATCGATCATCTATCTATAAGAAATCGACCAAAAAATCGACAGAAAACTCCCAAAAACCCATGGAGGGCCAACCTGAGGTCCACCACAATTCAAGGCCCTAAAATGTTGTTTTATGCCCCTTATTATATAGAAATTGAATTATTTAAATAGTATTCATATGATTTATTCATCTTTTCTTTTGGAATTTATATTTTCATGGGGATTTTTATGTTGCATGGGTTTTTATTCCTGCATGGGGGCTGTTCAATTTAGCCGATTATATTTGTTTTCTACTAGAATTATGGGTTATTCCTTACCCATATAGCACTTTTATTTTATACCATTGATCATTTCTAATCTAGTGGTCATGATTACCTCCAGCTATGTTCATTGTTCTTGAATTGGATTTACACTGCCTCCGTTTTTCCAATCCCACAGTGCCATTTATCCCTCCAGTTGTCTTGCCTTATGTTAGTTGAACTGCTTTTGTTTTCTCAACCATCCAAACGAAATTTATCCTACAGTTATCGCTCTATCGCCTAACTCTCCACTGACACGCATTGATTTTCCCTACTATTCACTTGGATTCGGGAAATCCATTCTTCAATTCAGAGGAATCTCTTGGTCTGGTTCAGTTGGTGAGCTCCCATTGAGAATATCTTTCACTATGTAGAGGAGTTATTAGGAAAGAAGAAGGATAATCAAGGAATTCTAGCCTCCCGCACTCCCTGTTTTTGAATTTTTGTCGCCTTTTGGAACCATAGTATTTCTTTTGTGTAGATTTAGTGGAGATCAAATAGATCATGGGTTCAGGGAAACTACACATCAAATAGGTTCAAAATCTTGACTCGTTTTCATCGTAACTAGGTTTCGATTTAGAATCTTGGATCTCTATAAATTTATTTCTTTCTTTCATGTATAAATCTGTATCATGTTTGGGTGTGTGTGTGTGTGTGTTTGTGATTCCATCTAGGATTGGACGATGTTAACTATACGTGATAGGTTTTACCACTTCCACCTAGTTCAACAGAGCTGGCCTCCTCAGATAGTTTCTTTGGTCTTTTCTTCTTGATTCTTCGAGTCTATATTTCTTTTCATACCTTTTTCTTGGTAATATAAAGTCTAACCTTGGTGGTGTTATCATCATTCATGTATGATCACACTAATCTGAATCACGTTATATCTGGTGTTATTTCATTTCTATTCTTTCTACTTTCATTATTCTAGTATATTGATTAAAAATAAATTTACTCTGTTTCTTTGTCACCAACTATTTAATTGAATATATTGAATCTGTAACCCTGAAATATGCTTCAGTTGGTCTTGGATGTTCAAAGGTTTAAACATATTAACCCCAATAAGTAATATGAGAGCCTACATTAATGTAGATAATGGGTTTTACTAAATTTTATATTGATAAATTTGATGGTGAAAATGATTTTAATATATGGAAAATTAAAATTACTTCCCTAATGGATCATAATGATTTAATTGATTCCCTTACTGGAACTAAAAATAAAGTCACCACCCTTTCCCCGGATGGACAGACTGTTATCACATTTTTTGAATTCCCTGAAGAAACTCTTTGTAAAGACTATATCTTAATTATTTTATCTTTAGGAGATAAATCCCTTGGATAGGTTGTATATATGTTTTATGTTTTTTTTATATGGTATATAATTTAATCCCTTTACATGATTAAGACTCTTTTTGGTAGATTATACAAAAAAATAATATTATATACATTCAAAATGCATCCTGAAAACTATAGTCAAGATACACATTGATGAATTTAATAAAATCCTATTAGATCTAGCCAACATAGACATTAAATTATATGATGAGGATCAAACCATAATACTATTAACTTCATTATATTATGCCTTTAATTATATTAAATATTCTATGATGTATGTAAAATACACTCTTACTCTCGAAGAAGTTAAATCTGATTTACTCTCCAAGAACCTTGAAAGTAAGGGTAGTGTTAAGACTGATGAAAAGGGTTTGAGAATTAAGGATAAAAGTGAATCTAGGGGTAGAATTGAGTCTAGGGGTAGGAGGAATGATAGGGATCGGTCTAAGAAGTAAAGGTATAAGTATAAGAAAAAAGTAATCAAGTGTTTTAAATGCAAACAACCTGGTCACATTTTGTGAAATTTCCCTAATAAGAAAGGTGACTATATCGACAATAGTAATGACCATTCCTTGTTAGTTGATTAGGAATTTGACACTATTAATGTGTTAAATGTTTCTAACATTTCAATCTGTGATGAATGGATCTTTAATTCGGGATGTTCATTACACATGTGTCTTAGGAGGGAATTCATCACTGAGTTGAGGTAAATTAAATCTGGTGAGGTATTTCAAGGGAACAACGTAAGATATCAAATTATGAGAATATGATCAGTTTCATTAGAGATTCATGATAGGAATGTTAAAAATATTTAGAAGGTTAGGTAGGTACCCAAACTAAAAGTAAACCTCATCTCCCTAGGATTCCTTGACCATAAGGGATACACCTTTAAATTGGACTCTCAGAGTCTCAGGGTTTCCCAAGGATCCATCACCATCATGAAGGAAAACCTTATTATTGGTCTTTATGCATTAAATGGTAAAGTTTATATAATTTAATTGAAAACATATTGTGATTCAAAACTTGATTCAACTACCATTTTGCATATAATTTTAGATAAAGTTAGTTCCAAAGGCATTAATGAACTTAAAGGATATGGGATTTTGAGTAATATCACTCCTAAAAGTCTTCATTTCTATGAAGATTTTGAATATGTAAAATCCAGAAGAGTTAGCTTTAGTAGGTCAATGTATAAGGGTAAATAACCCCTTGAGTGTGTTCACTCTGATCTATGGGGTCCTTATAGGGTCACCTCCCATGGTGGAGGTTTTTACTTTGTGTCTTTTATTGATGAAAACACTAGGAAAGTCTATATTTATATACTCAAACTTAAGTATAATACTTTTCATACTTCTAAGAAATGTAAAGTTGGGGTAGAAAGTGAATCTGGTAATAAACTCAAATCTTTAATAATTGATAATGGTTTAGAATATTTTCCACTGAATTTATTTAATTCTATGAATATGAGGGAATTAAAAGATATCAGACTATTTTGGAAACACCACAATGGAATGGATTAGTAGAGAGGATGAATAGGACTGTTCTTGAGAGGTTTAGATGCATGTTGTCCCACTCAAAACTCCTCAGGTCCTTCTGGATTGCGGCATCCTCAACAGTAGTCTATTTAATCAATTGTTTCCCTTTTCTAACAATTCCTTTAAAACACTTGAAGATCTCTAGAAATGTTCACCCCCCAGTCTTGCACACCTTAGGATATTTGGATTCATAGCTTATTCCAATAACCATATAGATAAGATATATCCTATGGATATAAAGTGTATATTTTTGGGTTATCCAGATGGTGTTAAGGGGTGTCATCTATGGATAGATAAACCAGGTTATCAAAATTGTATAGTCAGTAGAGATGTTGTGTTTCATGAGTCTGGTCTCTCGAATTATAAGGGAACTGATTATGTATAGCCTTCTGATAATAATAAAGAATCCTCTATATCCCCGGCATCCATTAGTGTTGAATTTCCTTTAGAATCTAGAGACCAATCCCAATCCCAATCTGGGACTGGTTCTACTCCTCTCATTACTCGGACTCAAGGTGAATCTGATTCTAATTCGGATTCTGAACATGAAACTATAGAGAAAGATAATCTAAGAAATTATCAACCCATTCGAAATAGATAGAGAAGATTTATTAGGTCTCCATCCCACTTTAATAAGGTTGATATTGATGTCTATGAATTTATTGTTGCTTAGGATTTATTTATTGATGAACCTCAAACTTATAAAAAATCATTATGTCCAAATAAGCCACTAATTGGCTAGGTGATATACAATAAGAGATGAATTCAATCCTTAAGAACAACACTTGGGTTGTTGTTTCCAAACCTAATAACCAAAAGATTATAGGTTCTAAATGGATATACAAGAATAAGGAAAACAATTTTGGAGAAAATAAAATCAAATTCAAAGCCTGAATGGTTTTTAAAGGGATTCTTTAACATGAAGGCATTGATTATAGTTAGATATTCTCCCCAGTTTTTAAACATTTACCCATAATAATTATTCTTTCTTTTTCTACCAAGTTTGATTTCCATATTGAAGAATTATATGTAAAAAATACTTTTTTTCATGGCACCCATGATGAAATAATTTATATGACTCCTAAACAATTTTCAAATTTGTTTAAACCCAATCAATTTTACCTTCTTGAGAATTCATTTTATGGGATTAAAAAATATTCTAGGTAATGGTATAAAAGTTTTAATTCTTTTATGATTAAAAATAATTTTTCCAAAAGTAAGTTTGATGCATTTGTATACTATAAAAATGTTAAACATGATTATGTTTACCAGTTATATGTTGATGATATGTAAAAAAATGAGGATCATAAATTTTTTCAAAAACCAATTGAACTCTATCTTTGAAATGAAAGACTTACGACATGCTAATCAGATCATGGGTATGGACGTAATTAGAGATAGGAAGGCTCAAACCTTGTACTTATCTCATTTTTCTTATGTTAAGAATATATTAATAAGGTATCTTATTGAGCACATTAAACCTATTAGTATTCCTTTAGGAAAACGTTTTAAATTGTATTTGTAACAATCCCCTAGAAATGATGATGAGACTACCTTTATGAATAAGATTTCATGTGCTAATGTACTATAAAGTCTTATGCATTCTATGTTATGTTCTTGGCCATATATATCATTTGTTGTTTTTACTTTGAATAGGTTTATGGGGAAACCTGGTAAGCCTCATTAGAATTCCTTGAAGTAGATCCTCAGTTATGTCTCTATGTCTAATAAATTGTGCATTCAATATGGATTAAATAATTGTTATATTGATGAAATTGTTGGTTTTGTTGACTATGATTATGCTGAAAATATTGACACTTGAAAATCAATCACTGATTATGTGTTTCTTGTATATGGGGGACCGGTCTACTAGAAATGCAACATGAAATCAGTGGTTGTCCTCATCACTACTGATTCGGAGTATATAGCCTTGAAAAAATCCATTAAAGAGGATATATGGCTAAAAGGTTTTCTTTTTGAGTTGTATTTATCTTTTGATAGCATAGTAGTCCACTCTAATAGCCAGTATGCATTGCATCTATCTAAGAATTATGTATCTCAGGGTAGATAAAATCACATTGAAATTAGACTTCATTTTATTAGGTATGTTATAGAATCTAGGACAGTGAGTGTCACTAGGATACCCACTGGGGACAACTCGATCGATAGTTTGACTAAGGTTGTGTCATTGTCTAAATTTTTTCACTATCTTAAATTTATGAATTTAGTCCCAATTCTATAACTTAGGTTGCAAGAACACCATTCTTAAATGCATTTAATTTCAAAGTGTAGATTTGTTTTTTTATGCCCCTTCTTGTATTGAAATTGAATTATTTTAATTGTATTCATATGATTCCTTCTTATTTTCTTTCAGAATTTATGTTTGCATGGGGATGTTTATGTTGCATGGGGTTTTATTTCTGCATGGGGACTGTTCATTTTATTCACTTATATTGTTTTATACTAAAATTATCAGTTATTCCTTACCCATATAGCACTTGAATTTTGGACTGTTGATCACGGTTGATCCAAGTTCGTGATCACCTCGGCTGTGTTTTTTTTCCTCGGCCTAGATCTTCACTACCTCCATTAGGCCAATCCCATGGTGACACTTTTCCCTCCAATTGTCTCACCTTTTATTAGGCAAACTACCTTTTTTCTCATCCGTCTATGAGTTGTTCATCCTATGGTTCTTTCTTTATCACCTAATGCTCTTCTGACATGCATTGATTTTCTCCACTGGTCACTTGGATTCGGGAAATCCATTCTGCGATTCAAAGGGATATCTTGGTCTATTTTGGTTGGTGAGATCCTAGTGAGAAGATCATTCACTGTGAAGAGGGGTTCTCAAAGAAGAAGAAGGATAATCTAGGCATTCCGGCCACCCGCACTCCCCATTTTCAAAGTTGTGATGCCTCCTGAAATAGGAGTACTTATTTTATTGAGATTCAGTGTATATTGACTTGATCTTGGGTTTAGGGAGACTATGCATCAAAGAGGTTCTAGATCTTGACTCGTATTCATTGTAACCATGTTTTGGTTTAGAATCTTGGTTATGTATCAATTTATCTCTTTTTTATGTATAGATCTTAATCCTACTTGGGTGTGTGTGTGAGTCCATCCAGGAGTGGATGGTGTTGACTCTACATGACAGGTTTCACTAATGTCACCTGGTTCAATAGGGTTGGCCTCCTCAGATAGTTTCTATGGTATTTTCTTCTTGATTATTCTTTTTTTTATTTCATTACTTACCCTTTTCTTGGTAATATAAAGTCTCTTCTGGGTTGTGTTATCACCATACACATAGGATGACATTGATCTAAATCACGTTATATCTAGTTTTATTTCCTTTATGTTCTTTCTACTTTCATTCTTCCAGTATCTCAATTCAAAAAATAAATTTGCTCTATTTATTTTTCACCAATTTTTTAATTGAATATATCAATTTTGTAACCCTGAAATACGCTTCAATGGGCCTTGGATGTTCAAAGGGTTAAATGGATTAACCCCAATATATAACTAGTCCAATAAAATGTCAACTAACGTCACCATACCCATCATAATCAAAAGTCTCATCCTGAGCCTTGCCAACCAGAGTCCCACAATACATCCCACAATTGTCACATGTTTGTATCTTCACATCACAATTGGTAGCCACATCCCGAGCCAAGCCAGCTAGAATATGCATCCCTCTATCATCCTATGTATGCATCCTGACGTCATCACCCTTGTCGCTAGCACTCTTTCTGAGGGTTGAAGATCTCATCATCCTGCACACAACCGTCATCTAACACCAAGATCGCCCACCTTTGGGATCCCAAACCCTTCGTCGCCCTACTCCCCACATCATAGGGTCCCCACTGACCATAACTACAATGTCTCCATTGGTTATCACCCCCTGAAACCAATCCACTCAAAGGCAATCATCACACCATGAACCCCTGCTGTCATCACATCTGCACTCAACACTGTTGGGGTCCCATCGTCAAGCAACTCATCACCGATGGACAAACCCACATTGAAAGAACATTCCAAATTGTCACCGACATCCCGAGGTCACCTGTGCATCGCATCCCAAGCTCATCGTCAGTCATCCCTATGAAAAATAATTGTAACATCGATTTTCACCCTATGACCCTCCGTCGTCAGCCACCGCCATCGGGGAACCATCATCAACCATTATCATTAAGTCATTGTCAATATTATCCTTCATAAAGGCATCATTACTTACTACCACCATCGATGCACCATCATCCATCACCATTAAAGCGTTGTCACCAGCTGTTGTCAAGGAGCCATCATGAGACATCTCTAAGGCTCTAACTTTCTCGCAAACAGCTTTCATATATCAATGGGATGACAACCACTCCCGCAAGGTGAAAATAGTTCATAATGACCAAAAATCTGATCTTCAAACCCACTTTTGTTGAACCAATCTTCATGTAGAAGAAGGATAGGCTCTCTAGTTTTGAGAGAGAGACTCTCCATCAAAATATGACTTGGTGTCGTCTTCTTCAACACATTTATATATAGTAATAAATAGTATATTAATTATTTAATTATATATATATATATGATTAAATTAATTTTAATTTAATTATTTTTTAGGTAAAAATAATAATAATAAACTTATTCATTTTTATTAATAAATGCTTCATTAATGAATTTTTTAATTTTTTTATTATATTAATTTTTAATATTTTTGTAGAATATTAATTTTTTTAAGTGTGAATAAATTTAATATAAGTATACAGTAATAAATAGTTAATTATTTTATAGGTAAAAAAATAGAATAATGGGATAGCTCTCAACCCAATGAGCACCCCTCCACATAACACTCTCGAATTGGGTCCACCGGTCAGGCATCCCAACAGGTAGAACCTGCCACACTGAAAGATGGATAGTTGAAACCCAGGAGAACATGTTGGTACGTAGTGGTCAGGCCCACATGACGACGATAGGAGAGGCTCACCGGCACGGGGTGGAACTAGTGGTGTTAGGTGTCCTTTAACACCAGTTCGACTTGATTGCGGCTATGGTGTCAGTGGTTTGCTTATAGAACTGCATAGCACTTTCACAAAATTTATGTTAGAGGTGTGAATATATTTATTTAAGCACTGAAAAATGCGGGCTTTATCAGCATTTTTATTTAGTGCTGATAAAGACCTATATAATTAATTTTAATAATATAATTAATATAATTAATAAATTTAAATGTATATAATTATAAATATATTTATAAAAGTATAAATATTTATTTATAAATATAATTATAAATAAATATAAATATACATAATTATAATAAAATAATTATTTATATAATTGTAAATATATAAAAAGAATTGTAAATATGTATTTATAAATATAATTATAGATATATATTATATAATTATAATTATAATTAATTATAATTATAATCATAATTATAAATAAATATATTTGTAATTATATTTATAAATATTTTTATATAATAATAAATATAAACATAAATATAGTGCATATATTTATTATTTAAATATATTTATAATTTTATAATTTTTTAAATATATAACTAGTACCCAACCCATGCATTTGCAAGAAATAATCAATTAATTACAATTTCAAATATAGACACTCATAATTTAAAGTCATTAAAACCTTTAGAAACATGCAATATAGAAAGTGAAAGAAACATAAGAATAAATAATTTTTGATAATTAAAACAAAACTAAACCACAAATAAAAAAATGAACATAGGAATTGAATTTTAATAGGTCTGTTCAATTTTTATTTCCATTTTGCACTGAAGTCCATTGAACTTCTTTTCAACAACATCTAAAGTTGAACCATCTCTTCTACATGTAGTAGTGTCTGTATGAAATATTTCATGATCAAATTTATGTTCTAAATGTCTCTGTAAATAATATTATAAGTAAAATGTGAGACAAACTTCATAGATAAAAATGAGATATAATTGAAAGTACTGAAGATGAACATGAATTTCAATAATACATGTTATATATATGAGTAAATGCACTAACTAATCTATTAGTAGGCATGAGGATACCAATGATGAAAATAATTTACTGAATGAACCTGAATCTATTATAGCTCTTGTAGAGTTTGGATTCAGGTTCCAAAGGGGTGAAAAGTGAAACTTCATTACTGAAAATGGACTAACCAATCCATTTTCAGTACTGTCTGAATAGCATATTGTATATATACCAAACTACTATTTGAACTAAAAATGGATTGGTTAGTCCATTGAATAGAAAAAATGCATGTTCATTTTCAATACTGCATATTTAAAGTATTAAAAATGTCTAAAATAACAAATTACATGTTCATTTTCATTTTCAGTACTGCATATTTCAAGTACCAAAAAACTATAAGAGCTACACAATTTTGTGAAATAAAAATGATCATGCATTGTATATACACCATCATAATGGAATAACCAGTACACTCTAGAATAATCAGTCGGTTAAATAAATTTAATGAAAATTAACATACATTTTTTTGTTCACACATAGTGTGTATCCTCTATTGTTTGGCCCTAATATTTGTTGATCACATATAGGATGTATCTAGGGTTTTTGGTCAAACACAGTTTGTATCCTATTTTTATTTTCCACGGTATATAGCAGGACTCTATATCAATATTTCTTGGTCACAAAATGCATATACTATGTTGTTTGTAATCACTCCATGAGAAGATGGGATTTTGAGACAGGAAAAAAATAATGTAATTGTGTGTGTGTGTGACTGCACTCTTCCCTCGGTTGGTTTTGTTTTAGAATATGACAAAATTTACCTCCTATATATTTTCTAGTTTAAGACCTCTCAAGGTTTAAATTTTCATAGACTAATCATTTAATCCAGGTCACACTATGATAGTACATAATTATGACATTTCAAAACTGCTTCTTGTATAATGAAATTACTGAATGATGATGGAATAATAATAACATAATTATATGTACATTTCAAAAAAAAATCAGATTGTTTTTTCAGACTGTAATCATAGTATCAAGTTTAAAACTTATCCATGTGTTGGGGTTTGTAGACTGTAATCATATTATCATGTTAATATATTGTAATTGCAGTAATTTAATTGAAAGTACTACATAATGAATTTACATTGTACGGGTTCTATATAAAATGTGATGTATGCCTATAAATTGTGTAGGTATGCACATAAAAAAATATGTTTTCAATATAGAATTCAAAAATACAAGAAATTAAATATTTCATACCTTTAGTTATGAAGAATACACTTTATAAGTACTTTAAATAATTTTCAGGGAGTTTTCATCAGATAAAACAACCTATAAGATAATGATATTTGAAGTTAGGTCCCATAAATAACTATACATGTCATGTGAAATGGGTTATAATGATGTACTTTGAGTTATTTTGAAGAGTTCTTGAAATCACTGAGTGTGTAAATGCATAAATGATATTTATAAAATAATTTTAGAATATAAATTGTAATAAAATAATATATAACATATAATAAATAATGTAGAAATTCTAAGAATATAAATTCAAAGAACATAAAACATAATAATAATAATACAACTGGAAATGAGACATATGATACATTTCTAGAATAAACCTATGGGTAAATAACTTGAAAAAAAAATATTGGAATAATAACATTCAGTTTTTTACATATTCATTTTATTCATATTGAAATGAGAATACATGATAGTTGAGATATCAATTTTTCCTAAAATCTCAATAAAAAAATCCCTCAAATTTTAAAACAAGAATGTAATATAAATTATGAGTGGTTATTATCATTGAGTTTTATTCCATAATATCAATCATAATATTGAAAGATTGAAGATAAATATGTTATTAAATAGTTAAAGATAAATCTATCAATAAATAAATGAAGTGGTGATATGAATTTTAATGTAATATAAGTAATTAGTTTTTGTCTGATATTTTATCTGTGAAAAGTGTTAATATACATAGATTTAACTAATAAATAAGAAATTTAATGAAAAATAGATGGCATACAAAGTACAAAGGGGTAATTTAAAAATGAAATAGACATGTTGATTAATGAAAAACAATGTACTAAATGGATGGGATGATAAAAAAAGTAAGCGGATGACACCAATGGTCATAATTATGGAATATTACTGCACTATTATGGTAAAAAACCACTCTAAATAGAAATTTTCATGATTACATGGGCAAGGTACTTATCAATGGTGATGAATAAGACATCCAAGTAAAATATTCAAAACATCCACACTAAAGGATTCATCAATCTGGAAGTTATTATGCTCTACCTTGATGAAGATATAGGTATTGATCACCAAAATCATGTTGATAGGAATAGGGGAGCCCACAATACCACAACCCTCATATTAAAAGACCTTTGATCTTTGTTAATCTACCTTGGATCTACATCGTTGCTTGTTCCTTTATACCATATATTTATTCTAGTGTCTTTCCAATCACCCCCACAAGACCGCATTAAATAAGTTACACAGGATATTTCAAGGTTACATCTAAAAAATCTTAATAAAATTAAAATGGAAACAAGAGTTTATATTTATACAATAGAATATAAACAGAATAAAAATTAAAAAATAAATAGGCTAAATCTAAAAAATCTCTAGGGAGAAATATAATGAGGTTAAATTTTAGTATAAATATGTTTCCAATTCGTATTCTATTTTTTCAATTGTATAAATAGGTTATTTATAAACTCAATTCTTTCATCCCCACCGATGAATTTTCATAGGATGGAATAGATTCTAAAAAAATAAAAAATAACCTTTGTTTAAGGAATTATAACATGAATGTTAGAGAAGAAATTAAAAATAATATTTTAAATAATATGTATCTAAGAGTCAAATAAATGGGAATATAAGTTAGAAAGAAAAGTTTTTCATATTTGAAGAGGTACAATTTATATTTAACATATAGATGTTGGGAATTAAAATGATGAAGTTGTGGCGCCTTGTATATCAAGAACCCATATCCTAATAATGGATTCTGAGTATCCAAAAACTCTAAGATCAATAATATATTGAATATGAAATGTCCATATTTGGAATATTTAATATGTGTACATGGAATATTTAAAATAATTATATTATATATGTCATATGAATAAATGTAATATACATATATCCAATATATTGATGATGCAATATTCATATATGGAAAATGAAATAATCAAATACATAATATAATTATAATGAATTGAGTATGTGATATAATTAAAATAGGGGGAAAGAAGGGCATTAAATACACAAAAAACTACCTTAGGGTTTCAAAACCAAGGTTGCTGGAATAAGGGAAGAAGTAAAGGTAACATACCTATAGACAAAGGATTTCCATGTTGAAAATGTTTGTGGAAACATTACATAAATTCATTTCCATAAAAATCTAATAAAAATATACATTCCATGAATAATCTCTAGCCTTATAAGTTGTCAAATATTGTAAATCATTATTTCAAAAAATAATGATATAGCTCATTCAAACCTTGGAACATTGGCTTGGATGGAGGATCCCCGTTAAATGGTCTATAATTATAGTAATGTGGAACTACATATATGAAATATATAAAATCAGAAAACAAACATTACAAGAAATTTAACTAAATTAAGAAAACAAATGCACCATTTGAAATAAAAAATGTTTTTTCTAGTTGTTATACCTGATCAGGTTTGAACCTTATCTAGAATCTAGTTGTTGCAGTCTAATTAGAAGGAGGAGGAAGACTTCCAAGGTTGAATTATATAATAAAATATCATGAAAAACTTTCAATGAAATAGTTTCATAAAAAATATATTTCCAAAACATGATGACAATGTATTTTTTTACATAAAAAACATGTGAAAAAATGAGGAAAAACATAAAGAAAATGAAGAAAAGAGAGAGAAAATGAAACAAAATAACACCAAAATAAAAAATATGCTCCAATATCATAGTTGGAACTGAATAATCATGTACCAGAATAATCAAGGACCGAGAACACAGTCACCACAAAGCGTTAGATGAGAAAATATGACCTGGGGGATAGCTCGTATTAGAGAATAAGATTTCAATGTTCATTTCGCATGAGAAACTTCAACCTTGTATAAATATTCATTCTTGAATCAATCACATATTCCACATTTTATTATTTGTGGGAGGAGAATATCATGTGAGTATAATTCATCTGGGAAATTATAGATTTTTTTCTGATAATACCTCTTTCACACTACTCTTTATGGTCATCAATATTTGTAATCTAAAATTAAATAAGATATTTTTCAAGAAATAACAATGTTACACAAAACTACTACAAAAAAAAATAATAACATAAAACCTATAATTTTCTGATGGCATCTGTAATTGGAGATCCTAGGTTTGTCATTTCTAAAAGTTTTTAATTTTTGTCCTGAAAAAAAAATTGAAAAAATCAAAGCTACTTTATAATGAAATAAAGAGAATCAAATTACAATGTTAATAAATAAATAAAGATACGAAATTTTATAATGATGTCTTAAGCGCAGACCTTAATTTCTAAATAAGTACCCAGAGATGCTATGTATATACTGCTTTTAGAAATATGTTAGTTAGAGTGAGAAGATGTAGACTAAATAATAGATTAGTTGAGTTGATATTTGAAAGTAATCATCTGAAATAAGTAAATATTTAGTTTAATAATAACAAAATATTGATATAAATTTATAAATTTTAAAAAGTGTGACATTGTATGTTTAATTGAATAATTTAATAAAATAAATTGAATATATTGACCTGGTATTTCATAAAGACAAACTATAAGTTTCAAAAAATATTATATGGAAAAATGAAGTGGGTTGTCTACAATATTAAAAAATTTAATAGGGGTAATGGTGATTGTATTATTAGTTATACCATTGGAATATTTATATGTGAGGAGGTATAGAATGTGTTATTAGTACATCTGGGTTGGTTAAAAAGGTTCTCTAAGACCAAGATATCCAATTACCAGTAGTAGTATCTAATAGAGAAGAATAATATTTATATTATTGATCATGCATTTGAATATAATTGAATAAAAAGGAAATAAAAAATATATAATTAATTATTTCAATTACAAAATTCAAGAATATTTTACGAAATTTCAATAATATAATAATTTTGGAAATTAAACCTACACCTGGTGTAATAACTGAAATAGAGAGGAACTAAAAAGGATGAATTAAATATTGAGAAAAAATTCATTTAACAGGTATAAGAAATAACTAAAATAGGAATAATCTAACACTAAATAATTTAAAATAACCCATTTTAGAAGATATAAACTAAAAAATTAAAACATTGGGAAATTTAAAATCAATTAAAATAATTTATATGTTATTCAACAAACAAAAAAACTATAGTAAAAAATTGATAATTTTATTTGAACAAAAAAACAAGTATAAGCAATCATTGAAACTGATAAGTTCCAAATAATTAAATTTTTTAAAACAATAAAATTGATAGTTTGCAGATAAAGAAATTCCATAAACTGTCAAATAAATAATTAAATTGATAAATTCTAAGAGAAAATAATTTTAAAAAAATAATATTTGATATATATGAACTTTCCCAATATTGTAACTCAATAACGCTCTATTTTTAAGTTAGAAATAAAAAGTATAAGTATATACTAACAGAATATAATACTTGTATAAAATAATATACATGATATAAATAAGTAAATAAATTGATGACCAAGTGAAATTTGTCACTACAATAATTATCAGTTGAGATAAAATGATAACAGCCAAATATAGATTTTAATTTTTTTTGAAATGATCAATCATAAATGTAAGATAGAATATGGGTTTAATAGTTTTAAAAATACACCATAGGAATTTAAGGATCGAGCCTGAAAGAAAAAAAAATTGGATGAGAAGAAAATACGATAAGAAATGAGTCGATGTGTAAACTTGTGGTAAAATGTAATAAAGGACAATTAGAATGTTCTCACTCAAAAAAATACAGCATATTGTTAGTAGACCATAAAAGTTAACACCTAAAAATACCTTTCATTGAATTACCTAATCCAATATGTCTAGAAATAAAAAAACCAATATGTTATAGAAAACCATTAGGCTACAAAAATCCAAAAATAAATGCACTTTAGTGGTACATAAAATGCAACAAATAATAGTCAAACTGTAATAAAAATGAACTTGGTTGGATGTTGGTTTGTCTAATGAAATTGTAAAATGTTTGGTAATGAAATATGTAATATGTAATATACATAAAAACAAAGAGTATATAATAATTTAAACATAAAAAGAAAGAAAATTAGAATGCATAACATTTAATATGTATGTATAAGGATATTCGGTATGCATATCTTGTATAAAATACTCCTATTATTGGTTGACTCAACACCGGTCATGAAAACTTAACGTATCCAAGGGTATCCTCATGCATTTCTGATTGAAATGAAAAATATTAATATGTCAAAAATTAAAATTCAAATAAATAACTATTCATTTATTGGAAGTTATCCCTATAATATGTAAAAAATTAAATAGAGAATACATAAACAAAAAAATAGTAAATTTTAGGAAAATACACACGACTAACATACATGGAAAAATGATATAAAAAATAATAATTTTCAAAATATAAATTTCATCAATAAAAAAATGTAGAGTAAGAAACAAAATTAAAACAATAATGACATACAAACTAATATATAACATAAGCACAACCAACCATATGTATTTCATGACCCCACACCATGAGGGGTCAAAAAAGGATAAATTGTCTCTAGTTTTGTTTAAAACATTACAAAATCATAGATAAATAATTGAAGAATGTTAAACTTGATTTAAAGATGGAGATATATGATGACATATGAAAATTAGATACCTATTCATATAAAATATGAAATGCTTGCTTTACAGGTAAGTCGGTATCCATTGTAATAACCAATAATCAACTCACCTCAAAATTAAGTAGAATAAAAGAAAATGTAAAAAAATAACACTTTCTTCATTTAATGAAAACATCCAAACTATAAAAAAAAATATAAACCACTATCCTTATAATATGTGAACATCTAAAGAGTCATACATAAATAAAAAACATGGTAAATTTTAAGAAAATTCACACAATGATCATGAAGGGGAAAATTATATAGAAAATATATTTGAAACATGAACCACAAGTAGAATCTAAATTAAAATTTTAGAGAAATGAAGTTACTATTTATACAATAAAAGGGAAATAGAATACAAATTGGAAATAATTGGTGGGAAAAAATGAAAACGGATGAGGTTGTATTTAATGGAAACTAGAGTTTAGATGCATGACAAAAGATTTGGTAATAAGGGGGGATGATAAAAATCAGCGGTGTCTGACAGTGGATCAAAAATTGAGGAAAATGAAAAAATATGGGAAAAAATATTTATAAAATCTGTAATACTTTTTATACTTGTGATATGAAATATCAAAAATTGGATGTTGATGCGAGAACATGGTACCATTGAAGTTCCAATTATGGTTTCCATGAGTTAATTATGTGGGTGAGGAATAGAAAAGTAAATGAAACCCAAAACGAGGAGAAGGGGACAGACCTAGGGGTGGATACGAGAAAGAAAAGGGGACATGCAGTAGGAGTGGAGGGGTAGGGGAGGAGGCAGAGGTGGTGAGGTGTAGGTACAAGTGCAGGCGAAGGTGATGACCACAACCACAAAATAGGGTTTTATTAGTGCTAGAAAAACTTTATCAGCACTAAAAAAGTGCTAATAATTGAGGCGTTGTTAAAATGGGGTCCTGATTATTAGTGATAAAAGAGATAATAAAGTCCCCTTTCATTAGTGCTAAAAAAATTGGTGATAAAAGTTAAAAACAATTAAAAAATAATCTTTAAATCAGAGACCCGCCCTTTTAACAGCATTAGGAAGCCCTACCCGCACCCCCACCACCCCCTAATAGCGCTAGGTGAACCCACCCCCACCCTTTAACAATGATATCCCCCCTTTAACAGTTCTAGCTGCACCCACCCCCACCCTTTAACAGCACTGTCCACCATCAGCACCCACATGCGCACCCTGTCTCTACTTGGATTCAAACTCAAGACCTCTCTCTTGCGTGCCTGCACCTTTACCACTCATCCATTTTCTTTTTTTCTCCATTTAATGATATATCTATTTATTTATATATATATTTAGTTATATTTATTCATATATTAAAATAGATTTATATTAATATATATAGTTATATTAATATATTTATATTTATTATTTATTTATTTATTTATTTATTCATATATTAATATATTTATTTATATATTTATTTATATCTATTTATATATATATATATATATTATCTGTATATTTACTTGTATATTGATATATATTTATAATATTAGTTTTAAATACAATTATAAAATATGTTTTTTTGTTTATATAAATAAATATATATATATACATATATACAACATACATATATACAACATACATACACATGTATATATATTATATATATGTGTATCTTTAAGTATAATTATAAATATTTATATATATTTACATATATTACATAATCATATGTATATTCATATTTTAGAATATATAGATAACATATATCAGTTTGTTAATACAGACTAATATATACACACACATGCACACACACACACACATTATATAGGTATATAAATGTTCATATATTTGTATTTTAAATAAAATGGATATTATAAGGCTTATATAGTGAGAAATATACTTTATATGTAAATGTGTATAATTATTTATTTATAAAATTTAATTTTTATGTGTGAATATATAAAAAATACGTATATATTTTTATATATTTGATTATAAATAAAAGTACATTGTGAAAAAAGATAAAATTTTAAATCCATAATACCAATGTGAATGCAATCACCAAGAATAAATTCAGTCTCCACTGAAAAAGTGCAAAAGGACCCCCTGACACGAGGCTGAAATTTCATCGAATGTTAAAAAAATTAGGTATCCCGATTAAAAACTCAATATTGGAGGCCTTATGGATCTTTTTGCCTTGAAAAAAGTGAAAAAAGGTTTCCTTTTTCATCAGTGAGTAGAGCTTGTCACAGGCTTCTATTTGATATGTGGTAGAGCTCAAACGGACACCCGAATAAAAAATTATGATTGTTTGAAGTTTGAGTTATGTTTTCAACTTATTTTAAATATTTTATTAATTTTTTGATATTTTGTGTCTTCAAATTGTTATTAAATGATTATTACTTGATGATAATTATTAAATTATTAATTAATAATATTTTTTAAGATATTTTATAAGCCATTCTCACTAAATTTCTTATGTATTAAGTGTAAATGTCTATTTATACTTATTTAAAACATATTTAAAAAATATATATTATATTTATATCAATATGAATATATTTATATATTAATATATTATTTTTAATGAATTGGTTTTTTTAATATACTCTTTATTAGTGCTAGAAAAAAAATGCTAATAAAGATCATCCTCTATCAGTACTACTAAAAAAGCGCTCATAAAGGGGGTCCTTTAACAACGCTAAAAAAGTGCTGATAAAGGGGGTACTTTTATCAATGCTAAAAAAAGCTAATAAATGGGTACTTTTAACAGCGCTTTTTTGATGTTGTTAAAAGTACCATTTATCAGCATTTTTTTAGCGTTGTTAAAGGGTGGGGCTGTGAAAACCCATTTTTGTGGTAGTGGACGGTGAGGATGATGTGGAGGTGGTGATGCGGAGGTGGAGTCGGGGATGTGGGGAAGTAGTGGAATCAATGTTACATGCAAGGACAGATCATGGAAGGGTTGGGAGGAGGCAGATTTGGAGGATAAGGGTTTGGAAGAAGTGGAGATGGAGGCAGAGGCAGAGACCGAGGTAGAGGAGGATAGGAAGATGGTAGAGATGAACGCGGAGGAGATGGAGGTGATGTCAGATGTGGAGTTGGTGGAGGAGGAGGAGTCTGTGGAGATAGACCAATTATTAGGGAGGAGATGAGGAATCTTATATTTGAGGGAATTGGGAAGTGCGGAGAGGAGGGCACGTCACCCAACACGTGGATGAAAATGCCACACCCTTTATTATATATAACAGATTATTTATTTATAATTATATAAATACTTTTTTAAGAAAATTATATTTATTTATTTATAAATATAAATATATAATTTTATAAATATAGTAAATATATTAATTATATAAATATATTTATTATGAATTTATAATTATTTAAATATATAATTGTACATATACTTTTTAAAAATATATATTTATTCATTTATAATTATAAATATATAATTTAATAAATATAGTAAATATAAATTTATAAATATATTTATTTATAAATATTTATTTACAAATATATTTTTAACGTTATGAAGGAATATATAATCTTAAATGTGTGAATGTTAAAAATCAGTGAAATTGAATAATAAAAAATGAGTATACTTTAAAAAATGTTAAAAAAAGAGATAAATTTTATTAATTATAAAAATTATTAAAAAAATAAAATATTGATATATATTGAAATTAAGATGAATAAATATTAAAAATATTAAAACATAGTAAATAAATATTAGAAAATGGTTAAATTTCAAAAACAATATTAAAAATTACAAAGATGTTTGATTGAAAAAAATTGATTTATATGGAAGTAATTTTTTTATTTGTACATAGATGTGTTTACTGCCCAAGGAATGTAAATTTATAATAATTAATAAAATTATATTTTTAAGTGTAAATTATTAGTGTATTTTTTAATTAGCTTTTATTTTTTATTATTATAACATTAATTTAATTATATTAAACTTTTATAAAACTTGATTGCCAATAAAATATTATTTTTACTTTTATTTATTTATTTGAATCATCATTTTTTATTTTATCTGATCTCACGCCACCAGCCATCATTATAGCAGTTGATTCCTCCCCCAGCAGCGCCATCTTCATCGTCATACCCAGCCATCGGCATCACCCGCCACCGCCTTTGTTGTGCCTGTCGAGCTGGTCCATCGTCAACTTTAGTATCAGTCGGCGACACCAATGTGGCCCACCGTTAGCACATTCGTAAACCATTATGGCCCAACATCCACATCTTCCACTGTCATCGCCATGCCCATCATCGCCCAACATCCCACTAACTCACACGGTCCATCCTCATGCACTCAAATTGTATAGTGAACAAAATTGAGGCAAATTATTAAGAAAATGATATTAAGAGATAAATACCAATAAATAATCTAAAAATTTACAAAAAAATCCAAAAAACATATTTTTGTAGGCCTTTCATTGAAATAAATTCTTGGAATTGATCCATGATATCTTTTTTTAAATAAAAAATCATTTTCTTATATAATTCCATTTTGAAAAGACCAAATTATTTAAAAAACTAACTATTAAAACTTAACATATTATTTATAATTAATTTAAGAAACACTGTAACATTAAATTGACTAACATCATCCAAAGAATAAATATTTTATGTTTAATTTTACTCAAGTTTACTAAAATAAAATTTATCACAAGCAATTAAACCAAAAAATATATTTTCTAGTTTTTATTTTGTCAAAAAAATTCTTAAAAAATTGCATCAAAAATAACTAATATAAAACACAAATGAAACAAAATAAATAAATAAAATTCACAAAATAACTATTTTGTTTCCCTATATATTAAACAAGCATAATTTTACTTTGTAATTATCGTAGAACACTTGTTTTCCCTCTAATGTCAATCATCATACTAATTATTCTCTAATCGATAAACATAGTAAAATTAAATACTTTGTTAATATTTATGTCTCATATTTCTATTCCTATATTACTCTATTTATTTCTATTTTCCCTATGTTTTGATTTTTAATAATCCCAAAATGGTGAGAAAATGTTATTTTTCACTTTTAGGTTCAGTATATCTAATCTGTCCATGATTTTTTATCATTAAAAAGAAGAATATTGTTGACTTAGTTATGAACATCCTTATTTTAATGCCCACAAATAATGTTTCTTATATTACTAATTATCTCTATGTTTTATGGTAGTAAACTGTTTTTTGACCAAAACTCTAAAAATGTATAAGTCTTGAAGTGACCATGTCAACCAGTCATATGAATAAGTTCAATTGGCCATGAAGTTCAAGTGATTGCATGTTATAATCCAAGTGACTACATGAACAACCATGTGATTGTATGTCAGAAGAGAAATTTTCTTCTATTTCTTGGATTGACCTCATTAAGAGTTCAAGTGACCTCATGAAGAGTTCAAGTGACTGCCTCAAGGATCCAACCTAACATAAGAAGAAATAAAGTGGCTGCATGAAGAATTCAAGTTATCATAAAAAATGATCATACCAATTTACTATGGAAAGTGATTGTGCCAAGTTACCATGATAAATGAATGTTCCAAGTGACCATGCCAAGTGATTGTGCCAAGTAACCATGCCAAGTAACCATTCCAAGTTACTTAAATCCAAAGTGATCCTTCTTAAGTGAAGACTAAGTGGTCGTGTCTAATTTAAGCAGTGAGAATATTCAAATATTCAACAACTATATTTTGAATAATTCAATAAATAGTCAAAGAATTTAAGGTTTTAAAATATGAGGATTAATTTATGAATATCCTTCAATGAATACTTAGAGAAGGTCCTATCTCTTTTATAAGTAGATTCATTCATGGAAAAAGATAGAGAGAACTAAAAAAGTGATACAAATACATAGAGGACTCAATATAACATACAATTTCACTAAACACTTCCACAACACTCTTTTTTTATGAACTATCAGTGTAACACTCGGTTGAATCTTTTCAAGAACATAGTTAAAGGCAATTAGCTGATAGAAGCTGGTCAAATTGTCTTAATTCAAACTTTGTCTCTTATCATCTTTTGATCACTCTATTTTAGCTTACATTTTAAGTCATGTTTTCATTAATCTGTATATTAATTAGCATAATCTCTTACTTTGTATTTAAGAGTACTAAATACTCTATTATTTACTATTTTACTCATGTTATTCCATGTATAACTGTGGAAGAGTTTGTGTGTAACTTGGACTACTTGTGTGTGGTTGTTATTTATAAAAAACCTGATATGGGTAGTGGATCAGTTTATTTATTTAATAAAATGCTTTATAGTAGGTGATTTCCAAGTGGAGAGGACTAAGTTTTGAATTGGTACTGATCCTCTTGTTTTTATTCTGTTGGATTTTTCTTGTTTTTATTTCCTTGTTTTGTTTTCTATTTTGTTTACTCAATTTTAAAAAACAAAAAAAATATTTTTCAAAACTATATAGCAAAACATTACTTTGATAGTTAGCTTTAATTAGTGTTTTATATACTGTGTTTAAAGTAATTGGATTTATTTCAAAGGTTAAAGTAATTTTTAAATTGTTTTAATTAAACTTGGATCGAGCTTTTGAGAAATCTTTCAAAAACATTTAATTATATATTTCTACTATTTTAGTTAACTGGGATGTTTTATAAATTGGGGATTCAGTTTTAAATTATTTTAAAATAGAAATTTTTAATTGGAAACTTAATTCACCCCCTCTTGATTTGTCCACTCTGACCAACATTTGGTATCAAAGTTTTTATATTTCTTTAAATTGTGATCAAGTTTTAACCAAAAAGATTAAAAACTTTATTTATTCTAAATGTATATATTTATGGATAACAATATACTCGAGGGTAATGATATGAATATACCTCCTTACTTTAATGATAGAAACCATGCTTAGTGGAATATTAAGATGAAAATATATATCAAGACCGTGATTTTTGATATTTGGATAGTAATAGATGGAAAATATGAAAAACCTAAAGTTTCTAGAGCTGATTGGGGAAATTACACAAAGGTTTCTTATGATTGTAATTGTAAATCCATGAATGTCTTATATTGTGCATCAGTTGAAGATGAATTCAATAGAATTTACGCATGTTATACTGGTTTTGAAATTTGGGATACACTTGTTGTGTATCATGAAGGGACATGAAATGTTAAAGAAATGTTCTTGAATACCTATACTATTTAAAATTATTCTTTTATAATGAAACCCGATGAATCAATTTCTAATATGTATCTTAGGTTCAATATAATTTTTAATACAATGCATCCACTTGTAAAGAAAATTAAAGATAAATATCTAGTGATGAGACTCCTACGATGCTTACCAGACCAATGGAGAGGAAATTTTGTCTCCAATCGAGAATCATGTGATATAAGTGAACTACAAGTGAAGGAGCTGATTGAAAAACTCATGATATATAGGGAAGAGTTTAAATTAAATAAATAAGATGTTGAAGAAAAAAAAATTAGTTGCTTTCAAAACATTTGTGTCAAAGATGAAGGAGAAAATCAAAGAATATAGTTCAAGTGAGGATGAATCACTCGATGACAGTAATGAGGATATGGAATATTTTTCCAAGATATTTAAGAAGTTCTACAGGAAGAATAAATTCTTCAAAAAAACAAACTATATAGAAAATTATGACAAAAGAGGTAATTGGAAAAATAAAAATCAACCAAGAGAGGTGAATTGTAATGAATAGAAGAGGAAAGAGCATATCAAAGATGAAAGTACAGGAGAAGGGAAAAGGACCAAATAAAGTTATGAAATAAACCTGAAGCACCTCATAGAGAAATTTTTGTGAGTCTGATTCAAGCATAGAATACAAGGCTAATAGGGAAAACATGTGCTTTATGACAAACACATCTGAGGTAATAAATGTTGTCTCTAAATATCCCGCTCATATCTCTAATATCTCTAAAAATGAAAATAATTATGAAAATATAACTAATGAAGATTTATTTTAATATTTCAATATGATGGAAAAAACTTTTAATGAACTTAAATATAAGTATAAATATTTTAAGAAAAAACATACTTTATCTGTTTATATTAAATTTGATCGTGCTAAAGAAAAAAATAATTCTCATTTATTAAAATAGAACAATGAACTAAAAATGTAAAATGAGAAACCTAAAAATGATCTTTAAAGGTTTATGAATATAATGGAAACCTTGACCAGGATGGTTGGTAAGAAGACAACAAACAAGTACACAAATGGGATCGAATACTAGCCCAGTCAAAGGAAAATTTATAAAAAAAATTATTCCTAGATCAAACTCTTCCAATTCTATAAAAAGTTCATATTATTGTAGAATAAATAAGGATTTTATTAATAAAATTCTTAATTATTCTTATGGTAAACCTATTAAATAATTTTATATTCCAAAATCTCTTATTTCTAACTTTTATAGACCCAAGAAAGTTTGGGTACCAAAATCATTTCTTATTTAAATTTGTTTAGGAAAAATTCTTGAAGAGTACCAGTATGTATCTATGGTATCTAGACAATGGATCTTCTAGACACATTAATAGAGACTGGTCAATATTTAAGAGCCTTATAAAGGTATAGGATGGATAAGTCGCTTTTGGTGACAACACCAAAGGAAAAATAATAGGGGTTAGTCAAATCAGTAATTCCAATTCTATTTTAATTTATAAAGTCTTATTTGTTGATGGTTTAAAGTATAATCTACTTAGAATAACAAAATCATGTGATGATGGTTTCCATGTCAAGTTTTAAAACGATTCTTTCACATCCATGATTCTAAACATGATTTTGTTTTTACTACTTCATGAATTAATAATGTTTACACAGTTGGTTTAGATTATTTATTTTATTAAAACATTTCTTTCTTAAATTACTTTCACAATAAATTTTGGCTATGACATAGGAGACTAGGCCACTATAACATTTAATCTATTATAAAGATAACTAGGAAAGTTTTAGTTAAGGATCTTTATAAACTATAATTCTCAAATAATAAAGTTTGTAACCCCTATCAAAAAGGGGAACAACATAATATTTCTTTCAAACCAATAAAAGAAGTTTAAAAATATCAACCCCCAAAGTTGGTTCACATGGACTTGTTTGGAACTTATAGTGTTTATAGATTAAATGGGAAGCAGTATGCCTCTGTTCTTGTAGATGAGTATTTTAGATGTACTTTGGTATTTTTTTAGTTCATAAAAGTGATGCGTGTTCCTACTTTAAAAAATATGAAATATTAGTATAAAATATTAGTTGACTTACTATTAAGACCTTAAGGAGTGATCATGGTCATGAGTTTTAAAATAAATAATTTGAAACTTTTTGCTCACAACATGGATATAATCACAAATTTTTTTCTTTTAGTACTCCCTAGAAGAACGGTGTTATAGAAATAAGGAATATGACTCTTCAAGAAATTTTTCGGACCATGCTCAATGAGTATTAATTACCTATTTATTTTTGGGCAGAGGGTGTCAATACAACATTATATATTATCAATAGGGTTCTTATTATACTACTTTAAAATAACAATTCATATGAGTTATGAAATGGAAAAAAACCAAAGGTTAATAAATTAAGAGTTTTTTGGATGAAAAGTTTATATTCTCAACACAAATGAAAGTTTAGATAAATTTGAATCTAAAGTTATGAAATAATCTTCTTCAGTTATTCAATATCTAGTAAATCACATAGGGTGTTCAATAAAAGAAACAAACTTGTGAAATAATCTATACATGTAAAATTTGATGAAACAAATCCACATGAGACTAAAAATTATTTATAAAACATTGAGGATGATATTTATAACTTGAATATCAATACCTCAACCAAGCTGAGTGATTGTCCTATAAAATATACTATAGAAAAATAACCCAACATTAAGGGATTATTTGAACCATATACTAAAGAAGAAAATGAAGTACCAAGTATTTCTATCCCTAGATCCATTGGAACTCATAGAGACCATCCTTTAGATGTTATTATAGAAGATCTAGATATAGGTACTTATACTAGGTATTCTCTTAGAAACCTAATTGAACATAAATCATTCTTATCACAACATGATCCTAAAAACATCATTAAATTGAAAGATGATGAATTTTGGGTAATTACTATATAGTAAGATTTGAATTAGTTTAAAAGAAACAAATTTTGGGAAATGGTGGAAAGAACTAAGGACTTTCTGACCATTGACACTAAATGGGTGTTTAGGAATAATGTTGACAAGTTTGGAATAATAATAAGAAATAAAGTTAGACTGGTTTCACAAGGGTATAGTTAAGAAGAAGGTATTGAATATGAAGAGACTATTTCACCAGTAACAAGACTTGAGGCAATTAGAATGTTTTTTGCTTATTCAATACATTTTAATTTCAAATTATATCAAATTAATGTAAAGATAAATTTTCTTAATTTTTATATTGTTAAGGACATATTTGTTGAAAAAAACCCTTGTATTTCAAAACCTTAATTTTCAAAATCATATTTCTAAATTAGTAAAATCTTTTTATGGTTTAAAATAAGATCCCATATCTTGATATAATAGGATCAACACTTTTTTGTTATTTCTAAATATTTTTCAAAAGGTGGTTTTGATCCTAATTTTTTTATAAAAAGGATTTCAAAAAATGTTTTATTACTTCAAATTTATGTTTATTATATTATCTTTGGATCATCCAAACAATTCTTTATGTACTGAATTTTCAAAAATGATATAAAATGAATTTTAAATGAGTTTAATGGGAAAGTTAAAATTCTTCCTTGGTTTTTAAATTTTTCAAAACAACGACGGGATTGTTTCAAATAAAAGTAAATACAACAAATATATTTTTAATTATTTTGGTATAGATAGCACCAAAGGTAGTGATACTCCCATGAGTACAAGTTATAAGTTAGATCTGGATTAAACTTGAAAGTTGGTTGACCAAACTGCTTACAAAGGTATCCAACCTAATATTATGTTTAGTGTATGCATATGTTCTTGTTTTCAAGAAAACCTAAAAGAATCAAATTTGAATGTCATTAAAATAATTCTCAAATACCTCAAAAAAATCAATTTTGGACTATTCTACTCTAGAGGCCATGCATTTGAATTAGTTATTTATCCTGATGCTAATTTTGGTGGTTGTAAATTAGATAGAAAAATAACCTCTAGATCATGTCATCTTGTGGGAAAGTCTCTAGTTTCATAGTGTTGTAAGAAACATAATTTTGTTGCATTATCCAATACTGAAGCTGAGTACATAGTTGTAGGTATTTTTTGTATATAAATTTAGTGGATGAAATACACTCTACTTGACTATGGTTACCAGTTTCGACATGTCTCTATAAATTGCGACAATACAAGTGCTACAAATATCTCTAAGAATATTTTGTCTCATTAAAGGAAAAAAATATATTGATATAGGATATAACTTTTTGTGATAACATTTTCAAAAGGGTTTTATAACTCTTGCATTCATTGGCATTGAATATCAGCTTGATGATATTTTTACCAATAATTTTAATATAAAGAGACTAAATTATATCATACATGAGTTAAGAATCCTTAATTATTCCTAAGTATTTCAATTTATTTATAACTCTTATATATGTAAAAATTATTATTATAATGTCTAACATCTATGTTTATTAAGATTTTTATTAATTTAATATGTTTATCTATTATTGTTACTACTCTTGTTATTAAGAAATTGTGAATTTTAGTTCACCTGACCAGTTAAGTAACCATGATATTTGTGTTCATACAATCTGTTAAGTGACCATTAGCAACTTGTCATGAGGACAATATACCTACCATGAGTTTATAGTCAGTATACCTACCATGACTTATCAATGTAACCATGATTTTATAGTCACTTAACTTTTTGTGATTGTTTAAAGTTTGAAATTTTATTTTAAAGTGTTTTGGTGGGATTTTTCTTGAGTTTATTATTATTCCCTAAATAATGGAATAAAATTTCAAATAATAATAATAATAATCAGATATATCATCCCTACAAATACTTTCTATTTTTCAAATCCCTACCTTATCTCATTCTCTTGAATCCATCTTTGTCGAACCTCTCTCTCAAACCCAAACCCAAACCTCTTGAGATTCAAATAAAAGTGAAAAAATGGTTAGAGTAAAAAGATACCATGATGTTGCATCTCCTATTGGATCACCTCCTCTAAATAGATCTAAAAAGGTATCTTGACTGTTATGATCAAACTATATAATCCTTATTTTTTAGATTGGCCTATATGTGTAGAAAAGGAAGTAGATAGCAAATGGATTTAGTGTAATGGATCTTTAATGTGAAAATATAAATATAAGTAAGGGTGGAGTTAATGGTATAAAGAAAATGGTAAACTTTTTTATCCTTGGTTGGTTAAGGATTTTTATACCCATATGAAACTAAATTCTAGTGATTCAAGGGATACTATTAAAATAATGATGAATAGATAAAATTTGGTATTTTCCTCAAATATCTCAGCTAAATTCTTAAGTGTGGATTATATGGGAGATTATAAAGACTATTATAGATCATGTCCTATGAATCATGATCATTTTGAGTTTTTGAATGCTCTTGAGTAATTAACTAGGAATAGGACTCCCAAGAGACCAAATATTATAGATTTTAGTGGAGAATGCATATTTTTGGTAAAATTTATAAAATATTTGATTATTCCCAGAAAAGGGACTTTATCATTTTAAGGAACCAAAATTTATTCTTTATTTATCTGAAAAAGAATAGAATTTAGATAATCCCATCAAGGTATTTCATGATACATATGACTAAGTTTTTCAAACCTTCCTCAATTTTAAATTCCCCTACCCAAAATTAATATCAACCCTCTTTGGATTTAAATAATTAGTTCATGATGGAGAGGAAGGAGTCATTTTATGTGATAGTTTTTACCTAAATCAAAATATCTCTTGGCACATTGAGATGAAATAGAATCCATGGAGAAAATAATGGGTAGTAGAAAATAAAAAGATCTATGATAAATTCAACCCTATTAATAATTTTGTCCGACCAAGATGCCATGTGGATCCTAGTCTAGATCCAAATGAAATTATTGAATACTCTTATGATGAGGATGAAGTTTCTATAGAAGTTGAAGAAGAGAAAATAGAGGTATATGACTAAGTGAAGAGGCTAGGGTAGCCTTTAAAAATGTCATAGATCCCTCTACTGTAGTTTCATTTGGATCTCCCAACTCTCTCTTTCCTCTACCCTTCAGAGTTTAAGATTTAGAAGGTGATAACCTCATTGATACTGAGGTATCTATAAGTGGTTGTTTTGAATAAATTACATGGGAGAAAATTGACTCAGGTGAGTCTGTAGAAATTGAAGAAAGTGAATAAATTGAAGAAATTTCTTCCATTCTAAGACCTATCATTCGAATTAATTATTTTCCAGAAGTAAGGGAAGAACCTCCTTAGGAGGAGGAATCTAATAACGATAACCATGGTTCTAGTACACCTAAGAATTGTGGACCTTTCATCTCATCTGTTCAAGTATTACTTGAAGGATCCATGATTATTGATATTGATTCTCAAGATAGAGTGGAATTATATCCTCCTTGGCCACCAATTTACCAAGCATCAGAAAAAATGTTTAGTATAACTCCTATTAAATATTTTGAATAAACTTTGGATATAAATTTGACTAATACTGTTGGATATCATCATATAGAACTTTTTGAAGTTGATGAAGAAGCTAGTATATAACTAGAAGTTTAATCCTTGAGATTAGAACCAGTGGAGATTGAAGGTGAGTTAGATGGTAGTAAGTTTGGTTCTGACTCATCTGCTCCTCTACCTTCTTATATACCTTCTAAATCCTATGTAACTAAAGAGGATTTTAATGATTTTAAATCATGTTTTATGGGTGTGTTGAAATAATTTTTGATTATTTTTTGAAGAAAAATGGAATTAGTTAGAGACGATGATATATCCACAACAGTCGCTCTTGTGATTTATCATTTTCAAACTAAAATCCATCTTAAAATGGATCTTATGAATAATTTGATTGAATATTTAAAAGATTATGTTAGTGATATGAAATATGATCTTCAGGATATGATGTTGAAGCTAGATCAAACATTTATGAATTTAGTTTCTCTGGATTCTACATTAGTTACTCCTCTTGTAACTTATTTTATTCCATATCCAACTCATATACAAAGTATTTTTAATGAATATTACATCAAAGATATTATAAATAATGAGTGGAAAGTAATATTTTTTGAGTTTTATAAAATCATAGATTTGGTATTTAAAGGATTTCAAACCCATGTAGCAAAGACCTTAGAGCTAGTTATAAAGGATTTCAAGTAATCTGGTAGAGATAGACACACCATTAGAAGGGCCATTAATTTCTATCTTAGTAGGATCTTCACTGAATATGTTATAAAGACCATATTTAAATCATTAGTTTATGATCTCATAATTCCTCCCTTGAATCAATCCTTCAAGTATCAAGTGAACAAGATAAAGGTTCTTACTCTTATTTTGGAAGCCTTTATGAAGAACAAAGAAGATTATTTTCAGGATATGGAGCATATTTCAAAGGCTATGAAAGGTTTCACTTGATTTCCTAATACTTACCTCTACACTTCCAATACCACTATCTTGACTCCTCCTACCTTACCTCTTTCTTCATCCCCTACTCCTACCACCTCTACTTCTAACCATTTTGGCTTGTCTCCTAGAAAATTTGTTCAACATCTTTTCACTATTTCCTTTTGTTTGGTTATTTAGAAACTTGCTTCAACCTATACACCACAACATACACCCCCTATACTATCCTCTATAGAAAAAGTAAAGGATCTTATTCATCCTTCCAACATTCAAGATGTATTTTATTCTAATTCTGATTGGTATACCTAATGGGGTCTCTTTTGTTGTAATAATTTTGATATTAATGAAATAACTTGTTAATATATATGTCTTTCCTTTCTATTCATATATTTATTACTCTATTTATTTCTATTTTCTCTCTACTTTAATTTTTTATAATCCAAAAAGGGGTAAAAGACGTGATTTTTTACTTTCAGATTCATTATATTTAATCTGTCCATGATTTATGATCATCAAAAAGGAGGAGATTGTTGACTTAGTTTAGCATCTCCTTATTTTAATGCCCAAAAAAACATGTCTCTTATATTACTAATGATATTTATGTTTTATGATAGTAAACTATTTTTCTGGTCAAAACTATAAAAATAGAAAAGTCTTTAGGTGACTGTGTCAACCTGATATACGAAGAATTTCAACTGAATATGAAGTTCAAGTGACTGTATAGAAGTGACTGCAAGTTATAATCTAATTAACCGCATGAACAACCATGTGACCATAATTCAGATGATAAATTTTCTTTTAAGTCTTAAACTAACCACATGAAGAGTTCATGTGACTATATAAAGAGTTCAAATATCTTCCTGAAGGATCCAACCCGCTGTAAGAAGAAGAAAAGTGACTACATAAAGAAGTAAAGTTACCATGGAAAGTGATGGTTCCAAGTTACCATGGAATGTGACCATGAAAATTTACCATGTTAAGTAATTATACCAACTGATCATGCCAATTAACCATTCCATGTAATCATGCTAAGTGAGCATAAGCCAAAAGTGATTGTGCTTACATGAAGACTAAGTGACCGTGTCTAACTTAAGTAGTTAGAATATTCAAATCTACAATGGTTATATTTTGAAGTATTTACTATGGAGTCAGAGAATTTAAGGTTTAAAAGTAAGATGATTAATTTATGAATGTCCTCCAATGGTTACTTAGAGAATTTTCACTCTCTTTTAAAATTAGATCCATTCATGGATAAAGATAGAGATAAATAAAAAATGATACAGAGATATAGAGGACTCACTCTGACAAACTACTTTACTAAACGATTCCACGACACTCAGTTTTTCTAAAATCTTAGTGAAACAATTGTTTAAATCTTTTCAATTACATATTTAATGATAATTGATCAACCAAAGCTAATCAGATTAAGCTTCTTCTAAAATTATCTCTTTTCATCTTTTTCTCACTCTATTTTAGATTAATTTTGAGTTGTGTTTTCATTACTCTGTTTATTCATTAGCACATGATATTTCTTTGTATTGAAGAGTACTAGATACTCTTTTATTTACTATTTTACTAATGTTATCCCATGTATAGTTGTGAAAGAGGCTATGTGAATCTTGGACTACCTATGTTCATTTTTTTATTTGTAAAAAAACTGATCCAAGTTATAGATAATTTTATTTATTTAATAAACTATTTGGAAGTAGCTGATTTCCAAGTGGAGAGGACTAAGTATTGTCTTGATATAGAACCTGTTGTTTTTATTCCAATGTGTTTTTCTTATTTTTTTCTTAATTTTTTACTCTATTTTTTAAAATCAGTTTTAGTTTTCAAAACTATATAGAAAATCATTACTTTATTAGTTATCTTTAATTAGTGTTTTATATACTATATTTAAAGTAATTATATTTATTTAAAATTTTAAAGTTATTTTGATTTTTTCTATCTAAGGTATGATCAATATTTTCAAAAAACTTTTGAAAGATTTGAATTATAAATTTCTACAATTTTAGTTAACTGTACTATTTTTTAAATTAGGGATTTAGTTTTAAATTATTTTAAAACAAAAATTTTTAATTCGAAACTCAATTCACCCCCCCCCCCCCCCCCTCTTGAGTTGTCTACTCTGACCAACGATGCCTGTGTGCAAGCCTTTAAAACAAGGAACTACATTTATATAAATATAAATCCATATTTTCATTAATGTATCTTGTAGTAACCCTTACTCAATATTCAAAACCATTTCATAACCTTTATGCAAAAACCTTTACACTAGTTTAGGAATTACTCAGATACCTTAACATGGCCCCTCACATATAGGTAATTAAGATATGAACTTTACATTAGATCTCATGTATATGGAATACATTGGTTAATTTTACACAACCCATCTACATAAATGTAACTCCATAGTTACCTTTACACAGCCTTTCTATGTAAGGGTAAATCGTATTTCTATATTTTCAAAAAACCTAAAAAATGATATTTTTCAATTTTTTCTTCATTTTGAAGTAAGATTTCATAAATATAAATCAAGGGATCACTCAGATACCACTGAATGGTTTCAAAAAAGTCTAATAATTATTATTATAAGCATCATAATCAATTTAAAACCCTATTTCCTTGATCTCCCATGCATAACATATGAAACCTTCAGGAAAAATAGAATTGAAGAAATAATATTGTAAATGTGTGTACCTTACATAGAAGAGAATCTTCATCATCTCAATCACCATGGAATAGGTTTTAGATAGGTTACCAGGGCTATCTAAAAGACATACCCTCTTTATAGTGTATCTACGATCCAACTCAATCACATTTATCACATGCATAATTATCCTTCTCCCATGATGTTCTAGAATCTTGGTATGCAACTGAAGAAGAAGAATAAGAGAGTTATGGATATTTGGAATTTTTTTCCAACCATGATGGAAGAAAACCTACAACACTACCATCACATGATAATGCTTATATAAGCCACAAGGTTTCTCCTTTTTTAGTTATATTTACTCATGTGTTCATAACGTATGAGTAAATTCCATGGTCAGTTCATGTATCATATACATGAAATGAAATTCCTACCAATTGTTTCATAAAATGAAATGCTACATTAAATGATAGTCATGTGGGTGATCAAACTACCTAAATAATAACTATTATCATAGTTAATATAAATGATATATCTATAATGCATGTAAATGATAATTTTCATGAAAAAATGATACACCATGTATATATATATATATATTCATGGTTTTAGGGAATATATCCTTCATGGGGATTCTCCTTAGTAAATATATGGGTTGGGATCTCCTCCATTGTAAAATTATAGTTTTAGGATACTCACATATATAAAATTATATCCCATATTTTAGTGGGTGACATACTCTATTGGTTAGGGTTCAAAGATTAGACGTAGAATCATTTGGATTTAAACTACTATAAAATTCCTTGTATTCATCTCTTTAATTTTATGTTTACACTGTTCACACATTATATACAGTTAATCATTAGGGATTCAATTGTTAAATATCATAATCCACCAAAATCCACAATTATATTATCAATAACTCTAATAATTTTAATATTGACAATTCATCCCCACCCCCCTTTTACTCCAATAAGAACCTAACTAGGAGTAGGAAAGGAAGCTTGAAAGGGAAGGTGGGGCTTGGGGAGGAAGAACACATCTTATTATCAAGGAGGGAAGGAACAAATTGAGTGAGGAAATCATTTTTTAATTTTTTTTTATATAATTAGAGGTAGTTTTTTAAAAACAACCACTAAAATACCATCACTAAACAATAGAATTGTTGTAGTGAAAGATAAATAGAGTATATTGAGTGATGATACAATTATGAATCCTGGTTAATAAAATATCAATTGAAAAATGGGTTATATTACATAGTATCATTTACAGGAGGGGTGTTGTAGTTGATACACTAACTTATTTCTCTATAGGTTCCTTGATATGTTTCTAGATACTGATCTTGAAATTTAGGTAAGTTCCACACATTGAGAAAGGTAACTAGAGGGTAACACACTAAGTGTGTCTAGAATCTCAATAAATTCTATTTAATATAAGTTTGATAATAAATTTATTCTCAACTCTCTATAATAATATTTATTCAAGAAAAATATTATCATTAAAATTTAATTTAAAGATATTTGAGTTTAGTAGAGTTTATTTTTATCTATTAATTAATATTCACAAGATAATGAATATACTATTTACTTATAACGACCCACATCATCACAGTTTAGAAAATTACTAAAGGAATTTGAGTTTTTTGTTTGTTGGATGTTCTATTATGAGGACCGAGGATCATACAGGGGGTTCAACCCTTAGGATGTCCAAAAGATGAGCTTTTGAGCATGACTCAAGGCTCAAGTGGTGACCTGAGGATTTAGAAGAACCAACAGAAGAGGGATAAGTTGTTTGGGCTATTTTATCAAACACTAGTCAGCTGGTGGCCTAACACTAACTAGGTAATAGCCCAGCAGGCTTCTTGGGGTCACCAACCAGCCGGTGGCCATCTACTATCCAGTCAGTGGGGCTTCTAAGAATTTTTAATTGGGGGAAACCTATTATATTCACTTTGTGACACCTTTATCTCCCATCCCCTCTTCTCCCTCGATCTTACTTGAGTTAGGTGGGAAAGGGGGCTCCTCCCATGGATATTTTGGAACCCTCTCCCTCATTTTTTTCATTTGAAGGGTTATTCATTACAGGTTGATTCATATGGGTAAGTCTAACATCATCCTTACCTTAAATCCCTATTTCTTCTTGTTTCCTTTAATTGGGACCCTAATTCTATGAATTTATGGATTCCTTCATGGAACTGTTGCATCATACTTGATTCAAGAGGTGATTCTTGGCAATTAGGCCCTGTTATGATTGAGGTTGTAAGTCCATACCATGTTACAGCTTTCGTATGATATCGTATGCCTTGAATTTCATGTGTGCGTGTACATATCCCTATGAGAAATATTATTTTGATTTTATCATGAGATATTTAATTTGGTATTGATATAGGAGGATTGTTAGAGGGAGATTATGGGTTGTGTACCATGAAAATGGTGAAAACAAGCCTCATTATAAGAATATAAATAGGTCCATGGGCATGGTTTTTTGGGATTAGAACAATACATTTGTGTTAATTTGAGGCTAGTGAGGTTAGGATATATTACATTGGGGTTCAAGTAGTGAACCCCATTGTGAATGTACTTTGGAAATGATGTATGAGAGTTGTGTGTTGGTGATAATGATGGGGCTCACCATTTTGGAAAACGAACACAAAAGGTATCGTTAGGTTCATAAAGTTCTTTAATGACTTGGATAATTGGCATTAGGGTTTAGGTGGTGAATTTTCCTTGGCGTATAACTTGAATCAGTGAGTGGGGTTTTGCTTTGGTTTATAAAAGTGGGAATGTACACTTGGTTAAACGGGATTAGAAAGTGTCGTTTGGGATTAGGATAATTTTAGATGACTTGGGTAAATGACCTGAGGGATTATATGATGTTTTCAATGCTTGACATGTGATGTGAGGATGACCATGAGTAAGGTGGTTTAGCCTAGTAGTTATGATGTTCTTCATGAGTGAGATGTTGGGATTGGGTTATGACGGGGTTCTTCCCCTTGCTTATTTTTTCTAACGATCGTATTATGCTGGTGTGTGGAATCCCTTAACCATACAAGGATGGTCCATTGTGCATGTTTTTCTTCCCAAGAACACTCAGGATGGGTTGGTGTGAATAATGGTCTTCCTAAGAACCCTCGAGATGGGATAATGTGTATGTTTACTCCCTTGACCATGAAAGGATGGTTCAGTGTGTATATTGGGACTCCCAAAAACCTTCAGGATGGGCCGTTGAGATGGTTGGGACTCCCAATAACTATCGGGATGGAATAGTGTGCATGATTGGCCTCCCTAGAGTCCTCAAGGATGGGTGGGGGTGACCTTTTTAACCTCTATGACTACACAAGGATGGGTATATGTACTTGATGAGTCCATGTTTTCTGATCGGAAATGGATCATGGGTTACATATGCTTATGGTTTATGATAGATGTTCTTATGGATATGTTCCAAAGTAGGTAGGTTCGGGGTTTGTGGTGGGATGGTTAGTGAATAATGACCTGGAAGGATGAATGTTATTCATGTATTTGTTTTCAATCATCTCATACACTTTTTTATAACCTACTGTATTTCTGATAAGGATGCATTAGTGGTGTCATGCCAAGTTTACACTCACATCCTGCATGGGAATTTTGGTGCGTGTGCAGCCATTTGTTGGTTAGGTATTCAGATGTGGGTTGGGACCCAGCTAGGATAGTTTTATAGGAGGAGTATGTTGGTTGAAGTGATGTTGAGATAGACCCAAATATCCTTGTGGATATAACTTTTATTTTATTTTTGTGGTTATTTATACGGATCTATCTTATATAGGGGTCTTCTTGACTTGTATGAAAACTGTTATAGTGTAAGTTATTATTAATATTTCTACATTTTATTTCCACTGATTACTCTGATTATTGTTATGTAATTTCATACTCTAGTTTTGGTTATATGTTACTGAGGACATAGTCTCCCCATGTTCCTATTTATTCCCTCACTGTTAGTTATCAATATCTTGTATACGAGGAAATGTGCATTAGGTCATATACCACCCTCGGACCGAATCGGGTGATTCGGGTCAGTGTGTTACATTATTTATTCCCAAGTTTAGTGAATATGGTAAGATAAATATTTTATTCAATTTATGCAGATATTAAAATAAATAGTTATTCACATGTTGAGTGAATATAATATTTATTTTATCCTATTGAATGAATATATTTTATTGTTCAATATTTAAAAAAAAAATATAGTAGAATAGGGATCCAGTTTAATGATCCAATGAAAATGATTTATTTAATATAATTTGAATAATTGTTAATTGATTTATTTAATAAATGATATTAGATTAAACAAATATCATAGTATATAATAATACTAATAATACTAATAATAATATTATTATTATTATTATTATATTTTATATAGGTCCCTCAGGGTGTAGCTTAGTGGTAGTTGTCTTTGTGGGTCTCAGATAGGTCTCAAGTTTGTGCCCCACTGATTACTTCCATACATTTGTGTGCTGCATGATTTTCTTTGTAATTTAGCCCCCCAAATCAATTTAAATATTTTATGTGTGTATCACTTAGATTATATAAGATGATAAGGGCCTTTGTACAATTATTTTTATTTAAACCTAAGTATATAATCTAAGATATATTATTTTCTAAATAATACATGTTATAAACATTAAAAAATTTGGAAACGTTTTCTCAACCCCCAATGAAAATTATCCCATTCCCCCTCTCATGAAATAATAGGGGAATAAGAGACCCTCATGGTGATCAATGTTGAATGATGTGAAGCACTGGATTCTTTAATTCTAGCACCCAAAACATCAATAACATCATTTATAAATTTTTAAAGTGTGCATGGATATGTATAGATGGGTCCTTTTTTGGATTATTCATCACAACAACAACAAAATAAAAATAGTGGAAAAAAATTATCAAGGGAATACCACAGTCGAGGTAATTCCATATTTACATTAATTATAATATAAATATGCATGATTCTATATATGCAATTATGGGGTGTATTTTTTAGGGTCCTTTCCTCTATCCTATACCATCCAGTATCAACACATAAGATCTTCTGAGGTTATATCCTAACACCAATTGGTTATAGGAGTAACTCATCCAATCGTATATTCCATCCATCAATACTCATGGAAACTAATGTGGGACTGAGTTTGCACCCAATAATCCTCCCCTAAACCCAAATACCACATAGTGGGGTCTCCCCTTCAATGATAATCCATCATATCCAAACATCTTGAACTATTATTTTATTATCATTGAGACTCATCACTTGACCAATGTTATTAAGAAAAATTTTCAACACAAGGCACCACAGATCAATATTATTCAATCAAGACACCATTATCATCATTAAACTAGTATGAATATATGTTTACCACATCACAACTAAGATACACCATGACTTTGATACCACTTTTTAGGATACTTTCCTTTAGACCATACCTTTTAGGCCCAAAACATAATCTCTTATGGGGTTCCATCCAAAAACTAATTAGTGATAGGAGGAGTGCCTCATCCAAACTTATATACCAGTCACAATTCCTCACAGAAAATGATGTGGGAATGAGTTTTCACCCAATAATAATCATTTTATTCTTCATATTTATCCATTTATTTTAAATATAAAATAATTGAGCCTCTAATCAATGTTTCCATTATAACCTATAACATTCAAATACAAGGAGATGATTCGTTAATTGCTAATTTGGTGACTCTTGGTGATTCAAGTAGAATCTTGTTGTTTATTTGAAGATATTTCAAAAAGTGTACAGGATCATATTATACTTGTTGGGAGAAATTTATACACTCATGATTTCATGGATATACATTTATCATTTTAAACCCATTTAGTGATTCTAGTGGATCATATAGTGATGGATAATCCCACATCATGCCAAGGATGTAGTTGTTCATTTTTATCAGTGAATCTTGCACGTAGTTGTGTTCATGTTTTTTTGTGTGAATGTGAATATGTAATCACTAAACTAAATTGATTAAAATCAAAAAGTTTTGATGGTGAAGAAATAAGATTGGTGACAACTTGATTGTTGATCATCTAAATCGATGAACAAGGTTTGATTGGTGGAATAATCCTAAAAAACATTTATCAACTAATCCATCCCCTTATCTCAGTGAATAATTGTTATGGAGTTGCACTATATTGATATTAGTGACCTTTAAAATTTCTAAAAATAATAACCATGAGTCGTATTTAATGTCAACATATAAAAATTATTCTCTTCCATTAAATAAAAAACCACAACATCATATTTCATTGTAGTTATAATCTATGACTTTTAAAATTCATTAAGTATATTAAATCATGCTTCTCCTTCAGTTTTAAAGTTTCCTTCACATCACAGTACCTGAAAAAAAACATATGTATGCACAAATCCATAAATTGTAAAATAAAAAAATCATATAAAGCCTAAATAAAAAATAAAAAACAACTAAAACATAACATTCATTGATCATTGAAACATAAATTGTAATTTATATAGTAAAACAAAAATAACAAATCACTAATAATATGAATTATATAAGATCTCAGTTTTTCATAGAGGTACAAATACTTAATTTGTCAGTCTAAACCTTTCCTTTTTACCTTAATTAAAGTGACTAAAGGAATTATGGAGGTATCAGGAGTGTTCAGTCTTATTTGGAGCCAGAGTTATGATTTTTGGAAGAAAAAGGGGAGATACACAGTTAACTCAAAATTAGTGATAACCATGAACCTCAAATGTGTGTCCCTATAAGGAAGAAGCATGGTTTTTCAAACCATGAAACATGGGCTGCATGGACATGAAAAATAAGTACTTTCCACAAAGTCACCCCAGACATTTTACGCATGGTTTGTCTAATCGTGCTCTTAACCATATAAGGGGGTGAGGATTTTGGATAGTGAGAATAGATTAACTATGCATGGTTTTTATAACTATGCACCTAACTATGCAAGGGGTGTTTCCACTGGACAAAGAGTGCACATGGTTGGCACACAATTTTCCTAACCATGCGGCTTAACTATACACCCCTTTAAAATGTCGGGATTTACCATTTTTCCCTTGTGCATTTAACCCTTCATCACATCTTTTCTTCACCCATTTCTCACATATCAGCCAATTGTGGCTCTCCTCCTATCTCAACTAGGTCTTGAGATATCTCCTTCATCATGTGTCAGATTTGACTTTTGTTCATCATGCTGGATCCCCCTCATTTAGTTTATCATTCCTCTTGCTTCCTTCCTCTGTTTACTTCTCTATCTTGGATGTTATTTCCATGTGATCCTATATACCATATTTTAGGGTGTTTATTTGGTTTCTATATTTTCAATCATTTTATCCAAAATAAAATGTTTATACTAGATGATGAATATACTTTTATTTTAAGGTAGGTTTTCTAGTACTTTCCCCTAAAATTCCAATTGTTTATATCATGCGCCATTGTGTCACATACCAGACTTTCTGTGTGTTTCCTCTAAAATTGATAACCCTTTAATTTTTTAACTAGAAATTGACTGATAAGTTCTATAAGACCTTTTTACATGGTTTGAGGAAAATGACCTCAACCTAAACCATGCCCATTTTTTGTATTTTTGATTAAATTATATCAACTACCATTCATTCCTTGTGATAAACCACCCCTTTGGGTGTGTTGTTAAGTTGTTATAATAACTATGAATTTTTAAATTAAACACCCCTTGAGGTGGGTTAGCTTTTCTTTTAATTGGTATGGTTAAAATAATTAAATGAAATGTGAATGGTAAGACCATGTCAGTTTCCCCCTTTACTACTTATTACTTTATGTTGGGTTATATCTTTAGAATGAAATGAATAAATTGTTTTAAATGAATTTAAGTGGTATAGATGAATCACTTATATATTGGTCATTTATTATATTATGCCTTGATTGATACTAGGATTTCAACCGTAATGCCTTGGATGGGAATACATGGCACATTAATTTGAATGAATTGTAATGGTAAGGGTATTTCACTTGGCCTTGATCATTTATTATATTATGCCTTGGGAGAAACTTGGATTTTGAATCTAAATTCCATGGATGGGCTCAAAATATAAACGGAATTATATTATTCTTAACTATTTATATGGTCCTGGGTCACTTTAAAGTTGTAAAATGACTTGGGTGATACTTGTATTTTCAATATATAATGCCTTAGAAAGGCTTATAGGATTTCATCTGATTCATTGTCCTATCTTCCAAGTGAGGCACCACAATTGGATTCCATCAATGAATTAGATTATGAATGCCTCAACTTCATAATATTGATTCACCTATAATTTCTAGAAATAAAATTCCTTGGATTGTCCCCTTGGATTTAACTTAATGTTATAGACTACCTTGGATTATCTCCATGGGATCCAATCAATTCTAGGATAGAGGCTAGCTAGGACTTGTTCCTAAGGCTTGGGTATAACCCATTTAGGGTGAAATTCCAAGGACACGCCCCATTGGATTACACTTGATTGCAAAGCTATAAATCACATTGGACTTGTGAAACCTCATATGATTATCATTATACATGGATGACTTATTGATAAGACTCGAGTCCTGATTTTATCTAAATAAAATGGAATATTCTCAGAGACATTCTGATTTAGGCTAAAGTAGGTAGGATTATATGGGCATTCTGTACAGAAACTGATCCCACATGGTTTTAGTTTATATTACTACATTCACTTATTATTGTACCTACACATTGTCTCACCATATATTCATAGTTTGGATTATATTAGACACCATTTTTGGGGGCCTATTGAGTTTTACTCACACCCTATTTGGTCTTCCAATTGGTACCCAGATAGACTTCATGGATGCAGGTAGGGTTAAAGAGAAGCACCCAACTATAGATGATTTATTTTCTGTAATGGGATAGAGTTTGGGATAAGAGGATAGATCTAGTGATCATTATGCTATTGTAATTATCTTTTGGTATTTTTGTATAATTTTTTATAGCATGTATTTTTGTAAGTATGCTCCCTATTTTTGTATATTCATGACATCGTTATTTTTGTATATGATATTATTTCATCTATTTATAAATATCTAGATGGTTTACTTCCATTTTTTCATTATTATATTTCTTCTTCTCATTTATCTATTATTAACCAATGTGATCTACCCTAATAAAGAAGGTATAGTCTCCCCACCATGCTACCTTACACCCTCCCGGCTAAGAGGAAGACTCTGGCATATAGGGAGGCACACTTGAGGCCATGTTGGCAACTATGTTTGATTAATTATGAGTGAACTGAGTTTGGGAGGTCAAAAAGTGGTATTAGAGTCTTCTTTTTCCTTTTTTATTACTATTTTGGTATTGTTGGACAAGAGACTAAGAAGTTTTAAAAAATGATCATGTTCCTGGGAGTAGTTAACCCATGTATGGGGAAAAATCCAAGTTTCCAAGGATGGTACTTGTTGTTCTGTATTTCTCCAGTTATAGTTGTATTATTTTTCACTGATGGTTGACGCATGTGACTTATGATTCTTATTTTATTACTTATTTTTACCCTTATCCCAATACAATAAGGAATCATTTCTCATTAAACATTATAGTAACTTAAGGATTTATATGTCATGGCATGTTTATTTATTTGTCTTCATTTCATGTTGTGTATTGTATGATTATTGATTGATATGCTTGTAATTTTACTTTTTTTATAGGAAAATGGAGAAATAATTGGTTACTAACGGTTTATAAATCAACCTAAAGGTTTATAATTGAAACGTTAGTTGGTTTCATTAAATGGATTTCAATTATAGTTTATAAATTTTGTGCCTCTATAAATCAATAATGGCGATCTATATAATAGAACCAACATATATGGACTTGTTACACTACGATACCGGATGTAAAATTGTGGTTTAGATTATATGAAGTATTAATTGTAACTTAAAATGATTATGTATCTATAACTTGGTAGTGTAAATTCATATAATTGAATCGTGTATGTGTATGAAAACTTACGAACAGTAACTTTTGAAAAATATGGTTATCATTAAATGGGGATTCCAATTACAAATTAAAGGGAATTTTCTTCTATAACTTGTAATTGATACTTCATATAATATAACATTCATGATTAAAAATTTAATCTCACCCTTGACTTGGCCTTAGTAGCAGGTAGGTGAGTTAGTTTTTTTCTAAGTAATGAGGGTTTTTACCTGTCTTGTTTTCCTATTAGTGTTCATTTTAGACCAGTATATATTTTGAGGTGTGCTCTTGGAATTATAGATATATTTCTCCATGAAAACCTCATGTCAAGTTCCAGAAAGGTGGTAATGATAATACTCCTGAGGTGGTTGCATCTGAATCACCTGTAGTGACACTGGTGGTACACCCTACAGTTCTAGCTATTATATCTAGGCTGGGCACTGATACTCAACTTTGTGAGGGTTTCCCACATTTAGTTCAGTCTATGTAGGGAGCCATATTACCTGCACTAACTATGTCAGAGTTGACAAGGTAGTTCCAATAACAACATCCAGCTACTTTCTCAGGGGATGGTGGTCCCTGGGCTACTGAACCATGGTTATAGTTTGTTTTGTCTATCTTCAATTATTTGGAGATGCCTCTAGAAAGGAGGTTCAAGAATGATGTTTAAATTCTTCATGGATCTTCTAAACATTGGTGGGATGTTCTAAATCGGGAAAATAAAGATAGAGACATTGTCTAGAGGGACTTCAAGACCACATTTTATGATTAATTCATTCCTAAAACGCCAAGGGTTGATCTTGATAAGGAAGTTATGCACCTGGTGTGGGGTACTATGTCTTTCATGGACTATTTAGATCACTTCATAGAACTCCATAATTTTTCACTAACCTTTGTTAGTGATGAGATACCAAGGTAGATATACTTTGTGTATTGTATGAGGTATATTCCATCTAATCCTAGGTGAACATATTCTGACTATCTATTATCTCTGAGATTTTGAACCAAACCCTTATCTCTGAGCACAACTTGAGAGAAGATAAAGGTACAGAACATGGTGTTTTAGTATCGAGATAGGGAATTGGTCCATCCTATGGTAGGAAGAATCACTTTTATGGTTATCTCTAGGATAGTGGTAGTCAGAGTATACACATGGGTAGTTATGTGGTATGTCATCAGTGCGAAAGGTCAGGTCACATGAAATCTCAGCTTGACAAGGACCTAGTTGAGTACTGAGACTATGACATAGTGGTCCATCTTTAGATATTTATTTGGACCTTCCCACCTATTTCTAGTGTGATAGGATCTGCACCAACTCTGCATTCCAAAGAGGGGTCCATAGCTTCACGTTAGGAGGGGAGTTGGATTACCACTGGCCGTACAGGCTAAGGAGGTAGATTTGGTCGAGGAATAAAAACTTATGATATTTAGTGCTATAAGATTGGGCCTACTCAGGAAGGTTATATTTTATATCAGGGTTTTGGATTAATCTAGTTACATACAGTACAACCTACACCTCGGGATCAGAGTGTTGTTCCATCTATGATGTGAGGTATGGTCTTAGTATGCTCAACTCTAGTATCTTCTTTATTTTATATAGATGCTTCACATTATTTTATATCTATGGATATCGTGGAAAGTATTGGGATTAAAATGGAGTGATTTTGTGGGGTGATGACTCTTGATAATCCATTAGGAGTGCAATCAAAGAGTGTACACCAATGTAAGGAGTGTCCCCTCAAGATCTATGGTCATCATTTCTTTTGGAACATTTTCATCCTCAAGATTATGGTATTTAATATAATTCTAAGGATATATTGGTTAGTTCATTATAAATAACATATTTACTATTATTATCAAAGGGTGTCTTTTTTATCACCTGAGGATGATATATATATTCATAAAGGAGAATGAGATGCCTAAAAAAGTCGATCTAAATCTGAGCATCATGGGCTAGGTGGAGTGTTAATCTGGATTTCTAGTTTTTTATTGATGATTGAAGAGGAAAAAAGTATGTTTTTCCTCCAATGGTGGACCAATTCATAGATTTATTTCTCAAAATTTTCTCTAGGCTACCTCCTGGGAGAGAGGTAGAGTTCACCATTGAGCTCATTCCAATATTAGAACCAATCTCTATACTAACATATATAATGGATACTACTGAGCATCAAGAACTCAAGAGGTAGTTAGAGGACTTGGAAACCAAAGGTTTTATTCAGCCCAGTAATTCTCATTAGGGTTCACCCATCCTTTTCTCTAAGAATATAGACGGTACCCTAAGTCTATGTGTGGATTACCATCAGTTGAATCAACTTATAGTGAAGAACCTATACCGACTAACTCAAATAGACTATCTATTCAACTAACATTGATGATCCAAGGTCATCTTGAAGATTAATTTGAGATTAGTCTATCATCAAGTGCGATTTAGGCCTTTAGATATAAAACATACATATTTACTAAGAATATATATGTACTTTGTGAGTTTTTGTTAATGTTGTTCAGTCTAAAGAATATATCATCTATCATTATGTCCTTGATAAATCGTGTTTTCCACCTATGCATGGATTCTTGTATGGTTATTTTCATGTATTATATCTTAGTGTATTCTCAAACTTGACACGATTATTCCAAACACCTTGACATCATACTGAGTACATTAAGAGAGCATAGGTTATATACCAAGCTCACAAAATTCCACTAATGGATTGATAAAGTTCACTTCATGGGTCATATTATATCAGAATCAAGGGTATTTGTGGACCTAGAGAAGGTGAGAGCAGTGGTTTTATGGGATAATCCCAAAAATGTCTTTGAAATTCATAGTTTCTTAGGGATACACAGTTACTATTAGCATTTCATTCATAATTTTTATTACCTTTCAACACGTCTTACAAACTTTACCAAGAAGGGAGTCAAATTCACCTGGTCCAAAGCTTGTGAGGGGTCCTTTCAAGATAGTAAAGTAAGGTTGAACTTAGTACCATTCATAATTTTTCCTAATCCTAGAAAAGGATATACCATTTTTTGTGATGTATCAGACATTAGTATAGAATCTATTTTGATGCAAGGAGAATGATTTGTGGCATACAGATCTCAAAATTTTAGGATTCACGAGCATAATTACCCAATTCATGATCTCGAGTTAGTAACATCGATTCATAATTTACACTAATGGGGACATTATCTACTATGAAAATAGTTTTTGGTTTACATGGACCATAAAAGACTCATATATATATTTACTCAACATGAATTGAACCTTAGGCAGTGAATATGGGTTGAATACCTATTATTTAAACTTTGAGTTTTCTTACATGTCAGGGAAGGGAAATGTAGTGGTTGATGCTCTGATCTATAAGACTCAGACAAAAGTTATTTAGGAAGATATTAGTGAATGTAAGTTAATGGATATATTTTTTGAGATGCATCTAGAGGTTTAGGAGTGTCACAGGAATCCTATAATCTTATCTATATCAGTTAATTCTTCACTTCTGGATAGATTTAAGAAAATTAAACTTTTATATCTCAAAGTCTTGGTCCTGAGCGAAAGTGTTTTAGGTGAGAACCCACTGCTTGGTTGGTTTGTTAACAAGAATGAGATCTTCTGTGTCCATGGATATGTCTAGCTACATGCACACATATGAGAGGAGTTTATGTGAAAATTCCATGATTCTAAATGGGAAGTGAATATCATACTTACCAAGATTCACAATGTCTTATGCTTCCAGTATTGGTGTCCTGGTATGAAGAATTAGATAACAGGTTTTGTTATCGGGTGTTCCACCTATCAGCTGGTGAAGGTAGAACATCAGTGACCTATTAGTGTTTTTTATAGTAGTTACCAATTATGAAATGGAAATGATATGATGTTACCATGGATTTCATGATGTTCTTTCAAAATTCCCCTCACACTGTATGGGTAATCATGGACAGACTGATGAAGGTCACCCATTTCTTACCTATTATGGATACCTTCTCAAAGGATGGGATATATAGGCTATATGTCAAGGATATCATATATATTTATGGATTTACATGTACCATAATATCATAAAGGGGCACTCAGTTCACTTCTGAGTTACAGCAGGGGTTACAGGAGGCAATGGGTACATAGGTACTTCTGATTAAAACCTACAACTCGTAGACTAATGGTCAGTCCGAGAGCACTATAAAGGTTTTAGAGAACATGATTTATACATGTGTCCTTGATTTTAGAGGTTCTTGGGAAAAAACTTGTCCTTAGATGAATTATATTACAATAACATTTTCCAAGAGACTATTAAAATGGTTCCATATTACGCACTCTATATTAGGCCATGTCATTCACCTTTGTGTCAGTTAGAAGCAGCAAAGGCAATGTTATTGGGACCTCATCTCGTTCAGGAGACATCAGAATAGGTATAACTCATCAAGATACATATGAAAATGGATTATTCTAGATAGAAGTCATATGTAAAACTTTATCACCAGCCTCAAGAGTTTAATGTGGGATATTGGATCTTCTTTCATGTTTCACCTAGGTTGGGTCATCAATAGATTCAGAGAGAAGGGAATCTAGCACTTAGGTTTGCTAGACCTTTTGATATTTTGGAGAGAGTCGGCCAGTAGACTATCAGATAGACCTTACAGGAACGCATCAGGCCATGCAATATATCTCCTATATTTCTCAGCTTCATTTTTTTCATTTATACCCATATCATACTTTTGATTCTGAGGATTTCTAGTTTGAGGTTGATCATTCTTTTGAGGAGTGTCCAGTTCTTATTGTTGGTCGTACTATGAAGGCTCTTCATGGTAGGTTGGTTCCTTTAGCTAGGGTTTTATGGAATCATAGTCATGAATATGATGAGACCTAATAGTGGGGGTATGATATACATGCTCAGTATCTATAGAAATTATCAGATGCAGATCAACCAACCTCGCAAGGGAAACTTGGGGACAAGTTATTATAATGAGGGGAGGTTGTAAGATCCTGGTTTTTCATAGAGGTGCAAATAATTTGTTTTTCTATCTAAACCTTTATTTTTTACCTTAATTAAAGTTCATAAATAGATTATAGAGGTCTAAAGAGTGTTAGGTATTGTTTATATCTAGAATTATGGTTTTTGTAAGAAAACGGGGAGATACACGGTTGTGCATGGTTAGTGTTAAATGTGCCCCTAAATAATGTGGCCCTCTAAGGGAGGTTCATGGTTTTCCAGACCATGAAACATGGGCCAGAGAACATGAGAGACCTGATCTTTTTTACAAAGGCACCCTACATGGTCTGTTCATGGTTTGTCTAACCATGCACCTAACCATGCAAGGGGTAGGTATTTTGGACAATGAGCATGCACAAGCTATGCATGGTTTGTCTAATTGTGTGCCTATATGTGTGAGGGGTGTTTTCATTGGAAAATGGGTGGGCATAGTTAGCACATTGTTTTCCTAACCATTTGGCCTAACCATGTTCCCCTTTAAAATGTGGGAATTTACCAATTTTTTCTTTTTCCTTTAACCCTTCAACACCTCTTTTCTTCTCCCATTTCTCATACAGTAGCCATCTCTAGCTCTTCTCCTTCTCCCTCACCTAGTCTTTGATCTAACTCCTTCATTTGGTGTCCTATTTGATCATCATTCATCGTTTTGGATCCCCCTCAGTTAGTCTATCATTCCACTTACTTCCTTTTCTTTTTTATTCTCCATATTGGATATTATTTCCATATGAGCTTATATATCCTATTTTCATGGATTTTTTTTGGTTTATATATTTTCACTCATTCTAGCCCAAATCAAAGTTCGATACTAGATGAGGAGTCTACTATCGTGTTAAGGGATGTGGTCTAATACTTTTCTCTAAAATTCTAGTTTTTTATATCATGCGTTGTTATGTTGCATGCTAGACTTTCTTCATATTGCCTCTAAAATTGATAAACCATGAATTTTTTAACTAGGAATCAACCTAGAAGTGTTACAAGACCTTTTGAGATGGTTGGATTCCAATGAACTCAACCTGAAATATCCCCCTTTTATGTAGGTTTGACTAAATTCTATCGACTACCCTTCATGTATTATGATGAACCGCCCCTTTGGGTGTGTTTTTAAGTTGTTAAAATAACTATGTATTGTTATGAAATTAAATACCCCTTGAGGTGGGTTGGATTTTATCTTAATTGGGATGGTTAAAATAATTAAATGAAATGTGAATGGTAATACCATGTCACTTTCCCCTTGATAACTTATTACTTTATGTTGGGTTATCTCTTTATAATGAAATGACTAGATGGTTTTAAATGAATTATAAGTGGTGTAGATGGCTTGCTTAACTCTTTGTAAATTTTTATATTATGCCTTGATTGATACTTGGATTCAAACCATAATTCCTTGTATGGGGTCATTGGGTATATTAATTTGAATGAATTATAATTATAATGACCCAGACTTTTCATACATAAATACTACACATTAATAGATGAATGTTCAATACATTGTATAAAAAAATGGTCGAGGATTGTATAAGTTTAGTGTATTTGGAGACTAGATACAAAATATTTTTATTTAATGAAATATATTCAACATATCCTATAAATATATCCCACTTTAGTTATCTTTATATACATACCCTATATAAAACATTTCTTCATACCCCAAGTAAAGGAAACATAATAAAGGGTGATCTCAGAAGCTTGATAAGGGTAAATACAAGATATATCAATCGATGATCATATTCAACTATAAGATAAGAATAATGGAATGATATCATAAATTAAAAAGTTAATTCTCAATCTATCATGGGTCATAAACAAGTGTCATGGCATAAATCTTAGTATTTCATAAGACATGAATCATAATATAATTAAAGAACATGTGTTGTGAGAGCATAACATAGGAATAAGACATAGATTTGTGGCATACATGTAAACTTATAACTTTTTGAACATGTATAAATAGAAATAGGTTCACTAATCAAGTTAATGACATTAAATATGGCCCTCACATAAACTTATGGACATGAAACCAAGTCCATTCATGATCTTATGTTTAACAACAACAACAAAATTTCTTATTTAAATAATGGATCTCTTGTATATATTTAACTTTTATAATGTCTTAAAATAGTATCACATAGAAGGAAATTTAATTTTATTAAGAACATTGAACATCATGTGTTGTTATGAAATAGTAAAACTAGTAACTATAAAGGGATAAAAAAATAAATACTAGAAACAGTCAACACTTTATTTCATTGTTTAAGAATGTTACACTCAGTCTAAAACAACACTCAATTTCATACTAAATATTACAATGGGAATAAAAAAAGTGTATAAATAAACTGAAATATAAAAATTTGGGCCACTTTGATCCCCTATAATCATTTCACCCAAGAACATCACTATAATAGAGGAATAAATAGTTAGTAATACAATATTCATTTTTGAAATGATGTTAAACCTTGTTTTGAATCGAAGTGAATGGAAAAGAGTAATAAGGATGGTGTATTTGTAGGGAAATATGATCATCAGCCTTTATGTTTTTCAACTAATAAAATTGATCTAAATTATGACTATTATTCAATAAAACAATTGTTTATTATTATTTTTGGTTAAGTAGACGCATTTAAATGATCATCATGATTATTTAATAAGAAAAATTGTATTATTTTTGGAGACTAAATATATTATATTAAAATATGTTTTATGTGTATGTTTTAAATAAAAATTTATTTCATTAAATAATCTTATAAAATGATTTTTAAATGATAATATATTTTAATGAAGCCCAAAGTAATTTTTATAATCATCAAAATGTTGATTTTTCTATTAAATTGTTAATTTTCATTAAAATATTGATTTATTTAAAAGCTAAAATTATAATACTAATATAATTATTTTGATGAAATAAATTTCATTTTTGGACTCAACACATCAAATTTATCTTAGGGATATTTTTTGGTAATTTTATGACAAAGTTTATTTTTTGGGGAACAAGTAAAAAATGCCACTTTAAAAGCACTATGATTTTATGACATCATTATTATTTTAGAATGATTAAAAAATTGAAAAAAAATTATCAATAAAAATTGTATTTAATAAGTATAAAAATTAATTTATAAATATAAATTTTAATTTAAAATTTATACTTTATTTTTTAAAACTAGAAATTGGAATTTTGAAATAAAATTAATTTTTTGGATTATGCACGTTTATTAGGTTTTATAGAAAGAATGTTTCAATTTTGTAAGTCCTTTAATGCCCAAACACACTCTATCACTCATTAATTAGACAAAAAATTGGTTATAATTGAATTTACCCACAAGTGTTTGGATTATATGATAAAATAATAAATATTTAATCCTTTAAAATCCACCCCTTCTCAAGTATAAATACCACCCATTAGCCATTAATATCCACCTAAAATTTATAATACATGGAATTTTTTCCATTTTTCCTCCCAAATAGTCCATCCAAGGTTCTCTAAATGTGTCAATGTGCCACCCTCATGTTTTTGGAACCAAATCTTCAAGGTAAGGGACCTCTCTCTCTTCTTTTTCATTCAAGCACTTTATTTGTATTTAGCCATTTCAATCTCAATTGGTTATATTTTAAAGCCTTTATAAATGACCCTTTATTGTAAAATTTATATTATTATATTGATATATCATTTATCCCCTCTCTTTATAACCTTTACCTAAGTCGTTACTATACTAAAATTTAGTAAGAGATCATCTCATTTTCCTCTCTATTCAAGCACCACCTTTGAGTTATGACTTTTATTTTTCATTTTTTTTCATGTTGGGGTATGTTATCACACACCCATATTACTTTAATTTTGAATTCCAAGTGACAATATACCCATTTATATATCATTAAACCATTTTATGAATCTTTAAGTATTGTTGTTATGCTGCTGAAATATCACTGCAGTTTTCCACACCAAACATTTGTAAAGTGTATACCCATACCCATTTTCTCTCAAGGGTATTCAACAAGTTTTACCTATAATTTATTTATTGGGTAATTCCAAGTATTTAACCCTAATTCATTAATTGTGGTATTAAATTTTATGAAAAATGATTTTTTGTTGAATGTTCCACGTGGTGCACTTATGCATGTACATTATATGGAAGCGATGAGTGCACCTAAAATTATATAGTGCTCAAATGAATTGGGTAATGTTTTAGTCTCATGAGACATCATGTATAGGATTATAAAGTGAACATATTCCATTATGAGACCTTTTAAACCATGTTATGATGTCTTTCTGGTTATCCTTGACCTATGTTTAAAGTTTTTGGAACATTCCCATGTTACCATTATGTTATCATGTTATATCATGACTCATTGTTAATTTTTATGATTCACATCGCTTTTTTTCCTATTTAAATTCATATTTCCTAACATGTTATACTTTCTTCATTCTATTATTTTTTTATTCCCTTACTAGGCCTTAAAGATCACCCTTTTCTTATGTATGTCCCTAGGTTATCCCATGCAATTTTAAATGAGCAGTGGAATATTATAAGCATGTTAAGAAATATTTCAATAATGTTGTTTTATCTATATAACTAGTTGATATGCTATATACCTAATTCCCAAATACACTAGGCTTATCGATATTCTGGGTTTTTCTAAGTGTGATTTTACGTAATAAATTATGAATTAATATGTAATAAATACAAGATTTTTCATAGTTGGTATCAGAGGAAAAGGAAGGAATATGATCCTTGGGAACTCTCACGTGTGAGCATTGGATAAAGAATGGATATCTTCCCAAAATCTTCATGAGGAAAGGGTTTTCATTGGGGATGGTGGTGTTTCCTTCCTGAGAGGTGTAGATTCCTATGGAGTGCCCTGATAGGTATTAATTATAGTCCACTGTAAATAATTCCATACCGCTAAAGTTGGTATTAGAGTAAAGTCTAGTTATTTTTGGGATTAGTATTAGAAAATGTTAGATAAATTTTTAGGGTTAATACTAAACATAGGAATACATCCATAAATTTTGGTAAAGTATCGAGTAAGTAGTTTCCAAGAAAATACATTCATGTTTGGATAATACAAGTGTATGTATCTCTAGTATAGATATACCAAGGGATAACAACCCTGAAAACATTATATTGATCTATACTTGATCAGAAATTGGTGCACAGTAATGGGTCATGCTGCACACCCGATTAGACACTCAAGGGGGATATGCTTTGGTAAATTCACAAGCTCATTACAAACCATTATTAAGGGAATAAAAATGTCCATAAGAATTTATATTAGGAAATAGATCATGGATAACTTAGATTAAAAACATATAGATTATTAATTTGAGGAATATATTGAATGATATGTACTTTTAGGGATAAAGGATATGCTAAAATTTAAGAGCATATATTTTAATAATTTTTGGGAAAGTTCATGATATTTTTAGGATAGTAATTTAATTAATTGGGTTGAGATTATGATAAAACCCAACATAAATAAATCTACATTGATCCAAGAGTGATATGGTTTGACATGAAAGTAGACTAGTAAAATATTTGGGCACCTTATACATTCATAAGATGGATTATTTCAAATTTATATACTTTATTATCTTAATATATTCTTTATCACTCACGATTAACAATATTGGTTTTATTTGAATAATAGAAATAAAATGTAGATGATTTCATTATAAGGTGGTGGGAAATTCATTTCATGTATTAATTATACTGTTTCAAAATAGATTAAAGTTATTTTCCAAGATTTAAGGAGGAAGATCATGAATAACTCATATCTCTCTTCCAGAAGATCTAATTGCAAATATTACCCTAAATTCTTGCTCAGATGACTTAAAATATTTTTTCAATATAAAAACTATCTCTAAACAACATTACGAGGAATCTAATACCTCCACTATTATATTTTTTTTCAAGAATCATGGTTTGTATAACAACAAATCTTGTATTCTCAACTTTCAACTATACTAGGCATGTAAGGTACTATCAGGGTATTTTTTAACTCTTCACCCTAACGAAGTCATATGAAGTGGTTATTAATTTTTAAGGAGCTGTAAAAAGGGTGAACTCCACATAGCCTATATGTATCAAATTTTAAATTTTAGTACTTTTGGAAGTATTAAAGAAAATTTTTAAACCTTTTAAGACAACTATATAAGGTTATTATATAAAAATCAGGTTCAAATGGATGTCATGAAATTATATATTCATAATAAAATATTTTTAAGTAATTACCAATGTTTTCATCAATTTGATCCAAATTGCACTAGTTTCATTTAGATAAAAGAAATATTAGATTTTAAAAATTCCCATAGTTTCCATTACCATTCTAGGACCATTGATCTTTATGATCAATTTCAAGACTAAAGACCTTATTGAATGTATGAATTATTTTAAGAAAATTATTAAATAAAATGTTAATGCTAGTTGAATGCAATAAATTTATTTTTGTAGGGATGAAGAACCTCAAGATTGAATATTTAAAAGTGATATTTTGGGTTGTCTCTTGTTTAAAAAATAATAATAATTTCTAGGTTGAAATTTCATTACGGGGGGGAGAATGTAACAACCCAAAAAATGTTCTTCTTTAAATAATGGATCTATTGACACTCTTTAAATTTTATAATATTTTAAAATAATACCACATTGAAGGACTTTTAATTTTTTTAAGAACATTGAACATCATGTGTTTCCATGAACTATTACAACTAGGAATAGTAATGGGATAGAAAACAAATAATAGAAATCAATAACACATTATTTCATTGTTTAAGAATGTTACATTCAGTCTAAAATAAAACCTAATATCATACCAAATATTTCAATGGGAAGAAAAATAGAGGATAAATAAAGTGAAATATAAAAATCTAGGCCACTTTGAACCACTAAAATCATTGTACCCATGGACATTACTATAATATAGGAATAAATATTTAGTAATACAATATTTATTTTGGAAATGATATTGAACCTTATTTCAAATCGAAGTGAATGGTAAAGAGTAAGAATGATGGTGTATTTTTAGTTAAATATGAACACAAACCTTTATATTTGTCAACAAGTACATTTGATATAAATTATTTCCATTATTCAATAAAACATTAGTTCATTATTGTTATTGTTTACATCGATGCATTTAAATGATCATCAAGATTATTCAATAAGAAAAATTGTATTATTTTCGGAGACTACAAACATATTCTATTAAAATATGAATTATGTGGAAGTTTTAAATAAAAATATAATTTATGAAATAAAATTATAAAATTATTTTAAAATTATGATATATTTTATTGAATCCAAAAGTAATTTTTATAATAGACAAAATGTTAATTTTTCTATTAAATTGTAAATTTTCATTGAAATAATGATTTATTTAAAAGTTAAAATTATCATACTTAGAGAATTATTTTTATGAAATAAATTTCATTTTTGTATGCATTGTTCCAAATTTAACTTAGGGTGATTTTCTTGGAATTTTCTCACAAAGTTTATTTTTTGGCGAAAAAGTGAAAATTACCACTTTATGAGAACTCTAATTTTATTGCATCATTTTTATGTAATCATGATTAAAAAATTTATGAAACATATTTATCAATCAAAAAATTAAATTTAATAAGTATAAAAATGAATTTATAAATATCAATTTTAATTTTAAAATTTATTTTTTATTTTTTAAAACCAAAAATTGGCTTTTTGAAATAAAATTCAATTTTTGGATGATGCACATTTATTAGGTTATATATAAGGTGTGATTAGGTTTTGTAAGGCCTTTATAATACAAAAATAATCTACTAAACATTAATTATTTAAAAAATTGGTTGTAATTCGATTTACCCATAAGTGGTTGGATTATATGATAAAATAATTAATATCTATTCCTTTAAAACCCACCATACATAAAGTATAAATACCATCCATTATCCATTCCTCTCCACTAAAAATTCATAATACATGAATTTATGGTCATTTTATACCCCAAATAGTCCCTCCAATGTTCCATCAAGGTGTCAAGATACCACCCTCAAGTTTTAGGATGAAAATCTTCAAAGTAAGGGACCTCTCTCTCTTCTTTTCTACTCAAACACCTTCTTTGTATTTATACTTTTTAATATCAATTGTTTTTGTTTTTAATTCTTTATAAATGTACCTTTACTATCCAATTTATATTTTTGTATTGATATATCATTTATCTCCCCTTATTATAACATTTACCTAAGCCATTACTATGCAGAAATTTAGTAAGGAACCCTCTCCTTCTCCTCTTTATTCAAGCACCTCCTTTGTGTTATAAATTTCATTTTCCATTTTTTTCATATTGGGGTATTTTTTCACATATCTGTATTACTTTAATTTTGACTTAGAATTGATTAAATACCCCATTATATTTCATTAAACCATTTTATGAATCTTTAATTACTTTCCATCGTGCTACTGAAATGTCACTGCAATTTTCCACGCTAAACATTTGTGAAGTGTATACCCATACCTATTTTCACTCAAGAATGTTTAACTAGTTTTAACTATAATTCATTGATTTGGTAAATCCTTGTATGTAACCCACGTTCATTAATCTTAGGATTAAATGTGATGAAAAATTATCTTATTTTTAATGTTCTATGTGACACACTTATGCATGTACATGATATGAAAGCGGTGGGTGAACCCAAAATTATAAAGTGATATAATTCATATATTTTAGTCTCTCTGAAACATCGTGTATGGGATTAGTGAGTGAACTTAATCCATTAGGGGTCTTTTTCCACCATGATATGATGTTTTTGCAGTTAGCCTTAACCTATGTTTATGATGTCATGTTTAAAGTTGTTACTACATTCCCATGTTGTCGTTATGTTATCATGTTATATCATACTTAATTGTTCATATGATTCTCACCCATTTTATATAGCATTGAAATTCCTATTGTATAACATGTTATAATTTCTTCATGTTATTCTTTCTTTTATTCACTTTCTGGGATTTATAGCTCACCCCTTTCTTATGTATGTCCTTAGTTTATCCTGTGTAGTTTTAAATGAGTAGTGGAATATTAAAATCATGTTAAGGATGATTTAAATAATATTTCTTTATCCATGTAACAAATTTATATGCTATGTACTTAATTCCCAAATACACTAGGCTCCTGAGTCTTATGGGTTGTACTAAGTGTTCTTTTATGTAATAAATCATGAATTAATGTGTAATAAAGACCAGAGTTGTCATATTATGAACATAAAATCCAGGTATATGCATAAACTTGTAGATATGAATCCAGGTCCATTCATGATCTTATGAACATGAAATCTGGGTCCACGTATAAACTTATAGACATGATAACTAGTTTCACTCATAAACTTGTTCACCTCATGAGTTATCCATCATTACATAATGAATTTGAGGGAGATATAGGTCCCAAAATTCACATAAATAAAATCATACATATGTGTTCCAAAAGATCATAAAACATTCATCATTATAGAACTTAGAAAAAGAAGCCTATTTTATAAACATTTCATCAAAGTATAACCCATCTAAAAGGGAATGAGTTTCAACAACATCTTGTCATTATAAACATAAACCATCCAAAATAATAATAAGGATATAATACTTGGATAAAATCCCCTGTAAATCTTAAGTAACATCAAAGGATGTTATCTTAGATGGAAAATAATTTTGAAAGATCTCTTGGAATAATTCTTGGGGAAAATAACTTTTTCATTTTCACTTCTTTTTTATAAAAAATATGTGCACTTATAAATGAAAACATTTTATTTGAAAATAAACTTGTAAACTTTTAAATGAATCTTCAAATCATTGAGGCATCATGATGGCGGTAAAAAATTTTCATGTTATATAAGTTAAAAATGACATCCCTTTAGTATTTTTGTCGGAAAAGTCACAAAGTACCTCATTTGGAAAACAACAAAAATATTATTTTCAAACTGTTTTATAAAAAGTAAAACATGGGTAAAAAATAATTTCAAAAATGTGTAGGAGAATATTAAAAACCTTTTTCAAATTTTTTTATAAAACATGGATATGGAATAGAAATATTCCCTAGCAGATATATAAAAAATCCCGAATAATGATGAGATTGTGAAATAAACTCTTAACGCTTTGGTAAATTTTGAATCATAAGCCCCATGAAAGAAAAAAAATAGATGCATATGTAAATACACATAAAATTAATAATAATATTCATAAATAAAAATTCATGGCTGGTATATACACCAAAAAAAGAAATAAATTGTGAATATGGGATGTGTCTCATGGAAATAAAAGTGACACTACTAAAAAACACGCCTTTAACAGCACTATAATCGGCCTTTATCATCACTAGAAAAGTGTTGAAAACCTTACCATGGTTAAAAGTACATAGATTTTATTAGTACTAAAAAATGGATGATAAAGGGTAGATTTATCAGTGCAAATAAAATCACTGATAAATGGGGCCTTTTATCAGTTCTTTTCAAAGCACTAATAAAAGTATGATTTATCATCACTTTTATTTGCGCTAATAAAAGAATGATTTATCAGCATAATTAAAATTGCTGATAAAGATAGAATTTATCAGAGCTTGTATAAGTTCTGATAAAGGGTATATTTATGAGTGCCTTTAAAATCATGGATAATTCATACTTTTATCAGCGCATTTAGTACCACTGATAAAGATTAAAACTGCAGTGTGATGTTGCAACACATTGCATCACCAAAAACAAGTGTAGTGTGCTACAACAACACACTAAATCACCATAAATAGAAATATAAATTACCAAAATAAGATAAAAAAAATATATTTTAAATGAAATAAAATTTTTAACACAAATACAATAAAAATAAAACACTATTATAGAGTATGTTAGTTGTTTTTTTCACTAAAATTAATGCCAAATTTAAATAAAAAGACACACTTTGAGTCATAACAGTCATAGAATGCATCGGATTGAGGTGAACTAATCACTACACATCCCAAATTATATATGGATTGTTTTCCTAAAGTACCAAAACAATCTAAATGTGTTTTCTCAGTTTTGAGTATGTCAGTCATTTTTTCACTAAAATTATTGTCAATTTTGAATAAAAAGATACACTTGGAGTCATAATGGTCACACTATGCATCGAATTGAAGCTAGGATGATCCCTATACATTCCAAATGACTCGTGAATCATTTTTCTAATGTATAAAAATAATAAGAATATGTTTTCTCTATTTTGAGTACACCACGTATATTTTTTTACTAAAATGTCATTTTAAACTGGAAACATATACTTTGAGCCATACAGGTAGAATTGTGTGTGGGTTTTACATGATACTGATTCATAAATGTCATAAATTAATTATGAATCGTTTTCCTAAATTATCAATACAATTCAATCATGTTTACTTGGTTTTTAGTGAGTGGCAGTTTTTTGTATTGAAATGTCGATTTTGAACTAATAAGGGACACTTGGAGTCGTACCGATCACATCATGTGTTGGATTGAGGTTTGTATGATACCTACATGTCAAAAACTATGTATGGATCACTTTCATAAATTACTAAAAAAATTCTAATGTTCTTTCTTAGTTTTTAGTATTTTGATTGTTTTTTCCACTAAAATTAATGTCAATTTTGAATAAAATGATGCACTTTGAGTCATACTGGTCACATTGTGCATAATATTGAGGTTTGGATGATCCTTAAACATACAAAGTGACTCATGGATCATTTTACTAAATTATAAAAACAATAAGAATGTGTTTCCTCAATTTTGAGTACGCCATGTGTGTGTTTTAGTAAAATGTCTTTTTAAACTACAAACACGCACTTTGAGCCATACAGGTGGAATTGTGCATGGGTTTGACATGAGACTGATTCATACAGGTCATAAATGACTTATTAATCATTTTTCCGAATTATAAATACAATTTTATTGTGTTTTCTTTATTTTTAGCGAGTGACACTTTTTGTATTAAAATATCAATTTTAAACTAATAACGAACACTTCAAGTCATACCGGTCACACCATGAATCGGATTAAGGTGTAGTTGATCCCTACACATCCCAAATGATGTATGAATAATTTTACTAAATTACTAAAACAATATGAGTGTGTCTTCCTGGTTTTGAGTATGTCAGTTGTTTTTTTCACTAAAATTAATGTCAGTTTTGAATAAAAATGCATACTTTGAGTTATACCAGTCACACCATGCATCGAATTGAGGTACGAATGATCCATATATTTTCCAAATGACTCATGTGTAATTTTTCAAAAGTATAAAAATAATATAAATGTGTTTTATCATATTTTAGTACGCCATGTGTGTTTTTACAATGTCATTTTAAATTGGAAACACATACTTTGAGCCATACATGTGGAATCGTGTGTGGGTTTGACATGACACTAATTCATACATATTGAAAATTGATTCTGAATTGTTTTCACAAATTATCAACACAATAAGAGCATGTTTTCTTAGTTTTTAATAAGTGGCACTTTTTTGTATTAAAATGTCAATTATAAACTAATAATGGACACTTGGAGTCATATGAGTCACACCGTGTATCGGATTGATGTGAGGATAATCCCTACACATCAAAAATAATGTATTGATAATTTTCCTAAAGTACTAAAATAATATAAATATGTTTACTCGGTTTTGAGTACGCTATTTTTTTCACTAAAATTAATGTCAATTTTGAATAAAAATATGCACTTTGAGTCATATTGGTCACACCGTGCATTATATTGAGGTTCAGCTGATCCCTACACATCTAAAATTATTTAAAGATCATTTTACTAATGTACCAAATCAATCCTAATTTGTTTTCTTAGTTTTGAGTATGTTAGTAGTTTTTTCACTAAAATTAATGTCAATATTGAATAAAAAGATGCATTTGGAGTCATACCAGTAACACTGTATGCTAGATTGAGGTTTGGATGATCCCTACATGTCCCAAATGACGTATGGATAATTTTACTAAAGTGTAAAAACAATCTGAATATGTTTGCTTGATTTTGAGTATGTTAGTTGTTTTTTTCACTAAAATTAATGTCAATTTTGAATAAAAAGATTCAATTGGAGTCATAACAGTCACACCGTGCATCATATTGAGGAACTTCTAATCAATACACATCAAAAATGACTCATAGATCATTTTACTAAAGTATAAAAATAATTTTAAGGTGTTTCCTCAGTTTTGAGTATGTCGTGTGTATTTTTTACTAAAAAGACATTTTAAACTATAAACATGCACAATGGATCTTATCTTAAGTGAAAAGTTTTGCGTGTACTTTTAAACAATTTTTATCAAACACAATAATGTTATGATACTTATTCTACTTCATTGTCCAACAATTTTATTCTTTGCAAGCCAGCGCTTCTTATCCTCCTCCGCCTTGGTCTCCACCTCGGTCTTCACCTCTACCTCCTCCACATTGGTCTCCGACTCTAACTCTGCCTCTGCCTTCACCTATGCCTCCTCCTATACCTTTTCCTCTGCCTACGCCTCCACCTCCACCTCCATTATTGCCCAAAAATTTTATTTTTTACAGGTCATCACTTCTAAACAAATTGATTTCCTCTATTATTTTTTCCCTTGACAAAGAGATCAAAAATAATATATAAGCATTCTAACACTAATTCCTCACACCCTAAATATATTTCAAAGGTCATAACTCATACTAGATCACAAAAATAGTATTTAATCACTTAAATTTTTTGTTTTCATACATTCTGAAAAAAAGTACATTTCCCACTTGACACTAAACAAATTGATTTATTCTTTTGAGTAACTCTGTTTTTGACAATCTTGATAGTACTGAGAAAATATAGACAAGAAAATTATTATGAAATATATTTAATTAAATTTTAATTACCTTGGGAAATTAACTATTGGGCGATTCTGGTATTTTCATTCTTTATGATTTCTCTCATAAATTTGCAAACATAATATCCACAATCGATTTCATTATCTTATTTCGGACACTGTAGAAACACTGAACAAAATAAGTAAATTGTTTTGAAATGTTTTGATAGTTGAATATTTCTATATATACCTTAATTTTTTCCTATTTGTATTAAGACATAGGCTTTATCTTTTCAGACACTAACTTCATGCCATGATCTAGCCTGTATTTAGCAACCTCCCTATCATAAAAAAATTATCATTAAAACACATACTGAACATATAATTTTAATTTTAACTATAAAATGTTGATTTTAGTATATTACATATTCACAATACGCATTATGTGTGGTATATTGGTTGTATATCCATGCATTGAGTCCAAAAACTAATATTTGGAATGTCTATATTGACTGCTATCAGCATCCAGTGCCTCCTAAAAAAATAAAAAACAATTAAGTAATGTAAAAATTAAAAATATATTTTATATGATTATATCGTATAGTTTCACCCTTGTAATGTAGGCATCAAAAAGAGTCTATCTTCTGATGCTTTTTTATTAAACACTTAACTCGCCTCTTTCTAGTTAATTGATTCCTTGTTCAAAGTAAATTCTAGAATAGAAATAATATGAGGATTAATGAATCCAAATCGCGCTTCACATGATCTTCCCTTTATATAGTTATAATATAAACACCTATACAAAATATGAATAGTTATTAACTTTAATAAACATATTTAGCACACTATTTCGACAGATGTATTATAAAAATGTACCTTATATATGTATTCACAACTGAGACGCCCATCCATTCATGCTTGAGAATATCGATTAGACTCTCGAGACCAATTATTTCTATGAAGGAATATCTATATATGTTTTCTTCATATAAAATGTAATAAATAGTTTTATCTTTAAATTTGGTCTCTGCATGAATTTTTAATGACAATAAATGGTGCACTGGAGCTGGTGGGGAGAAGGTGCACTTAGAAGGTCATTTTTTTTCTTGGTTGATTCACTAGATTTTCTTGATTCTACCTTTCATTTGTCTTACTCTTTATACATATGTAATATCACACCCCACTTCATACCTTTTATCATCAAATATTACATGATTTTCATATGAAATTTTTTTTAAATACATACCTCATGTTTATTTATAATATTAGATGTTCATGCTATGAAAGATCCAATAGAATCTTCGACCGTTGTAATATCTGGACCATCAAGTGAAACAGGAAACTCGGTAGTCATATCATAAGCTACCTCAATCCCCACTCTCATGTAATTTTTTGGGAGGTTTTGATTGTGTATCTGGTCTCCCATTATATTATACACTTTACTCATCACAAAACATCGGTACATGGGTGTTTATAGATAAAAAACACATACAATTGTTCCCTGTAGAATTTTAGTAATATAATGTTACTGGAAGTTGTTTTATTCACATTTAGGAGAAAGAGTAATGAAAAAATTTATTACCCTAGGTAAGTTATGTTTTTCGGGTGGAATGACTAGCCTCAAAGCTAGTGGGATCATTTGGTTCATGTGCAGATCTTTGCTCCACTATTAGTTCACTTTGATCCTTTCTTATACATTGGTCTGCCAAAACAGACTGCAAAATAATATCTTGTAGTGAGTTTATTTGTTTCTACAATCATCTCATCATATTATATGTATCTTAATGTGGTTTTATCTTCTTGAAATATGTTTGAGTAGAGACTCTAAAACCTAATCCTCTAACGTGACCATATTGTTTGGGTCGCTTCAAAGCTATAGAAAGTCACTTTTCTTCCAGTACGGTCATTACCGATTCTTGTGTCTAAACCATATAAAAAATATGAACATATTTATTTTTATGTAATATTGTTATAAATCATAAAAAATTACAATTATTTCATAATTACACATTCTTCCCATACTAATTTTGTGTTTTTTTTTCAACTAATATACCCTCCTTATTTACACAAGCCTCATTCCATAGCACATGACATGGGATGAAAGTGGATTCATATTTTGATTCATCAATCTGTATATAAACAAAGGAACATATTTTGTTTCATATCACATAATTAAACTTTTATTATTGATTTAAAATACATACCAATTACTTATATAATGAAGCGTACCCCATCCTTCCTTTACGATAGGGGTATGTTGTCTTTGATGCACATTCTTTATTTTCAGCACTCTTTTTCTGTTTTATAAATTAAAAATTTTGAATCAAGTTGGATAAAATAAATAATGAAAAATAATATATTATTAACCGCAATGCACCTAAAATTATTTCTCATTTCAACGATTTCATAAATCAGTCCATGTTTCCTGCTTTATAATGTGTGCATAACTAAGTGGTGGGGAGGTTTATTTTCCCCTCATCATCCCTAAGATGTAACTTCTTTAGAAGAGTCTAAAATCCTCTATGGTATTTTCTAGCATCCATTAAGACAAATTTATTATGGAAATATTATAAAATAAATAAATTCTGGAAGGAATAATGAAAACTAAATCAACATTTCATTATATAATTTTTCAGTAAAATAGATAAAGTATATTGTAACATTATCATTATATCTTTCCAAAGTATTTACTTCATTACAGGTTGGATGCGGTGCCATGAGTCAATATCAATCGGAAAATTTTTCCTCATTGTGACTCCAATATAACTAATGAATGTTGAATTATTGGGGACAATAGGTTGGTCATGTTGATTCAAACCAACCTCAAATTTTATACCCCAACTTCTTGCCTTGATAATTTTATTCAAAATGGTGATGTTGCATCTTTGTTGTTGTTTTTCATCAACATGTTGTTGATCCCCTAATAATTCCGTAGTTTCATCATCAATAATATATTATTCCTTGGGATTGTTAACATCATCATGTTCAGAAGACATTGTCTGCATGAGTTATCAAACATTTAATTTTTCTTGAATAAAAACAATATAACAAACTCCATGCATAAAAGTCCACAATTTCATGCATCTTGCAAGAAAATTGTTACTGTCTTGAATAGAGATATAATAATTCAATACTAAAATACAACTAAAATTCACTTACTTTATTTAATTTTTACTCAGATGCTTGATTTCCTTCCATATATTGATGATGGATTTGAGGCTACTCATTACCTCTTTCAAACTAGCCTTCCTCCCATCACTATTTGGGAGGTATGTCATTAATGAAATTTGGAACCACAATGATGTGAGGAAGGATAGTTTGAAAGAGGGAGCCCAATCCATCATCAAGATATGGAATACAATCAAGTATCTAAGTATTAAAGTGTCTTAGGAACCTACACTAATAGAATCACTCAAAAAGTATCTTCAATTGGAGAGGAATCAGAATACCTCCACTCTAATGGTCTTGAAGAAATGAATCGCACCCCACTTATATTGTACATAACTTCTATTTACTCAAGGGTTCCTCAACTTCTAATTTTGGATATTTTTTTAATCCACCATAAGATCCCTCTAATAACATGCATCCCTTTAAAGGGTGAATTTTTTAAATTATGCTCAGTATTGATCTAGAATTGTTTTTACTCTTATAAATGAAATTAATATATTTAATGCAATACTAAATTTATTATTATGATATATTACCATAAAATATTAGAGGAACCATAGATACTTCCCATAATTAAAAATTATACCACATGGCTTGAAGTAGATCTATAATTACCTCTAGGACATGAGGATCAATATAAGTTCTAGCATATATAGGATGTTCATTGGCTCCTTTATATAGATATATAGGGGTCATAGTGGTGACATATTCTATATTAATGTATAGATTCACATAATTTTCCACTTCCAAAAAACAATAATATTTCAGAAATAAGAACAAAATAATCTATATTAAATGTGAACCCCCTGACCCTCTCTCTCATTCATTTCATTTTTAATAATTCTTTTTTTACTTTATATATAATTTAAAATATGTTAGAATCATTCTTTAAAATATAAATATGAAATAACTAACTAATATTATTGATAAAGGTGGATACTAAGTAAACTCAATAAATTAATAAGTTATATAAACCTAATCATCACTGATAAGTAAATAAGAATGCACTATTTGTTTACTATTCATGTTTCTATTAATATAAATTTATAATTTATTCTAGAAAAAATAAAGGCATATAAGAACATGACATTTCATTTATTCTTACCGATTCCGACCTATCAACTTCTAAATAAGAGGCATGCGACTTGAGAAGATAGTTCAATAAAAAATCAAAAAAAAATAAACCCAAACTTGATAAGGATAAACCACCAGTCCATAAGAAAAAATCAAAAATACCACAAATTATGTGTCTCATTCTAAAATTACATCAAGACCCTCAAAAAAACACACAATTGAATAAGGTTATATCAAAACAATGAGGCTTATCAAGTAAAAAACCTATAAAATGAATAAAATAACCAACCAATAGATTCCCAGGTCTCAACAGACTCTAAATCCACAAAATAAATATCCTAATATGAGGTTTGAGAGAAATAAGGTTCCATTTTCCCCACTCGATTTAGAGTTTGGGTAGATATTGAAACAAAACGAGTCTCCTCTAAATGAAGGGAGAAAACACTAAGTAAGTTATACTATGAGACAAACTCTCTACTATTTTATTTGAACATTTCAGGAGGACGAATTTAAATGAAACAAGACATGAAATCAACTATTTAATGTATAACATATCAAACTAAATAGTCTCTCCAAGACCACGGGACAAATCCAAAAGCATAAACACCAAAAAAACACAACATCAACAAATTATAAAACTTATTTTTATTGAAAATAACTAACTTTAAATAAAGATTTCCAAAACACAACACTCGATTAAAAATAAAAAAAACATTTTTAGAGTTTGTTAATAGTGAAAGAAATTTTTAAATAAAGATAGTTCATTTTAAATCATTTCTATAAAAATCTACAATTTTTACAAATCATTTTTCTCAAAACCTATAATGAAATAAACCACTTTTTAAAATACCTTTTATGATATAATATATCCATTTTAAAATAAACCATTAAAAATATTTAAGATACTAACATTTTTTTAGAAAATAAGAAAAACCCATTTTAACCCAAAAAACATTTAAATTTTTCAAAACACTACACAACACTAGATTAAATTCATTTCAATAACATCAAACAACAGAAATCCCTCTTTAATTCACCTCCTACAAGTGATAATTCACTTTAAGAGTAATTAAATAATTAAAAGTGGTTGAAATAAGTATAAAATGACATGAAAAACTTCTTGTGGGTTTAGTGGAGTCCTTAGAACTATCCACATGGGCTCCACATGGTTAGATAGACCATAGGGACCAGCCGTGTAGCTCAATCTCTTCATCCAACATCACCCCAGCTCAACCAAATCACAAAATCACTTAAAACTCAATGGGAATTTTAATATAAATTCTCATATCAAACATGTCAAACTGGTCAAAATCTCAATCAAATTCCAAGACTCAAGCCCAAATTTACCTGGAAAATTATTTCTCTAAATGGAAGAGAGTTCATTACACTCTTCCCTACATGTACCTATTGAGTTCTGATAACCTAACTTCACACTACCCTTGCTATTAAAATAAAAAATCACACTTTGAAACTTAGTAAATCTAAAGAACCTATGCTCGTATACCATTTTTTTAAAAACTATCCAAATCCATGTGTCGATGCTAAGGTATGTAGATAACATGTTTTTGAAATGGGTTAACCTATTAAATGTTTAACTAAACACAATTTTATCATGCTATAAATCTAGAATTATCTTTGTAGTTGTGTGTGGTGCAAAATATATTTTATTTATCCATACAGGCCCATACACATATGTTGACTATCCTTACCATATGAAAACATCCTTCTCTTTCTTCTAAACTATTGTCTATAGAGGAAAATCATGAAATAGAATCACTCATTGTATTTTAGTAGCAAGGAGAAGAGAATTGGGGTTCATCATGGTTAAGAAAAACGTAAAAACCCAAAATGTGGAACCCAAAACATCAAACAATGACAGAGGAAAAGTATAAAATAACATACATTGGATTTTATCCTTGATTAATTTGAGGGAACATAAAAGAAATATTTATCAGTGCTTTTTTAGGGCTGATAAATCTCGAGCTTTATCAGTGCTAACATTTTAGCACTGATAAATATCTATTTTAACAGGACTTTTTTTAGAACTGATAAAAGTTTTATAATTATAATTATTTAAATAAATTTATTATAATTTTATAATTATTAAAATAATTTTATTATAATTTTATAATTATTTAAATATATATAATTATTTATTTATAATTATATAAATACTTATTCAAAAAATAATTATTATTTATTTATAATAATTATAAATATAGTAAATTAACATTTATAGATAAAATTATTTATAAATATTTATATAAAAATATATTTTTAACATTATTAATGGATATATAATCTTAAATACATGCATTTTAAAAATGAGTGAAATTGAATAATTCAAAATGTGTACACTTTAAAAATATTGAAAAAATGGATAAGTTTTATTAATTAAATATAAGTTATTAAAAAATATAGATATATAGATATATATATTGAAGTGGATGAATACATATTGAAAATACTAAAACATAGTAAATAAATATATATAAATAAATAATATAAAATGATCAAATTCAAAAATAAAATAAAATAAAAATATTAAAAATGAATACCCTAATTGTAGTATTAAAAAAATTGACTGATTAAAAAAATAATATATGTTAAATGTATTGTGTTATAATGAAATTCTAAAATATACTAAAATTTGAATAAATTACATAAATATTAGGTGTATGTGTTTCAATATATTACGTAAATATATTTGTGTATTATTTTGTGTATAAAAATTAATTAACATATATATATGTATGTGAAATAAATGCAACACACAGTGTTTGATATAGGTTAAATTTAAAAATAAAACAACATTAAAAATGAATGAGAAATTAATATGTTTTTAACTAACATTTTATATATATTATACTTATTCATTTTATATATCTATATTTAATATATACTATTTATTAATATTTATAATCTATAAATATGTATATTAAATTTATTCATTTTTATCAATAATTATTTAATTAATAAAATGTTTCATATTTTTCTTAATTTGCTCATTTTATTTTTATTTGTTTAATTTTTCATTTTATTCTGGACCTTTCTTAGTGCTAAAAAAGTGTTGATAAAAGAAAATTTTATCAGCACTAAAAAGGTTCTGATAAAGGGAACCTTTTATCAGCACTAAAAATAAAGCAATGATAAAATTTTCCTTTATTAGCGCTAAAATAAAGCACTGATAAATGTTACATTTTATCATCTCTAAAAAACATTGATAAAGGGTACATTTATCAGCTCTTTTTTAGCACTGATAAAGGGATTCCTTTATCAGTGCTTATTTTAGCACTGATAAAGATTGACTTTATTAGTTTATTTTTTTAGCACTGATAAAGGTTTCCTTTATCAGTGCTAAAATAAAGCACTAATAAATGTTACCTTTTATCATCTCTAAAAAAATGCTAATAAAGGGTGTCTTTATCAGCACTTTTTTTAGCACTGATAAAGGGATTCCTTTATCAGTTCTTATTTTAGCACTGATAAATATTGACTTTATCAACAAATTTTTCAAGCACTAATAAATTCCAGTGCTATTATATGTTTTTTTTGTAGTATTGTGAGACAAAAATCCCTTACTTTAGGTCTGACTTCCTTTGAAATTTATTTAACCTCCTATATAATAAATTTAAATTTATTAGACATATGTACCAAATTCATTTACATGACTATTATATCATATATACTCATTATATATATATATATTTATATATATATATTTAAATTCATCTATAATTATAGAGATAGAAAATGAATTACATTATTCATGGAGACAGTAGGTAGTACATACGCATGAACGTTGTAATCACTTTTTGAAGGATGGAGAAAAATAAAATAAAATAATAATTTACCTTTTTACAGTTATTATTATATCATATATATTCATCATATTCATTCTCCTTACCATCCAAGAAAAATATAAATGAAAAATGAATCGCATCGCATCATGGAGGTGGTAGTTCACACTTACACACAAGCAATGTTATCATTTTACAATGGTTTAGAAGTTAAAAAGGTAGATATTATATTATCATTTCAGAAGAATAATTATGTTATAAATATCATATACAAACTTTAAACCCATCATATTAACCATCCATGAAATATGGTGACGGAAAATTAAATGTACCACTACGTGGATACGGTAAGTCGTACGTATACATGATTAATACCTTCACATCCCATTTGATTAAATGGGGATGGATAATGGTGGTTTCATAATCATAATAATATTTAATAATATTTATTATACTTAATTTATTGTTCTATGAATAATATAATATATTTAGAGGATGTAAAAGGAGAATAAAAAAGAAAATGATCTGTTAAAGTGGTTACCATTTCTTTGAGATGACTCCCTTAGATCTCCTCTTAAGGTCTCTAGGGTTGGTCTTTTGAGAATAACATCACCTCTAGAATGTGTCTAAATAATTTTAAAAGATATAATTTTAGGTTATTTTTCAGCTATAAGGCTCAAAGTGACGTAAATAAGTGAGGGAGGAGGCTCCCTTTTATAATTGTGGTGAGGGGCACTTTTGGAATTTCTCAAAATATTAATTTATAATAAATTAAATCTCAACCTAAATACATAAAAACAGACTATAAATGAATATAGTATGATATTTTAGACCATATATCATTCCCTTTATCAACTTTTAATATATTTATGATTTTTAAATAATTTAATAAAATATTATATTCATAACATATCAGTTTTGTTAATTTTGACACTATTCGTTTCTTTAACATTAAACACATCAAGAAAACAAAATAAGTTTGAGCCAGATCTTTTAATACATAACTAACATGTTATTATTATCTATAAAATTTGTGGTTCGCATTAATTATCTCAAATTATATTAATTTTTAATATTTTTAATACTATTTGTTTTATTTTCCATTAATTGAATAAATATTTTTTTGTTGTGTAAGTATTTACGGTAATAATTTAATTACTAAAAATTATAAATAAATTAACATCATTAATATAATTTAATTAGGAACAAAATTACTATTAATATTCATTCATAACTAATTTGTGTCTCTATGTGAACACATAAATGATATTTTAAGCTAAGAGAGTGACATTTTGTCACTTCCTTTCAATTAAATAATATATATGTCATTTTTATGGACACATGTCCATTAAATACCTCAAATTCAAGAATAAGGTGATAAGGGTCGAATTTAATTCATCAAATAAGAATTTGGATGAATAATTATGTTCTTATCAATTTGTTTTAACCTAGATTTACCTGATTTATCCTTTACCTAGGTGATAAATTTTACCACAGTTACTATTTATTTTGACCAAAAAAAAGGGGACTATTTTCCAAATTTGAACCTTCTCATTCTAAATGTGGAATCCATTTTTCAAGATTCAATTTCTTTAAGTGGCCGAAATTACTTTTAATATAAATGTGTAAAATTCAACGGAAAACTGTTTTTAGAAAAATGTACTTATACCAAAATCATGTATAATGATGATTCAAATAAAATTAATTAGATTATATCTAATTAAATAATAATTCTGTTAATTTGAAATCAAATTAATATCATAATGATACTTTATATGAAAATAAAATGACATTTTTATAAAAATCTCTATTCGTTTTCTATTCACTGATAAATCAATCTTTTTAGAAAATTAAAATATTTCACCAAAAGATAATTTTTATATGTTGATTTCAAAAATGAATCTCATTTTATAAAATTTCCAACATTTAATTATAATATTTTTTCACAAAAATCAATAAAAATTCATTTTTGAAGAAAACATATTTTTGAAGAATAAAATGATTGTACTTAAAATTGAGTGATTAATTACTAATAATTTATATTGAGTAAGAAATTTGTATATAATTTAGAAAATATTTAATCCTATTCATACCCTCTAATTTAATATCTTGGTGATAACATTAAATAATAATATTTTAAATAGTATATCTTGGTTCTCTTAAACTCGTGGTTGCATGTAATGCAAGCTATTGAAGAAGTTAAATATATTTGAAAGAAAATTTTCATAAAATATTTGGGTGATATAATAATAGTAAGGGTAATTCATATGGACTTGATCATTTATTATATTATACCTTGGGTGAAACTTGGATTCTAATTTGGAATGCCTTGTACAGGCTCAAAATGAAAATAGAATTATATTATGCATGACTATAGTCATGGACCTAGATCACTTTAAAGGTGTGGCATCACTACTACAGATTTGGGTTTATCCAGCGCTAGCCTTTATTAGTTCTTAATAAAAGTGCTAATAAAGGCCACTTTTATCAGTGCTAGAAAAATTTCTAATAAAGGTTATATTTTATTAGCACTCAAAAAAGAACTAATAAAATACCCCCTTTGTCAGTACTTTTTGCTAGAATTGATAAATGTGGCCTTTATCAGTGCTATTGGAGCCAAAATATCACCTCAAGCCTCAAACAACTAGTTTTGGATGAATCGAGAACACAACCCACCCTGATGAGCCATTATGGGGCTGATGAAAAGGTTGAGCACAAATTTCAATGAATGTATACAAAAATGGAATCCCACGTACAAAAGACATACACACCAAAGGTGACGTATAGTTATGTAGATGATCCAAAGGTTGATGGAAGTCTTAAGGTCTCAGCACACAAGAAATCATTATTGTACACAATAAAGAAGCATTGTGCATAACCTTGACGCACAAACTGTCCCCATTGCATGCTAATGGCGACGTCAATTTTAAAATGTTACATGTCTAAGACCTAGCAGCAAAGGGCAGAGAAGTGTGAAACACAAGTTTTTAACTCAAGGAGTTTTGTACCATTAGCTAAGGATTTCAGAAATAAATATAAGCTCAGCCCCTACCTCCATGAGGTTCTCTAGAAGATGAAGCGATGCTCTTTTGTGTGCAACTCCCGTTCTTCCATGAAATCTCACAAAACCAGTGATCACGAACACTCAAAGGTAGATAATTTGTGAGATAGACCACCCATGGTCCAAAACATGATGTGTTCTTCGTTTGAGTGATCCTCACACAACTTCTCCTAAGGCCAGTCAGATGCACACAAAGAAAAGTTATATGCGTGCAACCCTATTTTGTGTGAAACCCACAAACTTGCACACAATTATGCCTCTTAACTCCATCAGTTTACCTTATGTTAGAGCCCCCCATTCATGAAAACTTTTAATGAAACCCAAACCAGTTGTTTGAAACAACTTTCTGGTCCCCTAATTGACATCCCTTATACCTCTAGTGCAACAAGTACCCTATCTGTTGCTTCTAAGAATAGGTACCCTAATACCCATTGCTTCTAAGATTCGGCACCCCAACATTGACCACATGATTGACCAATCCTCCATGGAAGTTCCAACACCATGTCCCACCCAGAGGTGTATGATCGGTGTATATGTAATCCCTAGGGGTGAGGAGTGAGTTCCCCTATGTCTGAGCTGCATGACGTAAAACTACCTAGATCCCCTTCCTGGTTGTATGACATTAAACTACATGACAACATCCTCAAAACATGACATAAAACTATAGCCTTACCATGTGTGATAAACAAAAGATTATCCATGTATGATAATCAATGGATTCCACCCTCTCCCACCACAGGGAATAAGCCTCTCATTTCAGGTAGATTCTACACGTAAGCCCCATACCATCCCTCATAGACGCTCCTTTTGTGACACGAGTTTCCTTACCACATGAAGTTAAACTGTATGGACTATTCTTATCACATGATCTTAAAATGTGTCATTTAACTACATGAGTTTTGATTCCTATATTCTAAATAGGGTATATAGAATGCCTCCCTGAGGTTCAATCCTGACAATAGTAAACTCAAGTGTTCCCTTATAGGGACGTGCCTTCTGTATCTACCTATGTGGGGAATTCTGATCCATTGGTAAACTATCTAGGTGTGACATCTTCCCTTCTGGGGATACACCTTACAAATTCACCACCACAGGGAATTCTAATCCATTGTTAAACTATCCAGGTGTTTCCTCCCAGGGACACGCCTCCCAAATCTCCCTTTGTTGGGCATTCTAATCCATTGGTAAACTATCCAGATGTGATATCTTTCTTTCTAGAGACACACCTCCTAGATCCTCCTCCACGGTGCGTTCTAATACATCGATAAACTATCCATGTGTGATTTATTCCTTACTAGGGGTACACCTCCTTGATCCTCCTCCATGGGACATTATGATCAACCAACCTCTCTCCACAAGACATTAAAACCATGCCTTAATCTATCTCTACAATACATTCCAACCAGACTCTAAAAAAGATTAAACTTGTGCCATGATCTGTCTCAATAAGATGTTATGATCCATATCCACAAGATATTAAAATCATGCCCCAATCCATATCTATTATACATTTTAATTATTCTTCATAATATGTTAAACTCATGCCCTGATCTATCTCAATAAGATGTTCTGATCCATCTCCACGCGATGTTAAACTCATGCCTCGGTCTGTCTCTACAAGATGTTCTGATTAGTCTCCATAAGACAATAAACATGTTCCCTAATCTTCCTCAACAAGGCATTCTGATCCTTCTCTATAGTATATTAAAAGAATTCCCCAATCCATCTCAACCAGACATTTTGATACGTCTCCATAAGACGTAGAACATATGAACTGACCCAAAACACCTACCATATGCAATAAACATGGGATAAATGTGGTAAAAATTCTTGGAAGACTTATACCCCTGGAATTAATTACCTAATGATCGACATATGATGCCTTAGGTTCCATGCTAAGATGTCTCATATGAGATGCCCTCCTAAGAGGAAGATTTAGAGGTGAGCAATGTGGCCAATGTCCAAACATGACCAAAGATACCCAACATGACTACTCTCCTGACTAAAGGTTTATTCCCTATTGAGATAGAAGAAGTGTAATTAAATGGTGTACACATAGAGATGTTGTCAGGAATGTGCTCCATGAACATGACTCAAATATATGATGGAGACCCAAAGTAGGAAAAGATCTCCAAAGATAAATCCATGGAGGTAGGAACCAACATCCCATCATCCTATTTCAATTAAAGAGAAGACATCATCAATGAAAGTGATGAAAGTCGCCCACCTTTGGAAAGTGGGAATGCGGGGAAATACAATCCAGTGCACACATTCAATGTATAGGTAGTCCCCAACGAAAGTGTTAGAAATAGAAATGGTGAACCCAATGTGAAACTGTTATCCTCAACAAGGGGACTAGTATCATTGATGCATCAGCAGATTAGCATGTCACAAAATCTAGATATCTTTCATTACACTACCACAAAAACAGTTTTTTCTAGTGCCCCCCCTTTATCAGCGCTAACGAAAAAGCGCTGATAAAGGGGGGGTCCCTTTATCAGCTCTCAAAAAAATGCTGATAAAGGGTGCCTTTATCAGTGCTAAAAAAACGCTAATAAAAGTACCCCTTTATCAGTGCTTGTTTAGTAGCGCTGATAAAGGGGGGGCTTTATCAGCGCTTTTTTTAAAAGATCTGATAAAGGGTCGAATTCAAAAAAAAATTAAAAAATATATATTAATATATAAATATATAAATATAGTTATATTGATATAAATATAATATATAATTTTTAAATATATTTTAGATAAGTATAAATGTACATTTACACTTAATATACTTAATATATAAGATATTTAGTAAAAATGGCTTCTTAAAAAATTAAAAAAATATTTTTAATTAATAATTTTCTAATTATTATGAAGTAATAGTCATTTAATAACAATTTTAAGACTAAAAAATTAAAAAAAAATTAAAAAAAGATCCAAAATATGTTGAAAACGCAACTTGACCTTAAAACGGACATAACTTTTGATTCGGGTGTCTGTTTGAGCTCTACCACATATCAAATCAAAGCCTGTGACGAGCTCTACGTCTTTGTGACTGGGGAGCACCCCGGGCAAGGGATTTTCGAGGCCAAAAGAGGCCCAAAGTCCTCCAAAACTAAGTTTTTAGTCAGGGAAACACGATTTTTTAACGTTTTGTGGATTTTCAGCCTCGTTTAAGGGGGTATTATTGGCTTTTTTTGGTGGGGACTGGATTTATTCCAAGGTATTACATTCATATTGATATTATTTCTTTGAAATTTTATCATTTTTTATAATTCAATGCTATTTATAATCAAATATATAACTATATGTACATATTTTTTATATATTCACACCTAAAAATTAAATTTTTTAAATAAATAATTAAACATATTTACATATAAAATATATTATCTTTATCTAAATAATAACTAATATCTATTTTATTTAAAATACCAATATATGAATATTTATATAACTACTATATATTAATATAACAATATATATATATATTAATCTAGCTATATATATATATATATTAATATAACTACATATATATTAATATTACTATATATATATATATTAATATCACTATAAATATATATATTAATATCACTGTAAATATATATATTCATATAACTATATATATATATATTAATATAAATATATATTACTATACAAATAAATATAACTAAATATATATATATATAAATAGAGATATATATTAATATAACTATATATAGATATATTAATATAACTATATATATATTAATATAAATATATATTACTATACAAATAAATATAACTATATATATATATATAAATAGAGATATCATTAAATAGGAAACAAATCAAAATAGAGTAGTGGTAAGGGCTTAGGCGCGCAGGGGGGAGGTCTCGAGTTCAAAACCTGTTGGAGGCAGAGGCGCGCGCATGGGGGTGGATGTGGGGGGCTAGCGCTGATAAAGGGTGGAGGGGGTGTGTGTGGGGCACTGGAGGGGGTGGAAAGCGCTACTAAAAGTGGGGATCAAGCGCTATAAAGCCCCCCCCCCCGGATTGGCATGATTTTTTTAATTTTTTGTATTTTTTTTAACTTTTATCAGCGCTAAAACGAAAGTGCTGATAAAGGAAGAGCTGATATAGTGGCCCTTTATCAGCGCTAAAAAAAGCGCTGATAAAGGGGTACTTTTATCAGCGCTTTTTTTAGCACTGATAAAAGACCCCTTTTATCATCCCTTTTTTTAGCGCTGATAAATGGGTCCTATATCAGCGCTTTTTTGAGTGCTGATAAATGGAACCCCCCCCCCCTTTATTTTTATCGGCTTTAATAGCTCTTTTCTAGCACTGTTAAAGGCCATTTTTAGCGCTGATAAAAGGATTATTTGTAGTAGTGCTAAGTCCCACCAAATAAATAGTGGGTCCAACATGAAACTCACCCATTTATTGGGGAAGTTTTCATTGGTCATGATCGATCTGTGACATTATCAGTGTGGATCCCTCTCAGTTTTCAAAAGATTGGAAGACGTTGGGGAATTAGGATTCGCTTTTCTTGTACATGTACTGACTATTGAATAAACATGCCTTACAAGAGCCAAGATATGAGAAAACAGCAAACCAGCACCCACAGGAATTGGGGAAAATAAATATTGATGTTTTAATCCCACCCAACTTTGATTATGCCATGACTTCGGCTACTGAGTGCCCATGCCCTATCTCACCCTCTTAGATTATCCATATGAGGGTGATAGACACCCTCATGATCTAATACAAGCAATAAGGGGTCATTCCTACAAGGGATATGGCCTACCAAGACCTCAAGGCATCAACGCCTCATCGAAAATGTCTCCCCCGAGGACCGCACATGGGGAAACCACGCCCCATTCTGATGATGAACCCCTTTAGTAATCTGTCCCTGGAGCACTCCAGTGACTTGATTCCCTATGCCGAAGAGGTGGGGGTGTTTGAGTCATACCGGTCATGACTACCGCCTAGCATCTGACAAGGTTGGCTCCCCCATGCCTCATCAATGCTAGTACTGATTAGATACACAGGCTGAAGAACAGGTGGAATTTATCCCTACTCTATCGACCCCACTCCAAAGAAATCGACACCAACATCGGGGGTAGGTTCATGATGCTTCCCATTAAGGAGAGTCCTCAATGGATCCAGTGGCCCCTCCCTATACTAACACATACCACTAGATCCCTGTAGCCGGAGAGCAGGGGTCCATCTTCACTCGATTGGGATCAATACCCTAACTACCTCATAGGTAGGATAGGTTGACTCTTTCAATCATTGGCACCACCAAAAACCATTACAGGACAAACCATAATGGGGAGACTCATTACGGAGTTCCTCCCTACACCATCATCAACCCAAGCGGAGGTGCTCCCCACTCTTCTGACAACCAGCATAGAGGTCCTCCCCGTGTCATCACCATACAAAGAGGAAGTCCTCCCCACTCCAGCACTTACCTAATAGGATGTACTACCCACTTCATCGACAACCAGAGTGGAGTTCCTCCCCACTCTTTTGACAACCATTATAGAGGTCCTCCTTGTACTTCCTCTTCGCAACACGGAGGTCCTACCAGTGTCACTACTAACTAGCACAGAGGTCCTCCCCGTATTCCTACCAACTATAGTGGAGGTCCTCCCTAATCCATCACCAGTTAAAGAGGAGGTCCTCCCCGTGTTGAAACTAATCAGATCAGTGGTCCTCCTCACTCGTTCGACAACCAGTATAGAGTTATTTAATGTGCTCCTCCTTCTCAACATAGAGGTCCTACTCGTTTCGCTACCAACTAGCATGGAGGTCCTCCTTGTGTTCCTACAAACCAGAGTGGATGTCCTTCATACTTTTTCACCAATCAAATTAGAGTTCCTATATAAATTCCAACCAATCAGAGCATAGGTCCTCCCCACTCCAATAATGTTCATCATGGAGGCCCTCCTCATGTCCAAACCAATCAGAGCAGAGGTCATCCCCATGTTGAAACCAACCTGCACAGAGGTCCTCTCTATAATGAAGATATTTCCTACCCTAAAGAACTATCCTAGGGTAGAAGGGTGAATACTTATCTTCGAAGAATAAATCCTAGAAAACACTAAGTTTTCGTTAACCTCATTGATCTCTCATATTCCAAGGGGTGGATGAGTTGATGATAGAGCCTTCACCCCAATCATCAGAGTTTGGGGCAGGAACCTAACAATAGATATTCACCATCCTGGAAGCTCAGATCCACAAATTCCCTAGATCCCTTTATAGGTGCTTGCAGGTGGAGAAATTTATGCCCCCCTTCTAGGGGATTATCATGAATTCATTCCCATCACCACCAGTTTCCATTCTCTCTACCTATACCCAAGAGGTTGGAGATATTTGGGGGTATAGATTGACTCCTTTATATGGTGAACACTCTACTTAGTCATATATTAACACCATCACCCTCACACACAAAGCATTGTTGTTCACTACATCCTACAGGGATGTGATGATGTGGTTGGCACCGACCCTGAGAGACATCCCAGTGTATAGTGAACATTTGACTCATGTAACAACTCATCTACTAGTTAACCAGCTACATAACTGATCAACATCAATGGAACTACCCATCTATCATCCGGTTCTAATTAGATCTTGTTCTGACCAAAAGTAAGACCATTCCTTCGAGAAAGAGGGCCTATGGGAGGTTCTAGATGTCGACCAATTTTCTATGATGTTTTGGATGCCTACAAATCCAAACTTCAACACCCTAGATTCCCTTACCAAGGTCTTGGCTATGTGTTTCTTCCAAATCATCTTGATGATGTTTCACCGCCTTTGTGGTCATCAATTTTCTTATCCAGGAATCCATGAGCACCTTGATGCCATCAACCAGCAGTGCTGAAGGGTTGAGATCACGACACTCCTAGTGGCTCAGGGCCCTGCATCGTTGGGCTACCACCAGACTCTTCAACAGACATGCATCAAGAGCCTCATGTTACTCCATGGAGTTATGGAAGAAATGTCTTCACACATACATATTAGAGTTTGGGGTAGTATGTTGTTATCCACTTCAGCCCTATCTTGTGATATTCTGACCTATCCACTGATAATGAGGGTTACCCTTCGAGTACCATTATGGTAAACATGGTTATCCCAAACCTTCCAAAGGATTAGAGGGATAGTGAAATAAATACATGGCTTGATAGGGAAGATCCACCCTAAGGGAACTATGCCAAAAACTGGCAAGGGAAGCGCTGCCCCTTTATTAGCGCTCAAAAAAAGTGCTGATAAAGGGGGTCTTTATCAGTTCTTAGAAAAATCGCTGATAAAGGGTGGCCTTTATCAGCGCTCAAAAAAAGCACTGATAAAGGGGGGCCTTTATCAGCACTTTTTTTAGTGCTGATAAAGGCTCCCATTTATCAGTTCTTTTTTTGAGCACTGATAAAGGGGACCCCTTTCTCAGCACTTCTTTTAGTAGTGCTGATAAAGGGGGGCTTTATCAGCGCTGAAAAATTTTATATTTCAAAAAAAATCTGGAAAAATAAATTATTATTATATAAGTATATTTATATTGATATAAATACAATATATATTTTTTAAATATGTTCTAGATACATATAAATAGACTATTACATTTAATATATAATAAATTTAGTGAAAATGGCTTCAAAATATTTTAAAAAAATATTATTAATTAATAATTTTCTAATTATTATCGATTAAAAATCATTTAATAACAATTTGAGGACACAAAAAATCAAAACAATTAATAAAAGATCTAAAATATGTTGAAAATGTAACTCAAACTTCAAACGGCTATAAGTTTTGATCCGGGTGTCCGTTTGAGCTCTATAGCATATCAAATCGAAGCCTACAACAAGCTCTATGTGCTAATGACCTAGGAAAAGCCTCTGTCACATTTTTTGATCCCAAAAAAGGCCCAGAAGGCCTCCAAAACTGACATTCAAACAAGTATAACTTCTGATCCGGATGTCCGTTAGGCCTGTACCACATATCATATCGAATATTGTTTCATTTTATTTGATTTGACTGGTTGTGGCATTGAAACAGAATTCTAGATTATAAGTTATGGTCGTTTTAACATTTTATGGATTTTCAAATACACATATATATGTATTTATTTGTAAATATATATGTGTCTATGTGTGTGGGGGTATCTATGTGTGTGTTTTTGTGTTGTATATATGTATATATGTATGTATTTATTTATTTACTTACTTATAAACACACATCAAAAATATATTTTTTCATAAATGTATTTAAAACTAATCTTATATGTACATTTTATGGCTTTTCAAATACACATATATATGTATTTATTCGTAAATATAAATGTGTTTGTGTGTGTGTGTGTCTCTGTGTGTGTATGTGTGTTGTATATATCTATGTATGTGTGTTGTATATATCTATGTATGTATGTATTTATTTATTTATTTATAAACACACATAAAAAAACATATTTTTTCATAAATGTATTTAAAACTAATCTTATATGTATATATTAATATAAAAATAAATATACGTATAAAAAATTATAACTAAAAATATATATATATATATATATAAATATATTAATATACGAATTAATATATATATATACTAATATATGAATAAATATATTTATATTAATATGAATCTATATCAATATATGAATAAATATAACTATATATATATATGTCATTAAATAGAGAACAAAATGAAATGGCTTAGTGGTAAAGGTGCAGCTGCGAAAGGGGGGAGGTCCCAAGTTCGAGTTCGGGTGGAAGCGAATGGGGTGCGCGTGTATGAGGATGCACGGGAAGGGCTGCATGCGGGAAGGGTTGCGCGCGGGAGACCTCCTAGCGCTGATAAAAGAGGATGTGAAGTGCTGATAAAATTCTCCCCGCATTATTTTAAATTTTTGTTATTTTTTTAAATTTTTTTTACCTTTATCAGCGCTAAAAAAAAGAGCTGATAAAGGCCCCATTTATCAGCGCTAAAAAAAGCACTGATAAAGGGGTATTTTATCAGCGCTTTTTTTAGCATTGAAAAAAGGCGCCTTTATCAGCGCTTTTTGGAGCGCTGATAAAAGGGACCCCCCTATATTAGCACTGAGCTTTACAGTGCTTTTTTGGCGCTGTTAAAGCCCTTTTTTAGCACTTATATAGGCCGTTTTTGTAGTAGTGGGGATAGGACAATACTAGGTAAACCCTCTGACAGGTGTCATCACTCACCAACAAAGGTAGGTATTTGGTCTTGGAGACCCCTCCAGTGAGGCATTATTTTCTACCCACCAAAATATCGATAAGTTAAAGGATCATATTGAGCCCTCTGATCCATTTGAGTTTGTTCCAAAAATAGAGGTAGGACCCATGATATCCATCTTTCTCTGTTATCTTGAAGAGCATAAAAGGATTATTGTGGATCTCATTACTGACCAGCACCAGGATTACGATACTGCCCCATGAGACCTCATTTCTCCTCTAGTATGGAAATAGGTCGTCCTTGGAAAGATTCCCTCAATAAACCTCAGTGGTCCTAGACATTCAAACATAGAAGAAACAGGGGGATATGATAAGTGATCGAGGTATGGATAGCCAAACCTGCCCAAGCAGTGTAATAATCCTCCTTGGGATATGGATCCTACTGCTCCTCAAGTTAACGAGCCCTCTCTCTGAGTTGATGATCATATAAACACATTGGTTCCTAGATACCCTCACCAAGATAGGGACCCTTTCCAAGATGACTTGATAGCCACTCTCACCACTCACCTCGAGGACATGGAAATGCAACAGGTGGAGATCCTGACTGATGGAAAGTCATACCTAGCATGGGTGGAAAACATCCAATAACCCCTGGAGTTTATAAATACCAAGTTTTCCCCATTAAGTTAGATGGTAAACCCACTATATCATTTCTCCCACTTCATCTCAAGGTTCAAACCCATGTTGGGAACCTCAGAGTAGTAGGAGGCTACCAAGATCCGGTGTTTCAATAAAACTCTAGAAGGATCCACATCCTTCTAGTATATCCAGGTGACCATAGGATCCATTTATGGTTGGGAAGAACTCCACAGGTAGTTCATCTACTATTTTAGCTCTACTACTTGCAATATAAGTATTTATAACCTCTTCAAGTGTAAGTAGAGGCCTGATGATCAAGTCGCATACTTTGTTTTCTGGTGTAAAGGCCTCACATACTCACTCGATATTCCCCTTAATCAAGAGAAGCTACTTGATGTTATTAATATTTTCATGACTTATTATATTCCCCCTTTACTTATTTTATATTAAATGTGAATAATTTGTGTGAAATATTAATGTTTTAATATTAAGTATAATATTTGAGCATTTTTAGAAGTAGTCAAATTGAGTCAGTTTAATGTTTTAATTATAACTATCACTATACTGATCCAAATTGTGTGGTTCTTCTTTTGTATGATTCTCCTTTCAATATACAACATTTCATTAGAAGGAACCATGATCCAATTCTGCCATTTGAAGGGTCATATGGTCCTCACAACCAAGACCAAAGAATCTGTGAACAAACTGGACCAGCCTTGAATATTGATTTACTGGGCTCAATACAGAAGTCCAAAAACATTAAATCTCCACCATAATTCGGGGGACACTACATGTCATCTTGGATAAAAATTTCAAGGCCCAAATCTAAGTACAAGGGGCCCAAATAAATCTTTGAATTCCGGCCCACCATTCTGGACGAGAATTAAAATCAGTTTAGTATGCATGACATATCTCCTGATGTAAGCATCAAATCGAGCTGAGATTTTTCAGTCTGAAAGAGAAGATATAGGCGGCCGACTTTGTTGAAGCAACCATTCGTATTTGAAGGCATCTTCATATTCAAAAACCCTTTCACATTATGGACTTCAAAAAGACTGGATTGAAATGGACAGTTTACGTTTGTTTATGAAACCGGACATAACTTTTTATCCTTACGTCCAAATGACTCCAAATTTTGAGAGTAGTCGGCCAACATTATTGTATACAACTTTGAAGAAGGAGATATTTGAATATTCGTCTGTCTGAATTGCCAAATTGGCGATGCAAGTGGAGGGACAGATTGGGAATGCAAACAGTCCACTCCTTGGGCTATAAATACTCTCTCCTTCTCTCCTTGAGAGGGGTTGGCATTTCAGAAGAGAGGAGATCATATTGGCACGACCAAAGCTTTGACAAAGGCTTGGGAGGACCTTCCATACTCACGTTTTCACTTGAGATACCTTTCCTCCTCTCTTTGTTTTCACTTACTTTTGTGTTCTTCATTTTTGTAATTTTGTAATTCTCTTTCTTTGTAATTCTGTTTTAATGCAAGTTACTTCTTCAATATCTCTTATTCTCATCCACCTTATGTAGTTTAATATTTATGTTCTTAAAATAGTTTAAATTCAGTTGAATCCCCTTACCTTCTTTTGCTTCCTCGTTCAATCGAAAATCCGTTTTTAATTATCATCATCGTTCGTGTGTGTGTGTCAACGTACCACTCTTTTCTAATCCCTTTCTTTTCCTTCTATTCTTAATTTATCATCATAATTATTTTAACCAGAATATTAAACATCCAAATGGCTGAGTAAATCTCTCATTGGGGTGAGTTATAATTCGGGGATATTAAGTGATTGAGAGTTTTGCTCGATGAGTATTCTTTAAATTAATATTGTGTATGTTAAACTCAATATGTCATGGATTAATGATATGTTTTGTTTAACGAGTGGTTTCCATGGATTATTGGAACCATAAATACACTACCATAAATAAGTTTTGATTGAGATTAGAACCCTAAGTTAAGTTAAGGCTTGGATTAAAGCCTTCACACTTAGGAATTCCAATCAACATCAACTTATGACATGGGTGTTAATTTAATGCAATACAAAGTAAGGCTCAAGGATATCACATGCTTAACTCCCCAATGATGAACTCACCCCAATCTTTATCAACTTGTTAAATTAAACATCATTCATTAAACATTTCAATTAATCTCTGCAAACAAACCCCCCAATCAAAATACAATCAACTAAAAACAATCGACTATTACGAAGTACCATCACCGAGGATTCGACCCGAGTGCTGCTATACACATTAGCAGAGCACCGGAACTTTGACCGGTCGATAGGCGACAATCGGCCGTGCGTTTCAAATGGCGCCATTGCCGTGGATGGTGCTTTAAGTAGTCATTAGTTTCTGGTTATTGTAAAAAAAACCCAAAAAAATACAAAAGTTTAAAAAAATTGAAAAAAAACACAAAGAAAAACCCGTCTTCCTCTTAAAAATCATAAACTGAAAAAAAATACAAAGAAAAACCCTTCTTCCTCTTTCTTCCAAAATATCTTTGAATGCCCCGTAGCCTTCCAAACAATCCCTTGGATTTGTTTGACCCTGAAATTGATAGAACTCTTCTTCGAATTAGGAGGACCATTAGGGATAACCAAATCACCCAAGAACCAATCATTGCCCTACCAATTGAATTAGATATGGCCAATCCTAGGGAACAAACATTGAAAGAACTTGCTGCCCCTGATATGAATTACCAACCTCTTGGTATTCAATATCCAAACATTGAAGCTGACTTCGAACTCAAATCGGGTTTGATTCATCTTCTCCCTCATTTTCACGGGCTAGCCGGTGAGGATCCACATCTTCACCTTAAAGAGTTCCAAGTAGTATGCTCTACCATGAAGACTCAAGGGGTTTCTGAAGAACAAATCAAGCTTAGAGCTTTCCCCTTTTCCCTAGCAGATTCTGCCAAGTCTTGCCTCTACTACCTCCCACCTGGTTCCATAAACTCATGGGTTGACATGAAGAGACTTTTCCTTGAGAAGTTCTTTCCTGCTTCCCGAACAGCTTCTATCCGAAAGGAAATAAGCGGAATCCGTCAATTCCCTAATGAATCACTCCATGAGTATTGGGAGAGGTTCAAAAAGCTTGTGGCAACTTGTCCACACCATCAAATCCCTGACCAACTCCTGATCCAATACTTCTATGAGGGGTTATTGGCTATAGAGCGAACTCTCATTGATGCCGCAAGTGGCGGTGCTCTTGTTGACAAAACTCCTGCAGCTGCAAGAGATCTCATAAGTAACATGGCTGCAAACACGCAGCAATTCCATACTCGAGCACATGCTCAAGTGAAACAAGCCCAAGAGAATCAATCCATAGAGCCCAACAAGATGACTGAGTGGATGAGTGAACTTACAGGTCTTGTGCGTCAACTAGCGGTGGCTACCAAAGCCCCAACCTCATCTTCTCCACAGTCACTATTCCCTGGACCTATCAAGAATTGTGGAATCTGCAACTCTCCATCTCATCCGACTGACACATGTCCACAACTTCAAGATGATCCATCTGATTCATCTAGTCCAATGGAGTTCAATGCAGCGTATGCTCAGCGAAACTTCAACCCTCAACAATCAGGTCAGTTTGTTAGAAACTTCAACCAACCCCACTCTGAGCCCTTCTCTTCTACCTTTAACCCACCTCTGAGGTATGGTAATCCCATTTCTCATCCTCCTCAGTTCCCTCATCAAAATCCAAACCAGTTCCAATATGGTCAAAGTGGTGGTAACATCCATCAACCTTATCCTTTTGTTCCTCAACCCCAAAGGAACAATCCTCCTCCTGGATTCCACTATCCTAACGAGCCTTCCCAATTCCCCACCCAATACAATTGCTTTCCCAAGAACCAAAATCAAGGCCAACCCAATTTGGGACAAGCCTCTTCTTCTAAACAACCATGGGAAAGTGCTGTAGAGGATCTTGCTTCCTTCACCCGTTCTAGCCTCAAGAACATTGAAACCCAAATAGGTCAACTTGCATCCCACCTTAGCCAGCAACAACCATCCAATTCATCCCAACTCCCAGCTCAACCATTACCCAACCCTAAGGGTAATGTAAGTGCAATTGCACTTAGATCGGGAAAGCAAATTGCAATGCCCCATGCTGATTGCTCTACCTCCCCTTTCTATGTTGATCTAGAAAATGAAAAGAACAAAAAGCTGGAAAAGGAACTTGAATCCACTCCTTCACCTCCTTCCATTCCTCTAAGGAACCCAATTCCTTTTCCTCAAGCCATCTCCAAGCCTAAGAAGTCCTTTGAACCTGATCCTGAAATGCTTGACATGTTTAGACGTGTTGAAGTCAACATTACCCTCTTAGATGCCATCAAACAAATCCCTAAGTATTCCAAGTTTCTTAAGGAATTGTGCACCCATAAGAGGCAACTTAGGAACATTGAAAATGTTTCAACCCAACAGTCCATTCCCATGAAGTGCAAAGATCCAGGGACCTTCACGGTTCCATGTCAAATAGGGAGTTCCAACTTTGATGATGCACTCATAGACCTTGGAGCCTCAATAAATGTCATGCCCAAATCCAATTTCTCCAACCTTGATCTAGGTCCCTTGCACCCAACTGGTATTGTCATTCAATTAGCCAATCGAAGCACTGCCAGTCCTGAGGGGATAATTGAGGATGTTCTTGTTCGGGTCAATGATCTTATCTTCCCAGCTGATTTCTATGTCCTTGACATGGAAGGTGAGACGAACTCTTCTCGATCTCCCCTAATTCTAGGAAGACCATTCCTCATGACTGCGAGAACCAAGATTGATGTCCATTCAGGCATCTTATCTATGGAATTCGGTGACCAATTGGTCAAGTTCAACATTTTCCAAGCCATGTGATACCCATCTGAGGATCACTCTGCATTCTCAATCCATGCTTTTGAGGACACTTCTAAGATTCAATCGAACCCCAATCCACCATGTTCTTCATGTTCTAATGATAAAGGATCTTGTGAAATCTGCACCATGATTAACAAAGTCATAAATGGTGAAGTTGATGTGGACCTCTCATTCATAGACTCCATCAATCTAGAGGAACTTGAAAACTCTCTTAAATCCCACATCAACTCTGATCTCTACTGCTCCACCTTGGACAGTGTTGAGGAAAATGATCCAAACCCATCTAGAATCCCTTCTCCTGCTCCTAACTTGTCTAGATCTCAAATCAAGGCTGAAACTGATCTAAAACCACTTCCTTCACACCTCAAGTATGCATTCCTTTTCCATGATCCCTCCTACCCTGTCATTATCTCTGCTTCACTTTCTGAAACTGAGGAGTCCCAACTTGTTCAAGTGTTAGAGGAAAAAAAATGCCTTAGGATGGACCCTAGAGGATATTCCAGGAATCAACCCTGCCCTTTGCATGCATCACATCCATCTAGAAGAATCATCCAAACCAATTAGGCAACCTCAAAGAAGACTCAATCCACTCATACTTGAGGTAGTTAGGGAAGAGATTACCAAGATTCTTCAAGCTGGTATTATCTACCCAATTTCTGATAGTGAATGGGTTAGTCCAATTCAAGTCGTTCCTAAGAAGGGAGGGATAACAGTTGTCACAAATGAACATGGAGAAGTGGTCACAACTCGAGTGAAAAAAAAATGGCGTGTGTGCATCGATTATCGCAAATTGAATGCTGAAACACGAAAAGATCACTACCCACTTCCTTTCCTTGAACAAATGCTTGAGAGATTGGCCGGAAAGTCACACTATTGCTTTCTTGATGGTTACACCGGCTACTTCCAAATTCCAATCGCACCTCAAGACCAAGAAAAGACCACATTCACTTGCCCCTTTGGAACCTATGCCTATAGGCGAATGCCTTTTGGCCTTTGTAATGCTCCTGCAACATTCCAGCGGTGTATGATGAGTATCTTTTCTGAATTCATTGAGAATTTCATGGAGGTCTTCATGGATGACTTTACCATTTATGGCGAGCCATTTGAATCTTGCTTATATTCACTCTCTTTGGTCCTTCAAAAGTGTGTCAAGTTCAACCTTGTGCTGAATTTTGAAAAATGTCACTTCATGGTTTCAAATGGGATTGTTCTAGGTCACAGAATTTCTCAAGAGGGTATCCAAGTTGATCCAGCCAAAATTGAGGTGATCCAATCACTTCCTGAACCCAAATCAGTTCGAGACATTCGGTCCTTCCTTGGTCATGCCGGTTTCTATCGGTGATTCATTCAGAACTTCAGCAAGATTTCCCTCTCACTCACTCGTTTACTTCAAAATGATGTCACATTCAATTTTGACGAGGCTTGCAAGAGAGCCTTCATTGAACTCAAATCTGCTCTCACATCTGCTCCAATAATCCAACCCCCAGATTGGTCCTTACCATTTGAATTGATGTGTGATGCTTCTGATAGGGCCATTGGGGCTGTTCTTGGTCAAAGAAGAGAAAACATTCCTCATGTCATCTTTTATGCCTCAAAAACATTGGATGAAACTCAATCACACTACATTGTGACTGAAAAAGAACTTTTAGCTGTGGTTTTTGCCTTGGATAAATTCCGGCCCTATCTCTTAGGTGCAAAAATCATCATCTTCACGGACCACTCAGCATTAAAGTTCTTACTTAAGAAAAGTGATTCCAAACCAAGGCTAATAAGATGGATTTTAATGCTCCAAGAGTTTGACCTTGTGATAAAAGATAAACCTGGAAAAGAAAACCCTGTGGCTGACCACCTGAGTAGAATTTCTAATTCTTCTCATTCTGAAATAATTGATCCTGAATTTCCAACTGAACACCTCTCATCTCTCACTCCAAAGTTACCATGGTATGCCCCAATTGTCAATTACTTGGTTTCTAGTGTTTTCCCTGAATATTTTTCAAAAGAACAAAAAGAAAAGATGAAAAGTGATTCAAAGCATTATTTTTGGGAAGATAATAAACTTTGGAAAACTGGGGCTGACATGGTAATTAGGAGATGTGTTGATGAAACTGAACAATCCTCCATCTTGGAATTCTGCCACTCAATGCCTGGAGGTGGCCACTTTGGACCACAAAGGACTTCTCGAAAGGTCCTAGATTCTGGATTCTTTTGGCCTTCACTCTTCAAGGACTCACACGAGTTCTGTCAATCATGTCCCACTTGCCAAAAGTTTGGCACAATTTCCAAAAGAAACGAAATGCCTCAAAATCCATTAATCTTCTGTGAGCTTTTCGATGTTTGGGGCATCGATTTCATGGGACCTTTTCCCCCTTCCAATGGATTATCCTACATTCTCCTTGCTGTTGACTATGTTTCTAGGTGGGTCAAGGCCAAACCCACTAGGAAAGATGATGCTCAAACTGTGAGTGAGTTCCTCAAAACCCATATCTTCCATCGATTTGGAACACCACGTGCTTTGATAAGTGACTTAGGAACTCATTTCTGTAATAGAACCATGGAGTCACTTTTGAAAAAGAATGGGGTTGTACATAAAACATCCACTGCATATCACCCTCAAACAAATGGAATTTCTGAACTTTCTAACAGAGAAGTGAAAAGAGTGCTTGAAAGAATTGTTAAGCCCACAAGAAAAGACTGGCCCGATAGACTTGGTGAAGCACTTTGGGCCTATCGAACAGCCTATAAGACACCCATTGGGATGTCTCCATTTAGGCTAGTTTTTGGTAAAGCCTGTCATTTACCAGTTGAAATCCAACATAAGTCATTTTGGGCTGTCAAAACTTGTAATTTTGATTGTGAAAAATCTAGTGAAGAAAGATTGTTGCAGTTGACTGAATTGGAGGAGCTTCGTCTCGATTCGTATGAGAACTCTATTCTCTACAAAGAAAAGGCAAAGTCACTCCATGACAAGAACATTCTTCGAAAGGTATTTCATGAAGGTGAAAAGGTAATGCTCTTCAATTCTTGATTTCGACTTCACCCAGGTAAGCTTAATTCTCGTTGGGAAGGTCCGTTTGTTATTACTAACGTTTACCCATTTGGTGCAGTGCAAGTCCAAGACCCTTCTTCAAAAAGAACATTCACGGTAAATGGAAACCGGTTAAAGCATCACCATGAGAGGTATCACAATCCAGGAACCACGTCGACTTCCATTGAAACCCTAACCACTTCAATAGAACCACCACTGGATGGAGACCCGCCAAATCCAAACCAGGGGGCACCTCTTTCCCTTTAACTCTCTCTCTCCTTAATCTCTCTTCCCTCTCTTCTTCTATCTATTTCTTCTTCTTCTTCTCTCCCTCTCATTTTTTTTACAACATTCCTCCACAACCTTTTTTCTATTTTCTCTTTTGTGTGGATGTGTCATTAAAAATTAAAAAATTAAAAAAAATTAATTAAAAAAAATGAAAATTAACAAAAAAAGGGGTGTCATAATTACTCATCATCCAATATTGAAATTATGTCCAACCATTTTGGGGAGTCAAAAAGCTTGTTTTAAACTCAAATATATTGAATTTTTATCTCAAACTTGGGTAAACAATTTTTTGTCAACAACCAACACATTTTGAATGCTCAATTTTTGATTTGGAAAATGATTTTCCCCTACCGTGAGGAATAACATTAGCCTTCATGCCAAGGTCATATATGGCCATCTTTTTCATTGTGTGTCTTCACCACTGATTGTGAGTCTTGAGTTTGTGGACCTTCGAGCTGAATTTCCATCTTTTGTGTGCATTAATATGATAGAGGCATTTTCTAAGCCACATGAGAATCAGAATAGACAAATAGCCTCCCATTACCCTTACATTGATCCTACTTTTGAAAGCCCCTTTGAGACTATGAAAACCTTTCTTTTGATAGCCACATTACAAGCCTAATACCTTGTCCCACCCAACATCTTCATGGATTTTCATTGTACAATTTATTGAAATTTAAGTGTGGGGGGAATGGACTTCATTTTTGGGCGTATTTTCATTGATTTCCAATGTGTCATCATATGCTTGAGGGCAAGCATCCATTCAAGTGTGGGGGAGAGGTTGTAATTCTGTGAGCTTTGGGGTGTATATGTGTAATTTTCATTTGTACAAAAGTCATTGAAAAGTGTTCAAAAAAAATGAAAAAAATTATATTAAAAAAAATGAAAAAAAAGGAATGGGTTGTGTCTTGGGTGGGTCAAAAATCATTCATCATCAACCTTTGATCGTGTTATAACTACTAAAATTAGTTCCATGAGAAGATCAAACATGGTTTGGGAGATTACTGTGAGACTTGTTTCAAGCACAACTTTCGAAAAAAAAGAGAAAAAAAAAAGAAAAAAAAGAACACTTGAATCATCTTGTATTGTGTCATTATTGGAAGTCTTCCATGTTGTACATATTCCATCATCTCACCCTATTCCATTTTCTATCTCCCTCACTTTTCATTCATCACACATTCATGCCCTTGTAAATATGTGTTTCTATTTCCTTTCAAATCAAATTTCAAAAAAAATGTGCATTGATTTTTCCATGTTGGTGTTTTTAACCCCTCTTTTCCTTTGGACATTATATACCTACCGTCCCATAGCCACTGAAAAACCCCTTAAAAGACCTCTTGATTCTTGTACACGTTAGATTTGGGAATGGAAGCTGAGAGCTCTTACAAACTCTTGATTTTCACTTTTTGTTGGTGAATGAGTGAACCTCCTAAAATACATTTTTATCATCTTGAGATGAGTAAGTTTTGAGTGCCTACATTTTCCAATTCAAACCTTGAACATGAAAAAATGAATTGTTTCTGATGCATTATTGTGAACCAAATTTGTGATGGAATTCAATATGGATGAGGGAAATAGTCTAAACCTCCCCTGATTGGAGAAAACAAAATTTTAATATTTGTTGGTGAGTGAAAATGATTTTGTCATGTTTTTATATTTGTTGCACATGAGGACACGCGCAAATCTAAGTGTGGGGGAGTTGATGTTATTAATATTTTCATGACTTATTATATTCCCCCTTTACTTATTTTATATGAAATGTGCATAATTTGTGTGAAATATTAATGTTTTAATATTAAGTATAATATTTGAGCATTTTTAGAAGTAGTCAAATTGAGTCAGTTTAATGTTTTAATTATAACTATCACTATACTGATAAAAATTGTGTGGTTCTTCTTTAGTAGGATTCTCCTTTAAATATAAAACATTTCATTAGAAGGAACCATGATCCAATTTTTCCATTTGAAGGGTCATATGGTCCTCACAAACAAGACCAAAGAATCTGTGAACAAACTGGACCAGCCTTGAAGATTGATTTACTGGGCTCAATCCAGAAGTCCAAAAACATTAACTCTCCACCATAATTCGGGGGACACTACATTTCATCTTGGATAAAAATTTCAAGGCCCAAATCTAAGTACAAGGGGCCCAAATAAATCTTTGAAGTCCGGCCCACCATTCTGGACGAGAATTAAAATCAGTTTAGTATGCATAACATATCTCCTGATGTAAGCATAAAATAGAGCTGAGATTTTTCAGTATGAAATAGAAGATATAGGCGGCCGACTTTGTTGAAGCAACCATTCGTATTTGAAGGCATATTCATATTCAAAAACCCTTTCACATTATGGACTTCAAAAAGACTGGATTGAAATGGACAGTTTAAGTTTGTTTATGCAACCGGCCATAACTTTTTATCATTACGTCCAAATGACTACACATTTTGAGAGTAGTCGGACAACATTATTGTCTACAACTTTGAAGAAGGAGATATTTTAAGATTTGTCTGTCTGAATTGCCAAATTGGCGATGCAAGTGGAGGGACAGATTGGGAATGCAAACAGTCCACTCCTTGGGCTATAAATACTCTCTCCTTCTCTCCTTGAGAGGGGTTGGAATTTCAGAAGAGAGGAGATCATATTGGCACGACCAAAGCTTTTCCAAAGGCTTGGGAGGACCTGAAATACTAAAGTTTTCACTTGAGAGACCTTTCCTCCTCTCTTTGTTTTCACTTACTTTTGTGTTCTTCATTTTTGTAATTTTGTAATTCTCTTTCTTTGTAATTCTGTTTTAATGCAAGTTACTTCTTCAATATCTCTTATTCTCATCCACCTTCTGTAGTTTAATATTTATGTTCTTAAAATAGTTTAAATTCAGTTGAATCCCCTTCCCTTCTTTTGCTTCCTCATTCAATCGAAAATCCGTTTTTAATTATCATCATCGTTCGTGTGTGTGTGTCAACGTACCACTCTTTTCTAATCCCTTTATTTTCCTTCTATTCTTAATTTATCATCATAATTATTTTAACCAGAATATTAAACATCCAAATGGCTGAGTAAATCTCTCATTGGGGTGAGTTATAATTCGGGGATATTAAGTGATTGAGAGTTTTTCTCGATGAGTATTCTTTAAATTAATATTGTGTATGTTAAACTCAATATGTCATGGATTAATGATATGTTTTGTTTAACGAGTGGTTTCCATGGATTATTGGAACCATAAATACACTACCATAAATAATTTTTGATTTAGATTAGAACCCTAAGTTAAGTTAAGGCTTGATTAAACCCTTCACACTTAGGAATTCCAATCAACATCAACTTATGACATGGGTGTTAATTTAATGCAATACAAAGTAAGGCTCAAGGATATCACATGCTTAACTCCCCAATGATGAACTCACCCCAATATTTATCAACTTGTTAAATTAAACATAATTCATTAAACATTTCAATTAAGCTCTGCAAACAAACCCCCCAATCAAAATACAATCAACTAAAAACAATCGACTATTACGAAGTACCATCACCGAGGATTCGACCCGAGTGCTGCTATACACATTAGCATAGCACCGGAACTTTGACCGGTCGATAGGCGACAATCGGCCGTGCGTTTCACTACTAATGATGTGTGTGGGGAATTTCAAAACTAAGTTGGTCCCTACCCTCATTACCCAAAACTTTCTAGGTGAATTCTGGTAGTTTTCTGATAAGTCCCAATATCTAGAGGAATCTTTGTAGTATACTAGACAGTTATTCCCACTACCTTTTCTAGATCATGTGATATGGCCTACCAAAGTAGGGACTACTACCATTGTGCATATAGAGGCCCTGATCTAGTAGAGTTATTGGACCCTTTTCTAGAGGATCCTCACTTATAATAGCCTTACCATGAACAACCTCACTTGGAATAGCATTATTAGGTATAGCCTCACCCAGCACAGAACCATCAGGCACCACCTCTCCAAGCACAACAACCTAGATGAGAGAATGTGGATACAACCCCTCATAAAGTCCTAGCTCCTAGAGTGACCTTTCCAAATAAAAGGAACTATACCTATTACTTTATGGATTCATAAGTCCTAGGATATTTCATTTTCACCCTGCAGAGAAGGATATTTTGAAGCTTCCAAAGTTCAAGAAGCCCTAGAAATATGGACGCACTGACCACCCTAACAATTGCCTATCCCATAGGATCCTTGGTCATACCATCAAGGAATTATATGTGTTAAAATATTGGCTCCAGGACCAATTGAATCGTGGTTTGGTAAATTTGGGTGAAGTCTCGGTGTAGGTGACACACATCTCCTCCGACCCTAGAAACAATAGCTAAGGCTTGGGTGAATAGATGCAGGCTTCTAGCCATGCAACACAAAAATATGAAAACCAGTTGTCCTGCAGAGCAATCGCTCACACCCATGGTTTCATTCATTCCCACTTAGGTAGGAAAAACCCTCATGTGGTTTCCACACCTCTCCCAACCATCGCTTATGTATCTGTGTCAGGGTCCTCCACGACTTAGAAGAATGGGCACCGATGGAACATGGGAAATTAGAGTCCCCTGCCAGTGTCGAGACCATCACATACTCTTGGTGATTTCATGCCTCATGATTTGGTAACCACATCCAGGGTCTTTCCAACACTGGATGACTTCACTAATGATGAGAAATAGTAGCCTCCATGAATTTTTTCGAGATGGTGGACCGCTTTTGGATGCCTGGTAGTGAATAATTCCATGAAAACCTCCTAGGTTCTTCTATCTAACATTGTCAAAGGAAAGTTCAGGGAAACGCAAACCACCATAATTCCTATTTCAGTTCCTTGAACCAAGATGTTCATGCTAATGATACCAGGAAGTAAGTTTTGCGTAGATCTTAGTTATAGCTACCCATATTTTCACAAAGGTAAAAATCATTAGTTTTTTAATTTGAATAACTTAAAAAGACTTAATAACATTTTCTAATCAAGTCATGGAGGTCACAAGTGCATTTGGGGATTTTTCGGAGCTCGAAGCTCTAAAAGGGGGGAAACAGATTGGGTCGCACGATTTTTTTGCAATCATGTGACCCAGGGTGTATGGTTGTGTGGCTAGTTGTAGAAATGGGATAGATCCATTCTGTATGGTTTGTACGCAGTTGGTCAAACCATGTTTCTAACCATGTGGTGTGCCCCTATTAGTAGTGAATTGAGCATATTTTGAGCACAATTTGGATAAACCATGCGTCCAAACTGTGTGCCTTGATATATTAGGATGAAATTAAAATTTTAACCCTCACTTAAGTTAAAACCTTATTTCCTCTTTATCTTTCTTCTTCTAGCAGACCACCACCCCTCCTCCTTATCCTTTGATCACAATAATACCCAAGGCTAGGAATTGAACTATTTATTCTATCTATTGTTCATTCCTAGATCTGTTAGAAGCTTTAGATCTGTCTTACTAATCTCCCCTAGTCTATCAATTCCTATCTAAGTTTATCTTTGAATCTATTGAGCTATTTAGGTGAAAGATCATTTTTCCTATTTTCATGGCATTGGACCATTTCTTAGATCTCTTCAAACCTACTCTTAATATGAGGTCTCTATTGAGTGAGGTGTTGTCTACGGCCTTGAGGTAGGTGATCGCGTCATTTTCCCTTCAATTTTTTATGTTTCATAATTATGTCATTGTGATACATGTCATCTTTTGTCTAGCATACCTTTTATATTGATTTGTTCATGTCTAATTGTTCCTCGCACCTTAATATATACCTATTGATCCTTGTTTGGTGGGTTAGAGGTTTTAAATCCTTTATATGGTCACCCCATGGGTGTGATAAGTAGAATTAGACATTATGGTCAATTGGTTCAAATGTCCAGAACTCCTCTTAGTGTATGAATTATCTTTTAAATGAAATTTCCCTTGATTCATTGGTATGAAATAAAACCCAAATCACCTCTTATGTGTTTGGTCCTATTATACTTGGAATTTTCCAAGTAGGTAATTGAATTATTGCTCGTGACACCTCCTAAGTGACCCTTTGAGCCGCTAAATGAAATTAACATGTTTTTATAAATTGAATGACTTGATTTGAATTGAAAATAATTATCATGATGGATTTCCCTCTTCAAAATAAATTGAGTAGATTAAATGTGTGAAACTTAAAGGATAGTGAAACCATGCCTCTTGTTTATTCTTGAAAAAAATGATCTTTATGAATTGAAAATCTTTGATGTAATTGAGAATGTCCTTTTAGTTACATGAGAGATTATACCTTATGTATTATATTATAAATGATTATGCCTCTTTTATATATATGTGGAGTTGGTAAAAAATATGGATGGGAGGTAATTCCCCATGATAGTTATAATTATAATATGCCTTTGTAAATATTGTGATACGATGGTAAGGGACCGTTGATCATGGAGGATAATCATACTCTCTTACATTAGGTGTGAAGTATGGAATCTTGCACTAGTGATACTATATGGACGTTGGGATGAGGCACCATGTAACATGATTAGAGTGTTTCCATGACAGCTCACTCACCATCCTGAGTTTTGTAGCATGACATCTCTCGCTCTATTGGGATGTAGGGAATGTACCTTATTGCATGAACTTATAGGCTCTTTAGACTAGTCATGGATATTTGAGTTACACCCCAATCCAACCAACACTAGTATTTCAGGTATATGGTCACTTGCATTATCACATACATGGTTTATATAGGTGGATGAAATATACAATTAAACTATATATATTATTAATACTATATATATAATTACATGATCAGACATACATTCCATCCATGAGATGAAGCAGGTAGACCCGCTAAGTGTCTTATAAGAACCTAAGTGGGATGGTTATTTATTTCATTATTTTTTTATTCTGTTATACCTGCACACTTTTTAGTTACAATCACTACTCAGAGTACATGTAGATGTCGTTGGTGGTATCCTAATGAGATTTTATCTCACACCCTACACAGGCTACCTTTGGTACCTAAGAATGTTATTTGTCTATATGTATGGATAAGGGAATGTTCCCTTCTACAGGTTATTGATATTATTTTGCTTATAGATGGATCTTAGGAGAATAGGACCTAGATTTCACTCAAGATTCCTAGAGAACCTTTTGTTATTTTTTCCTTTTGTACTGTTGTATTGCATGATTATATCTTTTAGTTCCTTTTTGTATCAGTATGCCATGAATCCATGTATGAGACACTACCTTAGAATCTTTTGATTATTTATTCAGTTATTTAGTTTTCTATTTACACTTACGTGGTTTATTGATTCTATCTCTTTATATTATGCTTCTGTTGTTGGTTATATCTAATTTTATCTGTTGTTCCACTCTAATATGAGGGTATAGTCTCCCCAATATACCACTTTTATACACTCACTACTATTTGGAAGCCTCTAGCATATGGGGAGGTGCGCTTGAGGCCATGTGACCCTCCAACTCGGGGCACAGGTTATGTAGACCCCAGGTCAGGATGTTACAAGTGGAATCAGAGTGTTTCCTTTCTTTTTTTACTATTTATTGATAATAGATTTGAGATTTAGAATTCTTGGAACTTAGTCATAAGCTATGCTTGGGCATCGCAAACCCATGTTCAAGGTAAAGGATGAGTTTCCTGAATCATAATTGTTGTTATACTTTTTCCTATTATTATTGATATCGTTTCACTATTGGGTAATGAACATCTTGTGTTGTGGTTATTATTTTTGTTTTGATTGAGGACTTATTTCATCCTTATCACAATGATATGAGGGAAATGATAATTGTTAAATTCATCATTATTAGGCACGCTAAGATTAATATGCCATGAATTTTTCCATGTTACGTCTATTTTCAACGTGCATTTTCCTATTTCATATTGATAGTGCCTTGAATATGTATTGAATTGGTTGAAAATTCTTGCAAGGATCAAAAAACATAATTGATACTTAAAGTGACTACCATATCCTAACAGTGTTTTCATGAATATGTTAGAGCAAACACCTTAAGCAATTAATTATGGCACATTGAGCTATAGACCTTCAGTCGCATGAGCCAAGATGTGTTATGGTCTGAGTTGAATGGATGAAATATTTTGGTTCATAAGGTATATGGGCCCTTCTGGATTGAAAGTGGTATACCATATAATTCAACCATTTTTTAAGTGATTTATATAATTAAACAAGAAAAAATTCAAAATTAATATGACATCTAAAGTGAAATCAGTTATCCTATACATGTGAAACAAATACTTAGACCTGAACCAGACCTTAGTAGTGGGTAGTAGGGTATCTATTATGTTCTTATGGACTATTATGGTCTCTTCTACCATCTAGACCTGCATTTTGAAGTAGACAAGGAAGTGTGGTTGTTTCTATAAAAAGGATTTTATCCTATCCTAGTTTCTTAAATACAATTATCTAAATTACTTAAATATCTTCTAAGGCGTGTATTTGGCATCGTAGTATCATGCCACCAAAACATCCTCTAGTTTCACACCCTAAACGCAGTGATGAACATGTACCTAAGGTGGAAGTTTGAGATCCACCAGTGATCCCTCTTGTAGATCCACCTTTGAATCCTCTTCATATACCTAATATGGGAACTGACACCCAGTTCTAAGTGGGTTTTCTAAATATTCTTTAGTCTATGAAAGGTGTATTTTGATCTACCCTGATTATGGCAGAGTTGACTTGGGAGTTTTAGAAGCAACATCTTCCCACCTTTTCAGGGGGTGGAGGACCTCATGCTATAGAGTCTTGGATCGAAGCAATCGTATCTATATTCAAGCATCTAGATATTCCTCTAGAGTATAGGGTCAGTGGAGTATATTTTACTTGATTTAGCTAAGAGGTGATGGGACGTAATCATCCATGAAGAATGGCGTAGAGATATGGTATGTGTAGATTTCCTGACAATCTCCTACGATTACTTATTTTCCCAGACTCTAAGGGCTAACAGATCTAGATAATTCATGAACCTACAGCAGGGGAGAATGTTTGTTATGGAGTATTTTTCTTATTTCATGGATCTACAGTGATTCTCTCCTACTCTAGCTGATGATGATCTTGTGAACACTATGTGATTAGAGTATGGGCTAGTTTATTCCATCTGGACATAGGTCAACATGTTTAGGTTGATTACTATTTCTGAAATCGTCAACCAGGCCCTTAATACAAATAGGAATCTAAGGGAAGTTTATGGTGCAAGTCAGGGATGTTCGGCTCTTAAGGCTGGTAGTGGTTCTTATTCTGGGTGCAAGCGTCATTTCGAGGTTGGACGTGGGGGTAACACCAACTAGGCTTCATGTGTTGATAGCTTCTTGATTTTTCACCAGTCTAAGAGGTAGGGACACATGAAGCCTCGGTGCTTGTGGGACCTAGTAGAGTGTAGATGTTGTCATGGGATAGGCCATATCTAGAGTTTTTGAAGGACTTTTCTGACAGTTCCTAGAGATAGGGGATTTTCACTTACTCCTAGATTAGGAGTGGGGCCAATAGGATCCTGATGGGCAGGCAGCTGGAATACCACTGGCCCATCATGATAAGTTTGTGGTCAAGGCAGAGGCAATCAGACTTATTATTCTCAGCGCTGGTAGAGCGAGCTTTCTCAAGGTAGTCAGGCGGTGACTCTGGGTCTTGGTATGGGATATTTACATGTAGTCAAACCTATGCCTGAGGAGAAGAGCACCGGAACTTCTACTATATGATTTAATATTCTATTATCCTCCACTTTAGTGTCTAATTTATTTGATATAGTTTTGTCTCACTCATTTATATCTAAGACTTTAATTGAGAGTTTAGGCCTTGATATCAAGCACTATTATGGCATTGTGATGCTACACACCCTGTTAGGTATCTGTTCTAAGAGAATTCATCATTTTAAGAATTTTCCTCTTGAGATAGGTGGTTACCTTTTCGTGTGGAATCTTTACATACTCAACATGATGGTATTTGACGTAATCATCGGGATAGACTGGTTAGTTCCTTATCAAGCCCATATTGACTATTATCATCGGAGGGTGACATTTACATCACTAGAGGGCATAAAGCATGTTCATAAGGGATAATGGGATGTCAATGCGACATAAGTAGAACCTAATCAGTATAGGTTGGGTGGTGTGACAACTCAGATCACTGATCTTTTCCTTGATGTCCAAGGGTTAAGACCTGCTTTTTTTTTATCCTGTAGTGGAGCATTTCAGAGAAGACTTTCCTGAAAACTTATCTGGTCCTCCTTTGGTGAGAGAGGTAGATTTTACTATTGAAATTACACTAGGAGTAGTAACAGTGACCATTCCTCCTTATAGGATGGAATCTAAGGAGCTACTAGAACTTAAGAAGCAATTGGAGGATCTAGAGGCTAAAGGCTTTATACGCACTAGTACTTATCCATGGATTTCACCGGTCCTTTTTTCAAAGAAATCAGATGGTAACCTTAGGATCTTTGTGGATTACTATCATTTGAATTGGATCACCGTAAAGAATTGGTATCTTCTACCTAGAATATACGACCTCTTTGATCAGATTTTAGGAGAGAAGGTGTTTTCAGAGATAGATTTGAGGACAGGATATCATATATTGTGTGTGAGGACCTCTTACATACCTCACAGACCTTTCATGAGAATGTATGATCTATATGATTACTTGGTTATGTTGTTTAAACTCACTAATGTACCTACATTATTTATGGATCTTATAAATAGGGGTTTCCACCCGTATCTGGATTCATTTTTTGTTGTCTTTGTTGATGATATCTTGGTGAATTCACACTCACTACTACAACCTGCCCCTTTATCAGCACTAAAAACCAGCATTAACAGCGCTAGAAAAGCACTGTTAATTCCGGCGTAGATAAAGGGGGGGTCCCCTTTATCAGCGCTAAAAAAGAGCTGATAAAGGCCCCAGCGCCTGCACCTAAAAAATAGTACCTGCACACCTGTACACCAGAATACCTGCACAAAGTAGCACATGCACACCTGCACACCATAGCACCCGCACCCAATATTTTGACTGACAACGGTATATACATTTACTTAACATCATGAATACAAAAAAAACGCATTACTATATACATTTCAAACATTGTTTTACATGGTTACATTTACAATTATTCAACAACAGTTATAAACATTAATGTTTCATCCTTTGATATATGTGATCCTCTCTCGATGGTATTTGTTGCCGAACAAAGCATCTGAACTCAAGGAAAAAAATTCACCTATATAAAAAAACAAATATTATGTTAGTAATGCAATAATGAAAGAAATTAAAACATTAATATGAAAGAATACATTAATATGGAAATGTGAAACTAAAATATTAAATTTTAAAATCAAAAGTTTTCATTTTCATAACAATGAAAGGGAATAATGTAAAATCAATATGTTTTTGATTGATTTATCTCATTTAATAAATACTGATTCTTTATCTAATGAAAAGCTTTACCGGTCACACCGTGCGTCGGATTGAGGTGCGGTCGATTCGTACACGTCACAAATGACTCGTGGATCGTTTTCCTAAAGTATCAAAATAATTCGAAGGCGTTTGCTCGGTTTGGCGTATGTCATTGGTGTTGTTTTCCAAAGTTTATGTCATTTTCAAACTGATATCAGACAATTTTAGCCATACAGGTCACACCATGCGTCGGATTGAGGTGCGGTCGATTCGTACACGTCACAAATGACTCGTGGATCGTTTTCCTAAAGTATCAAAACAATCCGAATGCGTTTTCTCGGTTTGGCGTATGTCATTGGTGTTGTTTTCCAAAGTTTATCTCATTTTCAAACTGATATCAGACAATTTTAGCCATACCGGTCACACCGTGCGTCGGATTGAGGTGCAGTCGATTCGTACACGTCACAAATGACTCGTGGATCGTTTTCCTAAAGTATCAAAACAATCCGAAGGCATTTGCTCGGTTTGGCGTATGTCATTGGTGTTGTTTTCCAAAGTTTATGTCATTTTCAAACTGATATCAGACAATTTTAGCCATACCGATCACACCGTGCGTCGGATTGAGGTGCGGTTGATTCGTACATGTCACAAATGACTCGTGGATCGTTGTTCTAAAGTATCAAAACAATCCGAAGGCGTTTTCTTGGTTTGGCATATGTCATTGGTGTTGTTTTCCAAAGTTTATCTCAATTTGAAACTGATATCAGACACTTTTAGCCATACCGGTCACATCGTGCGTCGGATTGAGGTGCGGTCGATTCGTACACGTCAAAAATGACTCGTGGATCGTTTTCCTAAAGTATCAAAACAATCCGAAGGCGTTTGCTCGGTTTGGCATATGCCATTGGTGTTGTTTTCCAAAGTTTATGTCATTTTCAAACTGATATCAGACAATTTTAGCCATACCGGTCACACCGTGCATCGGATTGAGGTGCGGTCGATTCTTACACGTCACAAATGACTCGTGGATCGTTTTCCTAAAGTATCAAAACAATCCGAAGGCGTTTGCTCGGTTTGGATTATGTCATTGGTGTTGTTTTCCAAAGTTTATGTCATTTTCAAACTGATATCAGACAATTTTAGCCATACCGGTCACACCGTGCGTTGGATTGAGGTGCGGTCGATTCGTACACGTCAAAAATGACTCGTGGATCGTTTTCCTAAAGTATCAAAACAATCTGAAGGCGTTTTCTCGGTTTGGCTAGTGCCAAAGTGTATTTGAGAACATTGTGATGACTATACCAACCATAACAATAATCATGAGGTCTTTCACCCTAGTATACATTGATAATTACCGTAGATATAAACTCACCCTGGTGAATATGATAATAACCTGGAAAACCTCCATCCCATTATCACAACTTGAGTAGTATCCATACTAGTATAAAATTGTTCCCAACAACTTAACCCCAGTAGTGAAGGACACTCAACCAAACAGGCCAAATACACAATAAGGACTGAAATATCTCACCTATCCACTTTTCATAACAAATATAATCACTACTCAAAATCAATGTCCCTATTAGTAGTATCATAGACCTCACTACTATATAATTTTTTCCATTTCAATAAAATACCACCTCAAGGTCATTTTTTTAATAAAAGTGGTGACATGAATTGGTCACCTAATTCATTCCCCAAAGGACTCAATTAAAAAAAAGAGTATAAGTACAAACACAAGGTGAAAAGAACTTACACCAGTAGGGATTGAGAGAAGTATAAACCAAAAACACCAAGGAAAATCTGGACAAATATCTAGAAGCAATGAATGATCCAAACAACCTATTATCAACTATTCCATGATCTCCAAAAGGGGTTTTACTATCCATGGGGACAACATTAATCCATCTGGCTCGAAGGGAATCCAATGCCTTCATAAATTTTCTTCTCTATCAACTTGAGTTATGTTATTCATGCTGTTATATAGTTGTTATTTTAAAATGAAGGGCTGAAATGAAACCTGAGAAAGACCTTAATACATTAAAACCAATGTTTAGAAAGGAAAACCATTAAAGGTTTGGATCAATAAGCTGTTAAGAATGAAGACCATCATTGCAACGTCACCATCCAACAGAAGCACATGATGTGGTAAAACACTCATCGCATGAGAGCATCATATTATTTATCAGTGTCTTACATGGTATAGCCTCATAATATTTACATGGTAATATTCCATACTATAAATAGTCTCAAGATATGGCTCATGTCCCATTTCAATATATAGGTTTGTTCTGGGTCAGTCTACACATCCATCCTATCAACAACCTTACAAAGTTATACCCACCCAAGTAGTCACATCCCCAAGGGGGATGTTCACACACTTTAGGTTCAATTAAATAAGGCCAAGGGCTCTGATGTATCACTAGTTCCATGTGTGGCCTATGGGAACAAATACATAAAAGTCACAGAATGTATTCCAAGAGGTCTCTGGGTTCCCCCTAACAAGGTCCTCTAAGTCACACTCACTCTAATAACACCCATTAAGGAATTTATAAATCCATAAAGAAATTACCAGGACCACATACCTATTTTATATGTTTATACTATTTTAATTCCAAGTTGAAAACTTTTCCTAGTCTCGCTAAGCCTCGTCCATTTGTCTACCCCAAGATCAACTCATCAATATAGCTCCTTCCTCTCTCCAAAAAACCAAAATTATTAAATTATAACATTTATAATTAATTATCCAAATCAATTTAAACTTTTTATATTCACTAGAAACTCATCTTGTGGACTTTTCATGTTAGAAACAAGACCAAAAATCCATATAAGATCTGAAGTGGGATCTTAGTGCCATCTTAGGAAAAATACCCAACCAAACCAAATCCATAGACAACATTATATAATTTGATCCAATATCCATGAAAACTACAAAAGGAAACACAAATCCTTCATAATGATTGGTGACTTGCAGATACCATCATGATGCCTCTTATACATGAGGTAGGAAAACACCCCCATCAAATCAATATGATACCACCGTGCTCCAGTTGAATCACCCATAAAACCTAATCTAGATAAATCAAAAATCAATAGAAACTAAATATAAAGAATAAAATGGTAAGGAAGATGGTGAAATCACTTAGAATTGTTGAATAAATACACTAAAAAACTCCCCATGGAAAGGAGAATCAAAGAGGAATAAGGGGGTGGGTCGATTGGGCATTCTATAAGAGGGAGGATGAGAAATGGGGGATTACCCTATTGTAATTTCAGAGGGAAAAAGATGAAAATATAATTTTAATGTTCTACACAATTTTCCAAACCATATATTAATAATGTGGTGGCACTGTACAAGAAAACCCCTTCAAATATTTGGTCAGCATAGTTTACCAAACTATGCATTAATTATGTAAATTGGAACTACCTCAGTCTACAAAATTTCACATGTTTTGTATGAAATCATGAAAAAATGGTATGTTAATCCCTAACTAAAATCCACCTCACATGGTTTCCTCTAAGATATCCCATGGTTAACCTTCACTAACCATGAAAGTCAACTATGTGATTTAGAAAGAGGACTGAAAACCTCCTCATGCTCAAGGTTCTACATTGTTTCTCAAAAAATATGAACACAAAACCATGTTTCAATTGAAAAATCTCCAAAAAACATCATATAAAACTAAAATAAAGCTTGTGAGACTCACCTGAGTACTTGAGGCACCTCTCAAACCGCGGTGGAGGGGGAGGCAGCAGAGTAGGAAGAGGAGGAGGAGGAGGAGGCGCCGATGGAGGAGGAGGATGAGGCAGCGGACTAGGAGGAGGAGGAGGAAGCGCCGGTGGAGGAGGAGGAGGACGAGGCTGTGGTGGAGGAGAAGGAGGAGGAGGAGGAGCAGCAGAGGAGGGGGAGGAGGAGGCGGCCGGAGGAGGAGAAGAAGGAGGAGGCGGCGGCCGGAGGAGGAGGAGAAGGAGGAGGCGGCGGCCGGAGGAGGAGGAGAAGGAGGAGGCGGCGGCCGGAGGAGGAGGAGGCAGTCGGAGGAGGAGGAGCAGGAGGAGGCGGCGGTCGCGGCGGAGGAGGAGGAAGCGGCGGCAGCGGTGCAGAGGAGGGCTTCCGCGAGAGCTTGACCGGGTGTAGGGAGGAGGAAGAGGACCCGCGGGTTTTTAACAAATCCGTGTGAGCCTTTATCAGCGCTAGTAAAAAGCGCTGATAAAGGATGTATTTATCAGTGCTAAAATGAAAAGCGCTGATAAATACAACCTTTATCAGCGCTTTTCCGTTAGCGCTGATAAAGGCAGGTGCATGCCTTGACAAGTTTTGTGATAGTGACTCTAGAAATGACCATGAAACCCATCTTGTGATCATGCTGAATACACTGAGAGAGCATCGGCACTATATTATGCTCAGTAAATTCCACTTTTTGATTGAAAAAGAACACTTCCTGAGTCACATTATCTCAGAGTCAGGAGTTTCAGTAGCCCCAAAGAAAGTGAGAGTTGTAGTTTCTTGGGAGCATCCCAAGAAATTATTTAGAATTTGGATTTTCTTAAGGCTATTCAGATATTATATATGCTTTATCTAAAATTTCTCACGCCTTATAGCACCGATTATGGACTTGAGAAGGAAGGGTGTGAAATTCATATGGTCAAAAGCTTGTGAATCAGCCTTTTATAAGTTGAAGGTTCATTTGACTTCAGTGCCAATACTAATTCTTATAGATCCAAGCATGAGCTATACCATGTACTATGACACATCAGTTATTAGTCTTGGAGCTATTCTGATCCACATGTGTGGGTATCATCATTTAAAGCCTCATGAGCAGAATTACCCAATGCATGATCTCAAACTCGTTGTTGTTGTTCGTGCCTTATGTTGTTGGAGATACTATATACTTGGAGATAATTTTTTGTTATTCACATATCAAAAAATCTTCAAGTACATCTTTACACAGAGATATCTCAATCTTAGACAACATAGGTGGGTCGAGTACCTATATTTGATTGATTTTGAGCTTGCCTACATGCCTAGTAAAGGAATTTCAGTAGTCGATGCTCTGAGCCAAAAGACTCAGACGTAGGAGGTTTAGGAATATAGTGGTGAATGGAATATTATGGACTTATTCTCATAGATTCGTGTTTAGGATTAGGAGGAACATGGTCGGACTATCCTCTCATCCTTGGTAGTGACTTATACTCTTCTGTAGCGGGTAAGAATGAGAAGGCTATTTGATCCTGAGGGCCTCGTCGTAAGGGAAAGTGTCTCAGATGACGATACATCTTCTGGTTGGATAATGAAGGGGGATGATAACTTATTATTCCATAGGTGTGTATGGGTCCCAGTAGACATCAGAGAGAAGATGGTGTAGAAATTCCACGCCTCAGCATGGGTGGTTCACCCCAGTATAACCAAAATGGATTGAGATCTACGACGTTAGTACTGGTGGTCTGGTATGAAATGTGATATTGTTGGCTTCATCACTAGGTGTTCCTATAGTCAGGAGGTGAAGGCAGAACATTAGAACTTGAAAGGGATTCTATATCCATTGTCCATTCCTGAGTGGAAATGGGATAATGTTTCAATGGATTATGTGGCTAGTCTACCCAGATCACCTCGAGGTAGTGATATAGTGTGGGTTGTCATTGATTGTTTGAAGAAGGTCACACACTTCCTACCTGTGCAAGATAACTTCATGGTAGATGAGTTAGAAATGATGTATGTTAGAGATATTTTACATCTTCATAGAGCTCCTAGTTCTATCATTTATGAAGGAGATGCTAATTTCACGTCACGGTTCTGTAAGGGGTTGCAAAAGGCCTTGGGTATGCAGGTACATTTAAGCATGACCTATCACCCGTAGGCCAATGGATAGATGGATCGTATGATTTAGGTGCTATAGGAAATTCTCTATCCACATGTCCTTGACTTTATAGGTTCTTGGGAGAAACATATTCCTCTTGTGGTGTTTGATTATAATAGAAATTTTCAAGCTACCATCGAGATAGATCCCTATGAATCCTTATATGGTAGGTCTTTCCACTCACTTATATACTGGATAAAGTTAGGGGAAGCAGTTATACTTGAACCAAGTCTCGTAAAGAATACTACAAAGTAGGTTTATCTTATCAGAAAACACGTGTTGATAGCTCAATCCAGACAGCAGTCATATACCAACTGATGTCGGTGACCTCTCGAGTTCAAGGTTGGAGACTAGGTTTTCTTACAAGCCTCACCCAGGATGGGCCATAAATGTATTCATAATTAGTTAAATCTCTCATTGAGTTTCATTGTATCCTTCGAGGTTGTGAAACGGATCGAACTAGTGGCTTACCAGTTGTCACTTCCTTAGAGATATCGGTCTATACATAATTTCTTTCATATATCTCAACTTCTCCAATACTATCCATACTTGTAACATATATTTCATCCTTATGAGGATGAATTGGATGTTTATACTTCCTTTTAGGAGTATCCAGTGTGTAATTTTTATCATAGTATAAAGACACTCAAAGGCAGGTTCGTTCCTTTGGTATGGGTACTATGGAAGCACGGATGAGTACAGGACGAGACCTAGAAATGGGGAGATTGTAACACCCCAATGATTTAAAAATAAATTTAATATTGAATGCATGAAAAACTGAGTCTCTACAAAACAACACTTTATAATAACCTAGCTAATAAATATAATTTTTCCACTTTTGTGATTTGAATTTTGAAAAACTGACAAACACAGTTGCTTTCAGGGTGATATTTGGAGTCTGATAGAATCAACTTAAATTTTGGTGAATAGTAACTTGCCCTTATGAATAGAAACCTCACCTATAAAGACCCGAAAATTTCAAGGAATTTTTTTTTCTTAATTTTCTTTGGAATTTTACAAGAACGCAGTTTCTGACAGCACGTGATTTCGAGGCCCGGTGTGCCCGGAATCATTTTCCGAAGTTTGGCTCAGGTACGTTTAGTGAACGAACGAGCGGGTTTTTCTAACTTTTGAACCGGTGCTCGGAATCAAATTCCGAGGGCACCGATGGAATCACAGCGCTGGTATTTTCTTAGAAACGCCTCTTCCGGAGTTGCGTTTGCTCGGGTGTGGTTTTTTAAATTTTTGGGGTTAAGTTAAGAAATAAAATAAAGTGGTGCGACAACTTTATTTTTATTTCACTTAAAAGCCACTTAAAGCCACTTGAGCTAAGTTGAAGCGGATAGGGTGCAATCCAAAATATCCTACCCTCTTGGTAGAATATTTGTGAGGTGGGGCCCGCACGAGCCCCACCGTTTCTTTTCATCTAAGTAACGCACCCGCGAAAACTCCTCATTAATGAAAGTCAACTGGGGCGTTTTCTAAAACTCTTAAACGCTCCTATTAAATGGATAGTTAATTCTTTACCATTAATTCACCGAATTAATGGTTCGTTTCTTAACATGTTTTCAAACTGTTGGCATAATAATAAAATAAGACCAACACCTTTTCTTTTTGTTGACGGATTGATTGTTGAGAGGATTTGGAGAATCTGTACCTTCTTTCCCCTTCGCGAAGAACGCGAAGAACGCCAAACCCTCGGAGATAGACAATGCGACGCCATATTCCGCGACGCCGACGATTCTCCTTCCATGACGCTTCTTCCGCGGTGTTCTTCCCGCAACAATCTTCGATCATCAACTGCTTCAGGTAGGAGATTTCGGATCTTTTAAATTTCCTTTGTGGATTTTATCCTTAACATGGATTTAATTTGTGAAATTAAATCCGTGTGTTTTCTTTAACCCTCGGAGATCATCGACGCGACGCCCTTCCGCGACGACGCGACGCCCTTCCACGACGCGATGATCCTCTTCTTCCGCGACGGTCAATTCCGCGAAGAACTCTCGTCCGACGACAGCTACGAGGTAGGGGTTTTATTTGAGAATAATATTTATTCCCATGGTTGTTCCTTCTAAAACAAAGAACCCGGATCAAAGTTCAATTTTAATTTATTAAAATTGTGCCTTGTTTTGTTTTTCATGTGTTGAATATTTTTCCCAATTCCTATCACCTAACGCGAAGGGTTCGGGCCAAACAAACACGGCCCGACAACCCTCCGCAGTTTTTCGTTCATGCGTGGATTAATGGCGTTTACGAAATGGGATCGGAATGGCGATTGGAGGCCTTCGCAGCAGGGTTCGGATCCCGGGAGAGTCGTAGGCGCAAACCACAGGCAAAACGGACCACCGGAGCGCGTCCGGTGGTCCGCAGAAGATTCCACCGGCGCGCCGCGCCGGCACGGCGGCGGCGCCCGGTGCGCCGCCGGGAAGACCCATCGCGGCTGAAGCCGCAGCGGCGCTGGCCGGTCCCGCGGCCACGTGTGACCGCGGAGGAAGGGACGCGACCTTGCGCCGCGTCTGGTGACACAGAGTGGCCCCACGCGAGGCCGCGGCTCTCCTTCACGCGGGGGCAGCGCACCCCCGCGCCGCTCGGCCGTAACCGGCCGAGCCAACCCCGGCGGCCGGGCCGCGCCTGCGCCGGCTGGGTCGGACTCGGACCCGGGTCGGGTCGACCCGGTTCGGGCCGACCCAGGGGGGGTTGGGCCGGGTCGGTCCGGGCCCAGACCCCCCGTTTTCGGACCTTTTCGGTATTTTGCTCATAACTTGAGCTACGTACCTCCGAACGACGCGTCGTTAGCGGCGATGCGATCCTTGGATCGAGACGGTAATTTCGGTATATTACACTCAAGGTTTCGGAATACTTTGGGTTCGGCCGGGTTGGTTCGTACACGAAACCAACCGGGCCCTCAGAGCGGAAACGCTCATATCTTGAGCTACGGACGTCCGATTTACGTGCCATCAACTTTGTTGGATTCCTCTTAGTGAGGTGGATATTTTAGCTTACTCCGCCCGAGGTTTGGACGTAGGTGGAGTACGTTCGGGTTGGTTTTGACTTAAAAACCAACCGGGCCCCTGAGACGAAAAAGCCAATAACTCTCAGACCGGGCGTCCGATTGACGCGCCGTCACCGACATTGAGTTCCTATTGACGATACGAAACTTTTGGATACATCAACTCTAGACTATGTGTCAGTTGATGTATCAGCCTCTCGGCTCGTGGAGCGGACCCTCCCGAACGAGCTTGCTGTGTGCGGGAACCCTAGAGCTGGCTGCGACTGCTACCGTGACGACGACGACTGTGCAGAGATTCTCAGTGGATTCGACGGCGAAGACTACAGCACTCAGCGATCCTTTGTGGGTCAGTACTACTGATCCTGTGTGGGTCTGATCCTGTGTGGGTCGGTGCTCAGCGGTCCTGTGTGGGTCAGCGCCTACAGATCCTGTGTGGGTCTGATCCTGTGTGGGTCTTTGCGGGGGTTAGTTACCTATCGATCCTTTGTGGATCAGATCCTTTGTGGGTCATTGCGGGGGTTAGTTACCTATCGATCCTTTGTGGGTCAGATCCTTTGTGGGTCATTGCGGGGGTTAGTACCTATCGATCATTTGTGGGTCCGACGGCTTAGATGAATCAGTGGCAATATCTGGCCATCTTTATCGTCATATGAAGAAGTATATCCCGTGTGAGCTGAATCCTGTTTTGCTTTCCTATGTGGATTGTGTTGTGCTATCCTGTGTGGATTTACGTTTTTCTTTCCTGTGTGGACTAGGTTGTACTTGGGCTCGGATGTTGGAGCCGAACGAGAATTGAAGACTTAGGTATATGTATGGGCATATATCTAAGCAGTGTCGAATGTTACTTCGTGATTGTATCTTTCCTTTGTGGTTTATCCTTGATGGATTTTGGGAGACCTTTGGGGGTCTCGGGGTCCCTACTGAGTAGCTTATACTCACCTCTACACGGGCTATGCCCGCACTACATTGTGTTGGTTGCAGACGACGGACAGCGCTGATCGTGGTTGAGGCTTGCGGAGCAGGACGGTACCTGGAGGTGGACCACTGGGCGGGACGTACTTGGAGTGGACGGTTGGACCCGAGGAGCTGTAGAGGCTATCTATACTCACCCTTGAGGTGGGACTTCTAGTGGACAGCTCGACGTTGCGGCTTTACTTTTCAGTTGTTGTTTTCCCTTTCCAGTTGTACTTTACTTTCAGTTTGGGTTTGTATTCTGGCCCACTTACTTTTCCGCACTTACTGTTGTACTCATCTTTTACTTAGTGTTTACTTCTACTGCTTGCTTTCTCTATGGTGTTTGTTTACTTCTCAAAGGCAATGTCTTCCCTTTTTTTAGGATTTACGCCTTGGTGCTAGTTTCCAGCCCCTGGCCTATGGAAGGCGGTCTTGGGGTAGTCACGGCACGGGCCCCGAGGACGGGTCGTGACAAATTGGTATCAGAGGAATTCAGTTCTAACACAGAACTTTGTACTCTGATCTTTTTCTATGTGAAGAAATAGTGTTAAGTGTATTGGGTGTGGTTATCAGTCTAGGGATCCCAGTGTTGGTGCAGCGGACGACGTATCCTTACACCAGGACCCTGACTTCTGATTTCCGACTTGATGTACGAGAACATTGATTGCATGTGTGTTTCAAGTTTTCTTTGTGATTACTTTGTGTCAACTCACCAGGTATACTGTTCTGACCGTGGCGCACCTGTTTCCTTTTCAGGATAGCCCCACGACGGTAGCCAGCTAGGGTTCCGAGAGTTGAGTGTGACGACAGCCCACCGAGCGGCGAGGGCTCGGTGCAGGGACCTTTGACAGCTGAGGCACCGGCGGTACCTTTACCCACCGAGCCACCGATGCTTCCAGCACCAGCCGCTGACGATGCACGTCGCCACAGTGCACTGCATGAGTTCCAGTGCCAGCGACCACCCAGGTTCCGCGGGGAGACGGACCCCCAGGCAGCCGAGGACTGGCTGGAGGTAGTGGTGTGAGTTTTCCGGTTAGTGAGAACACCAGCAGACCTCATGGTGATCCTCGCAGTGAGCCTACTGCATGCAGCAGTGGGCCGATGGTGGAGCTTGATGATTTGGGTGCACGATGAGGCATCTCTTCTCTGGACAGACTTTGAGGGCCTCTTCCGCTCAGAGTTCGTCCCGACCACCCTCCGTGCGGTGCGCATCCAGGAGCTTCTTCAGCTGCGGCAGGGCAGCTTGACGGTTGCCCAGTACTCGATGAGATTTACCAATCTCTCTCGCTACTCGACCGACATGGTACGGGACCCATTCTTCTAGGCCCGGACCTTTGAGCATGGATTGAGACACGAGATCAGGGCATCGCTGATCTCCCTCAGCATTCCGACTCAGGCAGGAGTACTGGAGCGAGCCCTTTTGATCGAGATCTTTCTTGTTGAGCCTTCATCAGCAGCGAGACCTACTGCGGGGCGGCACGTAGCAGAGTCTTCTGCGGCAGTCAGTCGACGGATGACTTAGGGGTCCAGGCAGACCAGACCCTCACGCAGACGACCTCAGGACACTGGCTCAGTAGTGTGGGGCACACAGCGTGGATCCAGTCTTTCGAGAGGCAGGCAGTGCTACACATGCGGCGGACAGGGTCACATGGCTCGTGACTGCCCGACCCACCGTGCCGAGGAACAACAGACGGTTGAGGGGCCACCCAGGCAGAGGCAGAGGGTCGACCGTGGTGGTCCACAGGGAGGAGGCGAACGAGGCAGAGGAGCTGGCCGAGCAGCAGGTGGTGGGCGACGCTTTGAGGCTCTACCACCACCACCACCAGGAGGTCCACCCCGGCCACAGGGAGCTGGCGGGCAGAGACAGGCATAGCTCCAGGCAGCGGAGGCCTACGACCACGGCGCTCCCGAGATGATTCGAGGTAATATCTGTGTCTATTCCACCCTTTCTGTAGTTCTTATAGACATAGGAGCGAGTCACTCTTTCATATCTGATGCCCTTGTTCGGAGCTCGGAGATTCAAATAGAGCCGTTGGCTCGATCCTTACGGCTAGAGACTCCTACGGGAGCAGACTCAACGATCACGCACTGGTGCCGGCAGTGTGAGCTTACTCTAGGAGGAAAGAGCTTCGGCTGGGATCTTCTTGTAGCGTCGTCAATGTCTTATGATGTAATCTTGGGCATGTATTGGTTGTCTACCGTCCATGATCAGATCGACTGTATTAGGCGCAAGGTGCGATGTGTACGCACCGACGGGAGCAGGTTCACCTTCACCGGCAAGAAGGGAGCCTTCGCAGCACAGGATGGACTCTAATAGAGGAGAGGACAGCCCATCACTCATCAGTTGGATAGCCTCATCCTAGGAGCATTTGACGTGCGGAGTCCTAGTTTTCCTGCAGTGGTGGATCAGTATGCGGACGTCTTTCCCGACGACGTTCCAGGACTACCTCCTCACAGAGAGGTAGACTTTTATATTGATATGTACCCTGGGACAGCCCCGATATCCACTCCAGCATATCGGATGTCCCCCGCTGAGCTTCGAGAGCTACGGGTACAGTTGGAGGACTTTCAGGGCAAGGGATTCATCCGACCCAGTGTTTCACCCCGGGCTTCCCCGATATTGTTCGCCAAGAAGGCGGGCGGGAGCTTGCGACTTTGTGTCGACTATCGTCACTTGAACCAGGTGACGGTGAGGAACAAGTATCCGCTACCGAGGATTGATGACCTCTTCAATCAGCTCAAGGGAGCACGGTGGTTTTCGAAGATAGACCTCAGGTCAGGCTATCATCAGCTCAGAGTTCGGGATGAGGACGTGCATAAGACGGCCTTCAGATGTCGGTATGGACACTATGAGTTCTTGGTTATGCCATTCGGTGTAACCAATGCTCCAGCGGTGTTCATGGGCCTCATAAACAGGATCTTTCATCCATACCTCGATCGATTTGTCGTGGTATTCATCGACGACATTTTGATTTACTCGATGACTGAGGAGGAGCACGCCTACCACTTACGGGTTGTACTAGACACACTCCGAGAGAACCAGCTTTATGGAAATCTCTCGAAGTGTCAGTTCTGGATACGTGAGGTCCAATTCTTGGGGCATGTCATCTCTGAGGCGGGATTTGCAGTGGATCCTGTGAAGATCGAGGCAGTGCTAGCTTGGGAGCCACCCAAGAGCATGATGGAGGTGCGGAGTTTCTTGGGACTAGCTGGATACTATCGGAGATTTGTGCCAGACTTCTCCAGAGTTGTGGAACCACTCTCAGCTCTTACGAAGAAGGGGAAACCCTTTGTGTGGTCAGACAGATGTCAGCAGAGCTTTCAAGAGCTGAGACAGAGATTGACCAGCGCCCCTATCTTGAGGTTTCCTGAGGAGGGAGTAGGGTACGTAGTCTACTGCGATGCATCAGGGACCGAACTCGGATGTGTCCTGATGCAGGAGCGGGCAGTGATCGTCTATAGATCACGTCAGTTGAGGCCACATGAGCAGAACTACGCTACCCATGACCTGGAGTTAGCAGTAGTGGTCTTCGCTCTGAAGACATGGAGACACTATCTGATGGGAGAGCGCTTTACAGTCTTTTCTGACCACCAGAGTCTCAGGTACATCTTTTCTCAGAAGGACCTGAACCTGAGATAGCGGCGATGTCTCGAGTTACTCCAGTACTATGACTTTGAGATAGTCTATACTCCTGGGAAGGGGAACGTGGTAGCCGATGCTCTCAGCAGGAGGACGGGCATTCAGTTACTCGAGGAGGCGACAGAGCAGCTAGCCGCCTTGCAGATATCCTTCGTGGATAGAGATGGCGCAACCTTCCTTCAGTCTCTCACAGTCTCTCCTACACTACTACAGCAGGTCAGAGAGGCACAGCATGGGGATGCTGACTGTGAGATGCGGTGTGCACAGATATCCTTAGGTCAGGCACCTGATGGTTTCTCCCTTGAAGCAGAGCACGATGTCCTTTTCAGAGGACGTACCTTGGTACCAGTTGCATTATGGGAGGAGGTGCTGAGAGAGTTTCACACTTCTCCTTTGGCGGTACATCCTGGAGTGGCGAAGATGTACCAGGACCTCAGACGACAGCACTGGTGGCCGAGCATGAAGAAGGTTGTGGCAGAGTTCGTTTCTCGATCCCTCACCTGCCAGCAGGTGAAGGCGGAGCATCAGGTACCAGCAGGCTTGGTACAGCTCTTGGAGGTCCCAGAGTGGAAGTGGGGCGGGATATCTATGGACTTCGTGACTGGGATTCCACGCACTTCCAGAGGTCACGACACCATTTGGGTGATTTTCGACCGACTCACCAAGTCGGCTCACTTCTTACCCATCAGAGAGCAGGGCTCAGTGGAGAGATTGGGACGTCTCTACGTTCAAGAGATTGTACGGCTTCACGGTGTTCCATCATCTATCGTCTCCGATCGAGATGCTCGCTTTACTTCCTGGCTTTGGAAGGGGTTACAGGAGGCGTTCAGGACGCAGCTGCATCTGAGCACCGCCTTTCACCCTCAGACGGATGGTCAGACGGAGAGGACCATTCAGACTCTCGAGGACATGCTCTGCGCATGTGTCCTCGACTTTGGTCGCAGCTGGGAGGACCACCTAACCTTGGTGGAGTTTGCATACAACAACAACTACCACTCCACCATCGGGATGGCACCATACGAGGCGTTGTACGACAGACCTTGCAGATCTCCTTTGTGCTGGACAGACCCTGGGGAGTCAGCACTTGTAGGACCAGAGATGGTCCGGGCCACGAAAGAGAAGGTCCAGGTCATCCAGGAGCGGATGAGGACAGCTCAGAGCCAGCAGAAGTCTTATTCTAACAGGAGGCGGAGGCCACTAGAGTTCGAGGATGGCGACCACATCTTCTTGTGTGTCTCACCTCGACATGGATTACGGAGATTTGGACGAGGCGGCAAGTTGTCTCCACACTTCATCGGACCATTCCAGGTCCTCAGCAGGGTCAGCGAGGTGGCTTATCGCCTGGCTCTACCACCTCAGTTGCACCGGGTGCATGACGTCTTCCACGTGTCTCAGCTGAGGAGATACGTGCACGACCCGACGCACATCATTGCCCATCGGGAGCTAGACGTTGATGATGGGGCAACTTTTGCGGAGGTCCCGGTGGAGATTGAGGATCGAAAGGAGCGGTTCCTACGTGGAAGATCGATTACTATAGTGCGTATCAGATGGCATCCGGGAACCTCCAGGAGATCACTTGGGAGCGGGAGGCTCAGATGCGTGCTCAGTACCCACTTTTGTTTCCCTAGATTATGATGTATCTTTACGGGGATGTAAAACCCTGAGGTGGGAGTGATGTAAAGACCCAAAAATTTCAAGGAATTTTTTTTCTTAATTTTCTTTGGAATTTTACAAGAACGCAGTTTCTGACGGCACGTGATTCCGAGGCCCGGTGTGCCCGGAATCATTTTCTGAAGTTTGGCTCGGGTACGTTCAGTGAACGAATGAGCGGGTTTTTCTAACTTTTGAACTGGTGCTCGTAATCAAATTCTGAGGGCACCGATGGAATCGCAGCACCGGTATTTTCTTAGAAACGCCTATTTCGGAGTTGAGTTTGCTCGGGTGTGGTTTTTTAAATTTTTGGGGTTAAGTTAAGAAATAAAATAAAGTGGTGAGACAACGTTATTTTTATTTCACTTAAAAGCCACTTAAAGCCACTTGAGCTAAGTTGAAGCGGATAGGGTGCAATCCAAAATATCCTACCCTCTTGGTAGAATATTTGTGAGGTGGGGCCCGCACGAGCCCCACCTTTTCTTTTCCTCTAAGTAACGCACCTGCGAAAACTCCTCATTAATGAAAATCAACTGGGGTGTTTTCTAAAACTCTTAAACGCTCCTATTAAATGGACAGTTAAGTCGTTACCATTAATTCACCGAATTAATGGTTCGTTTCTTAACATGTTTTCAAACTGTTGGCATAATAATAAAATAAGACCAACACCTTTTCTTTTTGTTGACGGGTTGATTGTTGAGAGCATTTGTAGAATCTGTACCTTCTTTCCCCTTCGCAAAGAACGCGAAGAACGCCGAACCCTCGGAGATCGACGACGCGACGCCGTGTTCCGCGATGCCGACGATTCTTCTTCCACGATGCTTCTTCCACGACGTTCTTCCCCATAACAATCTTCGATCATCAACTTCTTGAGGTAGGAGATTTCGGATCTTTTAAATTTCCTTTGTGGATTTTATCCTTAACATGGATTTAATTCGTGAAATTAAATCCGTGTGTTTTCTTTAACCCTCGGAGATCATCGATGCGACGCCCTTCCGCGACGACGCGACGCCCTTCCGCGACGCGACGATCCTCTTCTTCCACGACGGTCAATTCCGCGAAGAACTCTCCTCCGACGACAGCTACGAGGTAGGGGTTTTATTTGAGATTAATATTTTTTCCCATGGTTTTTCCTTCTAAAACAAAGAACCCGGATCAAAGTTCAATTTTAATTTATTAAAATTGTGCCTTGTTTTGTTTTTCATGTGTTGAATATTTTTCCCAATTGCTATCACCTAACGCGGAGGGTGCGGGCCAAACAAACACGCCCGACAACCCTCCGCAGTTTTTCGTTGATGCGTGGATTAATGGCGTTTACGAAATGGGATCGGAATGGCGATTGGAGGCCTTCGCAGCAGAGTTCGGATCCCGGGAGAGCCGTAGGCGCAAACCGCAGGCAAAACGGACCACCGGAGCGCGTCCGGTGGTCCGCGGAAGTTTCCACCGGCGTGCCACACCGGCACGGCGGTGCCAGCGGCCGGAGGCGCCAGCCGGCAGCGGCCGGAGGCGCCAGCCGGCAGCGGCCGGCGGCCAGGATGCGGCGGCGCCCGGCGCGCCGCCGGGAAGACCCGCCGCGGCTAAAGCCGCGGCGGCGCTGTCCGGTCCCGTGGCCGCGCGGGACCGCAGAGGAAGGGACGCAGCCTTGCGCCGCATCCGGTGACACAGAGCGGCCCCACGCGGGGTCGCGGCTCTCCTTCACGCGGGGGCAGCGCACCCCCGCGCCGCTCAGCCGTAACCGGCCGAGCCGACCCCGACGGCCGGGCCGCGCCCGCGCCGGCCGGCCCGAATCGCGCCCAGGCTGGGCCGGGCCACCCCGTCCGGGCCGGGCCGCGCCGGTCGGGTCGACCCGGTTCGGGCCGACCCAGGGGGGTTGGGTCGGGTCGGTCCGGGCCCAGACCCCCTGTTTTCGGACCTTTTCGGTATTTTTCTCATAACACGAGATACAGGCCTCCGAACGATGCGCCGTCAGCGGAGATGAGATCCTTGGATCGATACGGTCGTTTCGGTATATTACACTCAAGGTTTCGGAATACTTTGGGTTCGGCCGGTTTGGTTCGTACACGAAACCAACCGGGCCCTCGGAGCGGAAACGCTCATATCTTGAGCTACGGACGTCCGATTGACGTGCTGTAAACTTTGTTGGATTCCTCTTCGTGAGTCGGATCTTTTGGCTTACTCCGCCCGAGGTTTGGACGTAGGTGGAGTACGGTCGGGTTAGTTTTGACTTAAAAACCAACCGGTCCCCTAGGATGAAAAAGCCAATAACTCTCAGACCGGGCGTCCGATTGATGCACCGTCTGCGACGTTGAGTTCCTATTGACGATAGGGAACTTTTGGATACATCAACTCTAGACTATGTGTCAGTTGATGTATCAGCCTCTCGGCTCGTGGAGCAGACCCTCCTGAACGAGCTTGCTATGTGCGGGAACCCTAGAGCTGGCTGTGACTGCTACCGTGACGACGACAACTGTGCAGAGATCCTCAATGGATTTGACGGCGACGACTACAACACTCATCGATCCTTTGTGGGTCAGTGCTACCGATCCTTTGTGGGTCTGATCTTGTGTGGGTCAGCGCTCAGAGGTCCTGTGTGGGCTAGCGCCTACAGATCCTGTGTGGTTCTGATCCTGTGTCGGTCTTTGCGGGGGTTAGTTACCTATCGATCCTTTGTGGGTCATATCCTTTGTGGGTCATTGCGGGGGTTAGTTAACTATCGATACTTTGTGGGTCAGATCCTTTGTGGGTCATTGCGGGGGTTAGTACCTATCGATCCTTTGTGGGTCTGACGGCTTAGATGAATCAGTGGTAATACCAGGTCATCTTTATCATCATATGAAGAAGTATATCATGTGTGAGCTGAATCCTGTTTTGCTTTCCTATGTGGATTGTGTTATGCTATCCTGTGTGGATTTACGTTTTTCTTTCCTATGTGGACTGGGTTGTACTTGGGCTCGGATGTTGGAGCCGAACTAGAATTGAAGACTTAGGTATATGTATGGGCATATATTTAAGCAGTGTCAACTGTTACTTCGTGATTGTATCTTTCCTTTGTGGTTTATCCTTGATGGATTCTGGGAGATCTTCGGGGGTCTCGGTGTCCCTACTGAGTAGCTTATACTCACCCCTGCACGGGCTATGCCCTCACTACGTTGTGTTGGTTGCAGACGACGGACAGCGCTGATCGTGGTTGAGGCTTACGGAGCAGGACGGTACCTGGAGGTGGACCACTGGGCGGGACATACTTGGAGTTGACGGTTGGACCCGAGGAGCTGTAGAGGCTATCTGTACTCACCCTTCAGGTGGGACTTCCAGTGGACAACTCGACGTTGTGGATTTACTTTTCAGTTGTTGTTTTCCCTTTCCAGTTGTACTTTACTTTCAGTTTGGGTTTGTATTCTGGCCCACTTACTTTTCTGCACTTAGTGTTGTACTCAGCTTTTACTTAGTGTTTACTTCTACTGCTTGCTTGCTCTGTGGTGTTTGTTTACTTTTCAAAGGCAATGCCTTCCCTTTTTTTGGGATTTACGCATTGGTGCTAGTCGCCAGCCCCTGGCCTATGGAAGGCGGGCTTGGGGTAGTCACGACACGGGCCCCGAGGACGGGTCGTGCATCACCCATGAATGTATAAATAAAATTTAGGCACCTTATAAATGAAGTATAGTATTTTATAAATTATTAATTAAGTATTTATATTTTTGTGAGTGATAAATATTTAATTATAATTTTAAATTAATAATTTCATTCATTTTCATAAAATGGGTTCCAAAATAAATATTTTTTTGTCCTGTTATTTTATAATAATTTAATAAGATCCTAGTTAATTTTTTAGGGTATTATAAAATCAGTTTTAGTTTTAAAAATGTATTTTTCAAGTAAATAATTATTTTAATTAAAAATTAAATTTAGAAAATTTAGAAAATCATTTTGATAAAATTGAGTCCATTTTTGGATTCTACACGTCAAAAAATGGCTATGGTAATTTTTTGGTATTTTTCTGAAATATTTGAATTTTTAGTTAATAGTGAAATGCGGTAATTTACTGTATATATACATTATAGGTTAAATGTACTATTAATTGCATCATGTATGATGTAAGAAATCATTATAGAAAACTCACATGCACATATTACTATTCTTGGTCACAAGAATCAATATTATTTCTTGTCTTGAGAAAAATAATAAAATAATGAATAAGATATTCAAAAATCACTCCTCTCCTCCACTATAACCCCCCCCCCCACACACACACACATAATCCCTCTTCTCTTCACTCCTATAAAGCCTTGAGAATTGTATAAAGTATGCTCAAATATCCTCCCAATCTCCTCCCCCATGTCTAGCATCCCTTGGTCTCATAAAAAGACCAAAACCTCTCCCCTAAAGAGGCTCTCTAGGAAGATAACTTCAAGAGGTAAATTCCTCTTTTCATTTCTTTTATTTCGAGTTCCTTTCTTTTCTTTCTCATTACTAAACTCCTTTCATCCAAATGTTATGATAACTTCAGTACCTTACATTTACTATAATTTTTTTATGATAATGGAATAATTCATCATCACCTCTTCTTTCCCCTTATGTTATACAAGAAATGAAAACACCATCAGAGATGTGTTAATTTATCACATTCAAGGACGACAGGTTTTCAATTTATATTACCATATTCAATTATGGTCATGAAACAATTTTTATGGTTTAAATAGACTATAATATATGTATTATAACATATTTAAAGTTATAGAATCTTTTTTTACACGTGATGTTAATTTATATGAGTTTGTTGTGATCAAAAATCGTTAATTAACCCAAACAATTATCATGAAAGTTTTATATAATAATTCATCTTCACTCCCAATAACCAAATGAATTTTATAACCATGAAATATTCTATATTTTAAAAAATAAAATAAAAATTCTATTATGGACAACCATTCTCATCTTACATGTTTATCTTTACATGTATATAAGTAAACTGGTCATGAATACCAAGGAAGAAAACACTCCCACACAATAAAATTGAACCTCTTAAACCCATCAAGAAGTCCATGAATGAACTTAATAAGGATATAATAAATAAATTAAATAAATAATAGGTTTTATAAATATTAATTAATTAATTTAATTTTCTTATCCAGGACACTAAGATCAAGTGAAGAACATCATCGGACTTAAGGTAAGGGTTTTCTACCCGAACCTCCATTTTCATTCGGGTTACTATTATTCTATACTTACCTCAATTAAATTATTATTTATTAATATTTAATCCACATAAATTATATTTTAATTTTATATATATGTGTACCAACCCAAATCCTACTTTCATTTATGGGGTGTTATATGTTTTAAAATGATTTTTCAAAAAATCTTCCCAAAATACAAGCTCAATTCAAGGGGATTTCTCAAATTCTTACCTATTTTCAAGGGAACTATATGATCTATTTTTAGAAACCATTATCTTTCTAAAATAAAACATTTTATTATGAAAATACTATCTTACTTTACTTCTATTTTTATACAAATATTTTTCCAAAATAACTCTTCTTTTCAAAGTAAAAGAGTATTAATCTCAAGAATTAATCAATGATTTTATAAGAGTATCTTCATATATTTCAACACTCTTGTTGATTATTATGTATTATTGGGATTAATATTTTATTATATAATCTTCCATATTTAATTTAATGGTTTATTATTATTTTTAATGTGGATTTTTTATCTTAAAACCATTCACTAATTTACTCTAAATGGTTAGTGTTTATGTTTAATGTTTGGAGAAAGTTATTTAAATTTCATATGTTTATTTAAATATGAATGTATATGTTATTTATGTCTATCCCCATTCATATGAGGAATGAATTGGACTTAGTAAGTGATGGTTGGGGCCTGCTATATCCCCTCGATGCATCAGTAGGTCTCATTAGACAAACTACGGTCTTAGCATAAGGCCTTGATAAAATGGTTATTTATGGTCTTGGTATGAGGCCCTAATGGTATGGTTATGATTTATGGAATTATGAATTCCCTAATTATGAATCTAGTAATTGATAGTTCATGTGGTTATTTTACTAGTATAATACCCATGATTATGTTTTATTGTATCATTATTTATTCAGCTCTTATTCCTACCATATTGTGTTCAAGTTTATTTTTTAAAGGCATGTGTTTTTAGTTATTCACCATGACTAATGTTTATGTTTATAATATCTTCTATTTTATTTCTTAACCTTACTGAGCATATGATCTCACCCCTTTATTATGTTTTATTTTCCTAGGATATGAATAAGTAAATTATGAATTACTTTCAGGGATAATCTAGGAGTCTTGTATGTTTCTAATGGAATATATATATTGTATTTCCTTTCAAGTTATAATGTGGAACTTATGTATGTATCTTGTTTTCCAAAACTACTAAGATATTCATTCCTTTGGGGTAAAAATTTCTTTTAATTATGAAAATGTAATAAAATAATGCACTGGCTCTGAGAAACTGGGGTCTAGTTTTTACAGAGATGATATATGTTCTCAGTGGATGAAAATCTTCGCTGTCGATACCTCTTTACCCTCAAAAGTCCAACTCGGGGATGAGTTGCTTTAAGGAGGGGTGGTTGTAACAACTCATCTTTTCACAAAGGTAATAATTGTTATTTTTTCAATTTGAATACCTTAAATGTCTCTAATATAAATGTATAATCAATTCATGGAGGTCACAAGTGTGTTTGGGGGTCATTTGGAGCCCAGAGCTCCAAAAGGGGAAAACAGAATCAGTTGTATGGTTTGTTTGCAACTATGAAACCCAAGGTGTACATCCATGTAGTTGGTTGTAGAAATGGGATAGATCCATTCTGCGTAGTTTGCACATGGTTAGTCAAACTGTGTTTCTAACTGTGTGGTGTGCCCCTAGTAGAAGTGGACTGAGAACGATTTGTGCATGGTTTGGATAAACCATGCGGCCAAACTGTGCACCTTGATATTTTGTGGTGAAATTGCAATTTTACCCATAACTTAAGTTAAAACCTTATTTTCTATTTCTCCTTCTTCCTCCAGTGGACTAGCACCCCTCTTCCTCCTCCTTTGAGCTCAAGAACACCAAAGGATAGGCATTGAGCTAGTTATCCCATCTAATGACCATTCCTCAATCCATAATAATATTTGGATCCATCTCGATAAGCTCCCCTAGTATCTCAATTCCTATATGATTTTATCTTTGAATCTATTGCGCTTGTTAGATGCATCCTCATTTTCCCTATTTTCAGGGCATTGTATTTTTTCTCATATCTCTTTCAAACTACTTTGAATATGAGGTTGGTATTTAGCGAGGTGTCATCTATGGCCTTTAGGTAAGTGGTCACATCATTTTCCCTTCAAGTTTTGATGTTTTGTAATTATGTAGTTGTGTCATACACAAAATTCTTCCAATAATACCTTTTATATTGATTTCTTCATGTATAATTGTTCCTCACACCTTAATACATGTCTATTGATCCTTGTTTGGTGGGTTAGAGGTTATACATCCCTTATATGGTTACCCTATAAGTGTTCCAAGTAGAATTTTTCATTATGGTCAATTGGTTCAAATGCCTGGAACTCCTCTTAGTGTTTGGATTAGCTTTTAAATAAAATTTACCTTGATTCATAGGTATTAAATGAAACCCAAAGAACCTATTAGTTGTTTGGTCCTCTTATACTTGGAATTTCCCAAGTAGGAAATTGACTTGTTGCCCATGGCACGTCCTTAGTGACCCTTTGAGCCTCTAAATGAAATTGACATGTTTTGGTAAATTGAATTACTTGATTTGAATTGAAAGTAATTATCTTGATGGCTTTCCCTCTTCAAAATTAATTGAATGGATTAAATATTTGACACTTAAAGGATGGTGAAACCGTTCCTCTTATTTATGTATGAACAAATGATTTTTATGAATTAAAAATCCTTGATATAATTGAGCTTGTCATTTTAGTTACATGAGAGTTATACCTAATGTATTATATTATAAATGATTATGCCCCTTCTATATATATGTGGGCTTGGTAAAAGATATGGATTGGAGGTAATGCCCCATGCTGGTTATAATTATAATACACCTTTATAGAGGTTGTGATACGATGGTAAGGGACCATTGAGCTTGGCAGATAATCACGCTCCTTTACATCAGGTGTGGAGTATGGCATCTTGAACCAGTGATAATATATGGACGTTGGGTTGAGGCTCCATGTTCTATGATTAGATTTTTTCCATGATTCCTCACTTTTCATACCAAGTGTTGTGTCATGACGTCTCTCACACTATTGAGATGCATGGAATGTACCCTATTTCATGAGCTTATAAGCTCGTTAGACTGGTCATGTATGTCTGCGCTATGCCCCAGTCCAACCAACACTAGTATTCTAGGTATATGGTCACTTACATATGCATGTACTTGGTTTATATAGGTGGATTAAATATACTATTAAAATATATATATTATTAATACTATATATATAGTGACATGATCAGACACACATTCCACCCATGAGTTGAAGCAGGTAGACCCACTAGGTGTCCTCTAGGAACCTGAGTTGGCAGGTTATTTATTTCAGTATTTTTTTTCTTATTCTGTTATACCTACACACTATTTAGTTATGATCACTACTCAAATTACAAATAGACATCATTGGTAGTGGCCTACTAAGATTTTATCTCACACCCTACTCAGGTTTCCTTTGGTACCTGAGAAGATTATCTGTTTGTAGGTATGGATAAGGGAAATCTCCCATCTATAGGTTGTTGATATGATTTTTCTTATAGATAGATCTTAGGAGTATAGGATCGACTTGTCACTCGAGATGATTAGAGCAACTTTTTTTATTTGTGTCCTTTTATACTATTGTATAGAATTCATGTATTTGCTAGTTCCTTTTTATATCAGCATTCCATGCATCCATGTATCAAGCACTACCTTAGAGGATTTTGATTATTTATTCAGTTATTTAGTAATCTATTTATGATTTCATGGATTATTGATTATTTTTGTTTATAATATGATTCTATTGTTGGTTATATATGATTGTAGCCATTGTGCCACTCTAATATGAGGGTATAGTCTCCCCAATGTACCACTTTTACACCCTCGCTTCTAGTCATCAACCTCTAGAATACTGGGAGGAAAGCTTGAGTCCATGTGACCTACCAACTCGGGGCATGGGTTAAGTGGACCCCTGGTCAGGACGTTACATTATAAATCACTATCTTATAAGCTTGCTTCATTAAGCACACCTCTGTAGATGACTATGTTAGTTGATCGAGAAGCTCAGCTGCGACTGAACTGTTATCATCTGTGTTTATTCAGATCCATGGCTCATGAAACTAATAGTCATCCAACAATGGTTAGAGAATATCATCTAGTCACCATCAGGATATTTCCAGCACCATCTAGAACCCAGTGGTACAACCAGCTGCATCTATTGTGCCCCCTACCAAGGAGAGACCCCCTTCAGTCAAAAACATTTCTTTGTAATGGAAGTATGACATATTTAATCACCTCAAAAGAATACCCATAAGGATCTCAATCCTCAAGTCCCTCTACTTATCGAAATCAATGTGTGTGGTCCTTGTATAAGCCTTGAAAACCCTCTCTAGTTCAGAGATGAGATAGTTATTGCAAAGGCCTACTATGCGGAGGAGGCCGAGCAAGAGGAATACCAATCCATCGTATCATTCTAAAAAGAAGACAAGGTCACACTCATGCAGGGGAACATACTCCCATTGTACACTACATTCCAGTTCAATGGTGTGGAGATATACCACTTCCTAGTGGACACAAGTTCTAGGACCAACCTTATCCCAACCAGGATGCTCCATAAGCTAGGACTAACCAAAGCAGACCTAACCCTCTCCAACTTGACAATTTAGGGTTACAATAGGAGCAAGAAGAAACCATGTGATGGGGTTCGATTGAAGAAATAGTTTGGTTTATTGATAGTGATCATTTAATTCATGGTAGTCTCATATGATACCACCTATAACATGCTATTGGGTTGGCCCTTGCTTCATTTTCATATGGCTTTCCCCTTATCGTATCATCGATGCCTCAAGTACCCTCTCAATGATCGAGCAAGGGTACTCCAGGGTGATGAATCTCCCTTCAAATCCTATGAATCCCACTACATGGATTTTGACTACTACAAGATATAGGGGAAGAAGGTTCAGGGGTTGAGTGCACCAATGATTTGATGACCACTTTAACCAATCAATGGGTAGAATTGGATGATGCCTTCATTCTCCCAATCCATCGGATGGAGCCCACAATGCGGGGACATGGGAGGTTTCTTTGTTGTCTTCAAGAAAAAGGGTTTCAGAATCCCTAAAAAGAAGGAAAATTTGTTGATTACCTCTTACTCTAATACAAGAATGGACCTAGTGATACCAGAAGCCCTTACTCCTGTAAGGTACTAAGAGGTTCACCCTATGGCCACCAATCCTCGAAAGTCCTATTTGTTTCACATAGTAGGGCTGAATCAATAAAATCCAACTTTCTACCATTTATTTTACATCAATAATTGACTTAACAATTAGAGGCCATATGGAATTATCCTAAAAGCCTAGTTTTCTATGCTTTTGACCGTTATATGCACGTTTTAGTGTTTTAAAACACTAAAAATTGATTTATGTGCATCCTGGGAAAACCATAAATTAAAATGATGTTTTTTCAGTTACTATATTTCAAAAATAAATATAAGGTCATTTTCCTATGATTTCATGGAAATACGGCACTGTTTTCCTGGTTTTGACCCCCCAACACACGTTTTTAAAGACTTTAGTACCTTTAAAAACAATTTATTGAGTCATTCCAACCACATTGCATGTTGAATTGACATGTTGTCCATTCATAAAATTAAAAAATAACTCAAATATGTTTGTCTTGTGATTTCATGTCAATATGAAGTTGTTTGATATGCTTTTGAACATTACACGCACATTTTAGTGTTTTAAAACACTAAAAATGCATTTATGTGAAACTCAAGAAAATTGTAACTCAGAATGATGTTTTTTCGATTCTTATATTTCAAAAACCAATCTGTGGTAATTTTCCTATGATTAAATGGAAATATGACAGCATTTTCCTCATTTTGACCCACTAAAACACATTTTTCAAGGCTCTATTGCCTTTAAAAACTATTTATCAAGTCATTCTAGCTACATCGCACATCATATTGACTTATTGTCTACACTTACATGTCAAAAATAACTCAGTAGTTATTTTTCCATGATATCATGTCAATATAAGGTCATTTTCTATGGTTTTGACTGTTACATGTGCGGTTTAGTGTTTTAAAACACTAAAAATGCATTTACAAGCATCCTGGGAAAACCATAACTTGGAATGATGTATCACCAGTTCCTATATTTCAAAAATAAATCTACATTTTTTTCCTATTATTTTAGGGAAATACAACATCATTTTCCTAGTTTTGACCCCCCCCCCCCCAACATATATTTTTAAAGGATTTGGTACCTTTAAAAAAATTACCAAGTCATTCCAACCACACCACATGTTGGATTGATTTTTTAACTATGCATACATGTCAAAAATAACTCAAAGTTGGTTTTCCCATGATTTCACATCAAAACCTAGGTTTTTTTCTATGATTTTGACTATTACACGCATATTTTAATGTTTTAAAACACTGAAAATTCATTTATGAGCATCCCGGGATAACCATAACTATAAATGATGTTTCTTCAGTTCCTACATTTAAAAAACAAATCTACAATAATTTTCCTCTAATTTCATAGAAATTATATGTAATTTTCTTGGTTTTGAACCCCCAACACATGTTTTTAAATGCTTCAATACCTTTAAATATTGTTTACCAAGTCATTCTGACCACACCACAAATCAGATTGACATGTTGTCTACATATAAACATCAAAAATAACTCATCATGGGGTTTCTCAGGACTTCACATCAATATGAGGTCATTTTCTATGCTTTTGACCATTACATGCACATTTTAGTGTTTTAAAACACTAAAAACACGTTTACAGGCATCTTATGAAAACCGTAACTCATAATGAAATTTTGTTAGTTTCTATATTTCAAAAATCAATCTATGGTCTTTTTCTTATTATTTCATGTAATAAGATATCTTTTTCTTGATTTTGACCCCCCAAAACACGTTTTTAAAGGCTTTTGTGCCTTTAAAAACTATTTACCGAGTCATTCCAACTACACTGCATGTCGTATTCACGTGTTTTCTACACTTTCATGTATAAAATAACTCAAAAATGGTTTTCCATGATTCCATTTCAATATAAGGTGGTTTACTATGGTTTTGACTATTACACGCACGTTTTAGTGTTTTAAAACACTAAAAACGTGTTTATAGGCATCCTGGGAAAATTGTAACTTGGAATGAAATTCCATCAGTCCCTATATTTTAAAAATAAATCTATAATTGTTTTCATCTAATTTCATGGAAATACAATATCATTTTCCTGGTTTTGACCCCCCAACACACATTTTTAAAGGATTTGATACCTTAAAAAACTATTTACCAAGTCATTTTGACTACACTGCATGTCAAATTGATGTGTTTTCTATGCATACATGTCAAAAGTATCTCAAAAGTGGTTTTCCCATAATTCTACACAAATATTCGGTTGTTTTCTATTGTTTTTACCCTTACATGTACATTTTACTATTTTAAAATACTGAAAACATTTTTACAGTCATACTAGGTAAATAGTAACTTAGAATGATGTTTTGTTGGTTATTATATTTCACCAATAAATATATGGTAATTTTCTATGATTTTATGGTAATATGATATTGTTTACCTATTTTGACCTCCTCACATGTGTTTTTAAAGGCTTTGGTACCTTTAAAAACTGTTTACCAAGTCATTAATACCACACCACAAGTTGTATTGATGTTTTGTTTGCATATACACATAAACAATAGTTTAAAAGAGGTTTTTCCAACATTTCACATCAATCTTAGGTCATTTTATAAGGTTTTTACCATTACAGAAACATTTTAGTGTTTTAAAACACTAAAAACGCATTTATAGGAATCCTGGGAAAACTATAACTTTGAATGACATTCCATTAGTTCCTAAATTTCAAAAATCAATATATGGTAATTTTAGTCTAATTTCATGGTAATCTGACATTGTTTCCCTAGTTTTGACCCCAAAACACATGTTTTTAAAGGCCATGGTACCTTTAAAAACTGTTTATCGAGTCATTCCGACCACACAGCACATCAGATTGATGTGTTGTTTGTATATACCCATAAAAAATAACTCAATATTGGTTTTACTATGATTTAACCTCAATATTAGGTCATTTTATATGCTTCTAATCATTACATGCATGTATTAGTGTTTTAAAACACTAAAACCATGTTTACAGACATCCTGGGAAAACTGTTACTCGGAATGATGTGTTGTCAGTTCCTTCATTTCATCAATAAATCTATGTAAATTTTCCTCTAATTTCATGAAAATTTGATTTTGTTTTCTTATTTTAAACCCTTGACATACATTTTTAGAGGTTTTGGTACCTTTAAAAACTATTTACCGAGTCATTCTGACCACACCGCAAGTCGGATTAACATGTTGTCTATCTGTACACATCAAGAAAAAAATCAATGGTGGTTGTTCTATAATTTCACATCAATATTTTGTTTTTTCTTTGGTTTTTACTATTATAAATATGTTTTAGTATTATACAACACTAAAAATTCCTTTGCGGACATCCCGAGAAAACTATAACTCAGGATGACGTGTTGTCAGTTCCTACATTTAAAAAAATTAATCTATATTCATTTTACTCTAATTTCATAGAAATATGACATCATTTCCTTGGTTTTGATTCCTGAAACATGTTTTTAAAGGATTTGGTACATTTAAAAAATGTTTACCAAGTCATTTTGACCACACCGAACATCGTATTGACATGTTTTCTACACATACATGTAAAAAATAACTCAATGGTGGTTTTTTCATGATTTCACCTCAATATGTGGTCATTTTCGATGATTTTCAACATACGTTTTAGTGTTTTAAAACACTAAAAATGCATTTATGGGAATACCATGAAAACTGTTACTCATAATGACATTTCATCAGTTCCTACATTTCACCAATTAATATGTGGTTGTTTTCCTCTAATTTCATGGCAATCTGATATTCTTATCCTATTTTTGACCCCAATACATATGTTTTTAAAGGCTTTGGTACCTTTAAAAATTGTTTACCGAGTCATTCTGACCACATCACAAGTCGGATTGGTGTGTTTTCTACATGTACATATCACAAATAATTCAACGGTGGTTTTATCATGATTTTACATCAATATTAAGTCATTTTATATGGTTTTTAACATTAAAAACATGTTTTAGTGTTTTAAAACACTAAAACGCATTTACAGGCATCCTAGGAAAACCGTAACTCTGAATGACATGTTGTTGATTCCTATATTTCAAAAATAAATATACAGTATTTTTCCTCTAATTTTATGGTAATAAAACATTATTTCCTAGGTTTTAACCCCCTTGACGCATGTTTTTAAAGGCTTTGTTACCTTTAAAAACTATTTACTTAGTCATTCTGACCACACAACATATCAAATTGATGTTTTTTATATGAATACACATAAAAAATAACTCAAATGTGGTTTTACCATGATTTTATATCAATGTGAGGTTGTTTTCTATGCTTTTGACCATTACACGCATGTTTTAATGTTTTAAAATATTAAAAACGCATTTATGGGAATCTCGAGAAAATCATTACTCTAAATGTTGTGACGTAGATTCCTATATTTCAAAAATAAATATACGGTCATTTTCCTATTATTTCATGGAAATATGATGTTTTTTCCCTTTTTTGACCCCCAAAACACATTTTTAAAGGTTTTGGTACTTTTAAAACTATTTATTAAGTCAAAAATGAGTAAATGATATCATATTGTTTTCAAACTTCAGGTTAACGATCTATAATTCATTTTTGACATATAGGAATAAAACACACATCAATATGTAAAATATGTGGTTGGTATGACTCGAAGTATATGCTTTTAATATAAAAGTGTCATTTTAGGTTTATTTATAGAAATTGTATGTGTTCTTTGAAAATGTGTTAATGGTCTATGTAATTTAGAAATTACCTTGGTAGGATAAGATATAAGGTTGTAAATTTCCTTAGGGATCGTGTTGGTCTTCCTCTGAAATAAATAAACTAAAACATTTTCCATTTTTGATCGCCACTGATCTTGTGTTTTTTTATAAGAGTCTTGTTCTTTCACTTTTTCTTTTAAACTTTTAATTTTTATTTTTGATTCTTGACCAACAACACTACTCAAACCCTCACTGGGTGTAGTAGTAACTGATGACGACACCCTACCAAAGACAACTGATGAAGTATGCCCAAAACCCATCCTTTATACATATATGGGATTCTCCTTTCTTAAAATGATTGCAGCTACATCGTTCTGGGAAATTGATGATGATTATAAAGGGTTTGCATCCCAAAAAATTATTTATTTTTAACCTGTTAATACAAAAATATTAACAATGATTTTTTTAAAGTTTTTGACCTTCATAATATTATCTAATTAATAAATTTTCATTAGTATTTGTTTTTATTTCATTACTATAAAAATATAATATTTAAAAATAAATTATAACAACAAACAAGGATTAAACGCAATTAATTGGGGTTGATTATATGTATCAAACGATGACAAATTGGCATTTTTTTTATCCATGTAGGTGACCCCATTTAATTTTTTTAAGTCTTGTTTGTTGTTATAATATATTTTTCATTATTATTTTTTCATAGTAATGAAATAACAAGAAATAGAAATGAAAATAACTTACTCCAACGTCTTTGGAAGGTTAATTTACAAAACTGTCATTGGGTTTCTTATGCATTTTAAACCACATATTTGTTCAACCAATAGAGTAACCTAATTAATTAGCCTTTTTAAATAAATATAAACAAGTTAGAAAAAACCTTGACTTATAATAAAACTATATAAATAATATTAAATAAAATACAAACCAAAATTTTTCTTTTTATAAAAAATCTATGGGACCCAGCGATATGAGGAATTACTTATTTCTCATGATTAACTGTATTTTTAGATAACTTTTAAAAAATAGTCAAATTAATAAAAAATGTAATTTTATCATGTTCATGTTATTAAGATGTTGTAAAATATGCAATTATCTCATGATATGTATCTCTATTAATATCGACAAATAGATTTCATTACTTGTGAGAAATGCCTTCAGGCACTTTCTCATACATCTGTCATGAGCTTAGAGATATGGAATTAAACTCATATTATAATCTCCATTTAAAAACTCACCATTTCTTACCAAAATTTTGTAGAGTCTGTGGGCATGAAATGGTGTTAGAGATATCAAAATGAAAAAATATCTATAAATAAAAAAACATAACACTTTATAAGTATATTAAAAAATTACTCATGAATTTTAAATTAGTTATCAATGAATATTAAATTAATATTACCTTTACTTGATTATCAAATACCTCATTTTTCTAAGCTGTGGTAATATGCCTCTAATCTTTATAAATAATGGGAAATCTCACCGTATCGCAAGAAATTTTCCTAAGAATCTTCCCATAGATTTCAAAAGCATCACCAGTAGGCACCACAAACTCATCAAATGGAATGATAATATTAAATTCCTTCAGGTTCCATACACCTATCATGTTCATATTTATATCCCTTCTATTTTTATCTTTATCCATTTGAAAAGTGCATTAAACAATTAATAAAATATATAGTTTTTTTACAACGACATACAAACCAGTAAAAGTGAATCTCCAATATCCCCTAGATAGAGGGGTGACCAAATACTCCATCACTATATGTGAATTTAATGATAGGATACCAACAAAATCTGGGTAAGTGGTTGGCTTTCTAGTAGTCTAAGTTATAATGGACTCACTCGGATCCACTAAAGTTGATGGTAGTGGTGGTGTGCTCTGAGATTCCGATCGGATAGGATCTTGAAATTTTTTTGTTCTCTAAATTCCTAAAATTCAAATGGTTCAAGTATATTAAATGTATAAAAAATGCAAAAGTAAAGTATTTTAAAAAAAATAAAAAATAAAACAATGTATATGTACAAAACGCTTATCAATGATAAATTGTAATATATTTTCATTACCAATTTATACATTCAATTATCTTCATTTTTATCAAACTCTATTGTGATGAGTACTTCATTTTCACCCTCTCTTTCAAGTTCTATTATTTTGATATTTTTAGGACAAAACTATTCAATGTTTTTTGGTTGATGTTGTTTATTGTCACAAAGTACCAATTGATCTTCGTCACCCATTTCATATAAGTCTCTCTACTTTAAGTGTAAAATAACACTCAAACCTTCATGTATTTCATCATCCACATAATAAACCATCTTCTCTTTTGGATCTAAGATAAATGGATCATGCTCTGTATACTCACCAGTATGGATCAAGCAAGAGAAGTTGATAGAAGTAAAATGTAATGAATATTTCATTATACCCCTATCAATGTTGACCCACTTTCATTTGAATAAGAAAACTAAAAACTAACCATGATAGTTTAATTAAATTATATCATTCATCTTCCCATAGTATCCCACATCTATAAGTGTAAATACACCACTATTTTGATTTTTCAAGTCTTCTTCATAATAAATTGTATGAAACCTGAAGCCATGAATATTGTAGGCATCGAATATCTTAGCCTACCTTAGAGGACCTCAAGCCAAAAACTTTAAGTCTTTTGATATTTTATCTCAATTATAAGCATTAATTATCTATAAAATAAGATATAAGTTGTTACTTTTAACATAGAAAAAATAACTACACATCAATAGTATGAATATGAGTATATATTTACACAATAAGAAAATAATTCAAAAATATCATTATAAACAACTTTTGTTAATTCTATCTCATTTCGAGATCAACCCCTTAGTCACCTATTTGTTTTCAATCACAATTCTTCAATAAATAGATATGCAATAAGATTATTGAGTAGCACATATCTATGTTATTATATAAACTCCAATTTAATTAGTGTAAAATTTGACCCCTTTTCAATTGGTCATCCAATAGCTGGAAATACCGATGATTGGTTTTCAGAGTGAGAATTTATGGAGATGTCATCAACACGTCCAACACAATTGGATCTAGTCTCAATCTCATCCAAATACCTAGATAATAAGGTCAATAACTATTTAATTATGTAACCTTTAGCAATAAATATTTCTGGTTGAGCTTTATTCCTCACATATGATTTCAAATGACCTAAGGACCTGATGAAAAAAAATAAGAAACATATTTAAAAAATTACACAATGATTTGATAAAATTTAATTCACCAATGAAAATAAAAATAATCAATGTTCCTATCAATTAGATACATCCATTGATAGTGTGTTGGTCCACCAAGTTTATCTTCTTCAACTAAATGAATAGTAAAATGAATTGTGACTATCAAGAATAAATGGGGAAATAACATCTCTAAATAAAAAAGTATAAAAACAATTATTTATTGAAGTTTATCAAGATCAATTAGATTTATATTTTTTCCAAAAATCTCTCTAAAAAAGTAAAAAACTCAACTAGAACCATTGTTACTTTTTCAGGTAACATATTACACAATGCCAAGGACGGCAACTTCTCCATAAGAATATGTGAGTCATGAATTTTCAATCCATGAAACTTTAGATGTTTTAATTAAACTCACCTTGATATGTTACTTGAATATCCATATGGAACGTTTACATTATTTAAAGTTAAAAGTAATATGTATTTATCATGATTTATCATTGTAAAAATAGTCAAAGGATACTTTACATTCTCATTTTCCCACAAACCATGCTTTATATTCATTAACTTCAAATCCTTATGGGCATTAAGATGATCTTTCGATTTACCCTACTCATTAAGAAATGTAAAGACAACATTATCACAAACATTCTTATCAATATGAATTATGTCAAGATTATGACATATCAAATTAAACTCCCAATTAGAAAGTTTGAAAAATATACTCCTTTTATTCATTTTTTTCATCTACTTTGGATATTGTACCTCAAACCCTTCCCCCCCCCTTCTTTAAACTGATTAAATTTTCCAATTTTTTTAGTGAAATTCATTAATTGTTATAAGATTTCTAAACTAGATAACACCTTTGGTGGATTTATCAATTCAATATATTCATTAAATTGTGTCTTGTTAAACCTTAATTTATGATAAGCATTAATAAATCGATGATGACACATAAAACACCATTTTCTACTATGAGGTGATCATTTATGTTCAAAATAAAAATTATAAACTAGATAATCCAAACAAGTAGGAGCGTTTGAATTGGATAAATTTCTTATTCCAGGAAAGTTGATAATTTTCCACAATAAATCAATATGCATTTTGAATAGTTTTCTTATTGAAGCATCATATGTTTCCATAACATTATCCCATAATTCTTGTAATTCTTTAATTAGAGGTTGAAGGTATACATCATTTTCATTTCCAAGAATTTGATTTCCAGGAATAATCATAAAAATAGTGAAATAAGTCTTCTTCATACACATATATGGAGGTATATTATAGGGGATAAAAACAACTATCCAAATGCTATAATCAGTTCTTAAAGTACCAAAAGTGTTAACACCATCAAAGGAAAATCCCAAACATACATTCCTAGGATCCAAATAAAAAAATGGATATAATGAATCAAAAATATTCCATGATGTTGAATCTTTTGTATGTCTCGTCAAGCCATCATTACTCTCCTGATCATGCCACTTAATGTTGTATATAGTCTTATACAACATTAATAATCTCTTTAAGCGTGGTTTTAGAGGAAAGTAACACAATAAATTTGTAGGAATTTTATTTATTTATTTTTTTATTCCTAGGGTTTCATTGATTTATACTCTCATTGTTGTTCATTGACTTACATCTTCTTGTATTCCATCTTATGCATTCTTCTTTATCGAACTCTTCTCCCCAGTAAAGCATGCAATCATTAGGGAATGAACGTATCTTTATATAATCAAGTCCAGGTTTTTTATGGCTTTATTCATCTCATAGAATGATTAATAGATCTTAGATCCACTAAATTTTTCATGAAGAAACTCTAAAATAATTGACATTACTTTATTAGTAATTTCACAAAGACACTTGATATTATACAACTTAAGTAGAAAAGACAACTTAGAATACTTGAAACACCCTTTATAAAGTTCTTATTATTCATCTTCAACTAATTTATAAAACTCATTTTTTGTCACTAAATCTATAAGTAAGATTAACCTTCTAAGGATAAACTGAAGGTTCTATTGGTCTATTAAAATCTTGTACATTGTATCTTGTAAAGATAAATGCATCATTTATCAAATTTCAAACTCAATTCTCCTCTGGTGGGTCACTTTGTGTTTCATTGATAGGATTTTAATTCTTTTTAATTTCCATAACATTTTATTCACCATTCCAAATCCAACATACATATTGAGTAAGAAACCATTTCAATATCAAATCCTCATATACTTTGTTTCTATTCAACCATTGATTGAATTTACAATCAGGACACATACATTTTATTCTACCATCCACTGATTGGTTTGCAATTACATAATATAAAAATTCTTCCAAACCCTTTGCATATATAGGTGTGTTTTGAGGTAAATTAATCCAATTTTTATCCATAGGTATTAGATTTTTACTCTTCTCCTTGTACATTCAGATATAAAGATATAAATTTTTAATCAAACAAGTGAAATAAAAATTAATCATCACCCAACTTCATCATTGACTAGGGTAGTGCCTTGATTCTACATAACACAAATTCAACATAAAAATGATTCAATCCAACATTAAAAACATAAAAACACTCAATTAAATAGATATTTATATAATTTAATTAAAATACTTAGAAAAATTCAATCAATCATACCTTCAATGATGTTAGGGGTCGTAGTCACTAGAAAAATGGGAAGAAAATCCTTTGGGGGTCGTTGTCAAGGAGTGTGGGGTCACTACGAGGTCCTCATCAGGGAACATGGGGTTGGGGTCATAGGGATCAGAGGGGGGGATAGCCATTTTTTGGAGTAGGGGGATCAGGTTCACAATTTTTTCTGTCAAGGGGGTTGGGGTCATAGAGGTTACCATCATGGGGGTTGGGGTCATGGTGGTCATCGATAGTGAGGTTGTGGTCATGGAGGCCACCAGTAGGGGGGTCGAGGTAACGAAAATTACTGGTAGGGGTTAGGGTCACAACGGTAACCATTAGGGGGTCTAAGTCATGATTATCACCATTAGGGGGTCAGGGTCATGATAATCACCATCAAGAACAAGGGGGTTGGGGTCAGGGTAGTCTCCATTGGGAGCAGGGGGTTTGGGTCACGATGGTTGTCATCAGGAGTTGGGTGGGGGGCTGGGGTCGGGGTCGGGGGTCACTGAGGGGAGTGGGGTGGGGGTGGGTTGGGGCTAAGGAGATTGGGGGAGAGGTCGAAATTAGGATTTTTTTTAAAGATTTAGCAGTGATTTAAATAAAAATGTCACTAAATTTTAAAATAAAAATATATATATAGCGGCGGTTGTATTAAATCGATGATATATTATATATTTTTTTAATACGATTTATTTAAGGATGGTTATTAGAACTATCGCTAATAAACTACCATTAATACCTATTTATTTGTGGTGAATGTATATATAATTTTTATATAATGTCTCTTATTTTTTTCATGTATTATTTTGGAATATTTTATGGATTATTTTTGAAGCTAGGTGTAGATATGACATGATATTCTGAGGCCCAGTGTGCCCAGAATTAATTTTTTAAATATATTAAATATATTAAATGCATGCACGGATAATTTTCCTGAAAAAAGTGGAATAAATTATAAATGGAGGCTTGAATCGAAAATCTGAGGCTATTGTTGAGTTCAGATTGTGGGTTTTACCCTAGGTGTAAGATAACCTTGGAGCGCATCAGATGTTCGGGTAAGGCGTAGTCATGGGCAGACATTTAACTAAATTAATTTAATAAATTTATTTAATTAATTAAATACCCCAAACTAATAAAATTTAGATATAAACTTTGTTATGAAAGATTTTTAGGGCTAGCCACATAACCCTTCAAATTGAGATCATCCATTGTAGAGTGTTGGACAAGCTTCTATTAGCGAACAAAGACTAGATCGTAGATTATCGATCAGTGTGCGACAAATCCCAAGTATCTTGCCAAAAATAACAAACAAGAAACATTATTTACTGGAAATTGATCTAAATCAAGTTATAATATTGTTTTATTTGGATTCTTTCCCTACTATTTATTTCTACGACAAGTTCGAATCAATCAACCAATGGATTGATTCACAGATCGATCATATTGCGGGTATGAGATTTATCTGCGGGGATTATTGAGAGAATTATCCATTTTTTATAGTTCTTCATTTTTCATTCTAATGGAAATGAGTCAAGGAAAACTGAACATGTTCATGGTTCATTATTCCTTTGTGTGTTTCTTGTATTTCTTTCACCATTCTTCATTCATCACAGGTTATTCCTTTGGCCCGAGATTCAAAAAATACCTGAAAATCAATTATTGTGCACCTGTTTCTTAGTGAAATGGATTGATACTATAGATCTAGGTATGAATTGATTGATATATATATAGAAACTAAGATGGATAATAAGGATCATGATTTAATTAGATGTGTTCATGGGTTTTGATAAACGATAGAGGTGTGGCTTCAAGTAGTGGTTCTCAGTGAATCAAAACCCAGAATCTGGCCAACTAGAGATGACAGTTGACGACTAACCCTAGATATGTAATCCCCGATAACACCGGAAGTGGAAATGATGGTGATACATAATTTGAGGAAGAATCGTGGGTTCTATGGAAACCCACAGAACATGGAATGTAAATCGGGATTACATGAAGTGTGGGGCCCTATATACGGTGCTAGGGTTTCCCTGATAAAATTAAATATCACACGGTATGTGACCCCTGTCACATGGAATGTGATCCTTTCCTGGTAGTTCAACGTGTACCTAGAAAGGTATATAGGTACGGGCATAGATAGTTGTACATGGACACATCCAGCCAGACATAGACATGACTAGGGGTACATGGTCTCGAGAATGCCATTTACTCAAGCATGAACATGGACACGGGCATGGGTCGTGATATGTGGGAAAGACCTGGTGCTAAAGGGAAACTCCATGTACTATCATTACACATTATTTACCCCTTCAAAGAAGTATTAGAACCCTTTTCCTCTTCACCTTGGATAATTTTTGTTAGGGCACATTCCCTTAATCCATTCTTTGAGGGTTAGTATAAAATCACATCCTACACATAGGATGGTGAACCCTTTAGTAGGAATTCTTGGATAGAGTTATTGGAATCCTTCCATGAATCCTTGAGTTAGATAATCTATCATGATCTTTCCATAAGTGGGGTTCTTGGTATCATTATAACTAACATTATTAAGGTATCAATCCTCTACTTAGCAGGTTATTCTAGATTGAGTTGCTAGTATATCCCATGGTCTTGGGTGTGATCCTCGTCTATATTTTATTCTCTTCATACTTCTATCATATACTTCTTATGGAAAGACCCGATGAGTAGTACATCTCATATGGATGCCATTAGTGCTATCTGACTCGTAGAGGGTGTTCTCTCTAAAGGGTGTTATGTGAAACCTTTGAGTAGGATCCTTGTGATGGGATTATGGTTGTGAATTTACTTGAGACAATATTAATTTATTGAGTATATCTATATATTCTTTTTATATGTTTTGTGGACATATACTTGTGGTGAGATGAATATTTTTCTTGTTTTTATATGCTTAGTGATTTTGGGGTGTCCTACTAGGTATTGTTATACACACTCCTTCATGGGATTTTCTTGTACGTGTCACATCTTGTGCATATGATCAACCTTTTGACAGATTCCTAGAGGAACTATTAATAGGTAGAGATTAGAGAGATAGACTGACCAAGGTGTGTTTTTATGGTTACCTTCATAGAAGTCCCCTTATATACTTTCATGTTGGACTTGTTTTCAGACTCTTTATGGTGGGATTGTATTTGACACTTTTTTTATTTTGAGAACTTGTTGTAAAACTCTAATAGTGGGATTTAGAAGTATACATGCATGTTTTATCATTTTTTTTACATTTCATCATTGTATGGATCAGAGATTTGTGTGTGTGTGTGTGCAGGTACCATAGGATAAGGCCTCCCATGTGAGTGATATTCCTACTTGACACTAGTCGCTAGCCCCTGGCCCCTGGCCTATTGGAGGCGGGCTTGGGGTATTCATGACACAGGACCCATTGGTACGGGTTGTGACGGAGTGGTATCAAACTAGTCAGTTCTACCTTTATACTGTATTTTATGGTATTGGTTTGGGGTAACAATGTTAAGTGTTTCGAGTTTAGATTTTAGTCTAGGAACTCTAGTGTTGGTGCGATGATCGATGTATCCATACATTAGTACTCTGATAACTTGTATTTTTACTCAGTATATATAGACATTGGTTGTAGGGAAAAAATTAGTACATGAATCATATAGGAATGGGTTGTGGTTTCCATTCCCTTATTGAGTAATCTCTCTAGATATACTCATTATATGTGGTACATCTTGTCCAATTCAGGATGCCTCTATGACATATGTCAACTAGGATTCAGCATCAAGATCATGATGGTGATCCCCTAAGTGATGAGGTATTGATACAGGGACCTGTTCTAGAGGTGTTAGCTTCAGGTGGTGCAGTAGTTATACCACCACTTGTTGAGTAACAGATGGTACCCATAGTACCAGCAGATGTGGTGTATAGGCTGATCATGCTTTATGATTTTTAGTGACAATAACCTCTTAGGTTCTGAGGTGAGCCTAACCCACGGGTGGCTGAGGACTATCTTAAGGTAGTGACATGAGTTTTCTATCTTATAGAGACACTTGAAGATTAGATGGTGGTCCTGGAAGAAAGTCTTCTCCTTAGATCTGTAGGACGATGGTGGGGTCTAGTGACCCAATCACATGAAAAGGCGACTCTAGTATGGTCATAGTTAAAGTTCATTTTCATAGAGGAGTTCTATCTAGCTATGTTGAGAGTTGTATGCATCCATGAACTTTTACAGCTTCAAAGGGTAAGTATAACAGTGGTTGAGTATTCATTGAGTTTTTCCAACCTCTATAGGTAGTTGATGGTATAGTTCATGATTAGTAATTTTATTTTTGGACCTTTGAGTGAGGAATGTGTAGATACATCCAAGATAGCATTATACCTCTATGTATTGCTACCTATGTTGGGGTGATAGAGCATGATTCGGTGGTCAAGAGTTTTCTGGATGAGTAGATGCATACATTTGTTGCCAAAAGTGGGCATACAGGAGTAGAGAATTCGACAGTAGGGGCCAAAGTCAGTCTCAGGGACCTGGATGTGCAATACATTTCAGGAGGTTGTCCCAAGATAGAGGTTTTGTGGTTTAGGGCTCATGATATGGTTCTAGACATCCCAAGGAGAGGCGGTGTTACTCTTTTTATGGCAGGGGCATCTTGCACAAGATTGTCCGACCTGTCGTATGGCTGATAGAGTGACAGTGGATGGGCTACCTAGAAAGAGGAAGTGGTAGGATTAGATAGGTATGTAGGGTAATGTAAATTTTATAGTATATGGGGGAGTAGCTGGAGGTGGTATATGTTTTGACTTGTTACCACCACCACTCCTAGGTGATCTATGTCAGGCTCAGGGAGTTAGAGGATAGGGGTGATGGCAGCTGTAGGAGGTCGATGCTTATGACCCAGAGGCTCCAAAGATAATACAAGGTATGATATATGTCTTTTATACCTTAGTTTCAGTACTGATAGAAATAGGTGTGAGTCGTTCCTTTATTTCCACTTATCTGGTTCAAGACTTAGAGATTCCGGTTAAGACCTTGGCTCAACCCTTGAGCTTTGAGACTCCTACTGTCACACCACGACCTATGATTTTATTTTATTTTAATTATTTTTTGTCCTTTAAATATTTTTGATGGGGTCAGGGGTGAGTGTCGGATGAAAGTTTTGAGTTTTGATAAAAAGTGTGTGGTTTGGGGTCGACGTTGTTGGACGCACGAGCAGAGCGCGACGCCGCATGGCTTCGCCCAGGCAACTGCATGGTCCTTTTCTCCTTTGAATAATTAAAATGGTTAAATAAATGTTAATTTATTATATCATTTAAAATATTTATGGTTATTAATAATCATAATGTTTTTTATTTTAAATGAAAACTAAAATTGTTAATTTTATTATTATTAAAATGATATGAATACATTTATTATTTTTATTTTATCATTAAGGTTATTATTATTGTTATTATTATTAGCATTATTATTATTATTATTATTATATTAAAATTATATCTGGTTTTTATTTTTATTTTATTTCAGATTAGGTTTTTATTTTATTTTATTTATTTATTTTTATTTTTTTATTTAATTTCATTCTATTTATTTTTTTAAGGTTTGTTGTGCCCCCTTGTTTACCCCTCTTGCGGCGTGATCCAGCACACCCAGCAACCTCCTCTTCCCCTTACTGCGCTCGAGCAAGCCGAGTCGCCGACCTTCCTCCCGTTCTGCACACCCAGGAGTCGTCCTGGAATCCTTCTGCCTGACCCTACCCCATCGCCTTCCCTCTCAGCGAGCAACAGCAGCCCTCAGACCTAGCATCTCTCCCTCCTTCCCACCGGTGCTCCTGCCCAGCTCCGGCCTCGCCCAGCAACCCCCTCCCTGCAGCTCCGGCCGGATCCTCCCCCCTTGCACCTAACACCGCCCCAGAGTCTCCCTTGCAGCGCACCCCCCCCCCCCCCCGCAGCTCTCTTCCAGGCACCTTGAGCTCCTTCGCCTTCCCTCTCTTTGTTCATAGAAAGTAGTCCAGTCACCGGACTCCACCTTCCTCTACCCCGCTAAACCCTTGGCCCTCCTTCCCAGCCCCCCTCGGACCCCCTTCTCAGTGCGCAGTACCCCTCGACAGACCCTCTTCTAACCGGACAGACCTCCTCCGGTCAGCACACACAACATTGGCAAGCTACCTCTGGCCTATCATCCTTCAGCGCACACAACCCCTTCATTTGTTGCGTTTTTCCAGCGACACCCTTGTCAGCGCATACCTTCCGGCCCATCCCTTTCATTCTCCTCCTTCTCTGATAGCAGCCTCTCCAGTATAATATTCCTCATCCTTCTTTTTAATTTCAGTCAGTTTGGGGTTTGTAATTTATGGGGGTTAATATATTTTTTTTTTGGGTTTGTTTTGGTAGCTTCGGGTTGGTTTCAGCTTCTGGAGCACACAGTTGAGGTGCGAATGATATCTCACAATAGTTTTGAGGTTGCGTTGTCATCGCACTTTGATATCGAGGTAGGATTCTCATGAACTATTTTTTAAAAATTAATAATCATTAATTTTATGATTTTCTCACCTTATATGATTAATATGTGATAATTTCAAGCTCCGGTTCAAAATTATTTTGTGCTCAAGCATTGTTTTAAGCCCGTTTCATGGTTTTTGCTTTTGTTTTTGTGAAATAGAACACACTGATTGTACGGTCCTATTGAACTTGACTTTATAATTTTGGGTTCACCTATTTATTCTTGTTCGCTCTTTGTCTAGGTGTTAATTTTTCATTGTGAAACATTTGATTGACTCATTTTGTTTGAAGAATGGATAGTTCTGGCCTTGTGTCATGAAAATGGCATCGTCCAGTTATAGTTTTCCACATTGTTTTCTTCAATTAAATGTTTCCTTTGTTCCACACCTGATTCTTGAGTTTTAGAACCTAACTTAGCATTTTAAATAAGTTCCTAACATGAAAAATGGGTGTTTTATGACTTTGTGAGTGTCTACTGAAATTTTTTTCTAAGCATTTCATGTTTGGTTTTCAAAATGGTTCCCGATTGGATTTTAGGTGTCAAAAGTGATATAAAATGTTTTGTTTGTTTTTTTTAAAGTGTTTCCTGCATGCGACATTATGTTTTGGGGTCTTTTTATGTATTTCCAAAGTGGTTTGTCTTTTATAATAAATGTGTTGCTTGTGAAATAATGGATTTTGGGGTTCATAATTCGGTGAGTGTTAAATTGAAATTGTTTTATTCAAAAATGCAAGCCTTGTTTTCTTTATAAAATTTATGTTTGTCTTTTCAAAGTAAAGTGTGATGTAAAATGAATTATTGGAGTTTATAAATGTATTAGCAGTGTGAGGAAAAATGTTTTAGGTTCTTTCTGTGGTTTTCCAAGTGGTTTGGATTTTAAAAAAGTGTGTATTGTGTTTTAGCATTTTTTGGAATTTTATTAAAAATGATAGGGTCTTGAGTGTGTAGCCTAAATATATTAAAAAGAGTTTTATCAATGTTTGGGTGTGATAAATGATGTGTTTACACCTTCCTTGGAAATGTGAATTATTTTTGTAAGTATATATTGTGATTTGATGCTCGATGACATCTGTTGACTCACCTTTTTTTATATATACTTGCGACATATGAACCTGACATATTGAGATAATTTTCTAAGACGAGTACTGCACTGGTAGGTTACAGTACTGACTAGTGGCCCATAGTAGGCAGATATGTTTGGGTTTATTACTATGGGATTTTCCCTCGGGCTGCCTAAGAAAGGATGGATGAGCGTTTTGGAGCGTTATATTTCATCGTATGTGGCATGCTACTATAGATGGGGTCGTAGGTATTAGTGTCATCTGGATTATTCTTGATCTCTCGGGTTTTCCTATGTCTAGTGACTTTTAGCTAATGAACAGTTTCTGAGATATTTACATTTCCCTTGCTTTATCTTCCTTGGTACCCTTGTGTGGTATTTTTCATGAAAAGTGACATTTTGGTTTTCCTAACTCCTATGACAATGTTTTCAAAAAGAAAATGTGTTCCAAACTCTTTTGTTATGGTTTTTCAGATGACTAAGGGAAATGGTTTGTACTTTGTTTTCAAGTAAAAATTATTTAAATTCATACTTTAATATATTGTAGTTCAAACTTAGAATTGATGTTTCTTAATTTTAAGGTTAGTTCATTGGGAATAGATATTGGGCTAGCCTATTGAGTTTTAATACTCACGCCTATAGTTCTTTTCTGTTTTTAGTGTTTGTGCAGGCTCTAGTTTGGGTGAGCTCACCTTGGGTGACGTTTGATCGTTGAGTCGGAGAGAGACCCATGGGGTCACACGGAGTTAGTTTGGTCATTGTGTTCGGTTATTTTTTATCTTATTTCAGCTTCTTGTTTAGTTGTTTGTTTGGTTTATTTATTCTACAGTGCTCTTTTTATTATTTCTGTTGTTTTATGTATTTGTAATGGGAGAAATCGTTCCCAGAGTCTATGTTGATGCCCTGGAACTTGTCTCCAGCCTGGGAGGATTGGGAACGCCTCTCAGGCCATGTCGCGGACCGGCTTGGGTGATCGGTTCAGGGTTGACCCAGGTTGGTTCATGACAAAATGGTATCAGAGCCAGTTTAGCTCTTAGTGGACCTCACTTTTCAGAGTGACCTTTGTTATTTGGGACGTCAAGGTAGATGTAGTAGGACTGTCGGGACTCGAGGGGTTGGTGCGGGAAGAGCGTCGTGAACTCTTGCTCGTTCTGAACCTCAGGTTTCCATGGGAAGTCTGGTTTAATTAGTTTCTTTGGGTTTTTATGGAACGTTATGTTATTGGGATATGACAAAGGGAGTTGTACTAATAGTCCTAATCCACATGGTCTGGAAAGCCATGTGGAGCTAGGGGCATGGTCCAAAAATACTCTCTGTGTCGGTGACATGATTGACATATGGCCGTCAACCATATGGTCAAGTCGCCCACCGACACTAGTTCACTATTTGAGATTTTTTGGGTCTCCTATGACTTTTGAGAGTGATTCAAATTTGAAAAAAAGGGTTTTGAAAAAAAATGTTTGTTTGAAATGACATGTTTAATTTGTGGATTGTTTTAAAAGAAGTGGTATAAATGATTTGTTTTTGGAAAATGAAGTTGCTTTGTTTTGGCCTTGGTGTTCCTATGGGTTCTCACATGCGTAGTGGTATGTTGGAAATGTGGAAGGATTTCTGGTATGGTGGATGGATGCCCGGGGTGGCATGGATACATGCATGTGAGTGAGACTCTAAAGAATACCAATGGTGAGGGTTTAACCCACTAAGATTGTTTTAAATTGAAGATTTTTTCAAAATAAATGTTTTGATTTTATGATGGCTTGTTTTCTTGTGTTTAGATCTTGTTATATATGTAGTTTTTGTTTTTGAGGATTTTTATTTATTGAGTTTGCCTTGATTGGGTTCTTGACTCTTCCTATCCAGCAGCTATTCCCTTGAAGCTTTGATGGGTGATCGTTGTACGATTGATCAACCTAAGGATTTCATGCTTGAGTTTCGGAAGCTAGATCCACCTCTCTTTTATGGTCAAGCGGACCCTTCCACAGTGGAGGAGTGGATGCGGAAGATTGAAAGGGACTTTAACCTCGTTGAGTTTCCTGAGTCGTTGAAGGTCAAGTTTTCAACCTTCATTCTTGAAGGTTCACCGTGGATGTGGTGGAAGTCAGTGTCTCGGAACAAGCCCCGTCAAGAGCTTACTTGGGAGTTTTTCAAGGCTTTTTTCATTCGTTAATATTTCTCTGAGGAAGAAAGGGTGAGAAAGGGGATGGGGATGTGTTGTCTGCTGTAGGGAGACAGATCCATGTTGGAATATTTTCAGTGCTTTGTGGAGCTGGTCCCTTATGATTCAGGGTATGCCACAGATGACCCCATAAAGGCTCGACGCTTTGAGGTGGGTCTCCACCCTGATCTACAGTCAAAGTTGTCAGAGTCCAACCTAACTTCTTTTGTCGATGTGGAGAGAAAATATTTTCATGTCAAAGCCGCAATGGAAGGAGTGCTCGAAGTAGTCCTCCCTCCTTCGATCCTTAAGAGTTGTGGTGAAGATTCTGGCAAGAAGATGAGTAAGTGATTGAAAGTCGATGGAGCAAGTCATGGAGTCAAAAGGCCTCGGGATCTTTCATCAACCTCTTTGGAGTGAGAGATCCTCGTGTGTTATCAGTGTAGAAATATGGGTCACAGGAATCCATCGTTCCCAAGTGCTCTAAAGCCCTGCCAGGCATGTGGATTCCCGGGTCACTTGCGGTGATTCTGTTGGGGCGTTGCTAGAAAGAGTCATAGAGTAAGTTCTCAGAAGTGATGTGTTGTTGGGTTTTTGTTCAAAGTTTCTTGTGTATGTTTCCTTTTAGTGTAAGGGATCTTTTATCGTTGCAGTTGTACTGATGGTTTTTTGGGTCATGACATGTATAGTATGTCGTGGGTCTTTTGATGAACTCTGGTCTCTAATGCCAGTATGTTTTTCATTTTAAAATATTATCCTTTCTTTTGTCAAATAAAAAGGTGTATATTTATTATTGGGATTATCAGAACCTGACTGTGAGGTAGGAGACGCTTCATCCATCAGAGCTCCATCCAAAAGGCCTTAGAGTGAAGTCGGCGCGTATTCAGGAACCCCCGGGGGATTTTAAGAAGTCCGGTTAAGGTTGTGCCTCTATCGTGTGGTGAGACAGTTTTGGTGTTGCTGCTCTGGTTTCTCTGTCATTGTAATTTTCCTCCTATCGCAAAGAGCGTGATAGACTTATCCCTCGTGCAATGTTGGTGATTGTGTCTTTTTGGATGTCATTCACTGATTAGTGGCCTTGCATGAACTACCCATGTGAATCAGTTGCGACTTTGGTTTGTGTCCATCCCGAAGTGATGGGTCATGAGTAATTTCCCATCATGGTTTCGGTAATCCAATCCTTGGGCCCTCCCTCCCCACCCATGGGGTAAGGGTTTTCAGTTTGCACAGGCTTTTTGATTCAACTCTTGTCCCTTTCAGACGGGATTGAGTGGTTTAAATGTTTTTTTTGTACTTTTTATAGCTTGAGCAAGGCCTGGTTTAGGCCTAAGTCGATTTTTTGTTTGGTCTCTTATAGGTTGAGTTCTTATGGTGGGGATTCCATTCAAACCTCCCCTCCGCTGGTGATTTATTTCGGGAAATGAGGCTGAGTCCCGCTGGTGGTCGATGGAATGTCCTTGGATTAGGAGGTTGGATCGTGTTTTGTGGAATCCTTAGGTGTTGATCGATCGGCCAAATAGTGTGGTGGATTTCTGGGGGCAGAAAGTGTTATTTTGGGGATAATTTTCACACCCCGACCTATGATTTTATTTTATTTTAATTATTTTTTGGCCTTTAAATATTTTTGATGGGGTCCGGGGTGAGTCCTGGATGAAATTTTTGAGTTTTGATAAAAAGTGTGTGGTTTGGGGTCGACGTCGTTGGACGCACGAGCAGAACGCGACGCCGTGCGGCTTCGCCCAGGAAACTACATGGCCCTTTTCATCTTTGAATAATTAAAATTGTTAAATAAATGTTAATTTATTATATCGTTTAAAATATTTATGGTTATTAAGAATCTTAATGTTTTTTTTATTTTAAATGAAAACTAAAATTGTTAAATTTATTATTATTAAAATGGTATGAATACATTTATTATTTTTATTTTATCATTAAGGTTACTATTATTGTTATTATTATTAGTATTATTATTATTATTAGTATTATTAGTATTATTATTATGATATTAAAATTATATCTGGTTTTCATTTTTATTTTATTTCAGATTAGGTTTTTATTTTGTTTTATTTTTATTTATTTGTTTTATTTCATTTAATTCTTTTCTTTAGGGATTTTTGTGCCCCCATGTTTACCCCTCTTGCGGCACGATCCAGCACACCCAGCAACTACCTCTTCCCATTGCTGCACTCGATCTGCCGACCTTCCTCCCATTCTGCACACCCAGGAGTCATACCGGCCACCTCCTACCTGACCCTACCTCATCGCCTTCCCTCTCAATGAGCAGCAACAGCCCTCGGACCCAGCACCTCTCCTTCCTTCCCACCATCGCTCCTTCCCATCTCCAGCCTCGCCCAACAACCCCCTCGCTGCAGCTCCGACAGGATCTTCCCCCCTTGCACCTAGCACCACCCCAGAGTCTCCCTTGCAGCGCACTACCCCCCCCCTGCATCTCTCTTACAGGTGTCTTGCACTCCTCCTCCTTCCCTCTCTTTGTTCAGTGCAAGCAGGCCAACCACCGGCCACCACCTTCCTCTGCCCTGCTCAGCCCTTGGCCCTCCTTTCCAGCCCCCCTTGGACCCCCTGCTCGGTGCGCAGTACCCCCCAACCAACCCTCTTCTAACCGGACAGACCTCCTCAGGTCGTCATGCACAACATCGGCAAGCCACCTCTGGCCTCCCATCCTTCAACACACACAACCCCTTCATTTGTTGCGTTTTTTCAGTGACCACCCTTGTCGGTGCATACCTTCTGGCTCGTCCCTTGCGTTCTCCTCCTTCTCTGGTAACAGCCTCTCTGATATAATCTTCCTCATCCTTCTTTTTAATTTTAATTAGTTTGGGGTTTGTAATTGATGGGGGTTAATATTTTTTTTTGGGGGGGGGGGGTTGTTTTGGTAGCGTCGGGTTGGTTTCAGCTTCTGGAGCGCACGGTTGAGATGTAAATGAGATCTCACAATAGTTCTGAGGTTGCGTTGTCGTCGGGCTTTGATCTTGAGGTAGGATTCCCATGCACTATTTTTTAAAAATTAAAAATCATTAATTTTATGATTTTTTCACCTTATACGATTAATATGTGCTAATTTCAAGCTCGGGTTCAAATTTATTTTGTGCGCAAGCATTGTTTTAAGCCTGTTTCATGGTTTTTTCTTTTGTTTTTGTGAAATAGCGCACACTGATTATACAGTCCTATTGCGCTTGAATTTATAATTTTGGGTCCACCTATTTATTCTTGTTCGATCTTTGTATAGGTGTTAATTTTTCATTGTGCAACATTTGATTAACTCATTTTGTTTGAAGAATGGGTAGTTCTGGCCTTGTGTCATGAAAATGGCATCGTCCAGTTATAGTTTTCCACGTTGTTTTCTTCAATTAAATGTTTCCGTTGTTCCGCACCTGATTCTTGAGTTTTAGAACTTGAATTAGCATTTTAAATAAGTTCTTGACATGAGAAATGGGTGTTTTATGACTTTGTGAGTGTCTACTGAAATTTTTTTCTAAGCATTTCATGTTTGGTTTTCAGAATGGTTCCCGGTTGGATTTTAGGTGTCAAAATTGATATAAAATGTTTTTTTTGTTTTTGTTAAAGTTTTGGATACATGCAACATTATGTTTTGGGGTCTTTTATGGATTTCAAAATTGGTTTGGATTTGATAATAAATGTGTTTCTTGTGAAATAATGGATTTTGGGGTTCATAATTCGGTGAGTGTTAAATTGAAATTTTTTTATTCAACAATGTATGTCTTGTTTTCTTTATAAAATGCCCGTTTGGATTTTTGGAGTAAAGTGTGATGTAAAATGAATTATTGGAGTTTATAAATGTATCATCAGTGTGCGAAACAATGTTTTCGGTTCTTTCTGTGGTTTTCCAATTGGTTTGGATTTTACAAAAGTGTGTATTGTGTTTTAGCATGTTTTGTCATTTTATTAAAAATGGTCGGGTCTTGAGTGTGTGGCCTAAATATATTAAAAAGAGTTTTATCAATGTTTGGGTGTGATAAATGATGTGTTTACACCTTCCTTGGAAATGTGAATTATTTTTATAATTATATATTGTGATTTGATGCTCGACAACATCTGTTGACTCACCTTTTTTTATATATACTTGCAACATACGAACCTGACATATTGAGAGAATTGTCTGAGACGAGTACTGCACTGGTAGGTTATGGTACTGACCAGTGGCCCATCGTAGGCTGATATTTTTGGGTTTATTGCTATGATATTTTCCCTCGGCCTGCCTAAGAAAGGATGGTCGAGCATTTTGGGGTGTTAGATTTCATCGTATGTGGCATGCTACTATAGATGGGGTCGCAGGTATTAGTGTCGTCTAGATTATTCTCGATCTCTCGGGTTCACCTATGTCTAGGGACTTTTAGCTAATGAACAATTGCTGAGATATTTACATTTTCCTTACTTTATCTGCCTTGGTACCCTTGTGTGGTGTTTTTTATGAAAAGTGACATTTTGGTTTTCCTAAATCCTATGACGATGTTTTCAAAAAGAAAATGTGTTCCAAACTCTTTTGTTCTGGTTTTTCAAATGACTAAGGGCAATGGTTTGTACTTTATTTTCAATTAAAAATTATAGAAATTCATACTTTAATATATTATAGTTCAAACTTAGAATTGATGTTTCTTAATTTTAAGGGTAGTGCATTGGGAATAGATATCGGGCTAGCCTACTGAGTTTTAATACTCATGCCTATAGTTCTTTTCTGTTTTTAGTGTTTGTGCAGTCTCCAATTTGGGTGAGCACGCCTTGGGAGATGTTTGATCATTGAGTCGGAGAGTGACCCATGGGGTCACACGGAGTTAGTTTAGTCGTTGTGTTCGGTTATTTTTTATCTTGTTTCAGCTTCTTGTTTAGTTGTTTGTTTGGTTTATTTATTTTGCATTGCTCTTTGTATTATTTATGATGCTTTATGTATTTGAAATGGGTGAAATCGTTCCCATAGTCTCTGTTTATTCCCTGGCGCTTGTCGCCAACCCGGGGGGATCGGGAACGCCTCTTAGTCCATGTCGCAGACCGACTCAGGTGATCGGTTTAGGGTCGACACGGGTTGGTTCGTGACACCTAGAAGAGGTGAATCAGAAATAAAAAACTTTAGCTGATAGTGTGACCTAACTCTTGGAGGTGGGAGTTTCTGTTGGGATCTCTTTGTAACAACGATGAGGCCTAATGACATCGTCTTAGGTATGGACTGGTTATCTATAGTCCATGCCTAGATAGGTTGTTTTAGGCTTAGAATGTGGTGTGTCTATAGTGATGGGATTATTTTTTCTTTTGTGAGTGAAAATGAAACCTCTGAAGAGAGAGATGGACTCATTAATAGGAGGGTGCAACCGATTACTCATCAGTTGGCTAGCATGACCCTTGGTGCAGTTGATGCTATGAGTTTTCAGTTCCCTACAGTGGTGGTGGATTATGAGGATGTCTTTCCTGAGTACATTCCAGGATTACCTCCCTACTGAGAGATAGGATTTTTCATTAATATTCACCCTAGGATGACCCTGATATCTATGCCAGTATATCAGATGGATCCTATGGATTTCATGAGATAAGGGTGTAGTCAGAGGACTTACAAAGGAAGGGCTTTGTTAGGCCCAATGTTTCACCTTGGGCAGCCCCAGTGTTGTTCGCTAAGAAGGTGGATGGGAGATTGAAGTTATGTATGGACTGCCATTTCCTAAACTAGGTGACTATAAAGAACAAGTATCCACTACCTAGGATCGATGAACTCTTTGATCAGTTGAGAGGGGTTCTCAAAGATTGACTTTAGATAAGGATATCAAAAGTTGCGAGTACGGGACAAGGATATACCAAAAATTACATTCAGATTTCTCTATGGTCACTATGAGTACTTGTTGATTCCCTTTGGCATGATGAAAACCCCAACAGTTTTCATGGGACTCATGAACCAGATCTTTCATCCTTTCTTAGATCGGTTCTAGGTAGTTTTCATCGATGATATCCTAATGTGCTCAGCATCTGAGGAGGATCGCGTGAGACACTTGAGGATGGTTATGGATGTACTCTAAGAGAACCAAATTTATAGGAAGTTATTGATAATCTAGTTTTGGATTTAGGAGGTCCAATTTTTTGGGACATGTTATCTTAGTAGATGGTGTGGTAGTGGACCTGGCGAAGGTTGTGGAAGTGTTAGCTTGGGAGCTTACCAAGATCATGATGGGGGTTTGGAGCTTCCTTAGGTTGGAAGACTACTATCAGAGATTCATACTTTATTTATCTAGGATATCATCTCCCTTGAAATCTTTGACCTGAAAAGGTAAGCCTTTTATGTGGACAAATAGGTTCCAACAGGCTTTCTAAAAGTTGATACAAAGATTAATGAGAACTCCCAGATTAAGATTTGTAGAGGATGTTTTCGAGTACATAATGTTTTGTGATGCATCGGGGACCAGGTTGGTTGTGTTTTTATGCATAGTCAGGTGTTGATTGTTTATGGTTCATGTCATTTGAGACCACATTAGTAGAACTACATGACCTGTGATCTTGAGTTAGTAGCAGTCTTCTTTGCATTGAAGATGTAGTGACACTACCTAATAGGTGAGTGGTTTATCATCTATTTTGACCAAAAGAGTATCATTTATATATTCTATCATAAGGATCTTAACTTGATATAGTGGTGATGGATAGATTTCCTCCAACATTATGACTTTGTGATTTTCTATACTCCTAGGAAGGGGAATGTGGTATCAAATGTTCTCAGTAGGATATCTTGTTCACAGTTGTTGATCGAAGTGTTAGAGTAGTTGGCCTCATTACAGATATCATTTGTGGATGGGGATGAAGTATCTTACCTCTGTTATATGGTTTTTACCCATATTATTATACAAAAATTTAGGGAGACACAACTTGGGGATACCGATTGTGAGACCTTACGTACTCAGATATCCACTGTACATGCTCCTAATGGATTTTATGAAGGTGAGGAGCATGTTGTTTCTTAGAGGATGTGTGATGGTACCAATGATGTTGTAGGAATAGTTTCTGAGAGAATTTCATATATCTTTTTTTGTGGTACATCTAGGTGTGGAAAATATGTATCAGAACCTCTGATGTCAGTTTTGGTGGTTAGGGATGAAGAAGAGAGTTACAGAGTTTGTCTCTCGATTCCTTACTTGTCAGCAAGTGAAGGCTAAGCGCCAGGTTCCATCTGTTTCATCTTAACCCCCTGAGTTCACATAGTGGGAGTGGGATGAGATATCCATGGACTTCATGACGGGTTTACCACATACATACAAGGGACACGATGTCATATGAGTGATTATAGACCGACTCCCCAAGTCATACCACTTCCTAACTATTTGAGACTAGAGTTTAGTAGAGATATTGGGATGCATCTACGTGCATGATATATCCTTACTCCATGGAGTTCCTTAAAATATCATTTCTAACTATGATGCTCACTTCACATCTCAATTATGGAAGGGGTTACATGAGGTTTTTGGGACTCAACTATGTTTGAGAGAGACTTTTCACCCACATATTGATGACCAAACTGAGTGATCCATTTAGGTATTAGAGGACATGTTGTGGGATTTCATGTTGGACTTCATCCATAGTTGGTAGGACCACCTACCATTGGTGGAATTTTTATACAATAACAACTACCCTTATGGAACCATTCGAGGCCTTTTATAAGTAATCTTTGAGGTCACCACTATGTTGGAACGACCCTGGAGAGTTGAAAATTATAGGACTAGAGTTGGTACAAGCCACTATAAAAAAGATACAGATCATCCAGGAGTGGGTGAGGACTGCACAGATCCATCAAAAGTCCTATGTTGACCAACGATAGAGGCATTTTGATTTTGAGGAGGGAGACCATTTGTTCTTGCGGGCTTCACCTTGATATGGATTACAAAGGTTTGGTAGGGGTGGTAAGTTATCTCTAAGATTCATTATAACTTTACAGATACTGTGTAGAGTTTCAAGGTGACATACCACTTAGCTCAACTACAATAATTAGACTAGGTACATGACATATTACACATGTCAAAACTTAGAAGGTAAGTTCATGATATGTCACATGTTATCTACTGGGGAGAGCTGGACATCAAGAATGAAGCTAACTTTTCTAAGTACCCAATAGAGATCGAGGATCTTCAATAGAGGATCATTCATGGGTGATCAATTCCCATAGTGAGTGTTTGGTGGTAGTATAAGAATATTCAAGAGAGAAGCTGGGAGAGGTATACCCATATGTGTGATCAGTACCCACATATCTTTGTGTAGCATTTTGTTTTAGATTTCCAGGATGTAAATCCCCAAGGTGGGGAGAATTTAATAAATCTAATTTTTTCATGTATTATTTTGAACTATTGTATGGATTATTTTCAGATCTAAGAATGGAGATGGCATGATATTTTGAGGTCTGATGTGCCCAAAATTAATTTTTGAAATATATTAAATATATTAAATGCACACGCGCATAATTTTCCTAAAAAAATGGAATAAACTATAAATGGAGGTTCAAATCAAAAATCTAATTCCATCATTGAGTTCAAAATGTGGGTTTTACCCTAGGCATGATATAACCTTGGAGCACATTCGACGTTCGGGTTGGGCATGGTCATGGGTGGGCGTTTAAATGAATTAATTTAATAAATTGACTTATTTAATTAATTACCCTAGACTAGTAAAATTTATATAAAAAATATATTATGTAGGATTTTCAGGTTTGACCACATAACCCTAAAACTAGAGAGGATCCATTTGAGAGTGTTGGAGGAGCTTCTGTTGCCAAGCGATGACTAGATTGTGGATTATCGATCAGTGTATGATGGAGCCTGAGGATCTTGCCAAGGACAATGAAACAGAATCATTCTTGGCTAGAAATTGATCTGAATCAAGGTAGGATCTTTTTTATTTGGATTCCTTCTCCGTTTATTATTTCTATGATGAACATGAATCAATCAAACAATAGATTGATTCATGGATCGATCATATTGTAGGTATGAGATTTATCTTTGGGGATTATTGGAAGAATTGTTTATTTATTATGGTTATTTGTTTGTTGTTCTAATGGTAAATAATCAAGGACAACCAAACATAAATAAAGTTCCTTACTCCTTTTAATGTTTCTTGGATTTCTCCCGTCGTTCTTCGTTCATTGTGGGCAATTCATTTGGCCCGCGGTTCGACGAATACCTAGAAACCAATCATTGTGCACTCATTTCTTGTCACAGTGGATTGATACTATAGATCTGGGTATGTATTGATTGATACATCAATCTGCGATGATGGTGATGAAGGATTGGGTTTGAATCATAGGATTTTATTCATGGGTTTTGATGAATGAAAAAGGTGTGGCTTTGGGTAGCATTTCCCGGTGAATCAGAACCTAGAATCCGGCCAACTGGCAATGACAGTGGATGGATGCCCTTGGATCTGCAATCCATGGAGACACTGGTAGTGGAAAAAACATAAATGGTGGCATGGTGTATATGGATGAAGAACCATAGGTTCTTTGAAAACCTGTAAAACACGACATTTAATCCAGGATTACACGGCGTGTAGGGATCTAGCTTCGGCGCTAGGGTTTCCTCAAGAAAATTAAATATCACATGATGTTTGACCCCTGTCAGATGGAATGTGACCCTTTCTTGGAATCTTGGCAAGTACCTGGGAAGGTACATGGGCACGACTATCCATACATGGATACGTACAGCCAGACATGAACATAGCCAAGATTACATAGGCTTGAACATGTCATGCACTCAGGCACATACATAGACACAAGCACGGGTCGTGATACACGGGCAGGACCTAGTGCATAAGGTACATGTTGTGTACTACCATTACATGTTGTTTACCCCTTAAAATAAAGCTTATATCCCTTTTCATCCTCACCTTGGACAAGTTTTGTTAGGGAGTGTTCCCTTAATCCATTCTCTGAGGGTTAGTATGGAATCACGTCCTAGACATAGGATTGTGATTCCTTCAATTGGACTTCTTGGATAGAGTTATTGGAATCCTTCTGTGAGGCTTGAAGTGATATCCTCTATCATCATTTTTTCCTTAGTGGAGTTATTGGTATATTTATGACCAACACTACGTGGGTGTCGATTCTATAGTTAGTGGGTTATTTCAGATTGAGTTGTTGTTATAACCCAAGGACTTGGGTGTGATCCTCATCAATGTATCATTATCTTCAGACTTTTAGTGTATACTTGACAGAGAAAATTTATGTGCATATTTTTAATCAAATAATGAATATTTTTTAATTTTTTCAATGATAAAACCCATGTATTTAAATTTTTTATTAAAATAATGGGTATTTTGAATTGTAGAATAAAAATGGTCTAAATTGTGAAAAGTTCTTAATTCTGGATTTTTGACAAAAAAAATTCATCAAGGGTATTTTGGACATTTCATTAAAAATATAATTCCAAATTGAGTGATTATTTTTTTAGATTTTTTATTTTATTTCCTTTAACTTTCTTTTCTAGACCAGGAGATGATTCGAGCATATAGATGCCTTAAAAAATCAATGAAGCTGAAGAATTTTTTCGGGCAGACGGTGTGGACCCCACCACCGTAACATAATCCCATCTCGGTCTACATACCTCCAATGGAGGTGATTACACCTGAAATAGAACAAGGACACATATGATAATTTCTAAAACAACTTTTAGGTATTTTTAAAGTCATTAAGGTTGTCATTGGATGTTATAATTTTGAAGGAAGCTTCTTGGAACCTTGGTCCAGAAAAAGTGATACACAATTAAAAATTCATAACTCCTCCATCAAATGGACAAATGAGTTGAAATTTTGAGAGGAGATGCGAAAGTCAATGGGGAAAAACTTTTATTGAGGGTTCTACACGTGAATCGTCCATGTAATGGGTCAGAAATGTAAAAAGTTTTAGAAGAATAATTCTACCTATAAAAGGAGGCCCTCGCTTCCTTCCCAAATCATCAACTTGGAGCTCACATCCAATGAGGGATCCCACCAAGAGATGGTGGCCGCTACTGCTCCTCTCTTCCCCCCTCATTTCTTTTTTTTATTTTATTTTCATTTTAGTTTTGTCTTATTTTTCAATTGTAATTTAAATTTTAGTTTTATTAATCCATGCATTTGTGTTTCTCTATCCATCCCACAATTCTTTTTCTCAATTATCTAATTTGAATAATTAGTGTTATTATCATTATTATTAGTATTAATATTAATAATAATATTATTATTATTATTATTATTATTATCATCATTATTGTAATTATCACATTCTTATTTTAAAACTATTTTATTTTCTCCCTCTCTCCATTTTCAAAAACTATTTTCTTAATTATAATAATATTATTATTAATTAATAATATTATTATTATTATTTAAAAAATCCTTATAAATTATTTATTCTCCTCTATCTCTATCCTTTCTCACTCTCCTCATTCATCCACCATTGTGATCTCCTACTCTCGGAAATGAGAGGCTAACCCTGAGACTTGGTTTGGGGGGAGGTTAAGGTGTTCTTGAATTTTCTTTAAATTTTATTTTAAATTTGTGGTAGATTTGAGTATCATTCATTGGTGAGGCGAATTTACTTGATGTGGTGATGGCCCCCAATGACATGTAACTTAAACTATTTCTATTCTGGAAATAATAGTGATTCAAACGTGAGATTTCATGTTTGGATTATCAAACTGAAATCAGTATGTAAAGGAGAATAATGATTGAACCTAATATTAAACCCCAAAACTAAGTTCTTTTATCATAAACTCATTTTTTTTACATTTAATGATAGTTTATATTTTTAAATAATCAAAAATCCAAAAATATTGCCATTATTTTCATTATATAATGAAAACAACAAAAAGAGATAGTTTAGGTGAAAGATCACTTGTAATAATTCTTGAGGAAAATAAATTTTCCATTTTTAAATCACTTCTTTTTTATAAAAAAGTTTTGTACTTATAAACAAAAAAAAATTATTTGAAAATAAACTTGTAAACTTTCAAAGTAAGCTTCAAATAATTGATACATCATTATGGATGGAAAATCCATTCATATCGTGTAAGTTAAAAAAACATCCCTTTAGTATTTTTATCGGAAAAATCACAAAGTAACTTATTTGAAAAACGGTATAAATATTCCTTTCAAACCATTTTTTAAAACAATTTTTGGAAAAATAAATTAGAAAACATGGACATGGAAGAGAAATATTCCCCAACAGAGACATAAACAATCCCGAATAATGATGAGATTGTGAAATAAACTCTTACCACTTTGGTAACTTTTGAATCATAAGCTACATGAAATCAAGAACCTTATATGAATATGTAAATCCCCATAACATTCATAATAATAATCATAAAATATAATTCATGGGTAGTATATACACCACACAAAAGAAACAAATTGTGAATATGGTACGTGTCCCATGAAAATAAAAGTGAGATGAAAATTTCTTAACTTAGGTCTGAATTCCTTTGAAAGTTCTTTAACCTCCTATACAATATATTTAAATTTATTATAAATATATAAAAAATAATTTACAATATTATTATATTAATATATTCATTATATATATATTTAAATTAATCTATAATGATGGATAGAGAAAATGAATTACATTGTTCATGGAGATGGTAGGATGTACGTATGCATGAACACTATATTCGCTTTTTGAAGGATGGAATGAAATAAAGTTAAATAATAATACACATTTTTATAATAATTATTATATAATATATATTAATTATATCCATCATCCTTTTCATATGATCAAAATAGGATGAAAAACTAATTATGATGCTTCATGGAGGCGGTAGTCCACACGTACGTATGAGTGACGTTATCATTTTCCAACGGTTTGGAAGGTAAAAATATAGATATGATATTATTATTTAAGAAGAATAATTATGTAATAAATATAATATATAAACTGTAAACCCATCATATTAACCATCCATAGAAGATGGAGATGGAAAATGAAATGTACCACTACGTGGAGACGGTAAGTCGTACGTACACACGAGCAATACCTTCACATCCCATTTGATGAAACGGGGATGGATAATGGTGGTTTAATAATCATAATAACATTTAAGAATATTTAGGACATTGAAGTTATTATTTTATAAGTAATATAAAAATTTTATAGGATGTAAAAGGAGAATAAAAAACAAAATGATTAGTTAAGGCGATTACCTCTTCTTTGAAACGACTCCCTTAGACATCCTCTTAAGGGCTCTAGGGTTGATCTTTTGAGAATAAAAACACTTCTAGAATGTGGTTAAAGAGGTTGAGAAGATAATTTTATAGGGTATGGTAGGTATAGAAGTCTCAAAGTGATGTAAATAAGTGAAGGAGGAGGTTCCCTTTTATAATTGAGGTGAGGGGTACTTTTGTAATTTCTCAAAAGATTAATTTATAATAAATTCAATCTCAACCCAAATACCTCCAAATGACCTATAAATTCATAGAGGTGATATTTTAGACCATATATTATCCAATTTTTCCTATTTTAATATTTTTATGATTTTTAAATAATTTAATAAAATATTATTTTCATAAAATATATGTTTGGTCAATTTTGATATTATTCATTACTTTGACTTTAAACACATCAAGACAACAAAAGAAATTCGAACCAAATATTTTAATAAATCCCTAATATGTTATTATTATTTATAAAATTTTTGGATCATGTTAATTATCTCAAATTTAAATTAATTTTTAATATTTATAATACCATTTGTTTTATTTTTCCATTAATTGAATAAACATTATTTTGGCGTTGTGCAACATTTACGGTAATTGTTTAATTCCTAAAAATTATAAATAAATCAAAATCATGAATATAATTTCATTAGACACAAAATTACAATTTATATTCATTCATAACTAATTTTTGTCCCTATGTGAACACATGAATGATATTTAAAACCAAGATAGTGACATTTTGTCACTTCCTTTGGATTAAATAGTATATTAGTCATTTTCATGGATACATGTACATTAAACGACTAAAATTAGAGTATAAGGTGATGAGGGTAGAATTTCCCTCATCCAATAAGAATTAGGATGAATAGTTATGGTCTTATCACTTTGTTTTAACCAAGATTTACCTGATTTATCCTTTATCGAGGTGATAAATGTTACCATGGTTACTATTCATTTTGACAAAAAGGGAGTTTTTTTACCAATGTTAAACGTACTAATTATAAATATGAAATAAATTTTTCAAGATTCAATTTTTAGAAGTGACAGAAATTACTTTTAATATAAATGCGTAAAACATAACAAAGAATGGTTTTTAGAAAAATGTTTTTTTAAGCTTAAAATGTACTTATACCAAAATCATGTATAATGATGATTCAAATGAATTTAATTAGATTATATCTAATTAAATAATAATTATTTTACTTCGAGATCAAATTAAAATAATAATGATACTTTACATGAAAAGAAAATGGTAGTTTTATAAAAATATGTATTTTTACTATTCACTAGAAAATCAATCTTTTCAGAAAAATACAAAAATTTCACCCAAACCTAATTTTGATATGTTGATTTCAAAAATGAATTTAATTTTATCAAATATATTTTAGAAAAGTTCCAAAAAATTAATTATAATATTTTCTCACAAAAAACAATAAAATTTTATTTTTGAAGAATAAAATGATTTTACTAAAAATCGAGTGATTAATTACTAAGAATTTATAGTGAGTAGGGACTTTGTATATAATTAATAAAATAGTTAATCTTATTCATACCCTCAAATTTAGCAACTAGGTGATAACATTAAATAATAATATTTTAAATAGTATATTGCGGTTCGTTTAAACTCGCGGTTGTGTTAACACAAGCTATCAAAGAAGTTAAATATATTTTAAAGAAAAATTTCATAAAATCTCGAGGTGTTACAATAATGGTAAGGGTAATTCACCTAACCTTGTTCATTTATTATATTATTCCTTGGGCGATACTTGAATTCTCATTTGGAATGACTTGGATGGGCTCAACAGGCAAATAGAATTATATTATGCTTAACTATGGTCATGGACTTTGATCACTTTAATGGTGTGGCATCACTACTACAGATTTGGGTTTATCCAGCACTACCTTTTATCAACTCTCGATAAAAGCGCTGATAAATTCAACCTTTATCAGTGCTAGAAAAAAAGCGCTGATAAGGGGTACATTTTATCAACGCTAAAAAAACACTAATAAAAACCCATTTATCATCATTTTTTTGGTAGCACTGATAAAAGATATTTTTATCAACGTTGGAAAAAACCACTAATAAAGGGTACCTTTCATCAATGCTAGCAAAAAATAGTGATAAATGGTAATTTTATCAGCACTAAAATAAAAGTGTTGATAAAAGCCTCCTTTTATCATCACTTTTATTTTAGCGCTGATAAAATGTACCTTTTATCAACGTTTTTTTGTTAGCGTCGATAAAATGTATATTTCATAAAAAATTATATATCATTAAAAATCATATATTAATATAAAAATATATTTATATTGATGTGAATATGATATATTTTATTAAATGTGATTGATGGAAGACTAAAAATGCATTTTCACTTAATATATAATATATTTAGTGAACAGTAGTTTATAAAATAATTAAAAATAATATTTGTTGGATCGATTGTAAGATAGATATGATACTGATTGTAGTATCAAAATATGGTGTAGATACTCAATATACAAGAGGGGGTGAATTATATACTTAAAAAATCCTTAAGGAAATTTTTTATAAACAAAATTCACAACACCTCTAAGTTCTACTAATTTTCTTGATTCTGGAAAAATGATTTTGGAAATGAAACTTAAAAAAAGTTTATAACAACAAAGATTCTACCTTAAAGCATATAGAATAATTTTTAATCAGAGTATAAGTCTAAGGAAGTATAAGATAGTTATACTTTCCTCAACAACCAAAAATTACAGTGGAAAACAAAATTGAAACACTACAAGTAACAAGCAGTAAATATTTTAACCCAAAGAGATGCGTATCCAACAACCTTGGATAAAGGTCCCTTGATTTATACTTTCAAGAAATTTTGTCTTACCCAAACTCAGGTAAGCCCTCAATTCGAAGATCGGTATCTGTCTTGTTATCCTCTCAAGCCCTCGATTTGTAAGGAAATCAGCACCTCTGACTTCACAACCCAAAGTCTCTGATTTTAAGAAAATTGCACCTCTGCACAAAGCAATTCTGCACAAAGAAAAGTTTGAACAAGCCATTAAAACTTTCTGCACGAAGCCTGAGAGTTTATAAGAGCCTCTCTCTCTATAAATCACTTCAACAGCATGTAAGCTCTAGATTCATAGAACTGTTTCGAGATCTTTCAAATGAGATCCTATTTATAGGCAGGCTTCAACGGTCGGCTCCCTCCTGCAATGGTCATATGTTTCCTTGAATTTCGGAGGGACCTATACATGTGTCACTCAAACAATGGTTAGTTAGTAACTGAATGCATGACATAATTTTATAACCAAAACATGAGTAAACAAAAATATGGTTACTTAAGAAAAATCATTTTTTGGAGTGTAAGAAAAAATGAAAGTTCGGAGTCTAACCAAAAACTATTCGGAGTCTGTAATTCCTGGATATTCAGATTCTGTTTATCAGAAGAATTCAGAGTCTGAATTTCAAGGAAATTCAGAGTCTTGAATTTAGTAGAATTAGGAGTCTGAATTCATAAGAGTTCGGAGTCTGAACTTACGAAGTTCAGATTCTGAATTCATAAGAGTTCGGAGTCTGAACTTACAAAGTTTGGAGTCTGAATTCATAAAAGTTCGGAGTCTGAACTTACAAAGTTCAGAGTCTGAATTCAGAGAACTCTAAGTCAAAACTCAGAAAAGTTCGGAGTCTGAATTCAGAGAACTCGGAGTCAGAAATCAGAAGAGTTCAGAGTCTGAATTCAGAGAACTCGAAGTCAGAACTCGGAAGAGTTCGGAGTCTGAATTCAGAGAACTCGGAGTTAGAACTCAGAAGAGTTCAGAGTCTGAATTTAGAGAACTCGGAGTCAGAACTCATAAGAGTTCGGAACCTGAATTCGGATCCTGAAAACAGAATGCTTTATATCTAAGTATATATATGATTCTGAGGTTGTGGATACGAAACCAAATATTATACTTAGGGATAAAATGATCAATGAAAAACACGGTAAGGATAAATTTCCTTGGAGAAGGAAATTTTCCTTATAAAAGAAAAGCATAGGGTAAAATGAAAATTTCCTTAAGATAAGGTGCTTGTGATTTTCAAAACAAGAAGAAATAGTAAAGTCATAAGGAAACCTTATTGATTCAACAATCTCCTCAAACATGAAGGAATTTAAAATTCATAATGAAACCTTATTGAATCAACAATATCCCCCTTTTTGGAAAGCGCAAACATACTTACAAAGAAGAATATAAGGACTTAGAAAATATTTTTCTAGACTTTAAAATAAAACTTATCTCCCTTTTCACATGGAAAATGATGAATATGACTAACTCCCCATTAGGTTTTGGAACACTAAGAATCGTATTCTAGATTTTCGGAATGATATTTTTCATTATCTTGAATATGGAAATCTTTGTAATGAAAACTCCCCCTTAGATGAACACTCCCCCTTACTTAGGGAAACTTATTCTTTACTTAGGATTATTTTTCCTTTCTCCCCCTTTGTGATTTTCAAAAAGAAATACAGGGAATGGAAAAAATAATATGGTACCTAAAATGTCAATACTAAACAACCAAAAGACAAGTAACCACGCATTTCATTAGGATAGGAAAAATTTGTACAAGGAAAATACAACAAAAGATAGGATTTGAGTAAGATCATCCTTCCTTTTCCTTGGGCATCAACTTATTCACTATTGTCTTTAGCTTCTTGAGATCTTAATGATCTTCATGTACTCTTTTGAGAATTTGTTCTTAATCCTCAGCTTTCTTCTTTAAGGCTTTAATTTTATCTTCCTGAGCATTAAGAGCCTCTGCCTGAGCCTTCAGGACTTCTTCCTACTTGAAAAGATTTTCTTCAATTTCAATCCAAAGATATCTTTCTCTCTTACAGCTTTGAGCAACTGAATACAACTTTCCATTCAAATCCTTCACTTCTTGAATTCGAGAATTTTGTTCCAGAGTCATCTTTTCTTCAAAACTAGTTGTGATATCCTTAATCTTACCATATACAATGTCAAAATCATCTTTGACGCCATCTTGAAACTCATCAAGTTATCTCAAATCTTCAACTTTCTTCTTTGACCAGCCAACCATTTTCTTACAGGACCTTTTGTGGGCATCATAGTTAATGAAAAAATTCTTTAAATCAGCCTCAAGCTTTACACACTTATCCATCACCGTGGATACTGAATCCTATTTCTGATTTAGTGTGTGTTGAAGCATCTGGAATCTGGAGTCTATGCTTGGAAAAATCGAAATGGTCCCAACAAGATTCTTTAATGATTTAACAACGAAATCATGTTCAAGGGATGATTATTCTGAATCTGAAACTTTTCTTGGTGAGGGCTCTTTCTCTAGCTCAGCAAGTTTCCTCTTTGAAGATCCACCAGCTTTCTTCTTCTTTACAACAGCTTTTGTAGGTGTATCAACAACCACATGTTTAGCCTTATCGGTTTTCGGAATGGCTTCCTCATCCAGATATTTATGCTCACTGTCATACAACTGAACAATTTTATCTTCATCTATCTCTTCTTTCTCAGCTCTTGCCTTATCATCCTCAGGGTGAATGAAATGATGATTAAAACTTTCTTCCTAGGAGTGATTATTCATTTCATCTTCAGCCTTGTCATCTAACCCAGGAGTATCAAGTTTTGAAGATTCAGCTTGAGAGGTTCGGATTGACAACTTCTCGGATGGGCTTTCCTTTTAATGGAAATCTTCAACTTTCTTAATCAAATCGGTGGTGTCACCACTACTCTCTTCTTCTTCAACTCCTTCCACTTATTTTACTTCTTTGAATTTTTACGGAGTGACAAAATTCTTCCCCAGAGTTTCAGGTAAAGATACTACCAGGAAGGATTCTAGTACCAGAATGATCTCTAATGCTTTCTCAGTATCCCTCAGAAGGGATTGCATAATCTCTTCTTCAGACAACTTATTCTTTTGCTTCTTTTATTTTTCTTTCTTCTCAATATCATCAACAGTCTTCTCTCTTAAGGATTTTTCTTCAGCAGGATCCAAACCAAAACTAGGCTCCCCTACTTTCCTTTTTTCCTTGTCTTCCCTCCTCTTAGATACTACCGTATCTGGGTAGGCTTTTTTCTTCTTAGGTTTTGGAGGTGCGGATTGGGCTTCCTTAGCTTTTGGAATTTTTTCTTCCTCTTATACTTCCTTCAACTTCCTCTTCTTTCTAACCTTTTTCGATGGTTCAACCACTTCTTGTTTTTTTTTGGAACAACTCCAGTCTCTTCCTTTGGTAAGTCATAAAATTCTTCTGAATCTTTAGAAAAACCAATGTTCATCCTCTTTATAGTATCATTGCTGACTAGCATGACTTTGTAATTCCTTGGCTTCTAACTGCAAGGAATTTTAAAGGATTCTAAGCACTGAACAATTAACTTGGAAAGAATGGTTGGATACATTATTATATGAGCCTTCAAGTTTCCATTCTTAATATTCTCAATCGTAATGAGAATATTCTTAACCAGATTGATCTTCCACAGATTACCAAGAAATCCAAAATATACATTTCACTCTTCTTCAATGTGTCCTTGTCACCTTTTCTCAGAATGATGAATCCTTGAACCCATAATTTGAGAATCCGATAATTTGTGGAAAAGTGGGAAATCTTCGGAGTCTTAACATCTGTAAGACCAAGGCACTCCATAGATTTCACCTTAAAAAAGCTTCCTTTGACATCTGGTAACTTATGGGAACAGAACTCAATTTCCCCTTCATATGGAATTTCAACCAAACTATCTGCCTTAGTATATGAAAGAGCATAGGTCTTTCCATAGCTTTTGCACGAGAACTTTTCTCTGCCTTATTCCTTAAAGAAACTGACTGATTCATAAAACTCAATTAGCAGATCTGGATACACCAAATCTTGAGCACCTGGATTTGATATGAAAACACTCTCCCATCCATTTAGCTTAATGTTTTTCGAGATAATCGAATCATACTTGTTGAAGAAGTTCAGATGCACCAACTTTTCTCTATATACCTGCCACTCCGAGATTGTCTTGACGGTAGACAAATCTTTCTGAGAGAATTCTTCTACAGACATTCGGAATTGAGAAACCTTTGAAAATATGGAATGAGCTTATATAGAATAAAAGAACTTCAGCACGTGAGAGCTTGAGATTCTATATGGACATCGGGGGGTCCTTTATATAGGCGTTTGAAGTGATGGTTCATCTTTCAAACTCAATCCAATGGATGAAAATCCTTCTGATTAGATCTGACGGTTGATAAGATAACTGCAAGGAAATCTTGGATCTGATCTTTTTAGGTTTTTTTTAAATAAAAACATTCAGATTTTAGGAAAAGAGAATCCGAAAAATTTAAAAACAAAATAAACTACCAGAAAATAAAGGATGATTACGAAAACTCGGGAAAGGAAACATACCTTTCAGATTTCCAGGAAGTTTAATCGTATTGAGGAAAATTCTTCTTAAATAACTTTAGATTCCGAAAAATTTTGATTACGAAAAAATTTGAAAACAAAAATCTCCATTACGAAAATTTTAAGTATGAAAATATTCATTATGAGAATTTTGAGTATGAAAAACTTTATTATGAAACTTTTAAGTATGAAAATCTTCATTATGAAAATTTTGAGTACAAAAAATATTCATTACGATAATTTTGAGTACGAAAATCTTCATTACAAAAATTTTAAGTACAAAAAATCTTATTTCAAAAGATTTGACAAAATATGACTATGAAAATTTCCATTACGAAAGATTTGAAAAATATAACTACAAAAATTTTCATTACAAAAGATTTTAAAAATCTGACTACAAAAATTTTCATTACGAAAAATTTGAAAAACTAACAAGAAAATGTACTCCCCCTATAAAAAGGGGTTTATTACTGTAAGGAGGTAGGTTTAAACAAGAAGTTAACAAGGAAGATTACCTTATGGTTATCATTCCTAACTTCTTTTTAATGTATTCAAATCTATTGAAGGGTAAAGATTTTGTGAAAATATCAGCAAGTTGATCTTGTGTTCCGATAAATTGAAGAATGATATCCCCTTTTTGTGTGTGATCCCTAAGAAAGTGATTCCTAATATCTATATGTTTTGAACGAGAGTTATGTGCAGGGTTTTTACTTAAGGTAATGGTTCTAGTATTATCACACAAAATTTGTGTTTTGGTAAAACTCATACCATAGTCTGTGAGTGTGTGTTGCATCCACAATACTTGAGCACAGCAACTTCCAGCTGCTACATATTCAGCTTCAGTAGTGGAAAATGATACTGAGTGTTGCTTCTTGCATGAACAAGAAACTAATGAATCTCCTAAGAAATTACAAGTTTTAGATGAACTTTTTATATCCATTCTACATCCACCAAAGTCAGCATCCGAAAAACTCTTTATAATAAAATCATTTCCAGAAGTATAAAAGAGTCTTAAATCCATGGATCCCTTTAAGTAGCGAAAAATTATTTTCACTACCTTTAAATGATATTCCTTAGGATTGGATTGATATCTTGCACATAACCATACTAAAAACATTAATTCTGGACAACTAGCTGTCAAGTAAAGTAAACTTCCTATCATACCTCTAAAATATGTTTGATCTACTGGTTTCTCATCTTTATCAAGATCAAGTGTGTTTGAGGTACCAATGGGAGTACTAATACTCTTAATGTTGTCATATTTATACTTTTTAAGAATATATTTAATATACTTATGTTGGGATATATAGATTCCTTCTAATTTTTGAGAAATTTGAAAACCAAGGAAAAATGTTAGCTCACCCAGCATACTCATTTCAAACTCAGATTTCATTATATCTGCAAAGGAATCAGTTAAATATTTCTGAGTTGAACCAAATATAATGTCATCAACATAAATTTGAAAAATCAAAACATTTTTATTATCTTTATTTATAAAAAGGGTTGGATATTCATTTCCATTAACGTATTCATTTTGAAGCAAAAAACATGTAAGTCTATCATACCAAGCTCGAGGGGATTGCTTAAGTCCATACAAAGCTTTGGTAAGTTTGTAAACATGTTCATGATGTTTTGTATCTTCAAAACTAGGAGGTTGTTCAAAAAAAACTTCATCTTGAACAAAACCATTAAGGAAAGCACATTTCATATCCATTTGAAAAAGTTTAAAATTGAAGAATGCTGCAAAGGCAAGTATAATATGAATAGATTCAAGTCTAGCTACTGAAGCATAGGTTTCTTCATAGTTTATTCCTTCTTGTTTATTATAGCCTTTAACAACCAATCTAGCTTTATTTCTTACTATGATTCCATTTTCATCACACTTATTTCTGAAGACCCATTTTACTCCAATAACAGAAGTTTACTTAGGTCTTTCAACCAAGGTCCAGACTTTATTCTTTTAGAATTCATTTAGCTCATCTTGCATAGCTTTTATCCAATCAACATCACCTAAAGCTTCATCAGTGCTTTTTGGTTCTAATTGGGAAAGGAATTCTAGATGTTCTACTTCATTCCTTAAGGAACTTCTAGTCCTTACGGGTTTATTTACATCACCAATGATACTATCACTGGGATGATTCTTAAGTAACAACTGATTTGGGTTTTGTAAAACCTGTTCATCAACATAAGATAGGAAATATTTTGGGGTAAATGCTTCAAAAATTTCTTCTTGTACATTTTCCTTATCAGAAGGATCTTCTAACAAAGGTTCATAATCAATTTTTGAAAACACATCTGAAGATGTAGGTTGGAGTTGTTTAAAAAAACAAAGGGATCAGTTTCATCAAATTTTACATGTACTATCTCTTCAATAGTACAAGTGTTTTTATTGAAAACTCTATAAGCCTTAGAAGTTGTGGAGTAGCCTAAGAAAATTCCTTCATCAGATTTTGGTGTTAATTTTTGTAAATTATATTTAGTATTAAAAATGAATACCTTGTAACCAAAAACCTTGAAGTAGGAAATTCTAGGTTTTCTACCATTCCATAACTCGTAAGGAGTTTTATTAAGAAAATGTCTAATCAAAAAACGATTTATAATATAACAAGCAGTACTTACAGCTTCAGCCCAAAAATGTTTGGCTATAGAATATTCACTCAACATGGTTCTTGTTATCTCTTGAAGAATTATATTTCTTTTTTTAATAACACCATTTTTTTGAGGTGTTCTAGGTGCTGAGAATTTATGAGTAATGCCTTTTTTACTACAAAAAGTTTCAAAATCAGAATTTTGAAATTTTCCTCCATGATCACTATGAATAGTTATCAAAGGAAGGTTTTTCTCATTTTTAACTTGGGCTCTAAAACTTTTTAAATAAGAAAAAGCTTCATATTTCTTTGCTAGAAAATAGACCCATGTAAATCTAGTGTAATCGTCAACTAAGACAAATATATAATATTTGCCTCCAATGCTTCCAGTTTGTGTTGGACCTAAAAGATCCATATACACCAACTGTAATGCATCAGTGGTTGAGACTTCACTGACTAATTTAAAACTTGATTTATGTTACTTTCCATATTGACAAAGATCACAAACTTTTGAAGAATCGAATCTAAGCTCTGGTAGATCCTTAACTGGTCTTTTATTAGAGAGTTTTCATAGGTTCCTAAGGTTACAGTGACCTAACCTTCTATTCCATAACCAAGAATGATCTTCCATTGCACCAAGGCAAGGTAGGTCTTGGCTCCTAAGGTCTTCTAAGTTCAGTGTGTAAAAATTATCTTGCCTATTGGCAGAAAGAACAAACTCTTCCTTGGAATTGTGTACTAAGCACTTGTCATTCTTAAAATTCACAAGGTAACATTAATCACATAATTGACTTATGTTAATGAGGTTGTTCTTAAGACCCTTAACAAATAAAACATTTGAAATCAAAGTTTTTCTAATAAGAATGATGTCACCTATACCAATAATTTCTCACTTAGCATTATCTCTGAAAGTTACTTTTCCTCATTTCATCTTGATAATATTTTCAAAGAATTTTTTGTTACCATACATATTCCGGGAACATCCACTATCCATGTACCAGGTATTTTTGTTGGTATTTCTTTATTTTCCTGAAAATAAGAATGTTAGACTTTCGGAATCCAAAATTTCTTGGATCTGGAATTGTTAGACAATAAAATTTTGTGTATCCACATTTGTTTAGAAAAATAAGCTTTATGAAACCCAAGAGATTGAACTTTATTCAAATAAAAAATTTTCTTCCAATACCCACCACTTTTACATTTAGTACAAAAAGGGGATTTGGATGGAATAAAATAGTTGTTTTTGAAAACAGGTTTTCTGTGAGTATAACCTACTCCAGTAGTATTTCCTTGAGGTTTGATTTGAGAATACATCTTCTTAAAATTTTCTTTACTAGAAGTAAAGTTTGCAAGAAGTTTCTTAAGATAATATATTATAGATTTTAGTCTTATAACTAAATTCCTATCCTCAGGAATTATTTCCTTAGAGTTAGATTTTTCCGCAAAAACATTTATTTTTAAAATAGAATTCTTAAGATCTTTAGAAAGTTTTTCCTTTTCAGAATTTAATTCCTTAAGGTCTTTAGAAAGTTTTTCTAGAATCTCATCCTTATCTTCAAGATCTCTAGAGAGGTATGAAATCTCTTTTTTAAGAACTTCTTCCCTAGTATTTGTCTTGTCTAGTTTCTTAGAAATTTTACAATTTCTTGCTTCTAACAACTTAGAAAATCTAGATACTTCTTCATATGAAGGTATTTCTTCATTATCTGAAGATGAAGTATCTTCATTAGAAGTAATATCTTCAGAATAGTATTCTTATCAAGAGATAAATTTGTTAAAGCCTCAGCAGAGTGTACCTTGTCCATAAGACATGTATTTGGGAAAGAAGTAGTAGCAATAAATCCAATATTTTTCTATGTTGGTGATTCATATTCAGAATATTCACTTCCCAAAGAGTCTCCAAAGCTAGCACTCCAAGTGTCGTTTGCTTTAAGACTTTTCTTGTGATTCGAACGATAGAACTTCTTCTTGTTTCTCTCTGAATTCCTTTCCTTCTTTTCCTTATTTTTTAATAGAGGGCAATCAGGTCTGATATGACATGTTCTTCTAAATTCATAACAAGTAACTTCCTCATCTTTATTATCTTTTTAGTCTTTATTCTTGAATTTATTTTGATAGTTCTTCTGAGCTACTATCTTGGTCATTCTCCGAGCAAGATTAGCTAATTCATTCTGAGAATTTTCTGTATCACTAGATTCTGACTGAATAGTGACTTTCTTTGACTTTGATATAGTTACTCTTTATGGATTCTTGGCTTTAGTATGTTTTGAAGTAGTTATAAAAGAAACTCATCCATTCCCATTCTTCTTTTTAACATTATCATCATCTCTCTTCATTCTAATCTCATGTTGAAGAATATTTCCAAACAGCTCATCTACAGAAATCTGGGTGACTTTCCTGTTCTCATCGATTGCTATCCTCTTGGACTCCCACTCATTTGGCATGATGTCTATGATCTTATCTACAAGGACCTCATCATCCAAACCTTTTTCTCCCATAGACTGTAACCTATTCACAATAGTCATAAACCTTTGTTGAACTTTTCTTATAGGTTCTCCATAAGGAAAGTTAAAACCATGGTATTCATCTCTCAACATAGCTCTTCTTGTCACTATAACTTTAGAAGTACCAAAATGTGTAACTTCAAGTTTCTTCCAGATACTATTTACTGCTTCACATGAAGATATTTGACTATATATGTTCCTAGTCATGGAACATAGCAAAGTATTTCTGACTTTGAAATTTGCTTGATATTCTAATTTCTCCTGATTAGTAAAAGTTCTTAACTCCTTATCAGGAATCTTATAGTTTCATATCGGCATTAGGTAGTTATCAACTCTAGTGTTAATAACAAAAGTCTTCATCCTATCTCTCCAATACTCATAATCATTTCCATCAAAAATAGGAGTTCTAGTAGGATTTATATTGTCGATAGAACCAACATTTAAACCTGCCATCTTAAGAAAAATCTTGGCACACAAACTTGTTAGTAATAAAAGTTTGTAAATATCCTAAGCAAGGAAAATAAAACTAGAGTATCTCTAAGAAAAATATGAATCCAAACTTTATGAGTCCAAAAATCTGATTCCGAAAAAGTGAAGAAGAAGGTTTCTCTTTTGAATCTAATCATGAGATTAATTCATATTTAACCAACCCTTTGAAGCCAATTGTTTAATTGGTTCAGGGTACAAGGTCACGTCCTCTGATACCAATTGTTGGATCGATTGTAAGATAGATACGATACTGATTGTAGTATCAAACTATGGTATAGATACTCAATATACAAGAGGGGTGTGAATTGTATACTTAAAAAATCCTTAAGGAAATTTTGTATAAACAAAATTCACAACACCTCTAAGTTCTACTAATTTTCTTGATTCCAGAAAAGTGATTCTGGAAATGAAACTTAACAAAAGTTTATAACAACAAATATTCTACCTTAAAGCGTATAGAATCCTTTTTAATCAGAGTACAAGTCTAAGGAAGTATAAGATAGCTATACTTTCCTCAACAACCAAAAATTACAACAGAAAACAAAAATTGAAACACTACAAGTAACAAGTAGTAAATCTTTTAACCCAAAGAGAAGGGTATACAACAACCTTGGATAAAGATCCCTTGATTTATACTTTCAAGAAAGTATGTCTTACCCAAACCTAGTTAAGCCCTCAATCCGAAGATCGGTATCTGTCTTTCTATCCTCGCAAGCCCTCGATTTGTAAGGAAATCGGCACCTCTGACTTCACAAACCGAAGTCTCTAATTTTAAGGAAATTGCACCTCTGCACAAAGCAATTATGCACGAAGAAAAGTTTGAACAAACTGTTCAAAATTTCTGCACGAAGCCTGAGAGTTTATAAGAGCCTCTCTCTCTAGAAATCACTTCAACAGCATGTAATCTCTAGATTCATAGAACCGTATCGAGCTCTTTCAAATGAGATCCTATTTATAGGCACGGATTCAATGGTCGGCTCCCTCCTCCAACGGTCATATTTTTCCTTGAATTTTAAAGGGACTTGTACACGTGTCACTCAAACAATGGTTAGTTATTAACTAAATGCATGACATAGTTTTATAACCAAAACATGAGTAAACAAAAATATGGTTACTTTGAAAATTAATTTTTCGGAGTGTAAGCAAAAATGAAAGTTCAGAGTCTAACCAAAAACTATTTGAAGTCTGTAATGCATGGATATTCGGATTCTGTTTATCAGAAGAATTTAGAGTTTGAATTCAAGGGAATTCAGAGTCTTGAATTTAGTAGAATTCAGAGTCTGAATTCATAAGAGTTCGGAGTCTGAACTTACAAATTTCGGAGTCTGAATTCAGAGAACTCGGAGTCAGAACTCAGAAAAGTTCGGAGTCTAGATTCAGAGAACTCGGAATCAAAACTCAGAAGAGTTTGGAGTCTGAATTCAGAGAACTCGGAGTCAGAACTCAGAAGAGTTCGGAGTCTGAATTCAGAGAACTCGGGGTCAGAACTCAGAAGAGATCGGAGTCTAAATTCAGAGAACTTGGAGTCAGAACTCATAAGAGTTCAGAACCTGAATTCGGATCCTGAAAACAGAATGCTTTATATCTAAGTATATATATGATTCCGAGGTTTTGGATATGAAACCAAATATTATACTTAGGGGTAAAATGATCAATGAAAAACATGGTAAGGATAAATTTACTTGGAGAAGGAAATTTTCCTTATGAAAGAAAAGAATAGGGTAAAATGAAATTTTCCTTAAGATAAGGTGTTTGTGATTTTCAAAACAAGAAGAAATGGTAAAGTCATAAGGAAACCTTATTGATTCAACAATCTCCCCAAACATGAAGGAATGGAAAAGTCATAAGGAAACCTTATTAACTCAACAATATTAACCAATAATTTGATGATTTTTATCTAGTAATAATCATTTAATAACAATTGGATACCTTGTAAAAAAAATAACAATTGGACGATATAAAAATTTAATAAATGAGTGAACGATCTAAGATAAAGTTGAAAACATGACTTGAACTTCAAACAGTCATACTTTTTTATTTGGATGTCTGTTTGAGCTCTGTTACACATCAAATCAAAGCCTACGAAGAGGTCTACATTGTGTAAATCAAAGAGAACCTCAATTTCTATTTTTTCGAGGTCAAAAAAAGCTCGGAAGACCTTCAAATTTGAGTTTTTAGTTGGGATGCCCTAATTTTTTCATATCCGGTGATATTTCAACTTCGTTTAAGAGGACCTTTTAGTACCTTTACAGTGGATAGTGAATTTATTCTCAAGGCTTACTTTCATATTGATATTAAGATTTTGAAATTTTATCATTTTTCATATTATAGTTTTATTTATAATTAAATATATGCATATTTTCTTATATTTACATATAATAAATCAATTGTATAAATACATATTTAAACATATTTACATAAAAATGTATTTTAAAATATATAACCGTATGGAAATAAATATTTATTATTCATTTTATTTAAAATAAAATATTATCCATTTTATTTACCTTATAAGATGCATTAATATACACACACACACACACCTATAAAATTAATATTTGTATATAAATATGTGTGTCAATAAGAAAGTATATATTTCTATGTATATTATAATATATGTAAATAAATACATATATGTAATTATCTTTGCATGTATGTGCAAAATATAAATGAGTATGTGTGTGTAAATATTATTTGGTATGTGTGTGTAACTATTGTGTAAATACATTGTATATAAAGGTATTTTTATAAATATATCATTAAATCTAGTATATAAACATATTTATATTAAATATTTATAAATAAATTATAAAAATGTTATATCTAACTATACAATTATATGTGAATATGTATAAATATATATATGTAATGTATAAAATTTATAGATAAATATGCAATATATAGACATATTTTAAAAATGTATTTAAAAATAATTATATAAATCATGTGGAATCAATTATTATACATTTTATTTAAAACAATATCTAACTATTTTTTACATTATAAAAATATATGAATATATATATATATATACAAATGTATATATAATGTTTATATATACATATGTATATAATGTTTACATTATATATACATATGTGTGTATTAATAAACGGATATATATATATATATATATCATAAACACACACAAACATGTATTTTATAAATGTATTTAAAAATAGTTATATAAATATATGAATAAAAAATATGCATGTAAATATATATATAAATAAATGGAAACATCGGAAAAGATGAAATAAAACAAGTTTGGTGCAATGGTAAAGACGTTCAAATTGCAAAAGGGGGGGTTCAATGATCGAATCAAAGCATGCGCACGGGTGAACGAGAGGTTGGGTAATGGAAAAGTGGTGACAAATGAGGGGTGTGGAAATGCGAGTTCCAAGTGTGGTGTGGGGCGGGTGGCTGAAAACGCGGACAATGGGGTGGGATTGTTTAAAAAAACATATTTTTAAAAAAAATTATCAGTGCTAAAAAAAAGCGTGAATAAAGAGTACATTTAACAACGTTTTTTTCACACTGATAAAAAAGATATTTATCAATGATTTTTTTAGTACTGATAAAGTAATTTTTTTAGTTTTGATCAAAAAATATGAAAAACTCAATTAAGGACCAAAAACATTATGAACTAGTACTCGCCCGTGCGTACGCACGGCATGTTGAAATAATGGTTATTATTTGTAAAGTGAATTTTGTTAGTTAAAGTAACCCACCAATAATAATATTTAATATATTTTAATCCCAAAGTATTTTAGCAAAGTCATGGAATAGGAGTAGATAAATTATCAACACAACAAAAATTTACTTGAAACAATGAAGGATATATAAAAAGTAACTTCTAAATTTTCAGGGAGGTTGCACATCGTTTTCAAATGCATTCAAGTCCTACTTGATGGCCATAGTGGGTCAACACCTGTGCTCCATTTCACTACACGTCATCACAGGGTTCAGCAAATCGGTATGGAGAACATGATCAGTAGAAAGAGTAATGCATGTATTGTAATTTGAAGTGAAAGAAAAATATATTATAGAAGTGGATGTAATAAAAAAAAATATGAACTGGGTAGAGGAATAATTTTAATACATGATGACAAAACCCATTCTTCAGTTGCACCAAAAATTATGAAGTTGCTAATGTAGAAGTTCTCCAACTAAATGAAGTTACAAAGTTTGAAAGATCAAAGTGTTGTGATAGTAAGTCTTAAAGCTTCATCATCGTCCAGCAAATGCACTCTGCAGATGAAAAACCATTAGATAGATTAATAAATTGTAATGAATATGGAAATATAAAAATCTAATCCAGCAATGAATAAAAACATTAATAAAAAAATTGACTGTTCTGGACATGAATAGTATAAAGAACATATGATTGCTATATGTTTGGACTAATTTCTTCAGTGGACAGTATCACAAATTTTTAAAAATTGAAACATTACAAAGGTGGTGTGTTTGTAATGTATAGAAACAGGAAATGGGAATGAAAATAGGTAGAAAAATTGGAGGTTCTGTATAGTATAGAAATGTAAAAAAAAGTGGTCGGAAGGTGGAAATACTAAGTACATGAGTTCAGAATGAAATATAAAAAATATAAGAGCATATTATGTAATTTCAATAGAAACATGAATATGAAATTGGATCAATTACCAAATTTTTGGTCACAGTAGAAAATTAGTAGGGAAAGGGAAAAAATATGTTTTGTACACATATGCTTGTATGCTAAAGTCTTTTGTATGTAATAACTGCACATTTCAAACTCTTAAACATTTCATATGGAAATGTGTGCATATTGCAGTGTAATATTGATGTATAGAAAATATTGAAGTGCAGTGAATAACATTACATTTTGCAAAGAAGAAGAAAATTCTACCTGAAATAGGTTTTTTGATTATTTCTCGTACAGGTTTCCCAACCTGCATATCAAAGTACATTGTTGAACATAAATACATAGCAATGAATAGATAAAGAGGGAGTTTTATGTAAATGAAGGTACCGAATTAAAACGCTTAATCCTTTTAAACCTGCTGGGAATATATTGTACCACAAATATGATGAATGTAAAAAAGGCCCTTGGAAAGGGGAATAATACAGAAACACAAAATCAAATACTACAACAGGTAGTTTGTGTTAGTACCTCTAATATCAAGAATGCAAAAATTATATATTAGGAACCATTGAATAAATAACAGCCAAGTACAATAATTTTATGATCACCGAAACAACTATTAGGAATAGATGTTACTGTATTCATTTCGTACATCCTAATAGACTTACAAAATAGTTGAAAAAAAAAACTAAAACTTGATCCAATTGAACGACCAAACTGTCCATATTGAAGAACCAAACTGGGCATAAAGAAGAAACATAATGTGCATATACAACCATACTGGGCATGTTTAAGACTTTGAAATGTGCAGATATTAAACTATGCATATATAACCAAAACCAAACTGTGCATATACAACTAAATTGTCCATATAGAAGAACCAAACTGTGCATATAGAAGAAACATGCACCAAATGAACGACCAAACTGGCCATTATAGAACCAAACTGGGCATTATAGAACCAAACTAGGCACTATAGAACCAAACTGTGAATATAGAACAAAACTGGGCATGTTTAAGACTTTGAAATGATCAGATATTAAACTGTGCATATAGAACCAAACTGTGCATATAGAACCAAAACCGAACTATGCATATAGAACCAAACTGTGCATATAGAAGAACCAAACTGTGCATATATAAGAGACATGCTCCAAATGAACTACCAAACTGGGCATTATAGAATCAAACTGGGCATTATATAACCAAACTGGGTATTATAGAACCAAACTAGGCATATAGAACCAAACTGGGCATGTTTAAGGCTTTGAAATGTGCAGAATTTAAATTGTGCATATAGAACCAAACTGGGCATGTTGAAGACTTTGAAATGTGAAGATTTTAAACTGTGCATATAGAACCAAACTGTGCATATAGAACAAAAACCATACTGTGCATATAGAAGAACCAAATTGTGCATATAGAAGAACCAAACTGTGTATATAGAAGAAACATGCTCCAAATGAACGGCCAAACTGGGCATTATGTATGTACTGTATGATAAAATTGAAAAAGAAGATTGATTTGGTTGAAAACAGGAAATGGTCACGGTGCTATTTTCTCCTCAATGACACAGTATATAGTAATCCTATCAAAAAACTGAATGAGTAACAGAAAATATTTCAAATGAACGTTCTGTACAGTCTAAAATGTAACACATTGTACAACATTTATTAATTATGAACAGAATAATGAGATTCATTTGGTCACTGAAGATGTATGTTTACCTTCTGTTTACACTACGAGATATCAATCTATTTTTTCGGTTTTCCTGTTTATATATTCCTTCGGCACGGTCTGTATGTCAGTAGTTTGACATTCTGTAGGCACGTTGTTTGGAGACGTCTGGACATTATCTTCCACACCATCCTCAATATCAAAACATCGCGATAGATTTATCTACATAAAGGCTTTTGTTAGAAAAAATTTAACCTATAAAGTACATAGGTTGAAATCATTGAAATTCAGAGCAGAGTTTAAACAGTATAGTGTTTCTTATCAGCAGTGTTTCTTATCAGCACACAGGTGTAATTTGAAATAAATGTATGATTTTTAAATATTTATAAATCTGAATACTTTACGTTAAAATCATTAATTCTTATAGTAATGGATATTATTTTGCAGTAAGGAAAGATATCACAATTATACCCGAGTAGAACATGTGTTCAAGGGTGTAGTATGTAATCATGTGTCAATGTTTACAATACCAGGAGTATTTCCAATGGATTGATGATCCTATGAGTAAACGTGCAAAGGAATATATTAGTAGAATGATATCCATGGTCAGAAATACATTTTAAAGAAATTGGTACACAGTTACCTGTATATAATGAATCACACTGCTTACTCTAGAAGACCCACTGCTTTGACCTTCCTGTATATTATTGAAGAAAAACGTCAAGTATTCTGAGTTGTTGTTTTTAGAGATAATGTGAAAAAAAATGAAAACTTACAGGTATTTTTTCTAAGACGTCGGTAAAAAGTTTGATGAAGTTGTCATTATAATTCATATAAACCACTTTGTAACTATTTTTCTCAGATGGATGATGATGATTCTTAATAATGTACTCTGTCACCTCAATTGCTAATAGAAATTTCTTCGCTTTGAAGTAGTTCAATTCCTGAGGGAAACCAAACTCGTCTTCATCCTAATAAAAATAGCCATAGGCACTGTTAATTAAAATATTCAATTTTTTATAATGATAGGATGTAAGGACTTGGATATACCTGTATCAATGTCGCTATTAGTTGCACAACTGTTTTGTGTATGTATTGCATGACTTGTTTCTCAAATAACACAACTGAAAAAGAGTTCGTCTTGTCCATAACCAGCAGCTGAACTCTAAATCTATTGCAATTGTTATTATGACTACACTTTCAGTCTCATTTGGACTGTGCAGCTGAACCCAGAGTGTAGTGTAATGATAAAAAGTAATATAGGCAGTATTGAATACGATCTCACCTCGGAGTAATGATAATAGGTGAGGAGTTACAGGACATGCAGCAAATGCTTCCATCTATAATCTGCACTTTCTTCATGCACGACTAGCATGATTCATAGAACCAGTTGTGGGTTCTTTGAATTTTTTGAACTGTAGCCGAAATTAAGAACCTTGTAGCCTGCAGTATATTCATTACATGTAAATATATAATTTATTACAGGATAGTAGTAAACAGTTAATAATTTTTCATTATCACAATTGAAAAATAAGGGTATATTGCCGACCTGTTGATAGGTTTTGACATCTAAAATGGATTTCTTGTTATTCTAATATAGTATATCTACTGTTTGGTTGGGAGTTGTTGGTGATGTAGCATGTAATTGTGATACTATTATCACACCAAGCCTGATTAAAGCAGAACAACATACATGGAAGTAAACAGTTACATGTTGTTGGTAGGTCATTTATGACATTAAGGTAAGTAAAATATTGTACTACACAAGTAAAGGTTTTTAAAATGATACCTACTTCTGAAGTTTTCAACTACTTGAAGGTTTTGGTTGTAAAGAATCTTTGTTTCATTCACAGTTGTAGTGAAAAGAACAGAGGTTGAAAGTAGTTTGAAGTCAGCATTATATAAATCTATGTTCAAGCGACATATTGAAACCACATAGTAGAAATATTGATATTAATAACTGTAGATAGAAACCATACATGTCAATCTCTTCACCCGGACAAGCTGTAATATCAAAATGGTAGTGGGGTCTATGTTGTTTTCCATGTAACGCAACATTTAAAATGAAAAATTACCCCATAAGATGCAAGTAACCTTCAACCCTATGCACGAAAACCAAGTTACAGAATGATTAAATGTAGCATGTTAGAGTAATATAATGCAATTACTCAAAATAAGAAAGGACCTATCATCTTGTAAAATAATCTGCATCCTGTGGTTGGAAGTGCCCATTGATTGCATTGGATGTGAATAACATAGAACGCCAATAAGTTCTAAATCAATGTACAGAGATACAAATTTTTCTTATGAATAACATAAGGCTGAATTAAAAGACATTATACAGATTAATTTAACATAAGTTGGTAAATGAAACTTTAAATATGTGGTATTAAGAACATGTACCTATTAGATGTTCTTCTGGGACTTTTTCGTGAATGATTTCATCGAATGAAGTAAATTGAAAACTAAAAAGAGGTAGTTTTACTTCACAAGGAAGAACATACATTGTGGATGTGAACATGATTCAACAGGGGTGTCTAGTTCTGAGGTAACTCCCTTGGTTTGAACATATTTGGAAGTTTTGTACAATATAGAAGAGTCCCTCACCCAAAAGTTGTTTGTACTTAGAGATAAGATGATGATTCGTAATGGTACATTGAATCTTGGTTCCCTGCATAGAGTATGTTAAAATGTTGTCTAATGAGGAAACAATACATTTTACAGGGAACAATGAAAGTATACATATCTATATACATATATATATATGTGTGTGTGTGTGTTCATAGTGTAGATGAGAAGGACTGAAAATAATCTATAATTACTTATAGTAAAAAAAATCACCTGAATGTCGCATAGTATGAGATCAATAGCAACGACTTCATTGGAGTATTTAGAAGACGAATTGAACTACATGTTCAAGACACGAACTTGTATTTTCAGTGTTTCATCGTCGTCTGGGCTAATCTCATTCAGCATTATTATTAAGTGTGACATATTTGTGACTCTACATAAGCATGAATTTTTCAAATAAATCATATTAAGCAGGTAAATAATCCATGAAAGTAAACATATTTATTTTCCAGAGCATAATAGAGTATATACAAATCATTTTAGATGTTACCTAAGAGAGATTATGAAACATTTCCTTGTACACAATATTTTCTGTGTAATTTGAGGAATTATTAGTGTTACCGTCTACTACAATTTTCAATCCAGTAGCTGATGTGACCCTAGACACTACAAAATATAATTGACCATGAGAGAAAACTGGTTTGTGAAGATAAAGCCCAACTGAAGACAAAGATTGACCCTGACTTTTATTAATAGTCATCGCATAAGAAACTGTCGAAGGATATTGTCTTCTTTTTAGTTTGAATGGCCATCTTCCATCATAGTGAGTCATGGTTAATCTTGGAATGAACGCAGAATATCCCGAATGACATCCAGTTATAACTTCGGCCCCAATAACATGCTCACCCAAGTTTGTAACTACCATCTGGGTTCCATTACACAAACCAACATATTGGTCTACATTTTGTAGTAACATAATTGGAACATCGAATTGTAGTGTAATTTTATGTGCAGGTAACCCAGAGACATTTATACCATTCAACATTTCAGATGTGTAAATATTTTTTGGTCTGTCTGTATCATAACTTGCATTTCAAACAGAGTCTGAGCTGAAGTAATCTTTGTTTTCAGAGCCAGTGAGGGACAACATATATTCATTTACTTCTTGTACGACATCACAGGTCGGAGCTAAAATTGCACGGTCTTTCAGATATTTTTGGTCTCCAAGTTTGCTACAGAAACCCGGGTATGTATTGTTGACGATTACAGCCATGGCATTATCGCTCTCGGTAAGAAGAAATGCTGAAGGAATTTGAATGAGTGCTTTATCGTCTTTAGGTTCTCCAATTCAACCTTCACCAATATCCAATGTCCATTTAGAAAAGTCGTGTAACATAGGCGCATCATGACTGCTAGTAGTACAATGTAATCTCGTGTTTTTTGTAAGAGATAACACCCGACAATGTTTCCAAAGATACGATGACTTAACACTTGCATAGACAATGTCATTTCTGTTTCCCCCAGGTATAACAGGTAGTATTTGCATAAAATATCCTCCCAAGACAACTGTCAAACCACCGAAGGGAAAATTATGTGCAGTATCATTTGTTATAGTCATAATGTCCCTAAGAGTTCGGTCTAAAGCCTCGAAACAGAACTTATGAATCATAGATGCCTCATCCCAAATGATAAGATTAGTCAATTGAAAAAGTTCTGCTACGTCACTCCCTTGCTGAATATTACAAACTGAATGTTCTGTAATGGAGATTGGAATACGGAATTTAGAATGTGTTGTTCGTCCACCAGGAAGTAGTAGTGAAGCTATTCCACTCGATGCAATTGCAAGTACAATCATGCCCTGAGCTCGCAGCAACGATTTTAGTACTCTCCAGATGAAGGTTTTACTTGTGCCGCCATAACCATGCAAGAAGAAGAACCCACCCGAATTGCTAGATAGGGAAGAGAGAATGATAGACATTACCTCTTTCTGTTCATCTGTAAGCATACCATGTAAACTATTATACTCTTGTATAAGTGATTCTTTATTGTAATTTAATTCTTCTATAACCAAATGATTTGGAGTGGCATCAAAATATGAATCTGGAAGTGGCATAAGAGGATATAACTTAAGTGACCTTCCATTGCTCTGTAAGAATTGTTTTATCTCTCTCAAAGCATACGTATGTATCTGTTGATTTGTGAGTGTCAAATATACAATGTCATGAAATATTGTTAAATAGAAGTATGAAATAGCATTAATAAAGATATTACAACAGTTTATTATAAATTAAACATAAGCAGTTCAAGTGGAATTGAAAATACATAGAAACAGACCATTACTATTTATGTGTTGTAGTCTGCATTATTAGGCAACATTATACCAATACATGGTTCTATTGAGGAGAAAGTTCTTATTAATAATTTCTTCTAGTAGGATCCAGTCTACAGGTATTCAAAATTGATATATGAAACTGTTGTACTGTTTTACAGAAGCCTACAGTATAATTTAAACTCATGCATTTTGTATTAACATATTGTTATTAATGTTGGGCCTGCTTTGTACTTCAATATTGTCATTAATGCATTAGCAGAGAATTATATGACAATATTGTAGTTTGCAATATAATGTGAATAATTTTTAAATGAAACTGTGGATTTATTGTACAGAATAGTACAGATTAAAATGAATGAAGTACTATTGTATTTTTATTTGAACAGAATTGTTGTACATTTTGATGCAATGAATTATATTAAAAATAAACACAGTTACTTGACAGAAAGATGTACAATAATTGTAAGTACAATGTAGTCTCAAGTGTTATGTGTTGAAATTATGTATAAATATGCGAAATACATGTACAGATTATAATTTCTAAATCCTTAAAGTGTGGAAAAACCAGTTATCTGAAGAAATCTGCTGATTTTTTAAGAAGGATTACAGAACTAAAAGTACAAAGTAATTTATTATTTAAATATGAACAGAACTGTTGTTTGCAGTTAGTATTGTAAGTAAAATAATGGAAGGGATTCTGTGTACTACAATTCTGTAAGTATACATACAGAGTAAGATGTAGTAGATGTAATGTGAAGTATATAGTTTATTGTACAAATACAACAGCAGTTTTTCTTTATTACGGTGTTATAAATAGCCGCAAGCAGTAATAAATAGACGTTAGCAATACATTAATTGAGACCAGTAAATCTGGTAGAAGATAAAATGTGCACCTAGATTTTGTTGGGCCCTTCTCTCTATATATAAAATGTCTTCTGATAGTATGTATTTTGTTTCATCCCATACAATATCTGGGTGAGATATGTTATTGCAAATTAACATGCTTGCAAACAATCTGTGTACATGCTATCCCATTCCCTAGGTGGAGAGTTATTTTATGGCTTCAACAAAATCTCTGTCATCTGTCAGTAATCCCATAGCAGAACAAGCCTCTCTAAATGTATCATGAGTAATTCTGCCTACAGTCCTGATATAGCCATGCGAAGTTGCTCCTCTGATTTTTGTTAAAAGTAGCCTCAAGTAGTAGAGTTCGCCAGTGTTCTAAGGCACATAGTATAGTCTTCCAATACAGATTCCTTGTTTCCTGGGACACCACATTCTGTCTTGAGAGTGGTACACAAACTTTGTAGGGTATTCTGCAAAAGTTAAACCTCTTCCTTCTGGATATATAATGTTTGCTTCAAACCAAGTGGTCAGCATAGACTGAGAACTGTTTTTATTATTTAATACATCTTCAATGTTATCATTGTCTGAAAATGTGACAGAATTTTGTTCAGGCAAATGGAAATGCAACCTCTCAACTGGTGGATATCTGTAATGGATGTCATATGAAAATATCCTCCAAGATGCCTCACAAAGAGATATGTATCGACAGTCATAATACATTTTTATCTCATCTACAGTATTATTTGACAGTTGTTCGTTGTTCCCTTCATAGAGTGTTGCAGTTACACGATCATTTCCCTTGCTAATATACTTAAACAAATATTTGATTGAAGACGACTGATTAGAAACTTCAATGTTGAGATGAGCACGATACTTTAACAGCAGTAACGGATTGTATAGAACCACATATCGATTATCCAAAGGAATGTTATGTTTAAAAATAGTTTTTTTGTCATCCCTTCTCCAATAAATGACATAACCATCATCATCTACTATAGTATTTTCAACAAACTTTTTTGGGAAAAATTTTGCACATTTACCATTCTTCATACAAGGTGAAGACTTGTTCGCAACTCCGCAAGGGCCGTGGAGCATAAAACATTTGACAGCTTCATGTAGCCCCGGGTATGCAACTTTATCTGGGATTTCAGCGCAGACATACTTGTTTACAGCTTTAGGAGTGTTCACTTTGTTTTCACGGTAGAGAAATAATAAGATATGCACATGAGGCAAGCCGCGTTTCTGAAACTCTACAGTTCGAACTACAGAATGGGAAGAGAAGTGTCATTGTTAGTAATTGGTGATATAATTGCAACCAATGTGGATAAATATATTTAAATTATGGACATATATGGTTACCTGCCCTTGATTTTCCAAAGAAACAACCTTCTCTTAAATCTTTCATGAGATGTTCAAGTTTAATATTGAAAACTCGAGACAGTATTTGAGGGGAGTCCACTGGGCGAAGATTCTTATGTCTAAGATACCGAGTGATCTCAGGCCACATTGGGTTACATGTAAAGGTTAGAAACAAATCTGGATAACCTTCCCAATTACAAATAGATATTGCATCTTGGTAATTCTGGATCATATACCTTGGTCCACCAGTAAAGGTTGAAGGTAAAATGATGCGTTTGCCGCATGAAGAACCATCTCGGTCGCCTCTTAGAAATGCATCTTGAAATCCATTGTATAGATCAACCCTCATTTTCTTTTGATTGAATCGAATGAATGAAAGTCTATGAGACTCTATCATCGTATAACCATCGACAACAAACTGTTGCAAAAGTCTTCTTGATCTAGGTCAAATACAACACGATGCGCCCGTAAGGGGCTCTTTCGCGGTGCTAGGGTTCCCCGTCGCCGCCATCATATCGGTTGGCTGCGGATCTTCTCCACGGTTCTCGGTGAGTTCATGACTTGCGATTCTTTTTGTGGCATCGTCGTGAATCGAGATCTAGGTTTCAGTGTCGTCAATGGTACGGGTTCCTTGGTTTCGAGGGTTCACGGGATCTATGGCGGCGTCGTGGGTAGTTCGAGCTTCTGCGGTGTCGAAGGCTCGCAATCTTTGGTGGGCTCGGCTTCTCCTTGGCGGCGCGTTGGAGGTCTGTGGTCGAGATCCAATTTTCTGCGGTCTGAGGTTGAAGTTGTGTGTCTTCCTTGGGCGCTTTGGGTGGATCTTCAGTCTTCATGAGCGTTGGTGGCGACGGGATTTGGTTCAGGTCATTTGTGGCGCAACTTCTTCCGGTTTTGCCCAGTTTGGGTGGTGATGAATTCGCTTCGTCGATTTTGTGATTGGTTGTGGGTGGTTCTGCTTCTCGTTGGTTCACAGGAATTGAACATGTTGGTTCCTTGAGATTGATTGATTTGGCTCAGGCTGTTGAAGGTAATGATGGCAATAAACTCTCTGCAGTGCTGTTTCTGGTGATGGGTCTCGTCGGCGGCCTGATTTGGTGATGAAGCACGATGGCAGTGAGTTGGGATCGAGGAGGTGCTGCATAGGTGCGATCGCTTGTTCTTGTTGAATTTGATCTGGTTTGAGTCTGATGATGCGGTTGAAATTGATGTGTGGTTTTTGGGTGTTAATGATGTTTTGTGGTTTTGTAATGGTGAAATCATGATGTTGTGAAGTGGTTAAGTGGAAGTGGTGAATTCATGTATTGGGTACCAGCAACCCTTAAAACGGCCTTTAGAAAATGAAAAAAAATGATTTGCAGGCAAAAGTCTTCTTGAATGCATAAGCGTTGAGGCGTGATTTTCACGGAATTGCAAGTGGAATGAGAAGTACTCTCTCATGGTAACCTTCCTTAATTTGGAACTTGTTGTGAAAGGAGTTTGCCGATGAAGAATGTTGTCAACATATCCATCGCTGCCATCTATAAAAATCAGGGGATACTATAATGGAAGATACAGTGGGTGATGCTCATCAATTCTTTGAAAATCTCCAGTTTTGGTATGAATGATTATATCACGCTCTTGGTTTAGATCTTCGACATCACCGACAATAAGCATTGCAATCTCAGAATTATTTGGCAAGTTATATGTACTGGGATTTGTTCCTCTTCTTTTCAGTAATCGTAGTTTCAAATTGGTCACCTCCTCACTCTGAAGAACATCCCTTGCAGTTCTGAATTGTCTTGCTAAAGCATTGTTATCATGAAGCATTTGTTGCAAGTTCTCGACTATCATGTAGTCTATATGAGTTTGGACATTCTGATTTTCCGAGCTGCAGGTATCAGTCATGTTAATACAGAAATAGACGACTTTGACAAATTAGTCCATAACATATAGGTTTAAACATACCTAAATTTGCGCACCCTATTTTGACATTCATGTGCAGTGTCATACACGTATAGTTGTGTGAATCTTGGTGGTTGACCATCTGGTGGACATAAACTTCCTATACGATGGTAGTTCTGTCCATTCAATCTGAATATACATGGAACTCCACCCTTGTTAATAGACTTATCAATCTTCCCACCCATTGAAGTGAAAGCAAACATGGAGTTATAAATATGCATGTTTTCTTGGAATATTTTGGCTGCTTTGGAAGTTGAACTGAAGAGCAACATTTTAAGGTACTATGGACATGGTGGTATCAAGTTCAAAGAAATCTTTCCCATAGCACAACATGCTGTGAAGCGTTGGTTTTGTTGATTGCTATATTTTCTGTTTCTTTCATCGAACCACATTAAAGCATAACAATATTGACAAACGTAAGTAGGGTCTCCAATATCTGAATATCCTGAGTGGAAAAAATATGTATTAGACGATATTTACTAAGTAGTGGCAATACGGTATTTGTCTACCGTGTTCCGGTAGAAGTAATTATGAATCAATAAGTTCATTAACCTTCATTATCCGAAAACTGTTGTATTGAGTTGCCTGCAGTAACAGCTCGAATATTACGAATATCACAGTAAATAATTCATAACTGATTATTGTTTGTATGTAATAATATTCCTTGACATGCCTCTATAGTTTTCTGTATGCTGGACGTCACCGTTGATGCAGTCATTTGATTCTGAATTGTTAGGATGTGATGATTCTTGACGGAAGAGTTGTTGCCTACGGACTGATAGAATGTCTATAAAACATTATTATAACTGAAATTTGTGTCCATTGAAGTGTGTGTGTGTGTGTGTGTGATGCAGTATAGTTGTGTTAAAGAGGTCATTGAACCTGGACATGATACAGTAGTGTAGTTCCCGTTATCAGCTGGACTTAATCTGTAACAAATGTTAGCGTAGACTGCAATCAGTGAAGATCCCTTAACGGTCACAGTAAAATCTAATTGCAGGACTTGTAATTACACTGTCGAGGAGGCTGGTGATGAATCCGTCATATTGGTAGCGTCATTCACGATTACTACCAGAAGTTTAAAGGGAAATGTCAGTCGAATGGTTGCTCGGTTGTGTGGCATACAACAATGTGTTCGCAGACACGTGTCATCATACTTACAGTAAGGAATAGGAGATTGTAAGAGTGCATCCATTATTTGCTTTTGCTTGTTTGCTCCTGCGATAAATGATGTCCTACCTACAGATTGTTGTTGCGTTGTAGACGAAGTAGTTAATGAAGTCATACATTATGTTTGTATGTATAGTATTTAGAAAATTAGGGATTTATAGACTAAAATGTAAATAGATCAGACCATTGATAGACAGTGGTCCTAATGGCGTGCGTGTGAGTCCATCTCCACCGCCATTTGTAGATGTCATTGAGGGACTTCCAGTAGATGCTGTCAATGTCACTGTCACAGCAGTAGTTTTTAAAAACAATGGAAATATAATGGAACAGAAAGAAGTATCTAATGAAGCTAATAGTGAACTTACAATTGTGTCGTTCCTTCCTTAGCAGTCTTCTCTGAAACCTTGCATCTTTAGAGGTTGACGGGGAATGCATCATTTCGTCGGTCATGATCGATGCCGACAGTGTAAAGGAAATAGTTAGACAATGAGTTGCTCGGTTGTGTGGCGTATAGTGTGGTAAGTGCAGATAATTGTCGTCATTCTTACAGTAAGGAATAGATGTTTGCTTTCGCTTGGTTGCTTTTGAGTTAAATGTTCCCCTTGCTTCAAATTGTTGTTGAACTGTAGACGAAGTAGTGAAACAGGAATAACTTTAGTTAGTATGTAAAGCATTTAAAAAGTATGGATTTAGGCAGTGCAATGTAAATAGAACAGACCATTGACTGACAATGGTGTCGGTGGCGTGCGTGTGACTTCATCTGCACCGCCATTTGTAGAATGCGGTTCACTTGTTAGAGCAGGAGAGAGATTTGTAGATGTCATTGAAGGATTTGTAGTAGATGTTGACACTGTAGTTGTGACAACAGTAGCTTATACAAACAGTGGAATAAATTTATAACATGAATAAGTATAAAATGTAGGGAATAGTGAACTCACAGTTGCATCGTTCATCCGGTATCACTCTTCTTTCCAAAATTGCATCTGTGGAGGTTGTCGGGGAATGCATATTTTGGTTGTATATCTTGACATAAAAATGTCAAGGCGTGCATTGTATTATTTGTATGCAAAGTAAACAGTGAATAAAACGTAGTATGATTTGTGATTGCAGACACGGAAATGGCTAAAGATGTATGCGCATACATTTATGTAGTTGTGAATAAGTACCAAATGTAATCTGCATGTAAAGTATAGTGAAAGCTGCAGGTAACAGATATTGGAAGTAAAGTATTCTATAATAATTGATAGGCATATAACACATATATTTTTATTTTCTGTATGGTAAACAGATATCCTATAGTTGCATATTTTGAAAACAATGTTCTCAGAAAAGTTCACTTATAGGTTAGAAAATAAACTGCAATGTCACTGCATGAAGAAGTAATTGTTCCAATAGAATCCAATGTGTACTCACAGTAGCAGTTCCTATGTATACTCACAGTATCAATTCCTGAGAAGCAGCAGATGATTCAGTATTATTCAGAAGCAGTGGATGAATCGTTTTCAGTAGCAATTCCTCGAACGGTACCTGGGTAAATTAAAAAAGATAGTTTATTGGATGCTGTAGGTTGCATAGTTAGGGTGACTGGGAAAGAGATGTTACCTTTACGCAGTCAGGAGGAGTGGAATTGGGTTATCGGATTTGGTTGTAGCAGGTGTAGCAGACGCTTCGGGTAGACGGCAGAACTCGTTGTCTTCGTAGCAGTGGTAGAAGTCGGAATCCCCTAGTTGACGTCATAAGAAAATCGGTTTAGATGATCAGCGGAAGTATGAGTTCAGTATCGATTGAAACAAATGTAGATAGATATGTATGCGGGAGGAATAAGATTGAGAGAGAATCATTGTTCGCGCGGTAGGTAGTCGATGGAGAATACGGAAACCCTAATTCGGCGGGAGGGAGTCAATGTAGATTTCTGTAAAGCCGGGAGGAGGACGACGGGAACGGTGGATGTCGAAGGAGACGAATACCGTCGAAGGCGTAAGGCGGTGAAGGCGTTGCAGAGATGATCGTCGTCGAATGCGAGCTGCGGGAGGAAGAAGCCCGATGAGCTGAACCCTAAGCGCGAATGCGTAAGGCGGCGAAGCCGTGAGTGGTTGTCGAGAAATGAAGGGCACCGCGGGTGTTTGTGAGGAAGGTAGTGGGTAGTAGGGTAATTGGCAGTGGAAAAATGGTGACGTGAATGTTTGTGGTGGTGACACATAGGCCTGGGTACACCCAGGTTTAGTAGTTATATAGTAAATTTTAAATTTAAATAAAATTTAACTTTAATCCAAAATCATGTAGATCTAAATGAAATTAGGACACTATTTTAATCCTCAATGCTACTCTTGGATATTTTCCGAACCACTTTCCACCCACTTCGAAAAACTAAAAAATAATCTTTTTTTCCGTACGGCGAGGGCGCTCACTTTGGTTGCTCCGTCAATCACGTGCGCCAAAAACCGTTATATTATTTTACATATTGAATTAATTTATTACATTTCTTTTAATTCAACTACCCACAACGAGCCCTAAAACGAGGGTTCAGATTCGGCCACCGCTCGCCGATCACCGGTCTCCTCGAAAGGCCAAAATTTATGACCCCAGCCGGCCATCAGGGCGGCCTCCCTTATAAATTGCAGACGAGCCCCTGTAAATGCTTCACGATTTCCCTTATTTCCCTCTCCATCTTCCTCATCCTCCTCTCTCTCTCTCCCTCTCCACGTGTCATCAATTTGCGTTACGAACGGGGAGGTTGAGGGAGACAGACAACCGTGCTTCGTCAATATTAGTTGAAAATTTTAGCTGTAATGGCTTCTCAGCGCGCAAATGTGGGGATTCTCGCCATGGATATCTACTTCCCTCCCAGCTTCGTCCGGCAGGTCCGCTATTAGCTCCTTCATTCATATGACTGCGATATTTGTTTTGTGATTGTATTTTTGATAATGGCGTCCTGGAGAGGAGTGGAAACTCCGAGAACCTGTAGCATGTTTTGGTTTTATTCATTTGTTTCTGCTTAGTTTGGGGAACAGAAGTGTGTATGATATTCGCCACCTTATTTTTTTGTTTGTTTAATTCCTCTTTTATTTAATTTTTTCGAAGAAAACGTTCTTCTGTGAGGTGAGGAAACGAATGAAATGTGGATGCTCTGATTACTGCGAAGTTAGTTTTGTCTTTTGGCGGAACTTTCCTCACTCAGGAACTTCTTATGTTGCTTGCTGCTTTTATAATTTACTGGAGCTGGAAGAACTTCATCTCATCTGCTACGATTAGCTGTTAAACCATTGAAATTACAAATTGTAAATCATTTTCTGCGGCCTTGTACACACAAATTGCCCAAGCTTCTTGTGTACCAAAATGTATACCTCCATTTCCTTGTTTATTTCGGACTTATTTTTTGCATGCAAAACAGGAAGCATTGGAGGCTCATGACTGTGTAAGCAAGGGAAAATATACAATTGGGCTTGGACAAGATTGCCTGGCATTTTGTACAGAAGTGGAAGACGTTATCTCGATGAGGTCGTGATTTATATTGGACCCTAGCTGAGGGTTCAAGATCTAGTCAGCATTGTTGTCAAATGATCTGCATGATTAACCTTTTCGTTGTGAAATTAAGATGTTGTGCCGTGCTGGTTGTAAGCTTCTAGCATCATGTTGTTGATGTTTTTATTTTTGTTTTCAGTATGACCGTAGTGAAATCTCTTCTTGAGAAAAATGAGATTGATCCAAGGCAGATTGGCCGGATGGAAGTAGGCAGTGAGACCGTGATAGACAAAAGCAAATCTATCAAGACTTTTCTGATGCAACTCTTTGAGGAAATTACCTGTTCTGTTTGGTTTGAATTTGAGATTACCTGTTTCTTTTTTGTTTTTCATTTTCATGGCTTTACCGTTCTTATTGTTTTTAAATTCTTGTTTTATCTTTATACTTATCTTAGCTCTTGTAAATTGAGCAGGATTGTGGAAATACTGACATTGAAGGAGTTGACTCCACAAATGCTTGTTACGGGGGGACTGCTGCATTATTTAATTGTGTCAATTGGGTGGAGAGCAGCTCGTGGGATGGGCGCTATGGACTTGTTGTTTGCACGGATAGTGCGGTAAGAGCATTGACTTGATAAGCTTTTTTCCTTTCCATTGAATGTTCACCCACTTCATTAGAGCCTGCTTATCAAATCTATTGATGAGAGGATAATTGTGTTGGAGTGAAGATAAATGGATGGGGTGGGTGCTGTTTAGTGTAACCTGATGATTAATTGTTGGATGGAACCTTAGACTCTTTCTAATAAAATGTTCTTATTTACAAATTCATAAAATGCAGGGTTCTCATCCATAGACTAAAAAGAAAAAATATCATTGAAAACTATTGGGTATTATTCACAAACAAATTAAATTCGTGAAATCATTGGCAAGGAATGGGATGAAATGGAATAGAATAGAATGGGTAAAGAATAACAATCCCCTTTGCTTGCCTTCTGAATAAATATTGTTTATGTTGGAATGACATACCCTTCCTACTTTCAATTAGAGGTTTCAATTGGGGTTCCCAATCCAACCCAACCCATTTATGAAGCGAACTTTAACCCAACCCACCAACCTGTTAGAATGACCTATAACCAAATTGAATCATCTCAATGAGACTAAAAATAATCCTGTACTTTTTAAACCATTTTAAATAAATAATGTTTCATAAACATGTTGGATTATTTTAAAAGTAAATTATGAAAATAAAATATAATTGTAAAATCAATCATCATTACATTTTTTATCGGGTTACACTGATTAGAGCTAGGAATGGTCAACCCGAACTTGATTCGAATATTATCCGTGCGTTATTACTTAACTCGATTACAACCCGGATGTAAAATCAATCATCATTACATTTTTTATCGGGTTACACTGATTAGAGCTAGGAATGGTCAACCCGAACTTGATTTGAATATTATCTGTGCGATATTACTTAACTCGATTACAACCCGGACCCATTTATGCCTGATGCAAACTTGTTCATGTCGGGTCAAAATTGTTACCTCTACTTTCAATAATAAAAGCCCGTTTGGTTTGTGAAATCATTGGAAAGGAATGAAATTGAGTGGATTTGGAATGGAATGGAATGAAATAGAATACATGGGTAAAGAATAACTGTTCATTTTGCATTACTTTCAATTTGAATCACATACCGTTGTCAATGAACAGTACCATTGTCAATGTGACCAGATGGGTTGTATGTCATTGCTCATGGATTTGAGCTTAAATGCTTTCTTTATGTTTCTGTTCCAGGTATATGCAGAAGGACCAGCCCGCCCTACTGGAGGTGCGGCTGCCATTGCTATGCTGATAGGACCCGATGCACCAATCGCCTTCGAAAGCAAATTCCGGGCAAGCCACATGTCCCACGTCTATGATTTTTACAAACCTAATCTCGCCAGTGAATACCCGGTAGTTTAATTATTTTCTTGTATACAAAATGTTTATTTCAAGTACTACGTAAAAGTTCCATGCTCATCCATCGGGGGCCTTGCAGGTTGTTGATGGGAAACTTTCACAAACATGTTACCTCATGGCGCTCGATTCTTGCTACAAAGGATTTTGTAAGAAGTGAGTTTTCTTGACCCATTTGTACGGGTTTGTTGTGTTCATCAAGCTGTCCTGTCTAAAAGCCTTGGGGTTCTCTGCTCCAGGTATGAGAAATCAGAAGGCAAACAGTTTTCAATTTCTGATGCTGAATACTTTGTATTCCACTCCCCTTATAACAAGGTAATTTGTCTCATAAAAGAAATTTTGGGTCCATTTGCTATGTTACTTTGATACTGTTTCATCGCTTTACTTCAATCACTGCAGCTTGTCCAGAAAAGCTTCGCTCGGCTATTGTTCAACGACTACTTAAGAAAGGCCGCCTCCATTGACACAGTTGCCGAAGAGAAGCTTCAACCATTTTCATCTTTATCGGGCGAGGAAAGCTACCAAAGCCGGGATCTTGAAAAGGCATTACAGCATCTGGCGAAGAGCCCTTACGACGAGAAAGTCCAGCCCACCACGCTGATACCGAAGCAAGTCGGCAACATGTACACGGCCTCCCTCTATGCTGCCCTCGCTTCACTGCTCCATAGCAGATACACCACACTGGACGGCCAGCGGGTGATGATGTTTTCATATGGGAGCGGCTTGACGGCCACCATCTTCTCGTTGCGACTAACTGCCGGGAAGCATCCCTTCAGTCTCAAGAACATTGCTGCCATGATGGACGTGTCGGGGAAGTTGAAGTCGAGACATGAGGTATGACTACAAACTTGTATATCGAACGGTCCTGTTTTTGAAAACATCACATGGATTGTTGTATGTGTTGTCAGGTTGAGCCGGAAAAATTTGTGGAAACAATGAAAGTGATGGAAAAGAGGTATGGTGCGAATGATTTTGTGACGAGCCAGGACTGCAGCCTCCTGGGTCCGGGCACGCACTACCTCACCCACGTCGACTCGATGTACCGTAGATTCTATGCGAAGAAGGGTGACCGTGAAGGTTGCACGCTCCCCAATGGAAACTGAGGATGATGATGTGACGGCAAAAGAAGCTGTGGCGCGGCCTTGTTGGTCGGGTGTTGTAGAATTGTTGCCATTGTTGTCATATCAGTCTTTCAATGTTGTGGTTAGATGTTTTAGGGCAGGGAGTTGGGTTGCTTTTGGAATATGTTTCCAGATGAAAAAATCAAAATGCTTTGATTTCTAGAATAAATTCTACATAGTTTCTTGTGTAGAAATGGTTTCCTGTGGTCCTCTTACGGATTTTTTGGATGGGATGGATGGAAAACCGAGGATATAAATCGCAGGCAAATCATTTCCCTCTACCAAATAATGAAAACTTTAAAGTCAATGTATATCAATATATAAACGTCATACAACCGTAACAAAATGTGACCCCTGATAACATAATGCAATCACAAAACCCACTAAACAAAAGAAACCCAAAATAGTTCACTATACCTCATCAATGGTATACATCTCCTCGTCATCACCACCAACATGCTTCTGGATATTTGAAAAACAGATACAAAAAGTACATGTTAGTATAAACATACTCGGTAAGTTCTCATCATAGTGTCAAACTATACCGACAGCATATTAATACGTTTGTGAGTGTAAAAGGTAAACCTGTAACAACTCAAACCACCCACAATCTCAATATTGCTTGCTTTGGGCCCAATGTCCCTCACGACGTTTTTCTCAGGCATTCTTCCTGGAAAACGTGTTGTGATGGAAAATGTATGCACACCAACTTATAAAGAGGTGTTCATTTATCCCCTTTCAATGTGGGATACTCGCTCTAGCCCCCTAAGGGCCTTTCACCCCCTTAAGGGCCTAGCGTCCTCACTTCACATTGATCGACTACCCTTTCTAATACCATTTGTAACAGTCCAGAACACCCACATCCACAACTTTGTTTTTCTCGAGCTTTCTCTCTGGGAAACACGTTGTGATAGGAGATGTATCAACACCAACTTATAAAAGAGTGTTTCATTATCCTTCGATGCGGGATACTTACTCCACCCCCTAAGAGCCTTCCACCTCCCTAAGGGCCCAACGTTCTCGTTGGCACATCGCCTAGGTTCCGACTTTGATACCACTTTGTAGCATCCTCGACCTGGACGACCTGAACAACTCTAAGCCAGGTGTGCCACATAACCTTAGGCGCGACTCCATGTATGTCAGAGATTGTCAACTAACAGTGAGGGTCTACGAATATTGTGGGGAGACTATACTCTATCAAATATCTATCAATAATAGTGGAAATAATAATAAATCATCATCCACAATGAAACATCATAATATGAACATTACAACGATAAACCAACCATAAATAAACACCACATGCTATAACAAAATATATACCCACTGTAATTCCATACATGGCATACAACAAGTTCATGATCGGCCAAAGGGTCGATCATATACAAAACAGATCCAAAATATACAAAAGAATGGAGACTGCTACAAAAATATAGGCTTGAAGCTATCTGCCTAGTCCCATCTAAAGGTTCCGACGGGCGCAACAGAAGTGGGTTACCTGACATGATTTTCTTCAACTTCATAAAAATAACACGAAGAACTAGATGACTATACACTGAAACTTCTAGAGAGGAAATCTTTTCACATATTATTTATAATTAATTTATAGGGGAAAAGATGCAATAGTCTCAGATCTCTCAGGTGTGTTATGAGTTAATACCTGCCTTTATTCTTGTATTTTTTAACTATGATTTTTTGGGCCGAGTTCTGAGGGTTTCTGGTTGGTTTTGGAGAGTTATTGATGCCTTTTTAAGGGCACATGATTGACACATAGTTAGAGGAAGCTATACAATTCTCCCCATGAAACTGTGCGGCTTGTTAGAGAAGGATAGTGGTTGGCGCACGGTTAGAGCAAACCGTGCGACATACCCCCCACAAACTGTGCGACTTGGGATAATGGAGAAAAGCACGGTTGACGCACGACTTGACAAACCGTATGACTAAACTATGTGCGCTTGAATTAATGATCCGAAAATCCTACTTAATGACCATAAATCACCCGATTTGACCCATTATTCTTCCTAAATTTATCCCTCTCAAATCTAGAGACTCCACAGGCCTCCCTCATTGATTTCCTTCCCTTTCGAGCTTGATTCCAGTGGATCCAAGTGTGTTGGTGATCAGGGAATTAAGGTATGTGATCCAAAAATCTCTTTTCTTCATGGTTCTTCTAGATCTACCCTTCTTCCCTTGAGATGAATCATAGATCCGTCACTTCGTGGCCAGATCTATGGATCCCGATGCCATCTAACGATGAATTCTTGGATTTTTGCTAGAATGGTGACAATACTAGTGCGTTGCTGGCACCTGCTTTGATCAATCTTAGATCTAGCATTGTGGGCAGAACCCAAGAGGATTAGAATATTCATGAATCTCATTCTAAACCTTGATACAATTGAGTTAGAATTGAGTCTAGGGGATTCTTGGTGTGCAGGCTTGATCTAGTTAGAGCTCGGGTGTGACTTTGCTTTCACTCCTTAACGGGTTTTAGAGATTTTCATCAACAAGCCTAAGGTAGGAAGTCCTTACCATATAAGGACTTGATCTTTCATTGGTTGCCATGTTTTTTTGTATGTGCATGCACAACCATAGATGCCTTGTGTGACATGAAATATTGGCCCCTATGTAGACATGGCATAGGGAACCATTCTGTGATATGGTATGTTTGTGTGTTTGTGAGTAGCCCATGAGACCCATGCTTGTTGTGTTATGCCTCTGGATATATGTTATTGATATGATGACACTATTTCCATGTGATGTATTTGATATATGCTATATTGTTATTGTTCTATGCATGGTACCAAAGTGACAGGTGGACCCGTCGTGGCTTGGTGGCCCTAGAGGGGGAGCGTGTTTAGACATTGCATGTGATACGATGATAGGACTGAGTTAGATGAAGAGGCATAATGAACTTGTGTGGAATAACCTGGGAGCATGATGGTCTTATGTGATTTGACCTGAGTGTTGATAATGGGGCATGATGGTCTTATGTGATTTGACCCGAGCGATAATGAGAGGGAATGGTGGACTTATGTGGTATGATCTGGAGGCCTAGAGCCTGTACTACCATAGAGCATCATTGTGGCTAGCTTCTTGGTGAGTCGTTTCACCGAAGGTATATTATCGGTGTCCCAAATTATTTTTACCCTAACAAGTATAGCACCAGTAAAGGGTCGATCCATGGGGAAAAAGGAGTTATTTTTATCTTGTTTAACTTAGTTTTTATTTTTTTTAATGAAGTTTGCTGAATTTAGAGTCGATTTTTGTTGTTTTGGATTATAAAGAATAACTGGTTTTAAGTTTCTTTAATAAATTGCTTAATGAATAAATGAAAATACAGGAAAATTGATTTTAATGAAAATACAGAGAGAAATGCACTGGGGTTATGGATTTATGAGAAGTTGATTATTAAATCAAATTTCTTATGAGGTTGTGTTGTTCATAATAACCCAACACTATGGGTTCAATTTGTAATAAAGTTTCCTTGGTCCGGTAGACTTTATATTTAGAGCTGAAGTAACTGACTCCTTGGTCTGGTAGTTATTTAACAGATCTTTATTTGGCTTAGTCCATTTTGAGTCGACGAATACTTCCAATGGTCATGAAATCATTCGTCGGTATTCTTCTTTTTGAATCCCTGAAAATTCTGCCCTTGGTCTGGTACAAAATTTCCAGTGATAAGATGAAGTGATTCAAGAAGAATAAGAAGAGGTTAATAGAACAAACACATTCATAGCAACTCAATTTAAATTACAACTCATCATCTCCCACAACCCCAACACACTGGGTGTTTAGTTACACATGGAGAAGAAAACAAACACAAAACTCTTGATACCTGATTTGATCATGCTTGAAGCTTCGAGGTGGAAGTGATTCTTTGGTAAAATGTAGAATGACGGTAGTATGACAGTAGAACTTTTCTCCTTTGGAACTTCAACCCTTTTCTCCACACAACACCACCCTCTTGAACCAGAGGCCAATGCCTCCTTTTATAGAAAACTTAACTACACGACGTGTGGAAAAAGTACACGCCGTGTACTTTTGTCAACACGTTTTTTCCTTCGTTTTCTCCGCTGGTAGGCGGCCTAACACGCCGTCTTTGACTTGGAACACGACGCCGCCTGGTAGGTAAATATAAACGGCGTGTAACGCCGCCATACATGGTGTGTAGTCTCATTTTTCGGCCACCAACCGCTTCTAGAAATGTATACACAGCGTGTATCATTGGAACACAGCGTGCACCGGTTTCTGGTTACTTGGGAATGTACTTGTCCTGGTCAACCCATGTATGAGCTTGAATGTACACGACGTGTATATAAGTACTTGCCGTGTAGTTGTAAATTTTTGCTCAGTTCTCCCCTGTTTTGTGTATTCGACCATAAAACTCCTGAAAATGAACAAGATCACCAAAATCAAAGTATTTGCTCACTAAGCAGTAGGTATTTACTGAAAACCTGTTCTTATTTTTCAATAGAGTATGTGAAAATGTATACACAAATCGGGTGCATCAAACTCCCCCATACTTAAATCATTTTCTTGCCCTCAAGAAAATCTCAACATCTAATTAAAAGAGTCTATATTTTAAAAGGAAGGACTTCAGTTAATCATAAATGTAAATAATAAGTTACAGGATAAAATTCCAAAAAGAATAAAAAATAGTTTCAATTCAGGAGATATTCTAATCATGCCTCATATATAATTCAATTAACTACTTTCATCCTCTTTTAACACATGTTTCAACCTTTCAAAAATAAGCAAGCCACTTGATGATTTACCTCACCAAAAATATGCTCAACACTCAAGATGTTTTTAATCAAAGTTATGCTCAATCAAAGATATATACACTCTATCCATAGGTTTACAAGAAATTTAGTTCTCCACTTCAGAAAATTTGACTCGCAAAAATCACGAGGGATTTTCAATAAGGATCACATATTTTTGTGGCTAAAGGTTGGAAGGTAAAGATGTGAAAATAACTATGAGGCTTGAAAATGAAGGCTAAATTCTTAAATAACAATGCATGATATTCAAAATTAAGCTCATTTTAAAAGTATCCTCAACAAGCTCAAACAAATGACCTCACCGTCTCCTTTAGATGGGTAGGTAGGGTTCACAAACCAACAAGTGAGTATAAGGTCCCTTTATCTGTACCATTTTTTTAAAAGAACATATATATAGACATATATATAGATATATAATTATTATAGTAAACTACATAATAATTAATATTAATAATTAAAATAGTAAAAGTAAATATATAAATATATTTATATACATAATTTAAAAATAAAACTATATGTGCATGTAATATATCGGGAAATACATTTCGTGTGGTTTAAAAGTGGAAAAAGAGAAGTACAACATTTGGTTCAGTGCTTGGGGCGAGGTTCGAACCGGTGATCGGCCGTTTCAAACGGAAGCCCTCAACCACTGGAGCAAAGGTTGTACTACTGCTCTAATTTATCATTTATCTATAGTTAATGTATACGGACTATACTACACGGGAAGAAAGAAATGCACAACGTGTGGTTTTTAATTATACCAGAAGGGGATGAAGCATGAAGATTATCCGAGTTCGAACCCGGGTCTTTTGGATCCAGGGCCGAGACTTTTCCAATCTACCAACTTCACCCGCATGAATTACTTTATATGGAAAAGTTTTTTTTTTCAGTTTTAGAAAAAAAACAGGGCACACACGACGTATATTGAAAGACACGCCGTGTGGTTTTATTAAAAGGGTAAATGATGGAAATGAGACGATTGTCAGGATTCGAACCTGGGTCTTTTGGATCTGGTTTACGATCTTGACCAACCGATCCATCCCCATCATGGGTTTTCTTATAAGTATATATATATATATATATATATATATATATATAACTACCACACACGCCGTGTAAGAAAACACATGGATAAAAAGGAAGAATCCCCATACCAAAGGTGGGTCGGGGAAGATTCGAACCAGTGAAAGCTTGGATAAACTCCAATGACCTTACCATCGGCACCAGCATCATCCCTGTTTATTTATTAGTTAAACTATATATTTATAATAGTTAAAAAATAAATGAAAAGGAAAAGGTATACGTCGTGTATATAGGTGGTACACGGCGTGTATCTGCTGGGTTGCCTCCCAGGAAGCGCCTTTGTTTTAGGTCGTTGGCTCGACCTACTTACCTCATTTACCTAAGCTCTATGGTGGATAATGGTCCCAATATTAGCTGCCCTGGCCTTCTAGGAATTGTAGGTCCTCTGGCTCTTCTTCAACTGAAATGTCTAGAATGATAAAGTTATTAGAAATAAAAGAACATACCAGATCATCCACTGAGCGATCATTCATGATAGTTATTGCATAACATCCCTCATGATCGGGTGATGATGCTTTCTTGACAACCTTGAGGACATTATAGGAGACTCTCTTGTCTCCTACCCAAAAAATTAGCTCCCCCTGGTGCACGTCGATGAGTGCCTTCCCAATTGCCAAGAAAGGCCTTTCCAAAATGATAGGTGCCTCCTGGTCGTCTTCCATGTTAAGGATGTAACACCCCAAGATTTCATAGTGCGTTATTTCTTTAAAGTAATTCAATAACTTGCACTACACACAACACTGAGTTCAAGCGCACCACGACTTACCAAACTAGCCGTTCAAAAGAGGTTATGAATAGTATTAACTGGATTTTGAACTTTATATAATCCTTATAATTTTAGAATCCATATTATGAGTTTCTTAGACATAATGTAAGAACAAATTCATTTTTTTTCAGATAAAAGAAGTATTTTTCAAAAAATGCACTTTTACTGACTTTTAATGGTGAACCCTTTTTAAATCCAATATTTGAAACTTTTATATATTCAATTTGAAAAAATAAACTTCTTCTTTAGAATCAGGACATAAGAATTTAGTTTCAATAAATTTTTGGTGCTTTTCTGATAACTTTCATATTTGGGTGAATAGTGAAAATTACTAAATTTTAATTAAAAACAAAATTTTTAATCGAAATAATTAATAGTGATAAATTATGAATTTGAGTGATTTTAAAGTATAATTAGATTATATTATTACCATTTAATCCAATTTTGGTCATTGGACATAATTTCACATTTAAACTGGACATAAACAAGTGCCAATCTTTTGATAGTTATTATTTCTTAAAAACACGCCTTTTGTTTTAACAACGAGAATTAATTTTAAATTAATTTCTTCCACTTATGTGTTTTGAATTTAGAAAAATGGATTCCATATTTAGAATCATGAGGTACAAATTGTGTAAATAGGTAAATTTTATTTTTAGACATTTTGAATAATTACTTCAGTAAATATTTTATTTACCATGGTTAAAGGGTAAATCCGGTAAATAAGGGTAAAAAATAATATTATAATAATATTCAATTACCCTAAAATATTTCATAACTCTATTGGTTGATACATGTCCAACCATGGGCATCTTTTGGTCTATTTTGGGACCCCATGGAGCCACTTGTAAGTGATAATGACACTTTATATTAATTAAGTTAAAGTAAATACAAAAATGACATAATCATATATCTTTTAGAAAAACAATTTTTACATAGGGTTATATATGTTATATTTTAGACTATAAATATTAATTATAAATCTAAAAAGATTTCATACATAATGGTATTTTATTTATAATTTTTAGACATTGAATAATTAAATTTATTTATGACACAATAATAATGTAGTATTTTTCTTATTAATGAAAGAATCAAATAATTGGTATTATAAATGTTAAAATAAATATAATTTGAAAGTTTTGATGAAATAAACGAATTTTATTGGTTAATATGACATGTTAGGATTGCTTAAATGAATTTATTTCGAATTAATAAAGTTGTTAAGACTTTAACGAAAATCAATTATTAAATAGTGTCAAAATTGACATAAAGGAGTTTTTAAAACAAATATTATATTATAAATTGATATAATATTCCTAAAAATATAAGGTTCGGCCAAAGAATATATATAATGATAGGTGTATCATTAATGAAACACTTGGGGTTCTCTTGGAAGTATATAGTATGTTTTTAAACTTTATAATATAAAAATACAAAGAGACATGGTAAATGTCAAACTATTTAACTAAGAGTTAAATCAAAAAGATAAAATTAATATAGTGACTCAAACCTATATAAAACCTATTGGTTGAGTGTTTTTCTACCTATAAACACCTTAACCTTTAAATAATCCACTTTGGAGCCATTAGAAAGTGAATACGAATTTATTATAAAATAATATTTCTAGCTTTTCCTAAGGTTCCCCTCACCCCTCTTATAAAAGGGCACTCCCCCTTCTCTCTAATTCAAACCTTCAAAGCCTTTTGGCTTGGCCAACCCATGCCCAAATATTCTCTCAAATTCTCTCACTTCAACCTAGAGGCCTTAGTTTGATCAGAAATCCAACCTAAGGAGCCCTTTTGATCAAATTAAAAGGAAGAACCCGAAGAAGAGGTAATGTTTTCACCACCCTCTTTCAAGTTCCTTTCTTCTTCCACTTCTCATTTCTTTGTTATTTACATTATAAAATAATAAATCTAGTATCTTCTATATACTTTGATGTTATTATAAATATGGTACAACCATATTCAGTATTCTATCCATCCTTTGAATGACATGTCACCATACATGCGTACGTACGGCTTACCGTCTCCATGTCGTGGTGTAATTGTTATTCAAAACATTATTGTTTGGATGGGTATTATAATAATGTGAAATTGAAGTAAATAATAAATATGAAATTATAATTATTCTGTATATATGATATACCATCCAATTATATACGATTTTAATATCAAAATAATGATATTGTAGCTCGTGCGTACGTACGGACTATCGTCTCCACGAACACGATGAGATTCATTCCCCATCATATCCATTCAAGACTAATTTTAATTTGATGATTAAAAATAATGTTTAAAGACTTGATATAATTATAAATATGAAAAAGATACATCCCATCCATAACAAATATGACTCACATAACAAAGAATATAAAGGAAAACGAATCTGTTAAACACCCAAAACGACGATAATACTAAGATATTATTAACAAAGCAATGTTAAAAGATCATATATGATATCATATTAATGTATATGATTCTTGTATAATTTAATAACAATTATTTCACCATTATACAGAAGGTTAACCTACCCTCGACAAAGTAAAAGTACAAGGTAAGGGTTAATTTTACAATCTCTTCATTATCCGAGGTTGTTTATATGTAATTATCTACTGGGACCTCTTTATCATCCACATCCATGTTTCTTAAAAATGTATTTCAAAACATTCTTACTATTTTATAGACTACAGGTTAAAGTCTTTTATACCCTTATTTGACTTTTTATAATATGTTTATAAAGGAATCTTTCCGTCGTTTTCCAAACAAGGTCCTTTTTAACCTTTTCGATAAAATGAAGGTAAGAATGTATTTTTTTTAACTTATACATAGGATGCATGTATTTTCCACCATTATAAAATCATCGAAGCTTCCCATACAATCTTATAAGAATATTTTCAAAGTAAATGTTTTCTTTTATAATTATGTGACTTTTAAATGATTTCAAAAAAGGAGATATTTATCTCAAATAGTTTTGATTTCATCTATGTCAACATCCTTTGATGGATTTTAAGATTATTTGAAGTTGATTTGTTATGATACAAAACTTCCATATTGTATTGAAGGTTTTGTGATATGTTTGACTGTGGATGTGTTATTTTTATACCATTCATGGTTTATGGATAAAGTATTGACATTTCGTATGCTAGTTTTAATACGAATGTTTATGTTATGTTTAAACATGTTCATATAAGGAATGCATTGGACTTAGTAAGTGATAAGTGGAGCCTGCTATAGCTCCTCGATGCATCGGTAGGTCTCATGAGACAAACTAGTGTCTTGGCACAAGGCCTTGACACTATGTGGTTATGATAGTCTGACATTATGCATTCCATCATTATGAAAGTGGTTATTGATATTGCATGTGATTATTCGATTAGTAGAATATCCATGTGAATAAGTAAATGGAATTATTTAATTTTATTTCTACCATATTATGCTGAAGTTCAAGTTTAAAAGGCTTTTGTTTTAGTTATACATTTCCTTAAATGTTTATGCTTATTTATGAAAGTTTTTGCTATATTGTTATCCTTACTGGGCATCCCCTTTATATGTTTTATTTTTCCCAGGATGTGAAAAGTATTTTATGAATGACCTGTAGGGATAGTATGAGGGGATATGAGTGTGGTCTATAGAGACAAGATGTTGTTGTAGTCTTTCACTATATGATGTAATGTAAACTTTATGAATGTATCTAGTGATTCCAAGGCTACTAAACTAATCGGTCTTTCGAGACTTGATCTTTTGTGATCATGCCAATGTTATGTAATA